>OX638259.1:9596575-10796575 GCA_951806755.1 Brenthis hecate | reverse complement strand
TGAAATAAAACTTAAATAGCGTAAAACTTAATTAATTTAGATGCAAACATTTTTAATACTTGTAAAAAACGCAAAAAGTTGTTGATATACGCGAGCAATAAGTGCATCCGTTAAGTTCAAGTTCATAACGCTCACTTGTCTAGTACTGAGTGCATAAATATTATAATATATAATTATTTTTGCAAATGTTAGATAGATCGAATTATTATACTATATTGATTAAAAGGAAGTTTTAAAATAAATAGACACGATATTTTTACCATTTATCCATGAAACAAAGTTTATGTATCGTAAATCCGTCCACGACCGCGGCCACGCCGGCGTGTCAGTTAACAATAGATTTCTTAGAAATTTAATTAATTTCTTAGAAATTTACCTGGAGATGTAAGTATCAGCAGTCGAAACTTTTATATATTTTTTTATTGTAAAATTAAAAGTTTTTTATTATACTTATTATTATTAAAGCTTTATATATTTATACTTATTATTACTAAAGCTTTCCAACTGATGTTTTATATAAAACAGCAAATGAAACTTAGCAACTTTTAAAACTCGCAATCTAAGATGCTGCAACTGCAACAATTTCGTAATCATAGATTATGCTATTCAATGTTTGTTCTACAATTGTCATTCAAAGTAATAATATTGCGATGGTCAGTACTTTAGAGTTTAATTGAATGTTTTAATTTTTCATCACGTTCCAATGTAATCGTTATTGATGCAGGTCATTATATTATATTATATATCTTTTCGATTGATCATTATATGTGTTATATGTACATATAAGAATCATATTATTTATTAACTCCTATCATAATCACGATCTGCGCAACGATGTATAAAATAATCGCATATAAAAAGGAGGCAAGAGCGATAAAAACTCAATATAGTAAAATAAATAAATATGTTGGGACATTAACACACAGCACCATCTAGTTTCATGGTAAGCTATGAGATTTGTGCTATGGACACAAGATAGTTGATACACTACACATATACACATATTATATAACTTGAAATACATACATATTATAAATATAACACCCATGACTGGAGTACAAATACTCGTGCTCATCATACAAATGAACGCCCCCGGCGGGACTCGAACCCTAGACTACTGGCAAAGCAATTTTATAATACATACGTATGTAACATTGATGACAGCAGCAAAGTTTTGAACAATTTTAAATGAGTATGTATAATATTTATGTAGAGCTAGAAAGTGTTTAAGAAAAATCTCGTTTTTAAAGTGTTTGTGTCATTTTAAATGACATTTTCATATCGTCTAATATATTTAATTTTCAGTCGTACTTATAAATTGTTACATAAGCAAATTGCTGCACAATTTTCCGCTTTGCGTGTCTATATAATAACTAACATTGGTCAGTCCGTCCAAGCTAAGTTCAAGTTCAAGATCAACTGCGTTCGCATATCTAATCACTTGTGGATGTTTCAGACGTGTAAAAACAAATTTTCATAATAGTTTCTAATTATTATTTTACTTTATTACATATATTTTTTTCTATTATTATATTTTTTTATGCATTCATATGTAATTATATAATTATTTTGTTATGGGCAGGTTGTGTCTTTAAACTTAGTATGATTGTCTGCAAGTCTGAAATAACTTTGAATATAAAAAGATTGGTGATTAAACTAACAAAATTCAAATCCTTCGATAGCAAACGCGCATGCCAGGTCGCTGGCCGGTTTTTCGAACCATTCCCTAAAAAAAGACAGGCACTCACCCGCAGAATGTGAGCAGCTCTCTGCTAGATTCTATAGAAGATGAAGAAATAGCCAGTGCGGTAGGTACGTTGTGCAAGCGGAGCGGTATTCTTCTCAAAGACTTTTAGCAATACTTTTAACAAAACGACGGCAGGCTATATCCCAAAAATGACAATTCAGGCCCATAGGACAACAGATTACCACAAAACATTGACAGATAAAGCACCCATCAATTGTTAAGAAAAAGGCGAGAGTGTTAAGTATAGTAGTAGTTAAATGTGTTTTAGTATTATTATGATTTATTTTTGTTATATAAAATAAAAATATATTAAAAGTACATTAAAATAACTCGCGTCACCAAAGATATACTTTTTGCAACTTGATAGAAATTCTTAATATTTGTTTACCTGACTCCTTTGTACTTCTCCTCATATATTATTTTAATTGGTCACATATTATTTTACTTCACTCATAATATATTGTTTTAATGTTCCAAATACCTTTGAATAATTTTATATTTAATTTAAAACAATTTACTTATAACATGTAAAGCTATGTATATATTATCGATTCTACCCCTGTTTTAAATATCCACAAACGCTATCGTAACCAATTGTTACTCATGGTATCAACTATCAACTAACTAAGGTAATTTGTTTTTCTCTATAATGGCATTACAGTCAAACGTTTAAACTAAATGCTATTAGTATTGACCTTTTTATGCTCAAGAAAAAATAAGTTATTTTGATAAAGCAAGGTTTTACATATTTCGTGTAACATATATACTCGTTTGCCTATTTTTAGATTTATGAACCATATTTTATAACTGCAGTAAAAAAAAATTATCAAAAATACTTTAAATATCTCGTGTTGTTAACTTACTAAAATGTGTTTTAATATAAATAAAATAAATGAAACTTAGCTATAGGTAAATGTCGTAGCTGGAAAACGATCTTTCAAGATCAATGTTTTTATTTATCGCAACATGCCCGCGATCGCGTGTCATTTGTCACCGGAAATGAAAATGGCCGTGTTTTATTTTTATTATTGCTGTACAGCTTTTGTTTGTTTTACAGTTTATTTTTTTTTTACATGAGGATGTTTTAATTTTCAGTGTCAATTTCTTTACCCAACTGCCGCAGAAGGAGGGTAATGGGTTTCGAGTGGTTGTATTTGTATGTATATATATACCTTAAACATGCTGTATACGCCTTAATGTTCTGATAGTTTTGAATATATGGTGATTTTATGTGGGAGTAACTCTAATTTATTATTATGACGTCTGCAAATCAAAAAATGTTAATAAGGTTTTTTTTTTTCATTGTAACGTATGAATTTTTGTTAATTAATTAATAATTTATAGAGAAAGGAAGCCGTTATATGATACGTAGGTTTTTCATCTTCACATAGTATAAAATGAAGTCGCTTCCGCTGTCTGTTCGCTTAGATCTTTTAAATTACTCAACGGATTTTAATGCAGTTTTCAGCAATAGATATAGTGATTCAAGAGGAAGGTTTATATGTATAATACATGCATTTTATGGTACAAAAAAGCCGAGAAATTCAAAGATTTGTATTTCATACTAACCGTTAAAACGTACCTAGGGAAGACCCGAAAGAAGCGAGAATGAGTCGCTACTACGATATAATTGCAAATGCGAAATGTCAACATCTCCCTATTAAGTCAAAGGTTGGGTTAATTTACTGTACAGGAGATACTGGCAAGCTATTTTCGACCCGCAAATAACGTTGCCTTGGTAACCACTAGCTATATAGCCAACACTGACGGAAGTGAAAATGAAGTCGCTACGTACATACGTCCGGTTCGAATGCTGTGTACTTCTAGATAAGGTTTAATGCGATAATAATCAAAACAAAAAGCGGGTGGCGCTGTGTTGGGGCACACCGCCGTTGGTTTAATGTGAAACGTCTATTAACTATTTCAGCGAGTCGATTTTAGTGTTAAAAATTTCTTTTAAATATTTTGCATATTTGAAAACTAATTAGTAAAAATAGTTATCTTTGAAGATAGCAACGGAAAGAACATCATATATGATTTTTTAGACAATAACAACGGTTACCATGGCAACCTATTACGTTACGGTCCACTTTTTTGATCTATATTTCGGTTGTGATTTAAAAGACGTTTTCACGTCGAAAAATTTCAATTTCAAGGACAAAGTAACGGTTTGCACTTAATCTATGAAACGATATTACCCTATTTGATTTTACCCATATTAAATGAGTCAATAATATATTGAAATGATGCAATGCATCAGCACGAAACGTGAGATAGAATCCCGATATAACGAGCGCTTTAATTTGATCTTTTATTTGTTAAGGCGATAATAATTGCTTATAGCATATTATTGTATCAATTAAATTTGCTTATAGTGTTATGTAATTACTGGGAAAATATCTGTAAGACTATAATTTTTTTAAAAGATTCTACAGTTAACGTCAATTTTTATAGAAAATCAATAGAACGTTTTTTTGTATATCGTAAAACAAATCTAATGTTATAAGTATACATGCATATACAGTATGTAGTGTCTTTTAAGAATGATATTGTATTAGATGTTCATAAGGAAAACTCATAAATATATTAGGGTTATGAAATTATTACATTCTGTAATTATTTTTTGCAATAACTTTGTATTTTTTTATATTTTAATTACTTTATTGTAATATTTATTAAAAGTTTTTTTTTAAGATAGATAGATAGATTAACTGTAAATTAAAAAAAAAACAAGATTTTTGACATTCTAATGTTATGGGTGTAAAATTGTTTGTTTATTTTTCGCTTTACTTATGTTTGTTTTTTTTTAAGTTAATTAACTTAATTTATAGGTAATATCGTCCTATATCACACTTAATAGATCATGCAGTCGTAGATACAACTATGGTACGTGATCAACTACGATCTTTAATGTGGAGATATAATATATTTTTCCCATGAGAATATTATTGTATTATTGTTTTATAAATGTAAATAACACATAATATGCCCACAGCATTTTAGATAGCAATACAATTTTCATAGAACTTCGAAAATATTTTAAACACTGAAAAAGGCAGTAGACTTGTAATTAAATAAACGTATAGATAATATTATAAAGTTTTCTAAGAATTTAGTTCTAATTACCATGTATAGGTCTCCATAGCGGCACACCTTCCAAAAGCCCTTGATACTTGCTAGCATGGTGCGCGCGCGTCTCTCCCCGTTCCGCGCCGCCGCTACCCTCCTGCGAACAATATATTGTTTATCAAAATAATCATGACTATACGTTTTTTATATAAGGTCATATAAAAGATATAAGATATAAAAGATAAGATAAGAATCTGCGAGACAAATTGATTTTTACAATCAATTCTAGTTGCGATAACAAAAAATTCAAAAATATTCACGTTCACGTTCTGAGCACTTCATATGTTATATTATGTCATAGGAATACAATGACATGTTAGTTAAATCCTCTTAACCTAAATCTAAAAAGACGGAAAAATAATAATACATGAGACACTTAATTTAGTAATTTTACATTAAATAAATATTCCTATTAGTATTAAGTTCCAATTTATTGTTAAATATTAAATTTTTATAATAATATATATAAAAATATGAACCTGTGTCCGAATGAAAATAAATAAATAAAAAAAGAATCTATAGTAAATACGTCTAAAGTAAGCTGTGTTTGTTTCTTCTTGTATTCTACGGTTAGCGAATAACACTAATACGTCCAAAACGTAAGCAATGTTAGTATGTGCGTCAAACAGCCAAAAATTTGAATGCTTTTAAAGACCAATTGACCGCTGTTATTTCGATGATAATAACTATAATTGCCCATTCCCGGATCAAAGATCGTTCGAAGACGTCACAGTTTATGAACGAATTAGATAGAACAACTTTTTAATACGCACTTTTCTTTCATTGCTTATTATTTCTTCATTGAGCACGAACCAAATGTATCTTTATTTTGATCAGTAACCGCTGCTATCACACGAACGACTGACAAAGCCAACAATAACAAACAAACTTAGTCTATAGTCGTCATAAGAGTTTTGCGATGTATCATTTAACACATCGTTATCAGTCGTAAGATACCTATCTCATTCAGATTTTGCTTTCGTTAAAGAAATTGAAATGATATAGCAAGGTCGAGAACAGTTTTATTATTAAAGTACAATTTGAAAACACTAAATATTTTTTTAAGCTT
This sequence comes from Brenthis hecate, assembly GCA_951806755.1. Lineage (NCBI taxonomy): Eukaryota > Metazoa > Arthropoda > Insecta > Lepidoptera > Nymphalidae > Brenthis > Brenthis hecate. The sequence continues at coordinate 10,790,630 of OX638259.1, read as the reverse complement.
GAAATTAAATACTGTATGTAAAAATAATTCGTGTTCCTAACAACATTACAGCTTTAATGGGTTACATGTTCGAATCTTCTCTGAGGAAGTAAGCATATATTTCTACAAGTAACTTATCGCTAATCTCTTATAAAAGGTTTACACTACATTCGAATTTGCACTGAACGATAATGAACCTTGAAGGAATTAACACGACGATTTCATACGCTTTGTTGTAATCGTAATTAATAATTGATACTGTAAGAGATAAAGAGCAGTTCTAGGCGGAAGTGAAGCATTTACTCAACTTTTTAATAGATCGTTGTTCGGAAGTCAAGAATTATGATTATTGAAAGTACTTACTTGATAAGCGTAACTTGTATGCAATATCTAGTATTAAATAATAATTTAAATATATGCCTATATTTAATATCAAAGTAACGATTGGATTATATTAGTTACATTCACTACCTCGACAAACTGTATTAATATATTTCCGAGTTGCAAAGAGGAAACTCGCAGTTAATCGTGTCAAGTGTCATATGGTATATACGAAATTAGGTTAAATGTTGTGTATGTTTGTTTTTATATAATACTAGCTGTACTCGCGGCTTTGCTCGCGCTAAAACTACAAAAACACTCTAAAATACTAAGTTTCATAAAAAAATTCACCACTATGATTTGAATTTAGAAAAATGCTTAAACATATATATTTATTTTATTGTATTGAAGAGCATTAATATCAAGTTTCAAGTAATTCTGATCATAAATATTTTTTGGGTTGTATTATAACGTGTTTTCCCGTGGGAATGAGATGATCTCCCGCGGTAATAAGTAAGTAAGTAGTGTAATAAGTAACCTATGTCACTCTCCAGCCACAAAAAATCACGCCAAACCATCAGTCTATTTCGACGTGAAAGAAGGACAAACAAATAAACAAACAAACAACTTTCACTTTTATGATATTAGTAAGTATATACACAACGCATAGTAGTGTTGATTGCACAGGTCTGCGAAATAAATTTGTTTGTAAGTTTTTTTCTGAAACGGTCAATATTTGTTATATTTGTGCTTATACTAAATTAAAACAGTTTATGTATGATATACACCACGTCAAATTTAATACAGATGTTGTGTTTCAACTTTAAATACAATTATGTGCAAAACAAAAAATAAATAATATAATAATTCTAATTATTCTTCAAAGTTTTATTTAGCGTATAATTTTTAAAGTAAAGCAAAAATTTATACAGAAAGCAAAAAAATAATATTATGATCGATAAAATTTTCACTTCCTCTCTATGCCATCTAACAGTCTAAACATACAAATAGTCTACCACCATGGTGACGTCCCAACGACCTTGATACCTTTTTTCTATATTATCTTATGTCTCGATGGAGTAAACGATTCATACCTAACAGTTCAGGCCCCCAATTTTTTTTTCGAAAACAATCAAATCTTCTTTGGAAAACGAATTTTCACAGTCCTCACGAGTCATCCTAAGTTTTTATTAGACGTTGATCAAGAAATAATATTCATATAATTTTTAAGTTACCGCAAATTAACCATTTGGTTTCGATATATTTTTTTTTAAGACAAACTGAATGAGTTACAGGTATTGATGATTTATTGTCGATATGTGAGAGAACAGTCTCATGCTTCTTTTTGAAGAGCCACCATTCATAAGCATTTAATTTGATTTTATGTTTTAAACTACTATAGCACAGCGAGCTACTAAATTATCCTCTTTTTGGAAATACTCTACAGATTCTTGTTTTCTGCTTTAATACCAATACAACGTCTGTCATTTTACTATAAGTAATGAGTGGTTGGTGGTGATGGTGTGCGATTTTGATCGCCGTAAAATAATAATATTAATATCAATGCGACTATAGAAAATCAATGCGACCATTCTAATTTATTGTGAAAAAGTATAAGAATTTAATTAATAATAATTGTTAAATACTTTTAATTTAAATAACTAAGCAACTAAAAGCTAAGCGGTACGTGTTAGTATGCGCTCGTAGCATGTGACCCGATATCATTATCACCGAGCCCTGAGGTCACATCGGCAATAATAGAAATGTTTACGTTTCCACTGCCAACGGCGAGACCTTCGCGACGCATCCTCAAGCTTTATAAGATCTTTTAGAATTATACGTTTAAAACTTAATAGCCCACATTTATTTTGGGTGATTTTTGAGTTGTGATAATAATGGATATTTAATTGAGTCGATAAATAATGATATTTTTTTGCAACGTATGCGGCATGACTGACGATTACAAACATGAACACGTCTGACCACGTCTCTTCCCTGACCATGATTGCTGTAAAGCATTCGAAATGTCGGGAACCAAAAATCTAAATAAATCCGCGAAAAAATCCGAAAAGACTGTTTTATTTAAAATGTCAAATTTTCGCGTTAATCTAAGTATTATGGTTAAAAACAATTTGCCTTAAAAGATAATTTATTCACTGAAGAAAGAATGATGAAAATCTATCTACAAGTAGCACAGATATAGAGTAAATTCATATCCAGAAAACATATACTAATGAATTGAGTATCTTCTCCTTTTTGAGTCGATCAAAAGAGAGCCATAAATTTTCCCAAGACTTAAGTTAGATATTAGCCATTTTAAAAACTCCTTTTACTTGTTTTTTTTATTTTAAGTTAATAGTTTTTTTTTAATGAAAAGCTCTTATTAAAATACGTATTCAAGTATTATATTTTAAAGATATTTAAATTATTTACATAAAAATGCCTTGCTATATTTAGAACTGTTTTGACTAATTTTATTTTTCAACGACCGCTCTTATCTTGATTTGATAATAATTACCAGCGACTCATATCTAAAATTTCAATTAATGCAGTTGATCTTCTTTTTTTGCCCCAATGTCAAATTCCTTTGATAATGTACTTCATCTCGACGTTAAGGCGCCGATATATTGAGAAACATCGATCAATACATCGATATCGATATTGATAGGTTTTTTCCTCATCATTTTACTTATTATCAAGTAAAGGTTTTTACAATGCCATTATATAGATAAACTATGTAAACATGTTTTTTTTTTATATTATTGTGTTTTTTTTTTTACTATAGACTATAGATTTTGATGATTAAAGATTAAGTAATTTGACATAGGTTGTTAAATTTCAAAAATAAATACCAAAATCTCATACTCATTACTGTATTAAATATAGATTAATACAAATAATATTCAATACAAATAATTATAGGGTCCTATCTCAATCTCAAATAAAATTTTATTTTCAAAAAAATAACATTTGTTACATATCGTGACGTGACGACACGTTTGGCTCAGTATCTAGTGACCCTATTTGCTGTGCCAGCGGTCGCGGGTTCGAGTCCCGCTGGGGGCATTCATTTGTGTGATGAGCACGAATGTTTGTACTCCAGTCATGAGCGTTCATATTTATAATATGTATGTATTTAAAGTTATATATGTGTATTGTATCAACTATCTGGTATCCATAACACAAGCCTCGTAGCTTACCATGGAACTAGATGGTGCTGTGTGTTAATGTCCCAACATATTTATTTATTTATTATATCTCCATGGGGAAAATGCTTTTCCTTAAGAGAGTATTTAGCAACATTTTTTTATTTGTAAATGCAAATTTTAATTCGTACCCTACAAATTAGGTATTTTATCTTATGTTTCGTTTAAATTAAACTCAAATTATTAAGTGAACTTTATAATGTCGATCACCTTATTGAAAAGGTTTACTACATTTAAAGTACGCTATCTACGCTTATATAATTGCCAACAAGTTACTCATAACTTACGAATAAATAATTTATGCACTTCCGTAGATATTATATATAGTGTAAAAATCTAAGAATGGTTTTATTTGCACATTTTAATACAAAATGTAATAGTTTATGTTTATTACGGCTGTCAGACGGTGAGTTACATGATATCGTATATCGAGCGTGCGTAATGCATCAGCGTCAGAGATTGTGATTTGTGCACGTAAATTTATTTTGATTTTAATATTAAAAAAAAACAATAAAATTGCCCCGACTTAATCGATTATTATTATTGATTTTCTTAAATGTTCATAGAAATCTATAATTGCAAGTTCTACTTGGTTATTATGTATAATATAGTCATTATGTATTAAACGTTAACTCTGATTGAGAAAATGCCACTGAGATTGTCAACTATTAAACTATAAATACATATTCTATGTTATCTCTGTCTGCATTATATATTCATTGAAAATTATATTACGTATTCGTATTCAGTACTATATCAGAGGTGCGCGAACCGAGATTTAAACCCGCTTCACTTATATTTATAATGCCTGAATAAAAGTTAAAACTTTTCGGTACTCACTATACAGTTTTCACGTTGCGTTTTTTGAAATTCATCTTTATTCGCTCTTTACCGACTCCAAAAAGGAAGTTATCTTTCGGGCAACATATTTTATATTGTAATACTACTAATTTAACACTCATTAACTTATCATGGTATATTAATTTTAATTAGATAAATAAACTCTCTATAAATAAACTTTGCTTTTGGAAAAATAGTGATTTTACTTATTATACTAATTTAATCAAGTAAAAATTGTGAAAAAAATTAATCGGTAAAGGGATGCTGAAAAAAATCCCGGGAAAGTCTATTTCGGGGTTACCCTAAATATTTTTGCTAATAAATAGCGATTTCGATATATAATCTATATATAAAAATAAATACACTTGAAAATCTGTCCAAACGTCGTCTAAAAATATTATGCTTCAAAGTCGACGCACTTATATATAATTAATCTCGGTTGATATTTGTTTATAAGCAGTATAATTGTGTCTATTGTATTCAATTCTTTCCCATAATAGATTTCAGCTGCTGATGATTTAAAAACAATGTTTATATAATAAATACAACGGGTGGGTATTTTGGGGTCGTAATAAATCTTTGTTTGAAGTAATTTATGAGTTAAATAAGGAAATTATATATATTAATTATGATGTTAGGTAAATTATAAGATCCGTTATGAGAGCTTTAGCAATTCTGTACATAATATTATATTATATCCTGAATTGTTTATCGTTAAATATACATTACGTATAATATGCATCATAATAACATTTTAAATGAAGAAATTATGAGAATAAACGCATAATGGAAAATATAGACAAATCTTTTTATTATTATATTATTATTATAAATGGTAAAATTGCAATTATAGAGTAAAAATGTAAAATTAATTTTATCAACGTTATTTACGGACAAAATGAAATTAATAAACATATTTAGTAAATCAATTACTTACTCTGATTTTTCACTAAAACTTTCCAATTTAATACTTTTAAGTATATTCACAGAAAAATAAAATTAGAAAATATTCGACCACTCGTTCACAATGTTTACGCGGGAAAATTCGCAACACACAATATTTAAATTTAGAACACACGTGCGGATCCCACTCGTGTTTAAAATGTTATTTGGCACAGATAATACTTTTTCTTTTTTTTTATTAATATAATATGAATTAGGCTATGTCACTTCACAGTTAAGACCTGACAGTCGACTGTAGAAAGAACAGACATACAACCTGTATGATTGTTCTTGACCTTGCGCGGCTCTCTGGCGAACTGATGCCGCTTTTCGTTCACACTGCCTGTTTTATAACTCGCTACTGTCGTTCGAACTTTTACTGAGCGCTCTGATAATGACTAAGACACATCTTTTCTAGCTAAACTATATTTTTTTTATTTATTTAGGGATGTCTTACAAGCGCATTTAAATGTATTTATTTAATATTTTTAGTGGAATAAAAATGGTTATTTTTGAATGCATGCAAATTTCCTTTTTATGGTTAACACTAACACTTAATTATTTAATATTAAGTATATACGTACATTAAATTATATTACAAGTAAATTTATAAACTTAAATATAATTATTCCACGTATGTTAGATCGCGCTATCGGTAGATCAAGAGGTATTAAAAAACTCATAACTGTCTTAATAATTTAAAGGTAGAGATTTAAACATATAAGGAAAATAAGTGTTTTAATAACGAAGAATCGTCTGAAACAGTATAACTTTTATCAGAATGTCTGTCTGTTTATTCTTATCTCTTATACATTTTTTTGCACTTGCAAGAAGGAAAATGTAGCTGAAAGCTGAAATGGAAAATGCACCATATATGTGCATAGTTACATACATATTATGCAATAGACAACCCATTATTTATTATATACTCGTACGTAATGGATGACCAAGTTTGTATCATAAATAATAATTAAGTGTCTTAATTATATTTATTTAATTCACCTAAATATAATAATTTGTGGGCAAAAACGAATGCTACATAATTGAAACTTGATGACATCAAACACAAATAAATAAACGGAAGCGTGAGTTTAAACATAGAGTTCAAAAAAAAATTCAGTTTTATTATGAACGCAACAAAATATATGTATATTTACATAGCTAGATAATAAAACAAAATATTTAAATATAATGTTTTTATACGTAGAACTAGAAACCAAACACGTGTGCTTACAACATCATATTAATACACGTAATATTTAGCGCTGAGATAATTCTTATAGTCGCCGATAATGGAACAGGGGTAACTGACACGTTATGTGACACAGTCTTAAGTTCTAGAAAATTCTTATGGGATACAAATATCTAGGAATTGCGTAATATATAGTAAGTATATACCTATTTAGGTTTAATATACATTTGCATTCTTTTGATAAGGTGATTGTAAACAGGCTTAAAAGCTAATGGAGGGACTATGATACGATGATCATTAGTTAGACTCTTAATGAAATATATATGTAGTTACGGTTAGTATGGAATCGATAGTCGATCCGTTACTCTGTAAAAAAACAAAAACAAATCTATCCCACGAGAACCCTACATTTTTCCGGGATAAAAAGTAATCTATGTGCTATTTCAAACTAGAATGTTTCTGTGTGCCAAAATTCATCCAGATCCGTTCAGCCGTTCTGACGTGATTAAGTAACAAACATCCATCCATCCAAACTTTCGTATTTATATAGAGGAACATAATATTAATAACTAGCTACTTACCTTTGCTTCGCTCGGGTACGTCCAGTGCGTTGGTACGTTTTAATTTTTTTGAGCGTAACCCTAATTTTTTTTTTTTAAATTGATGTAGCCCAATTTACTTCCTTTATCACCCCGTTAAAATCGGTCCAACCATTTCCGAGAATATCCGGAACAAATAGACAGACGAAAATGAAAAAAAAAAGGTTTTATTTTTCTGTATAGATTAATGGGATAATGAGATCAAATGGACCATAGAAACCGCTTTTCAATAAACCTCCAGTGTGAATTCATACTTAGATGTATTCTACAATTGAAAAATTGCGGAAGTTAATATTGTTTTCAAAAACTAACTTATACCTATCATTAATGTATACCCAATTTGTATAAAGCTGTGAGTCATAAACTGATAAAATGATGCTACTTGTTTGTTTCCTTTAACTTAATTCTCACGACGTTTTTGTATTGTTTGTTTATCAATACTACGATAATTACGTTTAAAAATATTCTAAATTATTATTAATTATTCCAAAATATGTTTAATACGCTGCGATTTAAACTCGCACACTACATTTCCTTGCGAGTTGCGACCACATAGCATGTTATCTATCTATACATATAATAAAATTCTGAGTCGAATTTGCACATTAAATATTTTTTGGAAAATCTTATTGATATAGTCATTATTGTCGATGCAGAGGCCGAATCTATAGCTTTTAGAATTTTCGTCTGTCTGTCTGTCTGGGAAGGCGTCACGAGAAAACTACTTCACAAATTTTGATGAAATTTGGTATGATGATAGCAGGTCAACCGGGTCAACATGTAGGATACTTTTTTACCGTAGGAAAATATCTAAGAAATCAATACTAAACGTTGAAACGTAAACGTTTGGATTTCTCTTAGTCCGGAATAGGATAATAAGTATTAAAACATCAGAAAAATTAACGAAAATAAAGTAATTAAAATTTATATGGATAACGCTGGCTAATAACTATTTATATTTATTTAAAACGTACCTAGCGACGAACCCGAGCGGAGCAAGGATGAGCCGCTAGTTAATATATAAATGTAAAACGTTGGGCTTATAGTCTCAAGTGAAATTCCTAGCACAAGTAAGACGTTCTTTTTGCACTCGTTGTTACTTCAGAGTACCTACAATCACATCAAGTGTGACACGTGTATCTATTACAGTTTTTACGAAAGAGTAAAAAACAAGTATAAAAAACACGTTTCACGTGGAAAGATTCGCCTAAATTTTTAATTTTTACCTTTTTTATTACTTATTCACAATTTTTGCTATTATAATGTACGTAATGTATTGTAATGCGCGTAGTTTATAACTGGCTAGTTAGTTTTTTGTCTTTGAACGAAGATCCATCCAGGACGGTCGGACAAGCAGCGCAGCAGCAGCTTAATAAATTTTGTAAATAAGTTCTAATTGGATGATACCCTGAGTTCAAATATTAGCAAATATAATTTTTCGATATAGGTTCGATATAGGATTACATATAATACTTTCTTAGACTTACGCGAATATAATTATATAATTGTTAAAAAAAACTATAAAGGTTTTTATCACACTATCATACAGGTAAATAAAATTGAAGTGTCTGTTTGTAATGTCAAAATAACAGCTTTTGCTAAACGCATATGAAATTATATACGGTACTTATAAGAAAAACACTTTTTTTTATTTTTTGTCTGTCTGTCTGTTTGTCCGAAACAGCTAGACTGATTTTGACGGGATTTTCACTTTCAGGTAGCTGATGTTATAAGGAGTAACTTAGGCTACTTTTATTTTAGAAAAAATTTTGGGTTCCGATCAAAAAAAAATTAAACGTACCCGAGCGAAGCAAGGGTAAGTCTCTAGTTGTTTAATAAAGCAGGCATTCGTATAGTATAATTTATAGTGAAAATATTGTTAAGTAACTATATTTTCCTTGTGAGATAAATCAGAAAATTTACCCATAGCGAAGCTGATTCTGTTTTATTGTGCATTATATTAGCAGTCTCTGTTTCAAACTTGCGAGGAGTCAAGTGAAATTAAAAAATATATCATCAGAATGACTTCTAAAATAAAAACACCGAAATAATTTATTTATCCTCAAGCCGAAAAATGTAAGACTACTAGCGTTTTCCTGCGGCTCCGCCCGCATAGTACATTAATAACCAACATATCATATACTAAAACCTTCTCGGAAACACGCTGCATCTTATGGTATGAGTATTATTCCGATCGGTTCAGTAGTTATCGCAGTATAACCGAGCAAAAAAATCGGCTCTCCATTTATTAGTATAGATAACAATAATCTTAATATATATTTTTTTAATATTAGACTATCCTCTGCGCGTTTTTGATAATATTTATTACCTTTCATAATTATTTTCATTTTCATTTGTAGTTTGAAATATGATATTATAGAGGTTTTGTTCTTAAACTCAACAGTACATGAAAGATCATCTCAAAAGGTGACTTTCAGTGACTATATCCTAGACGCGTCACAGTGGTCGAATAAAATAATAGCGAAAACTTAGATTATAATCATTTTTACTATTTTCACTAGTAATTAACGATAATCTAACGGTTTTGCTAACTTATTAACTTAATTGCCTTAATAAACTTAATAATTTAATTTGAATTATTTCTTATCATATAGATACATAATTAAGTATTTGACTTTTATTTGGTTTTTACCTTAAATACAATTACCCTTAGTTAATACGAGTATATACACGAATAAAAACCCAAAATTCTTCAAGAGAAAATATGCTTATGTTATTGAACCCATCCTTTGCTAGAAGAACACAAAGTGAGTTATTATAAAACGTGTATCTGTATAGACACACTCTAATGTACGTATTGCTTTGTTATCATAATGAGAGAACATAATTAAATAAAAGAAAAATTTAAAGTGATAAAACCTACTTCAATAATAATTGACAACCACGCATCTTTACACGTGTTTGTTTAAAAATGTCGATATATCTCAACAATGTAACTTCAACTAATCGTTTCAATTAATTCCATTCATAAATTATTTCATAATACACATACAATATGTGTGTTATAAATATTCTGTAACAATAAATTAAAATGATAATAAAATCATGCGTAGTAAGCAATTAACGGAGATGGGATTGTTTAATTAAGCATTACAAAATCCAAGCAAAAGGCAAATTAATCTCATAATTATACAGTACACCCTTCGTCTATGTAAGGTACATATTATGTACATTTAGTTATAAACTTACGATTTACCCTCACTTCGCGCGGGTACGGGTAGGTACGTTATATTTTTTTTGAGCCTAACCCTAATTCTCTTTCTAAAATAAAAGTAACCTAAGTTACTTCTCATAACATCAGCTACCTGCCAGTGAAAGTCCCGTCAAAATCAGTCCAACTATTTCGAAGATTAGCCGGGACATACGGACAGACACACAGCCTGACAGACAAAAATTTTAAATACCGTGTATAATTTCGTATGCATTTAGTAAAAAGCTGTTATTTTGAAATTACAAACAGACACTTCAATTTTACCTGTATAGATAATTTAATGGATTAATTAATTATGTAATATCATCCTTCATCCACCATATAATTAAGGAGTAGGTATGTGGCTTATTCAAAAATATAATATGCAATCAAATTCGAAAAGTACACATTTTTTAAGAGATTACCATTTTTTTTTCACGTGTAAATATTTTTTGTATTGCAAGTAAAATATTTACCTACTGAAGACTGAGCCTTCCATAGTAACTCATGGAAATTGGTCTATAAAGTTATCATTACTACTCACGTTGCGGAGTTTCCATGTCTTGAGGAAGCGAGTTAATCTGTCAAATTGTGCCAATTATATGACATGTAGTTTTTGTCTTACATACGTTTTCTTTTGAAAAAACAATTGCAATAAAATACTTCAGTATATATTTAAAATAAAGCTGTATGCTAATTTATATTTTATTTTTTCTAGTTTAAAAAAAATGTTACTATTAAACTTTTGCTGTAGCGCAATTCTAATACATCACACCGAAATTAGCCCATCTTTGTTTAAAATAGTTTTAAACTTTACAAAAGCAAGCATTTGAATGGAGATATACTGTAACGATCTGGACATCCCTCAGCTTTGAATTATAACGGGAATCATATACCTACCTGTATAATCACATTTATTATAATATATTAGCGACTCACCCTCACAACGCTCGGGTTCGTTTCTAGTTCGTACATTTAAACGGTTAGTATAGATTTCTCAGAGATGAGATATTTTCCCGCAGTAAAAAGTGCCCTACATGTTGACCCAGATAACTAGCTACCATTTTACCAAATTCTATTAAAATCTGTCCGGTAGTGTTCTCGGACAGACATATAAATAGACAGACAAACAGATTATCATTCTAAATAATGACTATTTCAATAAGATTTAAAAAAAATATATTTAATGTACAGATTTGACTATATGTATATAGAAGTATTATAAATATCATATCCTTATTTTTAAACTGTTTGTGATCACAGACTAGGAAAACTCAAGTTCTAAAATGCTCTTATTCTTTCAAGTTGGTACTAATGCTACCTTCACCCATTTATGTCATTTCTTGATTTATATTTTCAAAATAATCATTTAAAATAATAAGCATAAAATTTTCGACTTTATGATATTGTTTATACATTATGTATTATTGAGAGACCTTCTCCTATAGATTCTTAGCACCTTATGTACGTTTCAAGCATTATGTACGTATATTATATACGTACATATATGCATCCTTAAATGATCTCAAATATATGATAATTACAAAGTAATTATAAAAGTAAAAACAAGTATTTGACCAACTGTAATGTATAAAACTCGATTTAACGATACTCGTGTAGATTTGATCAAAACGAATCAAATTCGATTTTTTTAATAACCATTAAAAATATTTTCTTAGATTTACGCGAATGTTTGACATTATTAAATAAAACTATCTTTTCGGATTTTTTCGCGGATTTATTTAGATTTTTGGTTTCCGATGTTATGTTATAAACATATTTAAGTTTTAATACCAATAAATTAATCTATATCTATACATATAAGAAAATAGTAACTTAGCGAAATCTGTACATGAAATATTGTTTAAAAACAATGACTGTAACGTATTGTGTACAGAAATATAGACCCCAAACAATAGTTATTAAAAAATTTGTCTCTTTGTCTGTATGTCTGTTTGCTTGTGCGCGTTTTACGCAAAAAGTACGGAACCGATTTTAACTAAATTTTTTGTAGTATAGTACCTAAAGTACTAAACCGATTTTAAATAAATGATTGCTCGGGTCAACATTCTAAATACATATTACTACAGGAAAATTTAGCATTACCACGGGATAACACAATAATTGGTTCGATCGAGTCGTCCTTAGTTTATTTGGCTAACGCTGGCTAAACCTTAAGAGATACATCAAAACAATGTACTGGAAAATTGTAGGTCTTAAAAAGACCTACAGAAAAGTCTATAATATCATATGTATCTCTCATAAAGTAAACTCGCAATATCTATTCATATCTATTTAAAATGGAGCGAAGCGAGGTGAATCGCTACTTTAATATAAAAAATATAGCTTAAATATTAAATAAAACGACAAAAGAGAGCGAATTCACCGACATTTACGAGTATTTAAAAAACGGTACATCAATTAATTTAAAATATATTATCATCAGCTTAGTAAAAAATATCAATCAATGATGCCGTTTCTTTCGAAGAAAAATGTACAATGGTACCATCGATTGATATATCGTTTCAATAGAAATGATAAATTACATTCACAACTTTGACTCGTATTAGATCTCTAGAAACTTTGCTAAAGCTTATTTTGGAGTAAATAAGTAGAGTTAAAGATTTTTTTTTGTTGATTAAGAAATTAATAATAATATAGACAGACTGTCATAGAACTAAACACGAAGCCAATATAATAATGATTAGTAAATAAATGTTAATAAATAAAAATAAGTAACAAAGAAAAATTAAATGAGCTAATATTATATACGGAATAGAACTAACGTTCAAAACGTTCAAAAGAAAATAGTACTATTTTTATTATTCATATTTTATTCTCAATAATTGTATATTAATTTAACTAATATATGTATAAACTTTCCCTTATTCTTTAAAAAAGGCAAACGATCTTTATGGTACAATCGAAAATTCAATACTATTCTTCTGTTCAAATGCTTCTAGGAGTGCCATTTGGGCACAATTTACAAAACCGACAATAGTAGCATCAACAGCAAATCAAGCTACTATTTTTGACTTTGACATTTATTATAACACACATAGAGCATATAATACTATACCAGTGTTCTGACTTTGAATGTTTTACTCTCAGGAGCATAACATATTATAATTTCGTGGACGCCTGTGTCTTAACTATAAATTGGAGAGCCGATACACATATTTGTTGAATATAAACAAGTGAATATTTTTCTAATTTTTATCAAGTAAATATTTATAACTACGACCTTTATGTTATATAAATAGATAATTATTTTTTTAACTTTTTAATCTATAAATAGTGTAACAAAAGTTCAACTTTGAAAGTAAGTTTTGAAATAATATATTTATTATTTTGTATGGATATATAGTTTTATGTAAACAAAAAGTATTATTGCAAATATCTCATAAAATATCGTAATGAGTGCTACATAGTTTAACATACTTTGTTTTCCATACTAATATTATAAATGTGAAAGTGTGTGTGTTTGTTTGTTTGTTTGTTTGTTTGTTTGTTTGTTTGTCCTTCTTTCACGTCGCAACGAAGTGACAGATGGTCGTGATTTTTTTGTGTAGAGATAGAGGACTGGAGAGTGACATATTATACTACTTTTTACTGTGGGAGATTATTTCACACTCACGGGAAAAACTTGTTATGTAATATATAGTCTATCTATTTCATAGTAACCGTTAAAACGTACCCAGGGTCGAACCCGAGCGGAGCGAGTGTGACTCGCTGGTATATCTATAAAATCGTCAGCAGGATAGACAGACTGTATGTTAAATAATAATTGATTAGCTAAGTTAACAGTTATGAGAATTTTGAGAATGAAAGATAATCGCAAATATTATTTATCTGCTGTTTGCTTTAATTATAGAAAAGCAAAGTTTCTGTAATGATGTACAAAAACCCATACTACAATTACCTAGAAAATTGTGGCACAAAGTAAACGTATTAGTATTACAGACCACAGCTTATTATATTATACTTCGTAATGCTACAACTTTTTTTTTTTTTTTTTTTTTAACGTTGGGAAATGCATTTACGCACGAAGTGTGGGACTCACCGGCGAAGCCAGTACTACCCACTAAAACCCAACAAAACCTTCCCCCGTCTTAATGGGGCGTCGCAGGATCGCTTACGCATTCAACTACGACGCCCCGACGGCAGGTCTGCCGGAGCAGACCACAACAACCATGGGGTTGCTCCACGGTCCACTCTGCTATCAGAGGAGTACCAGGAGCAACCCGCATGGTACACCGCCCTCCGAAGAAGGCCGCCTCCCACCGCCCACCGAAGCGGGCCACCTCCCTGTGCGTTTCTTGGCTTCGCGAGTACACTACTGAGCCCCCCCACCACGACAAGGTGAACGCACGTTGGGGGGGAATCGTAATGCTACAACTACACTAACTTATAAACCAAATAATATATCTATTTGAGTGATCAAATAATTCTTCGTATATAAATTTGTTTTTTCCACACGTATCCTACGTAAGTACCTGATGAAAGCTGTACAGGAAAATTGTTTCCTTTAAACATGTTGCTTCAACTATCCCTAAAAACTAGTATGTATTTATAATAATAAATTTATAAGTATAAATGACTTTTCTTGCTGTCCTTACATTATAATTTTCTTAGAACAAGGATAATAACAGAGATTAGAAAATAATTCGCGCAGTACCGTCGCCAACACAACCACGGAAATCGGAAGCGGCTACATATGAGAATGCTGACCATTTATGATATATTATAACGCTTAATTTATTCTTGAAGCTAAGAATAGATGCAAGGATTATTGTGCTATGTATATTATGTGGTCACGTTCTTAGAAATAGATTGTGAATTTTTTGTTAGTAATTACATAGGTAGTAGGTGACTAGTGCAAAGCCATTGATCTATAATTATTTATTATTAGGTTTCTTTAGTGAAATAAAATATCTATTGAATGCATAAGAAATTGTTGTCGTGCAAGCAAATATTTAATTAAATTAATTTGTCATTAGTTTTCTAAAGAATTTTCTTTTGAAGTGAAGCTACGAATGACTAGAAAATAAAATGTAACCTTTGATTATTCCTGAACACCCTGTTGATAACATAAATTATATGATTATTCATACAATTTGTTTTGCACTTTTCGCCAGCTGCAGAAAATCAAAATGGATTATTTCGTAAAATCGCAAATGGAATTGCAAAAACTTTTGATTTAAATAACTATATACTATTATTTTATAACAATTTTGCACGTTGAATTTTAACACTTTTTTTTTAAGTTTTTTTTTAATTTTAATTGTTTTTTTTATTATTTTTTTATCATTGTAGAATCGCATACTGAACGCTCACAGCGTATTTTATATTCTTTAGAATAAATATAAATGTATACGTAATTAAAAATAAATATAATTATGTCACCTATTATATTTAACCGCCGTAACACAATTCATACGAGACGTAAATCGATCAGCGTAATAGAACGCCATAAATTATATAAGATCCCCGTATAATTACCATGGCGATCTCATATGTCATTACTGCTTGGTTGAGCGTCTCAACTTGTACAGTGTATACTTATTTCTTACTAATGTCTAAATGCCTTATAAAATAGTGTACAGAAATAAAGCTAATCAGACAGAAAAAGAGTAGTATGTGATATGCCTTATCCCGGTATATGAAATGGTTGCCGTTGGTAATATTAAGTATTAACAAACAAAGAAATTCTGAGTACAGTATGGGTCTACGCTACTTGTTAACAATATGTGTAAATAAAACTAATAATGACATATTTCATTGAAGCGCACAGGTGAGAGCCGAGTAAAGCCGATACACATATTATTATATATAATAGTGATTACTATTTCCACCCTAACAAAAGATGTTTTTAGGTAAACCTCAATTTTTATTCTTTAGCTTGAATAAAAACGATACTTAGAAATACAAAATTTATCGTAACATATGAATGAAGTTTGAGGAAAATGCACTGGTTCATGGAATACGTAACTTAGTGAATATTAATGAGATTGTATGCTTATATTACAAAACACAGTACAATGAAAACAAAAATTACGTAGATAACATACCAGAAGGTTAGATTAATTAATAATTTCATTTGAAACGTTACACTAATGAAGTTTGTACTATATACATATAACATCCTCCTACCATTAAGAAATGTATAATATGTTTACGCATTTAACAAATAACAACTAAAAGGAAATCGAACGGACGACCTTCAGCTCGCCACACGGTACCGACATCAAGTAGTATTTATAATAAAGCTCACTGATTGTTTTTATACCACTTTCTTTCATTCAATTTATAAAACTTGGAACTGAGCCCAAGACTTCAATGATGATATAAATAGCAAGCAGTAAGACGCAATTTATTTTTTATTTCACTCCAGAAGCACGTCAGTGATTTTAAATCAGTATAGATTCAATATTAAACTTCGACATCCTCTAAGAAAAAAAATGTATACTAATATTTTTACACAGGTATTACCTATGTAATGTATTATACGTATAATATAATATATTTTTTTTCTTTCATTGGTTTGTAGTGTATTTTCATTAATTATATTGATTGAAATTAAATTATTAGAATTGTTTGACTTGTTTTGAATATATGTAATTAGCATTTATAAAATACTAATTTTTGTTTAAGTAATCCTTACATACACTTTTGGTAAGATAAATATAAAAGAATAATATACGTTTGTGCTTGTTGTCATACTTTTTCAGAATTTGGGCATCTAACTAGAAATTTTAAAAAACGATTCAAAGTGAGATTATAAAGTACAGTATTTATGATATCCATCAACTATTGCAAATCGTAAATGAAAATTAATTGTTTGGACAAAAATGTTTCGGAGAAATATCCTTTTTTTTTATTTCTTCATTGATTCATTCATGCCATTTTAAATATAATCCTATGCTACATATATTCTTAACAGTAAATTTTATAACTTGTCAGTGAACTGCTTTTGTTGCATAAGTAAATAATATTTGTGCGAATTAATAAAATCTACCCTGAGCATGTCACTAGAGATGATTTGCAATGTTTTACGGAAATCATTATAACTTTGTCCATTGTGGATTGTTCTTCCGCGCTCCATATACCTCGCCCACGCTTTTACCGGAACTCTACATTTGGCACAAATTTTTCACATTCATTTCATTTCAATGGATTATCCTAAATTTTGTTAATTAAAGGTGACTAAACTGGCGAAATAATTTTTTTGTAAATAAAATTGTTTTAGGAACACTGCAGACTGATGACTGACGGTTAGGCATTTGATACATATTACATATGTTTAGATTTTGCTTAAGAGCACACTAAGCCTTCTCCAATGATGATACAAAAATCTACTATTATAATCTAAATAATTATGTAAAAATTACAAAAACGTCTATTACAACGACATAGGCATATTACAATTTTATGTTCTTTACTAGCGACTCTCCCTCGCTCCGCTCCTGTTCGTCCCTACGTTTTAAGATTAGTATAGATTTCTCAGAAATGAGATATTTTCTCGTAGTACTCATATCATATACCAAACTTCATCAAAACTGTGCAGTGGTTTTCTCGTGATGTGTTCCTAGACAAACAGACAGACAAAAAATATAGACTCGGCATGTGTATCGATAATAATGACTTTTTCAATAAGATTTTCAAAAAAATATTTAATATACAGATTCGACTCAGAATTTTATTATTTAGATATATATATATATATATATATATATATATATATATATATATATATATATATATATATATATATATATATATATATATATGTATGTATGTATATAGATCTTGTTTTAATAATTATTATATTGTTATTGATAACTAAACTTAATCATACGCCCAAAATTAAAAAAAAAAATATAATTGATTGAAAAAAATATCCTACTAATATTATAAATGCGAAAGTTTGCGAGGATGTCTGGATGTAAAGATGTATGGATGTTTATTACTCTTTCACGCAAAACCTACTGAACGGATTTTAATGAAACTTTACAATAATATTGCTCATATATCAGAATAACACATAGGCTACTTTTTATCCCGGAAAATTATGGTTCCCGTGGGATAGATTTATTTTTGTTTTTTAGATGCAAAACCGACTGAAGCGAGGGTGAGCCGCTAGTGTAGATATAAAGCGATAACAAAAGCATTAGCTATTATGTATGCATGTAGCGATGTTAATACGGCTTAAAACTTTATTAATATACAAATATTACACTGATATTTTCATCCAGAAATAATCGTGATAAAAACAATGTTAAAGCTGTCTGTCTCTCAATCTAAATACAACACAGCTAGGATGTAAAACGACACGATTGGTACACTCAAGCTCGAAATTACTCAAATAAATTCAAACTATAATTAAGTATAATAAATAGTGATAAAATTATGAGTTAAAACAATTTGTATGTATTTAGTTTACGTAAGTATTATCAAAGTCTTGCAACAATTATTCGCACAATTTCCGCTTACGCCAATTGATCGTATCTGTAAGTAAATCAATGTACCTACGCTATATTTAAAGCACTTTGTATGCGGCCGGTAAATAAATAACAAACGACTATTGTATGTATATGAACTAACATGACTATATAAATCTTAAACAGTTTTAAAATTCTAAAGAAATCAGTATCGGTTAAATTGTAAAATCACTTTATTACAAAGAGAATAACGCATGCACACATACTGATGAGGGCAAAATAAAGGTTCAGCTACGCGCGTAAAAATATTTAATTACCAAGTCGATGGCGCTTTATTCACCGACAGTACATTAAGAGTCAACGTTTGCATGACATATGTATGTGATTAAAATAGTTCGTGTGTGGTTTGTTTACTTGGTCTAGATCTAAGAAGGACTGGACATTTCAAAATAAATATATCTATGTATTTGAGTCAAATATGTAGCGTAATAAATAAATGAAAATCTCATCATTATCAATCAAATGATGCCTGAAGGGATGTATCTGTAAATTTATAATAGTTATTATTAATAACTAGAAAAACAAAAACATCTATCTCACGGGAACCGTAAATTTTTCCGGGATAAGAAGTAGCGTATGTTATTCTAATGTAGGAGCTATATTATTGTGAAGTTTTATTAAAATCCATTTAGTAGTTTTTGCATGAAAGAGTAACAAACATCTATACATCCAGATCTAAACATCATCACAAACTTACACATTTATAATATTAGTAGGATTTACATACATATATTGATTATTAAACGATTATTTCATTGTTTAAAAATTATTTAAGTAAATATATGAATAAATACTTTTTCTCATGACTGTTCATGAGTGGTGTGTACTATATGACATTTAAATAAACTAGTTAAAGTGATAATGAAAAGAGGTCGACTGCGTGTTCTTTAAAGGGCTCTCAATCTTATCTCATCGTTTCTTTTCAATATTAGTAGATTTATATTTGCAAGATAAACATACATTTCCAATTAAGTATTTCTGATAGGTAGATTCAAATAACATATCTATACTAATATTTTAAAGAGACAGAGTTTGTTTACTTAAACATGATAATCTCAGGAACTAATAATTCGATTTGAAAAAATCGTTTTGCATTAGACAGTCTGTTTATTGAGGAAGACTAAAGGCTTATACATATATCATATAATATACATATAGTCCATCTATTACATACTAATCGTTAAAACGTACCTAGGGACGAACCCGAGCGAAATGAGGGTGAATCGCTAGTTATATTAATAGACACACGTACCTACACTGAGAATTGAAAGAGATATGTATAGATTGTAGCGTTTGAACCTTTATTGTCTATGGCTCGTCCGTAATGTAGCGTAAAAGTACATATATGTAGTATGTACATATAATTAGAGCTTAAACGGCTAGACAGATTTGGGTAACATTTAGTATAGTACACACTCCACAGAGAGACTACGTCCACAGAGTAACACATAGGCCACTTTTAGACACCTAGTGACGTACTCTGGTACGTGCAAGCAAAGCATGGGTTATTCCGCTAGTTGTATACAAATATGTAGTTGTAAGAAGTAATTCATTAAGTAATAGCTTAATTAATCTGAGTCGAAACGTTTCAAGTGTGTACGCGACCTTAGCAATCAGGTTTCCGCTCGAAAGATAAATGGCGCGTTTAATAGGAAGTTTAACACTTCCGAATGTTTACAACGGTCTATATTGTAGTGTTATTTATTTTTTTATAAATATATAAAATACAATTTGCCTTAAATTAAGGTGCGGTTGAAGCCGAGCCAGTGAACTTTGATCTTTTTGGTTACATTGAGTTCTAGAATATGTTCGAGCTAAGTGCTTTAAGTGGTATAAAACCATATCTTATTTAGTGCATACAAACACTAAATACATAATTACTTTTGACGCATCAAAAATTTATTTACAATAAAGAAAATTACAAATATACTTAATAATATATATAAAGCAAATTTACTTTTGACTTGATTTTTATCTATATCTATACATATAATAAAATTGTAACTGAGCCGAATCTGTACATTAAATATTTTATGGAAAATCTTATTGAAAAAAACATTATTATCGATACAGAGGCCGAATCTACAGTTTTAAGAATTTTTGTCTGTCTGACTGATACCACATCATAGAAAAACCACTGGAGGGATATTGATGAAATTTGGTATGGTGATAGCTGGTTATCCGGGTCAACATATAGGATACTTTTTACCGCAGGAAAATGCCTAATTTCTGAAAAATAAAATAAAAACTGCAATGTAAGAGTATACTAATATGTAAAAGCTAAGAATTTGGTTTTTGGTCATCTGAACGCGGGCGGAGCCGCGAGCAATGCTAGTACTAAATAAATGATAACTTTTAACTAGAAAGGTTTTACCTAAGAAGGTCAAAATCATTTTATAAATAACTTTTACAGCCTTTGGAGTGGGATATATCGCGTAACGTACGGAATGACATACATATACATCCGATAGAGCACGTCCATTTTTCTATATCGGTCAAAGAAATAGAGAAGTTCCGGTAACTAAAATAATGTATTATTATCTATATGCTATTAATCACTTAACAATCATATCCAACTAATTTGGTGAACACAAATGTCTACAATTTACTAATTAATACAAATTATTCCATGTGAATTTCCCACAAAGATATGATTTAGTCATTACATCATTTTTCAACCATCACTCTATTTTGACGTGAAAGAAGGACAAACAAGTAGACAAACAAACAAACACATTTTTACATTTATAATATTAGTATGGATTTCGATTTTGATACAATGTTTTTAAATTAAAAAGAATGTTCGTCTTTGAACGGAAGGAATACCAATATACAAGTCCATGATAGAAATAAATAACTGATAGCCTATTGAAGCAATCGCTGCTTAAATATAATAAAACTAAATGGCGTATATTTATATGTTATAGTAGAGCAGTACCCGCGGCTTCACTCGCGTTAAAAATTCCGATCGCTACCAAACTTCACAGGATCACACGCTAGGCTAATCTGAAGCTCATCAAAATCACTCCAGTTGTTTTAGAGTCCATAGAGTGATAAAGAGCGACACAAAGCTATATTACGTTCATAAAGCACATAGCTACATAAAGAGATACACATATCGATTTTCATATATATAGATATATACCCAGTTATAAATAAGCTACATGAATAACTTACATATTATGAAATGTTTGCATAATCTATACTAATATTATCATGAGGTAAAGTTTGTGAATATGTGATTTTTGAGTTTGTGAGTTTGTGACGTTGTAGGGGATAATCTCTGGATCTACTGGACCGATTTTGATGAAATTTGGTAGGAAGATAGTTTGAGAGCCTAGAAAGGACATAGGATACATTTTATCCTGGAAATCATCCCTTAAGGGGGTGAAAATGGGGATGAAATTTTGTATGGGGAACTAAGCTAGGGACGAACCCGAGCGAAGCGAGGGTGTCGCTAGTATAATATAGGTATATATAATAATTCTTACTAATTTTATCGGTTTATAGTATTTCTCTAAATTCTATATTCTAAAGAAATATAGAACTTGAAGAGACCCCACGGAAATTGCCTTTTTCAATCTATATATGTGTCAACCCTTATTACCGTTAACCTAATTAAAACCATTTAAACATATTAAAAGTAAGTAATTAACTTACTAAAAAAAAACTCAATTCTCAGTCATTGTAATCCTTGTCTGTATAAAACATTGGCGACTCACTATACATATACTTATCATAAATATATTATTATGCGATTATTTATTAAAATGTGATTTTTTTATTTGGCTATCGCTTCCGCATATTAATGAGCCTTTTTGGGTATATTTGTTACTTCCATATGTCTATGCATCATTGTTATAAATGTTTATTACCTTGAAAATATGAACTATTAAAATTTTTCCTTTCAATGAGAACTTGAAATAATTTGAATTGTAAATATGAAAAGCTTGAATAGTGTCGTATCAGAGGGCTTAGTCGACTTGACATCCGGTAATGACTTGTACAAAATTATGTAAATACGAGCTTTTAAAGTCACTTACATCGTTAAATTAATTATTTTTTATTAATTTATCTGCCTACGAGTTTACATATGTATATTGTATAGTGTATTGTAGGCAAATGAAGATAATCACGTCGTAAGTTATCACAAATCGATTTTTATATCAACCAACTTGATTTATATTTTATACAATAAAATTCACTTACTTTCTTAAAAATCCTCTTGTACAGCAAAATTGTATTATAATATTAAGTTGTATGTATGTTCTTTGTTATGTGAAACATAAAGTTCGGATTTATACTCGTACTAATAAGTAATATTATAAATGCGAAAGTTTGTGAGGATGTCTAGATGTCTGGATATATAATATATACATATATGTATGAATTTTTGTTACTCTTTCACGCAAAAACTTCTAAATGGATTTTAGCGAAACTTTACTTTTTATCCCGGAAAAATGTACGATTCCCGTGGGATAGATTTGTTTTTGTTTTTCTAGAGGTTAGTTCGCTAGTATGTTATATTTTACCATATTGTTAATATATCATGTGCCACAAATACTGTAGGTACGTATTAGGTATTATAGTTGTTTATGAATTTTGATTTGAGGGTCAAAGAATTCTTTACATGTCATGACATTTATTGTAATACTCATACGCCCGTAGGATTGCATGTTTTATACGTTTTCATTATGACATTTCCATATTTTTGATATTCTCCTCGTGTGATAAATGCGAGCCTTGACTTTATGTACCGTAATAACTTAATTCACTCGCTTGTACGAGTAAAACTTGTGAATGTTGAAATTTGCCAATTTTACATAAATGTATTTTACATAAATGTAGTTTATCCTTATTTTTAAATCAAAAATATGCCAGTAAATAAAATGGTATGATTCATATTGTTTCAAATTTTTATTTAAATATAGTCAAACTAGTAACTACGAGTATGTAGGTACATTTCATATATTCTATTTTACTGTGACTTTAAATAAATTATAATAAGTACGATAATCGTTCATTACTAACATAGACTTTATATTGACACTCTAGATTTAGGGCCTAGCAAACCATAGGTATCCTAAATCATTCCTAAGTTCTAAGGTCACTGAAGAAGCAATTATCGAGCAATATATAAGGAAGATACATGGAAATATTTCCACATAAATAAACAAACAATCATAATAATATGAAATAATAAAAAAATATATAATAATAAGATTAAAATAATATTATAATGGTCAATTAAAGAATAAAATTTTAAATAAATCTTGCTCAGTAAAATTTAGTCCAGAAGTACTTTGAAAAATCTTATTTATTATGTTATTGTATTTCGAGGTATCACATAAGGTGATTGAACACGACTGATATGACAGACAGCGCGACGCGGGTCGTCAACCCGCCGGCCGTGACCTACTCGCCAGAGCTCGGTTCGCGGAAACTGACTGTTAACGGATTTAATGTAACTTTATTATATTGACTAACTTTACAGTTAATTTACTTAATAATATTACTATTTATAATCAGTAGATTCAGCCCGCTACTTTGCTTGCGTTGATAGGAATAGCACAGGTAGCTTTTTCATATTGTTTAAGTTCTAGACATTGTCCTCCATATAAAAACGAACATATTTCATCTTTTTACGATTGTGGAGCATTTGTTAGCTGTTTTAATGACCCTCATGCCATTATATCCGGTTTGAACTTCCTACTTTATGGAGGTCGCGGATTTGAATCCATGTAACTAGTAGTCCTAAGCTTGCGGACTTATGTATATCTCTCTGATCATAAGTTTTTAAAGCCTCTATAAAAAATCACGCTTCGGTAACGCGTGACAGAAGAATAAACTAAAATCGTTCTTTTACATATACAAATATTTTATGATATTAAGTAATAAACATAAATTACTTGCAGAACTTGCAAAGAACGATTTGTAACTCAATATTGCATTTAGAATGAGGGCATTATAGAATTGTTATTAGTTTTTACTTTCAAATTGCCAACAAAATTGTGTCAAAATATTTATATAATATCTGTCATCTGATGATGCCTTCTAAAATGTTAGAATATATTATCTACTATTATTTTAACTTCTCTATGTTAATTTTTCTTATAGCAGTTGAATCATTGTAAATTATAACCATTTTAAAATAGACACGCATCATTAACTTGACCTACGACCATGACTTACTCAAGCTAAGTCGCTTTAAACAACCGCTAGTAGCTCTGACGACGGCTACATTGAATTAAAATTTCTAATATAATTATAATTTTTTTACTCACCATAATAAAAAACGTTAAATTGTTAAATTGACGGCACAGTTTTCCTAAAATCTAATAAAATGATAACTCTTCCTCTATCTACCCATGTTAAACACAAACCACCTTATATTTTCCTTGACAAAGTTAATTTATTTATTTATTTATTTATTTATTTAGGATCGTCAACAGAAAATATATTATTACATGCCAATATAATATACAAATGCTATAATTATAATGATTAAATGTTTTTCCAATTACAGACAATCACAACATGCTCAATAATTAAGAGTTAAAATAAAATTATGATTAAATTTAGTTATTAGTTAACAAAATGATGATAGTTGTTGTAAATGAAATTATTTTAAATGTCACATAATAATTAATCAATAAAATAAAATTTGATGAAATACAATTAATAACAAAAATTTCCATCGTCACACTGAGTCATGAATTTACTTATTTTATTTTTAAATTTATTAAATGGGTCATGGGCAATGTCTAGGTCACAGATTACATTCGTCAGTTGGTTATAAATGCTTTGAAGCTTCGCTATTGGAGAGTTCTTGCCTAAGTTGGTTTTGTAAGCTTTGGTGCTAAACAATGGTTTTTGATATCGTGGTATCACTGACGGTACGTTAATATTTAATTCTTCAATGAGAGCGCTGCTATCAATCTCATTATTGAAGAGCTTATGCAGAAATGACATCTGTAGCAATGCTCTTCGTTCTTGTAATGAGTGGAGTTTGAATCGCTGCAGTTTCTCTTTGTACGTTCTGGATTGAGGACCACCAATTCGAAATTCGAGATGTCGTAATATTATCTTTTGAATTTTTTCGATTCTATTACTATGAACATTGTAAACAGATGACCACACGGGGCAGCAATATTCGAGCTTACTGCGAACATAACAATAGTACAGTTGTAATATAGTTTCTACTTTTTTAAATTCTCGGAAACATCTTAAGACAAATCCGAGAGATTGATAAGCAAAATCTATCATTTTGTTCACATGGTGGATAAATCTTAACTGACTATCGATAATTATACCCAGGTCACGAATATGGTCAACCTCATTTAATTTTTGTTCACAAATCTTATACGCTGTGGGAGCTATATTTCTCTTTCGAGTAAATTTTATATGAGTACATTTACTTATATTTAATGTCATTTTATTTTCTTTACACCATTCCATAACATTATTTATATCTTTTTGAAGGAGTACACTATCATCATATTTATATATCGTTCTATAAAGTTTCAAATCATCAGCAAATATATGAAAGTCAGAATATTCAATTTTATCACAAATATCGTTTATAAATATATTGAAAAATAGAGGTCCTAAATTAGATCCTTGAGGTACTCCAGAACTAGATGTAAATTGTTTAGATGTCCTTCCATTCAAGACGACAGTAGACTGACGATTCATTAGGTAACTTTTGCACCAATCTAAAAGATATCCTGTTATTCCATAAGCATTTAATTTGGCTGTTAAGATGGTATGATTAACTTTGTCGAAAGCTTTTGAGAAGTCTGTATATATTGCGTCTATTTGTAGATTTTTATCTACTCTTTCAGATACATTGGCGACAAAAGATAATAAGTTAGTGCATGTTGATCTTTTAGTCATAAAACCATGTTGGTTGCAGTTAAGGTGTTGCTTAACATGCCTATAAATGTGTGTATAGACGATCGATTCAAATACTTTGGACATATTAGACAGAATAGAGATTGGTCTGTAGTTTGCAATAGAATCCCTTTTTCCGCTTTTAAAGATTGGTACTATTCTAGCCTCTTTCCACACTCTTGGGAACGTTCCACAACGTATAGAAGAATTATAAATTAGTGTAAGCGGTAAAGATAGAGGGTCCGCACATTTATTCAAAAATATTGGTGGAATATCATCGGGTCCGCGACCTTTATTAATGTTAAGTCCTTTTAGTTTCTCGGTGACATCTTTGCGTGTAATAATAAGGTGATCTATTTCTTCAATGTCAAGTTTTTTTGGAATAAATGAAAAGGAGGAGTCATGAGTATCATATACAGAAGAGAAATGTAGAGCAAAAAGGTCACATATTTCGTCAATTTTGGTTGCTTTGTTTTCACCAAATGACATGGTGGCTGGTAATTTTGTGTCGTTTTTTCTAAGATTTTTTAAGTGCGTCCAAAAGTACCTCGGGTGTTTAGCAATTTCTGATTCAATTTTAAATATATACCTGTTGTAGCACTCCGATATAAGAATATCACAGTCCTTACGTAGAAATTCAAATTCAACTTATAATTATAAATATTATTATTTACTAAAACGTAGGTATTATTTACTAAAACATGTTAAAATTGGGTTTCCTATATTTTTTATGGAATCACCTTGTCGTATGCGATCTTCTGTGCTATATACATATATTCAAAATTTAATAGGCCATTCAAATAATACTTATAATATGTTTGTATGTATGTAATAAACCTACATGCTAAGATATGTATCTCTTCATGTCTACTCCCCGTTGATTAATCCCTCCACGACCGCGGACACGCCGGCGTGTCAGTTAACAATAGATTTCTTAGAATTTTAATTAATTTCTTAGAAATTTACCTGGAGGTGTTAAGAGACATAAGTCAGAGATAATGCTTTATTTGAACAGGTTAGTAATATCAACCTCACCTCGTCCGAGTATCGAACCCGCAACCTTCATTAGAAGCAGACAGTGCAACTGCAATGTAACCTTAAGGTCACTTTTGTTTTTTTGATAAAATACAAGTCAATTTTCTTAAATTTTTATAGCATAATACAAGGCATGACAGACTATACAAGACATGCAATGTGCGGGTCGTCAACCTACTGGCCGTGACCTAACATAATGTTCGATATACAAAAATTATACGTTTTTGCTGTAGATACGGCGAAAATTGAATAAACAAAAATTTGTTATGATATAGTGCTATAATATGTACAATATATTTAACGATAACATTTATATGTTAGTTAAATATATCTGGAATGCGACTTTAACATTGAAAATCGAAGCGGAAGACATTTTTAGCACTCTTACTATAAAATTAATTACAGAACCTATACACACTGTAGCAAGTTACTTTTCAGAGCAGTTTCCTTCTTAACTTAACCCATATTCATGAAATTATAAGTAAACATGTTCACCAGCGACTATGTTGTCTGAGTCAGCAGAAAGATATACGTTTTATAAAATGCACTTCATCTGTTTAATAATATAATAATAATATTATATAATATAATAATTGTGAAAGTTTGTGAGTATGTATGGATGTTTGTTACTCTTTCACGCCAGAACGGCTGAACGGATATGAATGAAATTTGGCACAAAGATAGATTATAGTCTGGAATAACACATAGGCTTCTGTTTATCCTGGAAAAATATACGGTTCCCGAGGTATAGTTTATTTTTGTTTTTCGAAGTTCGAACCCGAGCGAAGCGAGGGTGAGCCGCTAGTATTTTATAAGTCGGTATGCTCTCTTTAAAAAGAGTACGAAGTTGAGAGGGAAATGACTTTTTACAAAGTTTTTCGTAAGGCTTATTACGTACAGTAGTTATTATTTGATTTTGTATATTATGACTAAAAATATATATGTAGTATGATTACACTAACAAGACTTGCAGAAGCCGGAAAGTATATATTTCAATAAAAGCAACTCTATGTATCCAAACCAAGGTACACTAGTGAATAGTGTTTTTATAAATTATTATTTAAAACTGAAATCGTGCATCGAATATCTCTTAGTATGCCCAAATTAGCTTTAACAACATAACAATATTTGTGTGACCTTCTATATGTTACTCGACAGAATGGTCGTGGAAAATACCAAAACGGGGTAAGTGTTGTGAAATATGTACATAATATATGTGTACGAAGGAAATGTTTTGTTTGGTTTGTCTCTCACACTTTGTCTCTTTTATCTTTCAATGCGATTCGTTTTGATTACACGTCACAATTCGATATTACGAGTAAAACAAAATCACTAAATATAATTGTTTCACCTTCAGTTGTGGAGATTTTCTCGATACAAAACCACCAAACAAAGAATCTTAAAAAAATCCAGAAATCGGTTAATCCATTCATAATTAAAATATCACTAATATACCTATACAAAAAACATAAGCTACACTCGTATTGAGTACCTCTTCCTTTGGAAGTCGGTCAATTAATATAAAATTGAGAATTCAGAAAACTAATGTTTTGCACGACACTGCAATGGCTGCTGAGAATGTTAGAACACGCTATATATTTACAGGTAATTGATATTTAACGAACTGTGAATTGACGCCAGTAACCATAATAATAATTAAAATCTAGTTACATATATGTGTTTTGAATCTAAAACTACGAGTAAAGTAATGGAAAGGTGATATGATGAGAAGTATTACGCATTGACTGCCTCGGTAGTCTAGTGTCTAGCATGTCTAGCATGTACGGCTGCAGATCCGGAAATCCTGGGTTCGAGTCTCGGGTCGGGCCAAGTTGGATTACTAAATTTTTTCTGTTAAAATATGTATTCTCACTAGTAATTGGGAGTTTGGCGGTATTTCATCCCCGTGCTTAGGAATAAAAAAGGCATGTAAAGCCATTGGTCCTGCGCCTTAACTCTCATCGGTCGTGTTAAAGTATCTTCCCATCGGACATTGAGAGTAAAAGATATAGAGAGTGCACACTGCACGTTGTGTCTGCGCGTACACGCGCTGTTCTATAATATCTCCTGGGTATCTGCCTAGTCTCAGGGAGATTGGCTGCCGTGGCTGAAATCAATCCGGAGGTCATTATTATTATTACTCAATTAACATTTTTATCTTTCTTGTGTGCTACGGAGGTTCCTAAAACATGTATGTATGTATATACGATACACAGAACCCAAATGACTCATACGAATATTTGTTTCTTTTACCTCAACGATAAACATAAAAATAGCTGTACACTTGGCATTTTTACTATTGTTTTTGTTAGTGTTATTAATCTTGCTCCTTTGTCTACAGACGTGCGTCGATGATGTCGCCACGTCAACTCATGCGCAACTCGAACATGACGCAGAAGTGGCAGCGACGTGAGATATCTAACTTCGAATACCTCATGTTCCTCAATACAATTGCAGGTAAGATTTTAATGTTCAGGAAAAATATATGTTATGGATACAAATTTTAAACCTCAAACCTAATGAGTAATATTTCAGAATACCTAGTACTGTTTAACCCAAAAACCAAACCTTGTTTTAGGTAGTAATAGTAATGAATATAGAGGGTATATTGAAATAATATTACCCATTGTCTGTTCTATAAGTTCGTTCGTCATTTAGGATTTATGTGTCATCTCATCAACCCTCACTACCTAACTGCGCCACGCACGTTTTTTATAAAATATTACTAATTTAATCATATCAAAATATACTTTATTCAAATAGACTTTTAAAAGGTCTTTTGAATCATCAATTTCACATTTTAAATTAAATGTCAGTGTAGTCGTCCGTGAGGAATCTACTTACGGCTCGGAAAGCAGTTCTGCTGAGAAAAACCAGCGAGAAGCTCAACAGTTGCTCTTTTAAAATAATAATTGTGTACAATATTATCTTAATAATAATAATATCTTAAAAAGTCTATATCAAAAATCAGGAATTAATTATTTACAAGATTTAAAATTCAATTAAATTTAATCAAAAGAATAAGCATCTGACCCCACAAGAAACAGTTTAAAGTGTAGTAGTTGTGTTCCATTTGAATGATTTCTTGATGAAAATCATTGAATTAATATATAAATTAATTCAATCGTACGGGCACCTCTTGTTGAGGTGACATAGGCTGGTTTTCATACCATATTTTTAACCATGCTCGTACCCATTCCCTATGATGCCGTCACATCAATCACTATGCGCTAATTTACGGTATTGAATGCAAACTATATAGAACAAGACAGGAAAATATGGTGTAATTTAATAATAATTGGATTCTTACATAATTATGTAGACGATGTATGTAAGTTACCTACTGTCTGCGCTCTCGTGGATTTTAAATTAGCTTTGCGTATGATACATCTCCTTTAATTAGAATCTCATTAAATACATATATTTAACATCTGACCATCGACCAAAGTTGTAACAAGACTTCGTTATCTGAATACTTTCTTAGATTTACCCGAATATTTGATCTTTCCGGATTTTGGCATTCGAAACGTCGCGTCGGGAACCAAACGTCTAAAATAATCCCCGAAAAAATCCGAAAATTTAGTTTTATTTAAACTGCGCTATCTAATATGTTGGAAGGAACATATTTAGAAGGTTCATTTCAAGTATAGTACAGTAAATTATTATTAATTATCTAAAAAATATATATTTTGGAAACCTCCAAGGCTCCACTCCTCCATAGACATACGTCACCAGTTAGTAACAGAGAATGGAGTAGAGTCACTTAGTATAAGCTACCTATATGAATGTGTATGAACTAACTTGTTAGTAATACAATCATTGCGTTGTCATACTTGAAGCTAAAACCGCAAAATACTGAACGTAAACCTTAACGAAATACTCGAAAGTGATGTCGTCACAGCCATATTCATAGAAGCAATTATAAAGTTATATGTCATTGGACTAGATTTGTTTTCCTTTAAAATATAAAGCCTTTAGAAGGCATATTACATATGCGTATGGTAACCGCAGCATTTATAAATTATTACTTGTTAGAAGGTAACCCTTTACATTCGTTTTGTTAATCATTTTAGTTATCCTCTAAGTCCTCTAAGTCTGTTACTACTTGTTGTTAGTCTATGCCCACAATATTTTTTATTAATCCATACTAATTTTATAAGTGCTATAGTAACTTTGTCTGTCTGTCTGTCTGTTAAGTTTTCACGCCCAAAACTGACGCAGAACCAATCTTAGTGATGACCTTTTTTTTTTTTAACGTTGGGAAATGCATTTACGCACGAGGTGTGGGACTCACCGGCAAAACCAGTACTACCCACTAAAACCCAACAAAGCCTTCCCCCGTCTTAATGGGGCGTCGCAGGATCGCTTACGCATTCAACTACGACGCCCCGACGGCAGGTCTGCCGAAGCAGACCACAACAACCACGGGGTTGCTCCAAGGTCCACTCTGCTATCAGAGAAGTACCAGGAGCAACCCGCATGGTACACCGCCCTCCGAAGAGGGCCACCTTCCACCGCCCACCGAAGTGGGCCACCTCCCTGTGCGTTTCTTGGCTTCGCGCCCGGTTGGGTTGCCGGGCACTACTGAGCCCCCCTACCACGACAAGGTGAACGCACGTTGGGGGGGAACTTAGTGATGACCTTGGAGAAGGACATAGGTTACTTTTTGTCGCGAAAATAAAACTTGAAGAGGGTAAAATGATAGTATGGGTGGACTCTTAAAATCCACCCGGCCCCATAGTTTTGTTCAGCTTTTCTTTTTTGTTCGCAAAATATTTTAATTCTGAAATTATACACGCACGAATTCATCTCAAATAAAATAAAAATAACAATAAAACATAAAAATGCTCA
Source organism: Brenthis hecate (assembly GCA_951806755.1). Classification (NCBI taxonomy): domain Eukaryota; kingdom Metazoa; phylum Arthropoda; class Insecta; order Lepidoptera; family Nymphalidae; genus Brenthis; species Brenthis hecate. The sequence continues at coordinate 10,758,060 of OX638259.1, read as the reverse complement.
AAAAGGCACGGACGTACATGTCTGTGGGTGTTAGAATTAAAGAAATGATAGTATGAAAGGCCTATGTTTTTGCTGCTAGAGACATAAATATGGGTTTTATATATTCTGGCACATTATATTTATAGGGAATAATAACTGATATTCATCATGTAGTTTAATGGAAGCGAGTGTGGGAATATTATAAATACAAAAGACACCTCCTGGGGATGCGCTGGAGCCTGGAGCAAATCGAGAGTAAGTCAGTAGTATTATTATATGATAACACCTAATTAACAGATAGTACATACTATCATTGTAAATAAAAGTATGTTTACTTGTCAATAACAATAACACTTCACGACGATATAACGTATAGAAGGTTTTTTTATATGTAATTTAATGGGCTAGATCTCTATCTTATATGTAGGTTACTCTAACCTACACATAATATATAATAAAATATACTCGTATAATGAAAAGATATAGGTATAACATATATAATAAGATAGATATATGAAGATAAGATACGTAACAATAGATTTATAATAAGTGGAAAATTACATTAAATGTAATTAATTTAAGTAAACCTTATATAACACCAAGTGTAACAATTATTAAACTAAGATGCCAAGAAATGATTGACAGGTGATATAATAATATCGTTTGTTGCATAAGCCTATTATTTTCTGTTAGAGTCATCGCACATTGTAAACTTTTAATATACTGACAGTCCTTTTTTTCTAAGGTGTTACCTGTTTATAAAATATGTCTTATACGTACGATGTACATATGTTACGGGTAATACTAGAAGATTAAGTATACCTAGGTTTACCCGGGCTTACTTAGAATCACACAAGGTTTTTGGGTAAAATCCGAATAATAATTGAAGTAATATTTATTCGGGATTTAACCAAACACGCCTAGGTCTACCCAACACTGGCTGGGTAATGTTAGAATAATTAGTGAAAATAAAAATGTTCTAACCTAACCAACCTAGAAAGAAAGAAAGGTTTCTACCAAAAAATAAAAGCTAAGTGACGCGGGGGAACATCATGAGCCTACGTCCTTTGTGTCTCGTGATTAAAAATAAGGCAACATCTAACATTACCCAACCAGTGTTGGGTAGACCTAGGTGTATATGGGTAAACCCCGATTAAAAACTCATTTAAATTATTATTCGAACCTTACCCAAGAACCTTGGGTGATTCTAACTAAACCCGGGTAAACCTAGGTTTACTTAATCTTCTAGCATTACCCGTAACATATACATTTATACATATGTACTTAAACGACAATGTGGCATAATACCATAGGTACATGACCTATGGTGTTATATGCAAATTATAGTTTAGAAAAAAAAACAAATCTATCGGTTTTCTAGTAGCCACTGAAGAGTACCTACCAATATATAAAAAAAGATTATTGGAAACACTAACAACATTCGTTTTAATTCAATTATCTCACTATAATTATTTAAATGAAGAAGCCTCTAACTTTTTATTTGTATATTAAAAACAAATTCTTATTATTGAATAACCTTTAGGTACATTTTTTAATAATATTTCAATATAAAATATTCTGTTATATAAATATTAATTTTAATATAAAATAATATTATCATATTTCATAAAAAGGTTAGAAAGTTATTAGAATTACATAAAATCTATTATGTATTTCTTATGGCTTTTTTGCAATTTTAAAATTAGCACCATTAATAAAACTATGCGTCCCCTTTTCTTTATTGTAAGGTAGGCTTTTATTTTTTGTAAAAACGCAACTCTTGTACATTTATATTGTAAAAATATGAAATTTTAGTCTCCTTTTCTGTACAAGTAAAGTTTTAGTAATTCTACACGAATTCTTTCTTAGATTTACGCGAATATTTGACATTTTAATTAAAATTATTTTTGCGGATTTTTTCGCGGATTTATTTTGATTTTTGGTTCCCGACGTTTCGTTCGTTGTATTTTTGAAAGAGTTAATTTTGTGGTTAAGTGCTGTCTGTAACCACTATGTAATGAGATAACCTTTTGAGAAATATAAAATTTAGTCTCTCCCGTAACCATGATTAAATCAAAGCATTCGAAATGTCGGGAGCGAAAAATTAGAATAAATCCGTGAAAGAATCCCAAATAATAGTTTTATTTATTTGTGTAGAATATTTTGAAGATACCTCTTATTCAAGTTACATATTGTGATGACATTTACGAAATGAAGAAAAACCTGGTAGTTACTCAACGACCGCTCAGATTTTTATCTTGTATGCATCGTTATATAAGAGTTTGTTATGACCATATTATACGCCCATTATCTATTTATTGAATATGCAAATGGCCTGTACCTGTTAGCCTGCTTATGTCGCCAATAACCTTTTGACGTCATTCTATTGAACCTAATTTTCGTTCCATGACGATTCTTTATATCACTCATACAATAACTTTTCTTAAAACAAAACAAACCCGAACTAATGTTAAATAGTCGGAATCGTACTTGTGATATAAGACGAGAGAACACAACCTTCCGTTTTGCCACACAGAGATACGGACTGCAACATTTGCATATAACCAGCAGAGTGAGCCAGTGATCAATTGAATTAAGTCAATGCAATTGATAAGCTCATCTTCCAATAAACCGGTGTCGCTTGCGTTATCAATCTATTATTACACTCAAGAAAGCCATTTAAAATGGTACTTGTAGTTTATATGCAATAGGCTCGTCACTTGACTGGGGGTTCGTCCCTAGCTTGCTTCCCCATACCAACTTTCAGTCCCATTTTCACCCCCTTAATGGATGATTTCTGGGATAAAAAATGTCCTTGCCAAGGTCTCAAACTATTTCTTAAACATTGGCATGCTATTAGACAATATATAAACAATTATTATGTATTTTTTTCAAAGTGATAATTTAATTATATCTGATAGAAATCGATTGACAAAATTTTTAAATGCATTTTTTTAATACTTTTATTTAGGCCGGGCTCATAGGAAACAGCTAAAAAATAAACTATAAAGCTTATTATAACACTTACATTTTGTTTTATTTTGCTAGCTTTAAAATTAAGTAAGATATATTGCTTTGAAAAAAAGTCGTCCCCGGACACTTTTTTCCAAATAGGGCCTCAATTAACTAAGATATAAATCTAATTTTTACTGGATCATTTACTATTAGTGTCCTGTACAATATAACATTTTTTACTATAGGTATAGGTTCCTGTCGGGGGCACTTTCGCCATGGAAGTACGGCTAGACCCATTGGTTTTGACGGCTAATTTTACTAGCATATCTTTCACAAGACAATCTACAACAAAGCGCCATGTGCATTTTCTATTTCGTTACTCTTACATCGAATGAAAATCAACGTGCTTTATGTGCTCTTCGACTTATAGGGTGTAACAACACCATCTTTCTAATACCGGACTGCTGAGAATTCAAGACCTCACAATCTGCAACCATAAACTAGCAACTAGATCAACAAGATGATTATATCTAAAAACTCAATTCTTCCATGCTGACGTCAGAAGCGATCGAAATCTTATCATTATAAAAATAATGAACACTTATCATAACTCTTCACATATTTTAGGAATCGTTCTTAAATCATAAGTTATTTCCTCGACATAAGAATAATTCAACTTAAATTTTAAAATCCATAAAAATAGCAATAAAATTGGTTAAATTTTATACTTAAGTCAGTTCCCTCATAATTTTAATAAATATTAACAATTTGAGGGTCGCGCCTGTATCGACCACTGTACGATCTTATTTTAATAGCTTTTCCCGCATTTCGTTTGATGAAATTGACAGTAATTGACAATTTGCGTGTGCTGAGAATCCTTGGTTAAAAATTTATCCTTCCTTTGAAATATAACGCTATCTATTACAGAGATAACAATGCATCTCCGGAACGCAATTTTAATAGGTAAATACAATAAATATGACTGCAATTTTTTGTATTACTGTCATTTTTATAATTACTATTTAAGGTCATTTTTAATTAATGTTTTGTTAGCTTATTTATATATTGAATTTATTGCAAGATCCCTCAGTAGCTATACTTAGCCAGGATCAGAACTTGCCTAAAACAACAAACAACAGCAACGTCAGTAGACCAAGCTATATGGGAAAATTAGGAAGTTAAGAAAATAAATAACTTTCTTCATAGAGGTTGCAACTTGCAAGACCGTTACGTATCCATCTCCATACTATAATAGTAACATTAGTTGGTTCAAACAAAATTAATCTGAGATTTGATCACCTAAATAACAAATCGCCTCATGACATTATATAACTTTTGAACTCATTGATCATCTAAAAATAGTGGACACCAAGAATCATCGATCATCCAAAATGTATTGACAATTGTCAGGCTAATTTGCGATATTAATGAGGAACTCGGCATTTTGTCATCCGCGCACGTAATGTGCTAATTGTACCGACAACACGACGCTCGAACGTAAACAGTTTTTATGTAACTCTCTAAAGGAATTGTAAGAAAGGGAAGAAAACCATTGATTTCATAATACAACTATAACAGAAGCATTATATCGTGTGTTTCTTCGTATATTATTATTAAAGCGAAAGAATTTGTTTGTTTGTTTGTCTTTCTCTCGCTCAACAACGGAGCGAAACAAGGTGACTTGTTCGATAAATGTACGAGTAGTTTATAGTATGAAGTATGCTACATTTACGACATGAAGTATTCCCGTCCATATAAATGTGGTAAAAATAATACTTAGAAACACGTTCTGGACAAGTAGGTACGTGTACGTCTCCGACTATACTCTTTAACTACAAATGATGGATTTTACACAATAAGTTTATAGCTACAATTTGCTCTCGATCCGCAATTTATAGTTTCATAAGCATCGTGCCATTTCTTCACGAGTTTCCTAACGATTCGTTGTGGTCTATTTGCTTCCCGCCAAGACCTCGGAAATATGGCTTTCAAGGCCATTCATGTGAAATCGCTACATTTTTTCATTGCAATATATTTATTGATATAAATCAAGACGACGAACGTAAAATATCTTTATAATAGTACAAGTTAACTACTTTTACTACTATTACTTAGTTTTAGGAATATTTATATTAAAAACTAATTTTAATAATAAAGAACAAAACAAATTTTGATATCTTCTAAAACTTAACTCCAAAAAAATATAAGCCAAACATATAATAAGAATAATATTCAATTTTCTTGTTAATGGCTTCAAAGCGTGCCAATTGAGCACAGATTACTTCGCCGATGACACGTAAGATGGAGAAGACATGAAGAAGATTGGGAAGAAAAATATTTAATAGCAAATTAATTCCGTTTAAAGTAGGTTCCGTTTAAAATACCTACCATCAAATGTGATTTTTATAATTTGCATTTTATACGATGCACTTTCGAAATTTTTTAGCATAAGTTATTTAACAATAAGTTAATATTTTTAAACTATATTAGCAACAATGATTTGTTATTTCTCTTTTTTATATAGTGGAAGTTTCTATATACTTATTACTCATTATTAATTATATTTAACAATTATTTTGTCCGAAGATACGGCTATAATTAGCAGCTGCTATCAATGTTCTAACAACTAATGAAGGTTACTGACACTAAAGCTAGAGACTATTGCGTGAAGAAAAATCTATTTTAAACAATGATTATAAATAACATCACAAAACAAACTGTCTTACAACCTCTAGACTGAGTTTTACATATCCACTATATAAAAGCTCATTTCTTGTTAAATAATAATATCACTAAAAAGCATGTTTTTAGTTTTTTTTTAGTTCATCTTACCTTTTCAACATTTCCATTATCCGAAATCTTCGCATGTCACAATTTAGTTTAGTTATTTTTGACACTAGGCACAGATAGTGTAATGTTTATTTTCCCGCGTAAAACAAACGTCATCCCTATTACGAAACCATAGTCTGTGTTTGAATTTCACTTTCGTTCGGATACTCTCACTTGCACTCTTTTTTAATTGTTGATTTTTTGTATAAATAAGCTGTTAAAGGCGTGGTTGATACGACTGCGAAAGTAGGCACTCGATGGATGAATGCTTCGTCGGTCTCAGTGGGAAAAGTAGACGCGGTCACGTGAAAAGTACAATGGACAGTGGGACATTGGATGATAAGTGGCTATTATTTAACTAACAGTAAATATCTCGTGCCGGTCAAAGTGCAAGAGGTTGTTATGAAATTAGTGTTAATTTTTTATTTATTTTTTTGTACTTTAAAACTGATTTATATTGATATCTGAATGTTCATCTATTTTCATTCATCCAATCTAAGCTAGATTAGATAGTCTAGACATCATATTTGCAAATAGAAAAACAAGAAAATTAACTTTACAAGAATTGGATTACAATAAAAACATACCCTATAAACCATTTCAAAACCTCATATGATTCGTTCGTTAAATAATGTAGCTTTCGCAAAACGCAAACCGATAGGCCATTGTAGCTAATTTTTTGTTTATTTACAAATGTCGTGATATCGTTTTGACTTAAATAACCATCACTTATTTATTATAACCGCAATAACTTTCACGGTGGCACTTCACAGCAATAGTGCGCCCACTTAGACAATCAACAAAATTGCAAATCCTATCAATACATATTTCCATGCAAAGGTTATCGTTTTAAGAACTTTCTCCTGACCTTTATAAACAAGCTACAGTAGGATTTCATTTTATGTACGAGTACCTATATATCAACTTGCTACCTGCAGTCGGCTCCGGCTTCCAGCCAGACGGCTGCTTTTTTTTTATCTGGCATCCGAATAATATTTTTCCTGGCATTTTGGCCAGGGTGTTGATATATCGGTTTGGCAAGCGGCTTTATATATTATTTATATATATGATATTTATAAATATCTAGATTATTTCTAAACAAATTCCTTACATTCAATCAAAAAAAAATCCGCAAACTACCACTATTAATATAAAGTATATATAAAGGTATTTAGCGTTATTTACTACTAGGTACTATATACTAAAATGTCTTCTATGTACGAGTAATCTCGTAATTTACAACATACTTGTACCATCTCGGGTGTATATTTAGTTTAATAACTGTGACGTGAATGCACATGCCTCAGCTTCGATGCAGCATTGCAATTGTATAGGGAATTAACGTTGTTTTGTTAACCAGTCGGTTAAGTTATTCATACACTACATATTATCTCTATTGTACGTCACTTAATGCGACACACGCATAATAAATATAAGAAGTTGAAAAATTGATTTTAAAAGATACCTATTTGAGTTTTCAAATTACTATTTTTTCTTTAGGCATACCATAAAATGAGATTTTAATATATCATAAGGCATTCGGAATGTTAGCTATGCAGCAAAAAGACCTAACGATAAGGCTAAAGCGTCTAACCATGAGCCACATCTAATCTACCAATGAGTTTTGATTTTACACAATGCATCGCAGAAACAATATAGCTAATGTTCAGACTGCATCAATGCTGAACAAAACTAGTTCTGTTTTAAAATCATCAGCGCTACGTTACGAATTTCGTATGATGGCCTTTTTGTGTTAGCCACAACACATTGTAGCTGATTTTGCGCACAATGAGTGTTTCAGTCTTTGAACATCACATATGTACATATACAATTATTTATCTTCACATATTTGTTTCCAGGTCGCACGTACAATGACCTCAACCAGTACCCGGTTTTCCCTTGGGTGCTCACCAACTACGAGAGCGAAGAGCTTGATCTTAGTCAACCCTCCAACTATAGGGATCTGTCAAAGGTATCCTACTTTGTATTATAAAAACTGTATTCCTGCTACGATATATTACGTATCTCGTATCGTATCGTAGCCATTGTCTCACATGTAAAATTTAACTTTCTAGTAATGAAATATTTTTTAGAATAAATTCATTACTTCAAGAGGTTATATGAAACTTACACACAAATTAATTAACTAATTTTGACATGTTTTTTTCTTTAATGGCTTAATTTTATTTTTATAAGTAGTGTAGGATATTTACTAAGAATAGTAATATTTTTTTTACTTTAGAAATATCTTTTAGAAGGTCCACTTTTATGTTACGCTTTTAAAATAGAGAAAGTGTAAATAAATGAATGAGGTGCCAAAGTTCTTTCATAAAAATAAAACCTAATGCCATATAAATAGAAGCAAAAGAGAAAGTAGGTTTTTCACTAAAGTAATAGCAATGATACAAACTACAGTAATCGCTGGAATAATTATTTAATAAAACTAAAAGTCGTTGTCTTAGTGCTTATTTGTACAAACGACCAATAGGTAGGTACTTGTTGTTTACGGTAGACAGTTTTAATCCTCTATTTTAAAAATAAAGATTTATTGACACAATTTATATACGTACACGTCGTACGGTGAAGGAAAACACCATGAGGAAACCTGCGTGTCTTAGAGAACCTGGCAAGTTTTCGAAAGACATGTGAAGTTTGCCAACTCAACATAATCACAACAAAATCCCACTCGTGTTGAAGGGAGGGCCGTGTCCAGCTGTGGGACTTTAAAAAGGGCTGAATACAATATACATATATACATAAAATACAAGTATCCAGCTTTATTAATGTAAAATGTGTATTTTAAACCAATAGAGTATAATATTTAAATTCTGTATTAAAAACTACTTTGATAAATTGGTCATTTGGACAAATAAGTACTGACAAGACTTAGTTGTAGCTTCAGCATAGCACTACTAGGATAGCTTTTTCTACTATAATTACTTATTTTATTATTATTCAATAGCCAATAGGTGCCCTTAACCCGAGTCGTCGGGCTTACTTCGAGGAGCGCTACAACACGTGGGAGCACGAGTCCACGCCACCTTTCCACTACGGAACCCATTATTCTACGGCAGCCTTCGTGCTCAACTGGCTAGTTCGAATTGTAAGTGATTTTTATGTTTTGTTTTTACTATTAAGACGGTTATACACAAAAATGATACATTCTACCTTTCCTATACTTGATAATTGGGCACATGATAAGCTTTATTATTTGAATGAGGTATTTTTTATTTTTAATATACAAATATTGGTAGTAGTACTCAAATGGTAACACACCATTTCACTTGTCTTACGATGAAAGAAAACATCGTGAGGAACTGAGAGAACCTAATTAGACTCGCAAGACATTTGTTCAGCGTGGTGAATTGTGGACTGATCTCGCATCGAATGGAGGTTGCCCAGCAGTGGGACGTTAAAAGTGCTTAAATGATAATAATAAATTAAAATATTACACGTATATGAGTTTAGTTTTTAGAAGTAGATGTACACTTTACACTTTTAGTAGAAATAATGTAATTAATTAAATATTACTAATTAAGAAAAATCAAAATAAAATTAAACTTTCAGTCTAACTTACATACGGACTCGTTGTATTAGTTATTAGTAAATATATGTATCTATGTATATGTTCACTTCGCTATCACCCACAAACAATGCAGATATCATGCATAGTTAATGTGACTGAAATAAATATTAGCTTAATATAAAGTGTTAATTATTTAGCACTTACATTTCCTTTTGGCCGTCTAATGATTTCAGAGCAATTCTGCCGGATTTAGAACTGGATTGTCTTAATAAAGCACTCCGATGCGCCGTTAAGGTGACTGAGGGGTGTAGAGACGCTGTGCTAGCGTTTTATATAAGCTTACATGTACTTTTTATCATACAGTATATTTATAAGCCTTGAAGTTTAGTTATTCACTAATGATTAATTAGAATTGGTCTACAATATTCGTGGCAAGGACATAAATACACACACAGAAAAACGTATACTTAAAATATGTACCCTCCCCTTTTTTTAATTTCGTTAAAAATGAGCGTTTTTCTGCGATTTCGTGAATTGCAATTTAAAAACCAAAAATAACAAATACCAAATATGACATATCTTCCATTATACTTAAACCTTTTTACTTAAATAACTAATACTATTGTATTGTAATACATAGTTTGCTACAGTAAATGCGTTCAATAGAGTAACACAGCAAAAGTGTTCAAAGTATTATTTCTAATTAATCAACATATAATAAAAATACATTTGCTCATAAATCATTAAGTAATTATATGTATCAAATTAGCGATAAAGCGAAATTTAAATTGTAAGAAACCGCAAATATCTCATTACCAATACAAGTGGACTATATAATAATTAAATTGGAGAAACCCCTTATAAAAAATGGTTGGTAAGGTTTTTCTAACTCTACTTTGTTTAGCAAAAATATTTCTATATTTAAATGATAAATGCATGCCCATTTATGTAAGCAAGACAAGACACTGTTATCACATAAGAACCTTAATGCTACGTTGAGATTATAAACCACAAATCTGATTATTTAAACTTTAATCTAGACATCGTCAGGATCTACAGATTTATTATATAGGATTTGCTTTTTCTGTAACTGAAGATATATAAAATGGATGAAAATATTATAACATAAAATATGTAATAGGGTCGAAAATATGGAGAATGAATACTTTACGCAAACACCTTTTCTGTTAGACTCCCTGAACTAATTTTACAAATATAAATTATTATGTAAAAGTTTTTGTTAAGTCTGGATTAAAAACAAATATTTTTTCCACCAGCTCCCGTAGAACAGAATGCTTACATTTTTTCTTTAGAAAATTCCATGCAGATGAAGCTCCACAGTAAAATTAAATAAATGTGTTATAAAATACAAAAAGTTTATATTGGTTTGTCTAAGTTTTAATCAATTTTTCACTGAAAAATTAATCGGAGAGTGACTCATTCTACTTCTCAAACAATGACTTGAATGATGTATTGACGTCTAGTATTTTGTTTCAATTTTTTTACGAAAATGACAAACTTATATATAGAGACGATTCGGGGTTTATATATGTACATGTGAACAAAGCGAATAAAGCCGGAGCAGACTGCTAGTATAGCAGTACCCGCTTACACTCGCTCCGCACATTCGCGAGCATCGTAAAATTAAAAGCGTAATGAAGTGTGCGGGCATGATTTATGCGCAATACACGCAACATTCGTTCATCTCACACCACGCTGCGACGAGACAGTCGCTACAAAAAGCTTGGATTTACAGCTTTTTCTAAATTATCCTTAAATATGAAACAATTAACATGATATACGTACGTCGCGAACAACGGAACTAAGGATTAGTATGATGAAAATGCATGTAAATATTTGACGACACGTTTGGCTCAGTTTGTAGTGACCCTACTTTCTATGCCAGCGGTCGCGGGTTCGAGTCTCGCTGGGGGCATTCATTTGTGTGATGAGTACGAATGTTTGTACTCCAGTCATGGGTGTTTATATTTATAATATGTATGTATTTAAAGTTATATATGTGTAGTGTATCAACTATCTGGTATCCACAACATAGTCCTCGTAGCTTACCATGGAACTATGTATATTATGGAGCTGTGTGTTAATGTCCCAGCGTATTTATTTATTTATATTAGTTTAGGTATAATTCGACACGTGTGCTACTAACAATTTTATACTTATGCTACTAGAAGTAGCTTCAACCACATATTTTACAAGAAATTTACGTTTTTTCTAAACTTGCAGCAAAATAAAAAAACCTATGTACAGTATGGTCTTAGTATAACTGTCTAGTATTCACTCGTAATATATGTAGTACCGTATAGATAGGAAGCTTACGTGAAGTAAATCCATAGACCATACGAGTATGTAGAGCTAGAGCTGTAACTTTCAAGCGTAAGCACTGAAATGATTTAGAAATCATTTCAGTGCTTACGCTTGAAAGAGAATATTAAATAGATAGGTATATGCAAGCGCAGTATTATAATAATGAATTTATTTTGTCCATATAAGGGATCGTCTGTTTGCGACTGTATAGTTATATTTTCTATTGTGATAATCATAATATCTTCTCGTGTTCTTCTATGTCATTTTATAGGCACTCATTGTAAAACTCAAATGAAATATAAAATTTCTAATTGTAAAATAAGTGCTAAGTTATAATAAAAACACTGCAAAATCATTTCTAATTATGCTACTAGGTTCCCTCAAATATACAGGTTTTCTCACGATATTTTCCTTCACCGTAAGGCATTTGCTTTCCTACATGAAAATATCAGAGGTGCGAGACCCGGGGTATAAATCCGCTTTATTCGGTTCCCCGAGCAAGCAAGCGCTACTACTGGGCTAATTTCTACCTACGAAGAAAGTAATTAAGCTCCCCCACAGTTTACCATTTAAATACTCTACAATATACTATTTATCGCTAGAGTCTAAAGCTTACAATTCGATTCTAACACCTCGTTTTTCATTTTGTCGCTATGTAAATTCAGTCTTCATACAACATTGCGCTACATTTAAACTATCAAAGCATACTTTACAAGACTGTATAAACGTAGTTCAGTCGTGGTGAATTACGAGACACATTAGCTAGAGAGCACGGCACGCGTCAAAACAATCGCGGTGTAGGGGACGATGCGAGCGAACAGATGCACATGGTAAGAAAATTCATTGTGACGGCGAAGTAAAACTTAAAAGTGTTGCCGTTTTTGGATTTTATGGCAATGTAGCAATATTGTTTGAATAATTTTGTATGTTAAGTTCCAGTTAATGTTACATTTATACCTAATTGCTATTTACTTATATATAAGTATTGTATAAAAGGAATAACTAAGTTAAATAAGTGAATCGGGATAAATTTGCGAGATATCGTATTTGTTGGGAAAATATTTTTTGATTTGTAAGTTCTTTAATAATTATTATTATTTACGGTAATTGCGTACGACTCCGCATGTGCGCGCTTTGGTAATTACAATCGTTTCAACCGTTTTAAGCTGTATAGATCTAATAAAATTGCTAAAAGATATTTTGAATTGGTTTTTGACTGACTTCAATAAAGAAGAAGGCACGCAATTCGGTTGTATGGTTTTTCTTTTCTTTGAATGAATTCAATTCAATTCTCTTGTTAATTGGCTTCAAATCGTGCCAGTTGAGCACATATTACTTTCACATATCACGTAGAATCTTTCTCTTTATGTATATTTAACACGACATTTTTTTTAATGAAGAAACAGTATAAGGTTTCATAAATTACCCGGCGATTTTCATGTCATACTCATGTTTTAGCCAAGTATTGATACAAATTATTATTTAAAATTCTACGTTTATATGTTAGCGAGGCCCACCGCCCACGTTAATAATAATAATCGATTAAAATATGATAGTATTGAGTTAATAAACCCGAACATAATCACAGACAATAGCTAGTTTTTAATAAGATCATATCGGAAGTGAAACGTTTCGGTGCGAGATGTTGTACGCACTCAAAATTCGATGTGACAGCTCCGTCACAGTGAAGCCGTTTTTGGACATAAAGGAAGTGCTGTGTCAGAGTTAATTTACTATTTTCATTCGATGCAATTCTTTACAAATGTTAAAAAGGTTCCACATTATGTACTTGTAAAAGAACAAATAAATTTTTTTGGAACTTCATGTAATGCTAATAATAAAAATGGTGGATAATATAAAAATATTTAATTTTATACGTATATCATTTTATTTTATCGATTAAGAAATATTTCGATTTTTGATTAAATGTCTATAGATTTTTCTTAAATATAAACATATTGTATTTGAAATGTTTCAGGAACCTATGACTACGATGTTTTTAGCCCTGCACGGCGGTAAATTTGATCATCCCAACCGTCTGTTCTCGTCGATCGCACTGTCTTGGAAAAATTGCCAAAGAGACACATCTGATGTAAAAGTGAGTTACATTAAGTACACAATAGTAAACTTAGATGTTAAAGGTTATGTCCGTTTAAGGCAAATATTATTTGAATTGATCCATATGTACTTATATAAATAAAATATAAATATAGTTTTAAATGAAGCACCATCGTCATATACGTTTATCTGAATATTTACCATAGAAATCTTTACTGTAGAAACTAAAAAAACTCTATTATGCATACTTTTATTCTAGATATATTCAAGCCAATAAATTTAACATTTTGCTGCGCTAATATTATTTTCAGGAACTCATCCCAGAATTATTCTTCCTACCGGAAATGCTAGTGAACAGTTCAGGGTACAAACTTGGTATCCCAGAATCTCCTTCCGGCGACGTGATCCTGCCACCCTGGGCGTCCTCCGCCGAGGAGTTTGTTAGGATCAACCGGATGGCCCTCGAGTCTGAGTTTGTAAGCTGTCAGCTGCATCAGTGGATCGATTTGATCTTCGGTTACAAACAGCGAGGTAAGCAGAATTCCCTAATTGACTATCATTTAATTTTTGTTTCATGAATTATATATGTATTATTATTGTTGACGATGTTTGAGGGATCACCAGCCTTGAACGTCGATAGGCGGATTGACTGATTGATATTAATATTGTATATGATATTTAATATAAATGCCAAAAACATTATCAAAATCGAAATACAAGCATATTTTTATGAGTATATACTTATAGCTTATATTCTAAAAAATGCATCGTAAATTACTTTTCTTACTCTGTTTTTCATTATTTATTTTTCAAAAAAATTATGTAGCATAACGTAAAATTTATATTTACGCATACAAATATGATCGAAAATATTTTAATATCCAAACGAAACATCCCAACACTAATAAAATCAAAACTTTCGCTACCCTTCTTCCAGGGCCGGAAGCCGTTAGAGCGACGAACGTGTTCTACTATCTAACATACGAGGGTGGTGTGCGCTTGGACCAAATAACCGACCCGATAACAAAAACGGCGATAGAGGACCAGATCCGTAGCTTCGGGCAGACGCCGGCGCAGCTGCTGAGCGAGCCGCACCCGCCGCGCGCCTCCACCATGCACCTGGCGCCGCTCATGTTCGCGGCGGCGCCCGACGACGTGTGCCTGCGCCTCAAGCTGCCCTCCAACGCCGCCGTCGTGCACGTCTCCGCCAACACCTACCCGCAGCTGGCGATGCCGGCCGCCGTCACGGTGGGGACATGCGCGCTTACGGACCGTCGGTCAAGAATGTACTAGATACACAATCGGTGACAAGAAATGTCACCGAATGAGCGCTCGTTTGAACATTTGAGCGCGGTTTTATTTTATTTTTTTGGTGATAATAACTTTAAGCATTGCATTTGAGGTTCAGTTTACTTTGTTGTATATTTATTTCAACTAGAATAATTAACTAAACACGATAAGTTTTTGATAGTTTTAAGAGAACTTTTGCATGGGTTTGTGTATCTAGTACTTTTTTTATCTATGTTAAAGTCTCTAACATTTAGGTCTTATCTGCTTCTTAAGTAAATTGGTTTAATGGCGTAATAACGGATATTCTAAATCGAATAACCTACAAAGTTTAATTCAATTTTTTTGTTAATGGTTTCAAAACGTGCCACTTTAAACATTGATTACTTCGCTAATGTCACGTAGAATGGAGATAGAAAGTTTTATCTGACATTTTCAATAACAATTCTTGAAACGAGTAAAACCATAACATACGTGTATGTTTACATTGTTACACTAATATTATTAATGCAAAAGTTTTATAGATGTACATACATGCATATATTTATTATTCTTTTACTCAAAAAGTACTGAAAGGGTTTTTATGAAACTGAATATTAGTATAGTTTATAAGTACATTAAACTCAAACAGGTGTTTAACACAGTTCAGATAGATCACAAAATAATTATCCGATATAATTTAACAATTCATTATTTACGAAATTTTAATTGACTTAATTTATGGTAAAATATTTATTCATAATTATGTTAGTTAGTGAATCTTGTGTATACACTGGCGTGCAAAAAAATCGGGCCACCCTCAATTTTAGGCATAATTTTTTGTTGACAATTGTTTGGTGAAAAAAAAATACCGCAAAGGTAATTAAGGAGATTAGACGCCTTTGTTTCCTTCAAAAAAGTCATAAAATTCCTGGAAATGCACGTGTGCGCTTAATTATAGTCAATTAGCAGTAATTAGTGAATATTTGCATAATATGGATTGAAGCCACAAATACTGTTTTTTTGTTATTTTAGAAGCTTAGTTGAGTTCCAATTATTGAACAAGACACTTCTACTTTGATCTGCGATTATTAGAAATACTGCAAGATGGATCTGACCGAGGCTGAATCATCGCGAATTGTGACTTTGCTTGAAACTGGACAAAGTCAACGTCAAGTGGCTCAAGCTTTTTCTGTGAGCCGTTCTACGGTCCAGAGAGTGTACAAACGTTACATAGAGACTTGTGGCTTTGTACGACGACATGGTTCCGGCCGACGAAGAGCCACATGAGAGCGTGATGATCGATTTATTGTGTCATCAGCTCTAAGAAATCGTCATCGCACAGGGGTTGACGTTCGAAATCTCCTGAGAGAAGTGAGAGGTGTTAATGTTAGCGAGTGGACAGTAAGGCGCTGACTTAGAGCTGCTTCCCTGATGCCACGCAAGTCCGCAACTGGCCCCAAACTCACCCCTGCACATCGAATTGCAAGATTACTTTTTGCCCGAGATCACGTGAATTGGAATTTGGTGCAGTGGAAGAAGGTTCTTATTACTGACGAAAGCAGAATGTGTTTGCATGGTGCCGACGGCCGTCATTTGTTTTACCGGCGACCAGGTAAAAGATATGCACCATGCACTATGCGGGAAACAGTGTCATATGGAGGGGGCTCAGTTATGTTTTGGGCAGGATTCTGTTACGAAGCGAAAACCGAGCTTATATTCATAGAAAATGGATCCCTTACAGCCGCTAGGTATATAACGGAGGTTTTAGAAGATCATGTGATGCCTTTTACTGGGTTCATTGGAGAAGATTTTCTGCTTCTACAAGATAATGCTCGCCCACACACTGCTACATCAGTAAGGCAGTATCTTCAAGAGGTCGGAGTGTCTACTATTGCCTGGCCAGCGCGAAGCCCTGATCTCAATCCGATAGAGCATGTATGGGACCATCTCAAAAGAAAAGTTAGAAATCGCGTAGTAGTCCCGAGCAACATTCAAGAATTAAAAAGCGCCTTATTGGAAGAATGGGAGTCTATTACACAAGATTATCTAAAAAAGTGTGTCAAATCTCTGAAAAACCGATTAAAAGCTGTAATTAAAAATAGAGGCGGTAATACGCATTAGTCATTACTAAAAATCATAAAACCAATCGAAATCTTTTAATTTTCCCATTAATTTGCGGCTTACATTTTTATGCCAAACTCGCGAAAAATCATTAAATTTGATTTTCCTCTATTTTCAAGCAATAATTTTTATTTAAATTATTCAACGATTATCGATTTAGGTACCTAGGGTATACAGCTACCCATATATAATAACAAAATTAATAAAAAATATCATATCTTAAGTCTGTCCATTTTCTCTAGGTGGCCCGATTTTTTTGCACGCCAGTGTATTATAATGAATCTTAAAAGTATACGTATGAATAAATTATAATTATAATTACCATAGATTAAACACACAGGCTATAATTTCTAAGATACATATATATAGTACGCGGTAAAGCCGCGGGCAAAAGCTAGTAAGGTTAGAACTTAAGTTATAATACCATATGCAGTACCTACGGTAGACTCCTTACACTTAATTTAAATTTAAAAATATAAAAAGTGACGATTCCAAAGCGGTCGTAAAGTGTACACGAATAAAGCATACGTGGATGCGACGCAGGTGAGCGCGGCGCGCGCGTTCGCGGCGCACCGCTGGGCCGGCGGCGGCTGCGCGCACGCCGCGCCCGCGCGCCACGCCGACCCCGCGCCGCACCACCCGCTCGTCATGGACCCCGTGTGGGGTGAGTCTCTCCTCTGTAGACGGCATTCTCATAGTACACGTGCATCAAGTGTGCGCGCAAACACAAAAGTACTCTCTATTCCTTTCGTTTCCTTCGTTTTCAAAATCTAACTGATAAGAATTATGGAGAAGGATCGATGGCTTTACGTCACCTCCGAAGTACGAGAATTCCCAACTATAGTAGTAGCTAGACTAACCGTTACCGAAAATGTCTATACAAAAAAGTCAATAAATAAACTTGACCCTACCCAAGACTCAAACCCAGGACCTCCAGTCTTGCATGCCCGTACCGGCTGTCAACAGACAGGGAACAGTGAGAATCTTATGCACTAAAACCCACAGCGAAACAATAATTGCACACTCTGACACCTCTGACACACAAACTATCCTAACCGTTTCTTCTCACAATCTGAAGACAACAAATAGATACTCGCGGAAAGATATCAGACGCGATATTCTGACTCAGCATACGGATGTAACACTTCACCTCTCCTAATTCTTATATGTAGTTATGTAATACAGTTGCAGTTTTATCGAAATCGTTTCCACAAATTAAAGAATTTACAACTATATATAACGAAAAACACAACTATAATAAAATACAAAAATGCTTAAAGAAGCATTTTTGTATCTTGTTATTTGTTCACACTAAAACAACTGGAGAGATTTGATAGTCGTACCACGAGCTGGAACATATGGGTTACTGTTAGGCACTTGAGGACGCGGCCCGAGCGAGAGTGAGTCGCTAGTCCCATAAATATTATAAATGTGAAAGCTTGGATGGATGTTTGTTACTCAACTACGCCAGAACGATTGAACGGATTTGTTTTTCACAGAACAAGAGATCGACTATCTATTCATACTAACCGTTAAAACCAGGGGTGGATCTATATATTTGGCTTTTTGGGCTGCAGCTCAGGGCCCCTAAGACATAATGAACCCCCTGTTAAGAACAATGAGTAATGTTGTGAATTTATGAAATAAAAAATATATCTAAAATAATATAAAGCCCTAAGATCAATGAAAAAAACAAAAAATATCGTTGTCTTAATTTCATCTAGTATTATCTATAGTTATAGATTTTATAAAGACAAAATGACAGTTAGGGCCCCCAGAAATTTTTTTTCCCAGAAATCGTTAGGCCAGGGACCCCCAAATTCACAATCCGCCCCTGGGTAAAGCGTACCGTCCCGTCGTACGCCAGTATAGAATGAATAATTCGAGAGTAACGGTCCCCGCAGCGGCGGGCGGCGCGGCGGCGCTGGCGCGGCGCCAGCTGGGCGACAACTTCTCGCAGCGCGTGCGCGCGCGCAGCAACTGCTTCGTCACCACCGTGGACTCGCGCTTCCTCATCGCCGCCGGCTTCTGGGACAACAGCTTCCGCGTCTTCTCCACGGAGACTGGTCTGTTACTGCACTTTAAAAACAAGAAGTACACAAATAAAATATATAAAATCAGTTTGCGAATGTAGAATTCGACTTGGACTAAAAGAGATCTAAGCGTTATGAGGCTTATTATATTGTTTTCTCAATTTAACATAGGGAACGGAATCTTAATTATTCTACCTCCTTTTTGAAAATTTTAACTTTTAAAAATAGTATAAACATTCTTATATCAACACAATATTTAAACAAAATAAATACTATATTAAATAACTTTTACATAATATGTACTGTATACTTGTTATTATATCACGTATAACGTGTGTCTGCTGCCGGCCCACAGCCAAGATAGTGCAGATAATCTTCGGGCACTACGGCGTGGTGACGTGCGTGTCGCGCTCCGAGTGCAACATCACGTCCGACTGCTACATCGCCAGCGGCTCCGAGGACTGCACCGTGCTGCTCTGGCACTGGTGGGTGTTGTGTGTTTGTTGGTGTTTAATGAGAAGACAATACTGACTGCCCGGATTGTTCCGTGGTAAAACGCCATTGCATTCAGCCGTTTTTAACGTCCCACTGCTGGGCGCGAGCCTCCCTTCAATACGAGAGGGATCAGGCCATAGTGCACCAGATTAGCTAAATTCGAACGGACTGAGCATGTCTGTCGAAAACTTGCCAAATTCTTTTAGACACACAGGTTTCATCACGATGTAGTCCTTCATCGTAAGACAAGTGGTAATCATGTTGGAAATAATTCACAATGAAAATATCAGAGGTGCGGAATCTGGGATTTGAATCTGCTTCACTCAGTTTCCTAAGCTAGCGCGTTTCCACGTGGCTATCACTTCCTTATAACAAAAACGCTATTGTTGTTGTATTTTTGGTTTTGTAATAAACGTGTGTTCATATAAATAATAACGAAAACTACATATAACAGTGAGGCTTATGTATTGTTAGCTGTTCATGTTAGCTGGTAGCTTATTAACGTCCTCCACTGTTGGATACAGGCTCACCTTCTCTTTAATTTCTAAAATGCTATTAATAATGATTATGTAACCTATCTTTTATCTATTTAATATTATTAAGAGGGCAATCTCTAGGTCTACTGAACCAATTTAGATGAAATTTGATAAGAAGATAGTTTGAGACGCTGGGACGGACATAGGATACTTTTTGTCCCGGAAATCACCCATAATCCTTTAAACCCCAAATAGGGATAAAAGTTTGTATTGGGATTTGTATAAAAAAGTGGACGGTCGTACGTTTGTCCTCTACGCGTTCCTAAACCATTGATACGGTTGTGATGAAGCTCTGGTGGGTCATACTGTCAAATTCATTTGGAAAACACATACATACTCTACATAGGTACCATTTCTTGAACCTAATTTTGCATCGTGTTTCTTTTTTACTTGTGAAAACTGTTTTGGTTAATGTATATATTTATTAATTCTATTAATATGTAGTACAAAAGCTGTACGTTTTTCTGAATTAACAATAAAATACGGTACCGGCGCGCAGGTCGGCGCGGCACGGCGGCATCGTGGGCGAGGGCGAGGCGCCGGCGCCGCGCGTCACGCTCACGGGGCACGACGCGCCGCTCAACGGCGTGCTCGTGTCCGCCGAGCTCGGCCTCGTCATCTCCTCCTCCGTCAGTGAGTACACTCCAGAGATACTGGTTTTGATCGGTTCTATTTTGAAATTAAATGTAATGTGTCCGAATAGGGGTATCGTTTTGGATTGCTTTGAAGCTTGAATGTCTCGGTCGCTTCTGCTAGTAAATATATAGAGATTCCCTCGTTTATAAAGGTTATTGAGAGATTATTTGTTATTTTGAACCTTTTAGTAACCTTCGTCGGTGAGTATACAGAATGGCTCGTATTTTTTTATTTTGAAATACTCCTGTAATGTGTCTCAAAAACGTATATACTCGTGCGGAGCTGCTTGTTTTGTTTTAATTTAAACCTGTCAGCGATGTTTCTGAGTAAAGTAAGAAATAAATAAATATATGTGCGTCTCTCTATGTGTCTATTTTATTTTTATTTATTTATTTACATCTGTGTGTGTGTGTGTGTGTGTGCGTGTGCGTGTGCGCGTGCGCGTGCGCGTGCGTGTGTGTGTGTGTGTGTGTGTGTGTGTGTGTGTGTGTGTGTGTGTGTGTGTGTGTGTGTGTGTGTGTGTGTGTGTGTGTGTGTATTGTGTACGATGTAGATGGATCGGTGTCGATCCGCTGACTGACTTGCGCTTCTGGCCGAAGCTGGGCCGGCCAGATGAGCCAGGATTCAGGACGCACAACGGACCAACTTAGAGTTTAAGTGCGGATAAATTTTTATGGGACCAAATGGCGACTATTTCGCATCAAACTAAAGAAGAGTCACGGAAATCGGATCATAAATCTCAGCGTAATCGCTGCACACACATAAAAAAAAAACCAATCACATCGAACCACCAAAGAATCGAGGACCTCCTCCTTTTCGAAGTCTGTTAAAAATCGAGTCCACTCTACATGTACAGTGACGTTAACGTTGCAGACGGGCCGGTGCTGATCCACACGACGTTCGGCGAGCTGCTGCGGTCGCTGGCGGCGGCGGAGGGCGTGGCGGGCCCGCGGCAGCTGGCGCTGTCGCGCGAGGGCGTGGTGGTGGTGGCCTACGCGCGCGGACACCTCGCCGCCTTCACGCTCAACGGCCGCCGCCTGCGCCACGAGACGCACAACGATAACTTTCAGGTACCTCATCTGTGTTTCTATCGCTTGGCGTTTTATTACTATATATGAGGCATTTCACGCTAAATCGGACGGTTTCAAAAAAATATTTTTGATTTTTTTATTATTTTGTTTTTTTTTGTACTCCTCAAAGGAGGCCGGAAATGGGAGAATGAGGAATCGTAATTGAAAAGATCCGAAAAGATAGTTTCGCGTAAAATATTATTAGATTATTCGTGGGAATCTAAAGATATATTAAATGTTACATTTTAAAACGCCTCATTGGGAGAAGCTTTAATATTTATTTATCTTCCTATATACTAGTTTCATAATTCGACCCGAGTTTAAAATAAGTTTAAAATGGCGAAATGATACCAACGCTTCGAAGTAATGAAACGAAGAGAACCTTGTTAATTATGAGAAAAGTTTAAAGTCGTCAGTGACTAACATTTCAAAAGTCAGAATTTAGCGGTCGTAAACGGAGTAAATTATACTGAGTTGCAAAATTCAATACATATTTTTGGTGATCAGAGAACAGTCAATCGAATCGCAGAAGTAAAAGATTATTCACACAGCGCGAAATAAGTAACTAAATATAAGGTAATAAATCGGTGTGAGACGACGCGAGGTGTGTGCAGTGCCTGGCGCTGTCGCGGTGCGGCGAGTACCTGGTGTGCGGTGGCGACGCGGGCGTGGTGGAGGTGTGGCGCGCCGCCACGCTGGCGCCGCTGTACGCCTTCCCGCCCGCCGGCGCGCCCGTCACCGGCCTCGCGCTCTCGCACGACCAGAGGTGACCGCGCACTTGCGTATATTTTATACACGTCATGTGCCACGGTTAGCGCTTACTTTCAAGAGGTCCTTATAAAATTCAAATTCGAAATTTAAACTATTTTATACGGGATTGAATTATATCATTTTTTTATCGAACGTCGTGAGTCCATTACCGGTTCTGAAAAAAAAAGCCTCAGACCTGAGAAGGACTGGCGAAAGAGATATTTCAGCATTGTTACAAGCTTTACTATACCCGTAACCGTGGCCCTAATGACGATGCCGAAATACCGGGTACACTCAAAAGTAAATGACGAACATGGTAAATACCCCGTTTTACATCACAATAATACATTTGTATCACAGTCTACTTATTCATACGGTCGTCTGACGAAGACGTCCAAACGAGTCGACCTTGTGAAGCACCCAACTATAATAGTTGAATTCTGAACTGACATCCTTGTATATATATGACAATCTAAACATGGCTATAGGAGTCTCATAGAACTAAACATGAAGCTAAACAATAACGTTAAAAAGAGTATACAAATATTAACACATAAAAAACCTCATTTCTGTGATAAGTAAATAATTGCTAATAAATAAATATAACAAACTTATCATACTCCTACCAATATTATAAATGTCAAAGTTTTTGAGAATGGGTAGATGTTTGTTACTCTTTCACGCCAGAAGGGCTGAACGGATCTGGATGAAATTTAGCACAGAGATAGGTTTGGTTCCTTTGGGATAGATTTGTTTTCGTCTAGAGACGAACCCGAAACGAACCGAGGGTGAGTCGCTAGTTTTGTTATAAAAAAGAAAAAGAAATAAGCTACTATTATGGTCGAAAGTAAACGATCTCCATAGAAAGTTTAAAAATAAACAAAATCACGCTGTTATTTTTGACTTTGACTTTTTTTGGCGGAGTACGTCTGTAAATCTTTAGTCTAAGTCAATTTTAATTAATATGTAATATAAAATTATAATTTACGAATCCACTATTTTTAACTATTTTAACATAAAAAAATATTGAACTTGCCCCTTCTATTGAAATTCATTTGAACTAATCATTCTTTCATCCTAATGACACTATTTATGGTTATGGCACTTTATATATCCGTGCTTGTAACGGGTCTACTTGAATAAAGTTTAATTTCATTAACTCATTCATTTATATGTATCTGGACATGACAGGTTCCTCCTGGCGGGTCTAGAGAACGGGTCGCTGGTGGTGTTCCACATAGACTTCAACCGCTGGCACCACGAGTACCAGCAGCGCTACTGAGGCCGGCGCTGCGCCTGGCCGCACTGCGACCTGCACGCGCGCTGACTCGCCCCGACTCGCTCCGACTCACTCCCGACTCACTCGCCACTCGCTCCCGACTCACTCGCCACTCTGTTACCACACATACGTAGACATAGAATATGGACTGAGCAATACTCATGAAATTGACCACTCTCTAGAAAGAGAGACAGCTATCATGCGCGACCAATATCTGTCTTTTATTCCAATTTAAATTTGCAAATGGAATGTAAAAATTATATAAAACAGTGTATGTAATATAACACTGGTTGTAAATTTATATCTTCCAATTAATCGTATTTCAATGAATACGGAAGATCTCTGGCCGCACATTCCTTTTGTCTCTGTCGCGCCTGTCCGCGATTTTTAGCTTACGGCTGATAAAGAAACACTCAGTCCACTCTCTATGTCAATGATTACAGAAAAACCTAATAATACTATTACTTAATGTTCATGCACTTTTTTACAGGAAAAAATTATGTTTTTAATACTATATAGTGATTATGGTTTTTTCTTCCATTATTTGGATATTTAAATTAGTTTGTTTAAAGTTATTGTTATTGAGCAAGTGACTTTATTTGTCTACTGTTGACAGAAAAAAAATATTTTTAATTTAATGACTTGATTTTATTCTTGTTCAGAAAGCCGTGATTTTTCTTAATAAATTATTAATAAATAATTGTATAGAGTGAGTTCTACCAACATCACAAATAAAATGGCGTGTATTGTTTTCAGGATTCAGTGTTGCCTGCTACTAATCTTATGACCAACGAATATTCTTAAATAGTAGCATTAGTAAAGTAAAAAAATATATTATGTATTTAATGTAATATAAAAAATATCTTGCACTCATTGAAAAGTATGATTTTTTTATCAAAAAAAAAAATATGAATATTTAATTTGAAAGTGAAGCTTCCATTAAATGCCATTTTATATAGATCTATATGTGATTGTTGAATTTAAGAATATTCGTTTAAATGTAACAGGAGGATTGCTAACGTGTTTGTAAGCGGTAGTTAAAGAGTTAGTTCGCGATTCTCGTTACATACAATTGAGATGTACTGTTCTCTGTTATAGTACAAAAAAACAGTAAATTTTAGATTATTTAAATTGATTTCCATATGTAATTTTATCATTTTTTAAACATAAATTGTCTATAATGCAGAACAGTATATTAATAGTGTAGATTAAATAAATGTTGGAAACGTTTAGCGTTTTAATTAAAACGTTCGCGAGTGGCAGCTAGCGATATTTAGATATAAGAAAATTATTTAACATTATTGACATTCCACGAGAAATAAGTATTTTATTATGTTTTTTTTTTTGTATAAATGATATTTTATTTTAATCGTCCAATTTACGTTGCTAGTGCCATAAGTAATATATTGAATTCGAAAATTAATTATTAGATATTAACTATTATTTTTTTTTATTTGTCAGATCTCCCATACGTCCATTATTATATTTTACCCAAGATTTTATGTACTTAATTAGATTAGAGTGCAATATTTTTATGTTTTATTATTTTATTGCTGATTCACATTCAATCGATATTATTTTTATGTAATATGAGTATTATCTGTTATTGACTTCAAAACGTTCCAATAATTTTGTTCCCTTTTTATTCCTTTGGTGGAGGGTAGGCTAAAGTACTTAATGAAATTTTATTGAATCGTATTGTTGTAACTTCTATCATTTTTTTGGTTTTTATTAAATGGTCATATTGACTTACTCTGCATTTTATTTCTTTTCCTTTTTTTTTAAATATAATTTTCATATTTATTTATTTTCATCACTAAGTTTTTATTTGCTTTTCCATAAGTATAATTATTTTTAAGGTACGTGCCTCGTGTAATCGTTTCGCAAATTAAAAATGTCAATATATTATAGAAGGAGTTAGAT
This sequence comes from Brenthis hecate, assembly GCA_951806755.1. Classification (NCBI taxonomy): domain Eukaryota; kingdom Metazoa; phylum Arthropoda; class Insecta; order Lepidoptera; family Nymphalidae; genus Brenthis; species Brenthis hecate. The sequence continues at coordinate 10,732,276 of OX638259.1, read as the reverse complement.
GTAGGTATGTAAGCTAACGATTGTGTTACGGCCGGTTCGCGCCAGACTAGTTTTTTACGCGTTTGTATTTATTGTAAAATATCAAAAACTATTTTTGCATCTCCACACCGGCACCGCTCCTTCCGTTCTGTGATTTAGGCTTTAACCGCACACTAGAAATAAATATATCTTCTAAACTGTGCCAAAACTATTGTAAAATACAAATCGAGAGAACAGTTTAATATAAAGTTATCGCTCTGCCTTCGTTCCCATTCCTATGCTACTAGGCTAGGATATACGTTAAATCTTTAATATTCTAGAAAATTACTAGTTACAAATTCTAGTAGTACCTTGTAGTAAATTGTACAAATGACCCTTGAACCCTTGTCTCACGTCCCACTGTAGTGTCTATCTAGGAAGCCTCTACCCGGCTGTTAGCGCTTCTATCTAGCTGTTAAACTATAATATTCTTATGATAGATCAGTAATATTTCCCTTCAAATAATAAAACTAATGTATCTTCTTAATTTAGATATACTTTAGATGGAATATTTTGACAAACTGGTTAGAATCAAAAGTTGGACAGAGTCTGATTAAAATCTACGAATAAACTAACAACTTTTAGTTACGACTTTGTTCTACGGAATGCTATCTCACCACTGCCATCTGGTGGCTTTATCACCTAATCTAACGAAATTATTTCAAAAGAGTCATAGATAAACAGGTTAGCATTCGTTTCCATGTTAGACGTTAGAATTAAATAATTTATTTACAATAAAAGCAAATCATACAATAGATGTAACGCTTAACTTGTAATACCATTCGCACTTATCATGAATACTCATACCATCGTGACCGATCGCCGCACGCTTAAAGGAAGCACGCTGCACGCAATTCTGTCCATTAAAATAAAGTTATTGTAAGCGAATTTTGGATAAAATAAATAAGATTTTTATTTTCTAATGTTAAGATCACCTGTATATTTCGATAATCACTGTCCTGTCCATTTAGATGTAAGCAAAATCAAGACGCATTTACGAGGACGCTAAAATATTATAGAAAATATAAGTGAATTGTATAATTTTTTTAAATTAAGCTTACAACAATGGCGTGTTAATGCCTAATGTTCGCTTTTCACGCGTACAATCGTATTTAATGCTTCTGTAATTTTATTCTAATTATTCACATAATAATAAGAATTTTGTATGAATTGCCTTGGGGCTTGGCCACGAGATGTCTCGTTTAGGTAATATCTATATAATAAATTGTTGTTGAGCGTATTAGTCAATGAAATATAGCCTAGAATAATTTGTAGGACCGTAGTCGTCGCTGTAGAATAAGAACGATAATGTAAAAGTTGTTGGATGAATCATTATTTCTTATATTCATCATTCACGAATTTCATTCTGGTCATCGTGTGAACAGCAACAGCGCAGTAGTTTTACATCTGGCAATATTTATAGAATTGCCAGTTACAATTTTTAATAGAATAACTTTGTTAAATTTATTTTCAAACGAATTTATGTTGTTGAATTTGTTACTTGTAAAATATTTTCTTATAAAACTTTTATTATAGTATCTGTAGTAGCTAATGCTAAATCAATTATTAGTTATTGTTCTACTGTATATGTAAGTTATCTAAAATTTAATGTCTCTGCACATGCTTTTTATGAAATACACGAGAATTTAAGGGTGTTGACACTCGAAATTTATTCATAAAAATGATTAAACTCTCATACAATGATTTCTTTGCTTTATAAATAACATTTATTTTTATTTAGGACTCATTTGTCCACGTAAATTGTTATGCTAAGTATATGGTGCGTTTGTATGTATTGAAAAGATCTTAAGTAATAAATTGCATTGAGTAAAAAATATTTTTTATTTTCTTTATGGCCTGCACTCGCTATAAAGTTTTGTCGCTGCGACACTATCTCTGTCTCCTATCGTCTGTGCTAGAGTGCTTTCACGCTGGGCGACAGAGCATGCTAGTTAATGTGATTTGTGCTCTAAAAACTAGGCAGAATGCAGATGATAATTAAAAAAAAAAAAGTCATACAACGTAATACATTATGTTTGTTGTGTTATGTACTTAGTACTTAGGCGACCGAGCTTCGCTCAGAGTTTTTGGCCACAAGTACAATTTTCTTTTTAATTTGGCTTAAAAACAAAAAAAAACTAAACACAAAAAAAACAAAAGTAAAAATTTTATATCCGACGGGGATTCGAACTCGGACACCTGTGATTGTCAATCTTGCGCCTATGCCGCTTGACCACGATGCATACGTAAAAGTTTTTGCTTCACGTATTAATTTAAAGATTAGATTTATGTAATACATTGCTTTAGTAGTAAAATGTATCATTTATCCATGCACAATATTCATTATATAGCAGCATAATATATGTGAACCGTAATAGGTAGAGAGTTGAAATTTTCACAGAGGTCTATTGCCGCTATAACGACAAATAATAGTAGGTAGCTAACAACGTATCATCACACGTCTACAATTAAATTATACATCTCATCTTATACCTACTGCATTTAACTTACCACGTTAGAAAATGTTTTTGTAAAACCCAAATATAATTTTTACTCACTATAAGCCGAATACACGCATCCAACACACAGGAGGATCTATAGATCAGTACATACAAACACTACATTCAGAATAAAAATGACTTTCAGGGAGGCATTTATATCGAACCTTATTTCATCATCTATACTGTATGTATACGACAAAGAATACTAGAAAATCTAGACTAAATCTTGAAGATGCCGTAGATCAAGCTAGCTACGGCAAGTAGGACTCGGCACAAGTTCAAGCGGCTAGTATTATTACTACAATACGAATATACGAAAAGATGGCAAATTTTAAAATAACCGTCATACTAAATTTTTACATATAGTTATATTCGCTTCTCACTCCTTTACATTATCTTTGCGCTTCTCTTGTTTCTTTTACAGAAATATGTCAAAAATACATAGTGTCATATCACACGATATAACACCTTCGTGGCATCTTCGTGTGCGAGTACGACTCGCACTTTTTAATTTGTTTTTAAATATTTAATAAAATATCTCTTAGAAATATTTATGGTTTCCTAACTTTTATTATATGAATTCATTCATCAAGATTCATTATAATAAGAGTTTAAAAAAATCAGCATCATCAAAATCGTTAAAATATAATGAAGCTAGATTATTTAATTTGAAAACGTGAATAGTTAGCTTTAGACAGATTGTTTAGAGTTTCCGAACGATAAATTTTGACATTGACGTTTGCTTCTCTTTTACATGTCTTTTGAGTTTTCTCCGCTCCTTTTGCAATCATGGCGGTGAACAACATTTCCAAAAAGCGAAAAGTATGTTTTAATTTCGTACTTGAAATGCAAAAATAATTGATTTTCAGTATTCCTTAATATCTTACGGATTCGTTAATTCCATAAATTGTTAAATACTATTAGTGCAAATCGTGATGTTAGTGGATGTGATAAATTGTAGTGATCCGTTGAGTCAATGTTTTGTCTTAAGTTTCGCTTAGTTTGACAATTATATAAGTGTACTATGTTCACGTAAATGCATATATTAAATAAAGTTTTATTTGCAAGTGAAGAACATATGTATTAACTTATGAAATATGTGACCACAACATAACCTATCGGTAATTTACAGTTCGTCGGAGACGGAGTTTTCAAAGCTGAATTGAACGAGTTCCTTACTCGGGAACTTGCTGAGGATGGGTACTCTGGTGTGGAGGTGCGTGTTACGCCAACCCGTTCAGAAATCATCATTATGGCTACCAGGACACAGAGCGTGTTGGGAGAGAAGGGACGCAGAATCCGTGAATTAACCTCCGTAGTACAGAAGAGATTCAACATTCCCGAACAGTCTGTTGAGTTGTATGCTGAAAAGGTTGCCACGCGAGGTCTCTGCGCCATTGCTCAGGCTGAATCTCTGAGATACAAACTCATCGGAGGTTAGTATGCTACGTTATATATCTATACTAGTAATCTAAAATTCTGAAGGAAATAAGGATTGCAGTAGTACATCGATATCCACAACTTTAGTTATTGAGACTATTTGTTGAAACACTTAAAAATAAATGTCATATTCATATAACATAACATACAATAAAATATGCTTTATAAATATTTTGCTGTATATTTACAACATTGTTACCTCTCAATGATATAGAGTTGACATGGATGATGGAGATATTAAATAAATTACCTTTTACTAATTGTTTTTCATTATTGTAAAATTACTTCAAAATCAATTTTAAATTACAGGTCTCGCCGTACGTCGTGCATGCTATGGTGTGCTTAGGTTCATCATGGAATCTGGGGCTAGAGGGTGTGAGGTTGTAGTATCCGGCAAACTTAGAGGACAAAGAGCTAAGTCCATGAAGTTCGTTGATGGCCTCATGATCCACTCTGGTGACCCATGCAATGACTATGTCAACACTGCCACACGACATGTACTGCTTAGGCAAGGAGTACTTGGTATCAAGGTGAGTTTTCATATTATAATAAACATTGATGCATTATTTAATTATTTTTTGCTTAATTTAACTAAATGTTAATATTATTTCTGTTTAGGTTTTTCTAAATAGTTGATAAGGATGCTACAAAGCTATTTCTAATCAGTGTAAAATATAATAAAATGATTTTACTCATTTTCCACTCAATCAGGGGTTGCTCACTTGTCAGTGGTGTGTGACCTAATTTGATGTGGAAGAGGAAATAAGTTTGCTTTTATTGAGAATTTGTCCATACAAGCTCTTGTATTTAGTAAACTATACATTATTTTGCCATGAAAATCTCTACAATTATTCATGTGCAGCTTTGATAAATACCTATGTAGTATTGTTACTTCCAATGTGATGTTTTTGACTGATCCGTGATGTCAATAAAAATAATAGAAACTAGTGACTCACTCTCGCTTAGTTAGTATGGAATAGATAGACTATATTATATGATATACAGCCTATAGCCTTTCTCAATAAACGGGCTATCTAATGCAAAAAGACTTCTTCAAATCAGATTAGAAGTTCCTGAGATTAGTGTGTTCAAAAAAACAAATGTGCCTCTTTATAATATTAGTATAGAGAAATCTCTTGATACATATTACTTTAATCCATAATGTTTTTAACACATTATTACATTAAATTCCAGGTTAAAATCATGTTGCCATGGGACCAACAAGGCAAGAACGGCCCCAAGAAACCCCAACCCGACCACATCCTGGTGACCGAGCCCAAGGACGAGCCCGTCCCGTCGGAGCCCACGTCGGACGTGCGTCCCACGGCCGCTCCGCTGCCGCCGCCCGTCGCCGTCACGGCTTAGATTATCTTGTATAAATAAAGCGTGAAAAATTTGGCTTTGTTTTATTTTGTTTCCATTTAAGCATTATTTATTTTTATATATCCATACTTCCATACTTAATATTATACATTTGAAAGTGTGTTTGTTTGTCGTTCTTTCACGTCGAAACGGAGTGACCGATTGGCGTGATTTTTTGTGTGGAGATTTGAGTTGGAGAGCAGGAAAGTGTCGTAAGCTATTTTTTAATTTTGGTATTATCTCATTTCCACGGGAAAACAAGTTATACTAGAAACCAAAAAAGATTTTATGATCAGAATTACTTGAAACTTGGTATTAAAGATATTCAATTAAATAAACACGTTTGAACATATTTGTATTTCATGCCGTAAGTTTGTAAGAAAATCCGCCCGTATTATTGTTAAAATTAGGAATTCAAGATAAAAAATAAGCAATACGTGTTATCAATCAGATTATTCAAAGTTCGTGCCCTGAAAGGGTAAAAATATTATCGGTTGAAAATTATGGATAAATTCTCTGCAGTGACACCTATAGAGAGCGCTATAGAGAAAATCTACCTAGAATATGTGAACGTGCTACACTGACCCCCAAAAACAACAGTGCTACTCCTACTGATAAAATCCTGCTTAAGTACTTGAAGGGTCAGAAATACAATATAGGTCTGTCAATTTACTTGTGCCAATGGATGAAGTAGTTCATATCATCTGGAGTCCCTTAACAGTGTTAACCCACCAGGCCTCCTTTCCTCTTTTCTCATTTAACTCCTTTGGCCTTTTGAAGGTTGGCACACCTGTAATGAATAAGCTATGTAACAGAACTAGACGGCGAGTTATCCATAAAACATAGCCACTGTGTTTGCTGGATGTGCTCAGAGTCCAGAGGGATCAGTATTCAAAACTCGAATACCACTCAATAACGTCTAATTACGCCTTTGAAAATTCAAGGGATTAAATAATCTATTGTAATTCCTCCTTAAAGTTTGCTTTGCAATGACCATTAATAAATCACTTAACCAGTCGTTAAAAGTAGCAAGTATAGATTTAAGGCAGGATTGCTTCTATGGACATTTTAGCAGAACGCAGAACCAGACAGAACAGCCACCAAAATGGTAATACAAAGAAGTTCTTAATTAAATACTTACGCCCTGTTCGCGACTTTTTTAGAGTAGATTAAGTGAATCTACAGTGATTACATAAATGTACACATAATATTACAAATTCGATATGACAACATAAATCCAAAGGAAATTAAAACTGAGCAAAAGCTAATTACTCCATGCGAGTGAAGCCGCGGGCAGAGAGCTATAAAAAAAATAAGAATGGCACTTTATATTGCAGCATTGCCCGCCGCTCCGCCCGCGTTCAGATGACCAAAAACCTAATTCTTAGGTTTTACATATTAGTATACTTTTACAATGCAGTTTTTGTGTTTTAGTATTTTTTCTCAAAAATGAGATATTTTCCCGCGGTAAAAAGCAGCCTATATGTTGACCCGGATAACCAGCTATCATCATACCAAATTTCATCAAAATCTGTTCAGTGGTTGTCTCGTGATGCGGTAACAGACAGACAGACAAAAATTCTAAAAACTATAGATTCGGACTCTATATCGATAATAAAGTCTATTTCAATTATATTTTCCAAAAAATATTTAATGTACAGATTCGACTTAGTTATAATTTTATTACATGTATAGATAACGGATGATTTAACTTAAACCAACTTTATCCATAAACAGAGATGTAGTTTGCTAACTACTTGTATTTTTAATTTTATATGAAAATTACCTAATGTACAGAATTTACATTAAATATATTTTAAGATACTGGATATTTTTTGAAAATTATTATTTGCTAGATATATATTAAAGTATATACTTATTGTGAAAACGTACTAAAAATATTTTAGTTTAAAAAACAAATATACATACATAAATAGGTAATATATTATAATTTATATACGTACATAGGTACTTAGGTAAGTAAAAACAGCACAATAATCGGTGATACGAAACCCTCGATGCAAGAGTCAAAATCATACTCATACATTTGAAATCATCAAATTATTATAAGTTACTTATAACATAAAGCCAAAGAGTTTGTTTTTTTTAGCAGTTTGAACGCGAGTGAAGCCGCGGGTACCCCTAGTAATTATAAAGCCAAAAGCAAAAAAAAAACATACTTACAATGATAATTTTTAAATTAAAGAAATTACTGTTTGGTTCTATCTAAATTATGAACTAAAAGTCTATAAAAATGTATCTGAGATTTTTACTCCAGTTATTATTTATTGTTTGGGTTATTTTATTTTTACCCATCCATTCTAGAAACTCCACTCTTAACTAATTATTCTCAAATCTATACAATCGTGAGTTTAGTATTTGTACATAGAATATTTTTGAAAACTTTTGTCTATTTGTTACCGCATCACGCGATAACATGAAAAAATATAAACATTTTATAAATATATACATTACATAGACTGTAGAATGTAGACGACAGTAGACACATAGATTCACTTTGTCCAGAGGACCTTAGGAGGGTATATTGAGGAGACGCCTGACGATTAAATAATTATTAAGGCAATTTATATAAAAAGCTCTTTATTTTCACTAATTATTCTTTCCTCTTATTTTGAAAAAAATAATTAAAGTCGATGCTGGAAGAAATTAAATCATATAGATCGAAATGCTAGAGATTGAGCTAAAAAGTATAGATGCCATTGTTAATGTAATCTTTGTAATATGACCCGTATATATTTGTAATGAGAGCATAATTCGGGACGGAAAATTTAACAAAATTTAACTTCAAATATTTTCAATGAAAGCTACATAATAGTGTGCATATGGCAATTTTGTACCTAGACTTCGACTTAGAGACTAGACATCGTTATTTATCTCAGAATCTGTGAAAGTTACCACTGATATTTAGGGAAATGATACTTCGGACTTCAATTGGCAAATTCAAATGACAACACGATTGGTGAAAATTTTCTAGATTTTTTTTTAAATACATGTTTTGCACACATATTGCTATTAATTATCTCACAAATAGCTCACTATTTTTGTAAGGTTTTTGTTTTGTCAGGATGCTTAGAAGTATTTCTTCAGTTACCAAATTTCATTTTTCGATTGGTTGTTTAATTTATAGTGAATTAAAAACCGTTTTGGCGCTACGTCGATATAAAATACGTTGAGCATCTATCGCTCTGAGTCTATACTTCTCACTCACGATATATCATTATCTTATAATCCCGCTCCTCCAAATCCGAATCGTAGCTGCCTCATGGCCCACCCTATCTAGTATTTCTTCTTGGTAAATAATGGTAAATTGTAAATTCCAGCACTGGGTAGGAAAGGTTACTGTATGTAATTCTTGGATATATCATTTATTTCTTACCTTTTGTTAATTTAACACGACTACAATAACAAGTCGATTCATTGAGATTTATTTGGGCAAATTTTTCTTTATTCCTAATGAAACCCCATGACAATAGTTAATATTTATTGCAAAATGCATCATTAATAATAATTATTATTATCAATTAGTCGATTTACTAAATAATAACGTGAGATGCATCATATTAATTAATATATAAAATCGATCAAAAATAAAAATAAAAAACATTTGGTTAAAATAAAACAATAAGCATTTCTTACCAACATTTTATTATAAATCCAGACTACATTCATCCCAAACCACGTGCATTGATACTTAACACAAACGTAAAGGTAATTCTGATTTGTAAAAAATTTAATACATCAAACCGAGAGTCACATGGAATGATTTAACTCTATATGAATTCAAAATAGAAACAGTAAATGAAATTTACATCAAAGACAAATATTGTGTAAAAATAATATCTGCCTTATTATTAAATACATCTCGATTCAGCTATTACCTATCTCTAACTTAAATTGGACCGAAGTTGTTCGCTTCTTTATAAAATTAAACTTATTATAATACCGTACATTGTCCCATACAAATTACAATAACAACCAAAGCTTGTGAATTGCAAAAATACATTATGTTATAATATAAAATTGTGAAAAAGATGTTAATTTAATTTTTTTATTGCATATTTTCTCAACGGCCTTAAATATATTCGTTTAAAATTGTACTTAACTGTCTGTGGTGTATGTTATCTGCGTACGAGCTCTGACAAGAAACAATTAAAATACAATTAAATATGCATATTTAAAATTATCATTTATACATTAAATAATAAGAAATACCCAGACCCGTTTTAAAACATAATACTAATTCAAATATTAATTTTCTGCTATTTTGATATAGGTAAAGGAAAAATCTAAAATTCGAAATTCAAAAAGTTCAATATTAACTTTTTGTCCAATTGTTAATAACGTTCGAGATACCGAATAACTTAAAAAAATTAACTCACTTTTTTAAATTCTTTTTGACATAAGTATCAGAGCTATGATTTACACGTGTATATGTATATTATATAGTAAGTTTAGTTTGTGTGGAGATAACGTGAAGCGAAAACTGAACAGAACGCAGTCTCTAGCGCAGACTTATACAAGTGGACTCGATGATGTTGGCGACGTTACCACTCACTACACATCGGTTATCTGTAAATAGATAAAATAATATATAATTACTTATTACTAAAAAACTACATACAACATGTTATAAGTAATGTCTTTTTCTTATATAAAAGAATGTCATGTTATTTTCATATTGATACAGACATAAAAACAATAGACTAACAATAAAAAATAGTTCAAAGTTCAAGTCCAGTGTGTTATGTAATATGTACATATAATTAATTGTAATTCACTTCTTTAATTACATACACTAATATCGTCGGTTATAGGTAGTAATCACTACAAAAAAAAAAAGAAAATGGTCACAGTGGTAGTTTTGTCTGTTCATAAAATAAATATGTTGGAACATTAACACACATCTAGTTCCATCGTAAGCTACGAGGCTTGAGTTATGGATGCCAGATAGTTGATACACTACACATATATAATTTTAAATACATGCATATTATAAATATAAACACCCATGACTGGAGTACAAACATTCGTACGCATCACACAAATGAATGCCCCCAGCGGGACTCGAACCCGCGACCGCTGGCACAGCAAGTAGGGTCACTACAAACTGAGCCAAACGTGTCGTCAAATACAACTGCAACTGATAGACTGTTGTCAAACTAATTAATATTATATGTTATGTGTTACAGTTAATAAAGTGAAAATTTTCTTTTTAATACTTTTTTTAATTTAAAATACTTAAAAGTTGTTAGTCTAGTAACATGTTTATAGTCATATGTTTTAGTGTTTGTGTGTGCGTCACTTGTGTGTATGTATTTTTATGTGCGCGTCCTGTGTCTATCTTTGTATGTATAAAGCAGAGTACTCACTAGTGAGTCGTAAACGTGACCTAATATATGTTTGCGTGATGAGTCTGCGTGAAATGATAATATTTTAAGAATAAAAGAGGAGGTATGGATGTTTCGTCATGATGGCGACACGACGGTACGCGTGAACATTGTTATCTGTATTTTTTAATATAATGAATAGTCGGTGAGTTACCGAGTGCTTTTATTTGCATTCTCCGATCCTACATGTATGTATGTTAGTGTGTGTATGTATTTATGTATGCGTGTGACTGACCGCTCACTGCTGCGCGGGCTCGAGCGGCGGCGCCATGCGGCAGACGAGCGCGACGGCGGCGGAGAGCGCGGCGCGCAGCGGCGCCGGCAGCGCGGGCCGCGCCGCCGTGTGCTCCGCGAACACGCGCATCTCGCGGAACGTGTTGCGCGTGTAGGGGTTGCGGCGCGACGTGTAGCGCCACGTGATGAAGTAGTAGTACACGAACGGCGTCATCAGGCCGCAGTAGCCGCTGTCCGACACACGGGGTAATATAGTATAAATAAAAAAAATGGGTACGTGTAATATTAACACGCGATTGAAGTAAAACTTCTTTGGCAAATATCGCAATGAAATTAAAACAATTCAAAAATTAAATAAGCCATATTTATAGAATATCATATACGGAAAGAATATAATGTTATATGTATATCATTTGTCAGGCAATAACAACCATGGCAACAATTAGTCATAATAGCTTTTATTTAATTTATGCACATTCATCCCACAGTCTATATATATATATATATATATATATATATATATATATATATATATATATATATTATATATATATATATAAAAATTAATTGCTGTTCGTTAGTCTCGCTAAAACTCAAAAACGGCTGGACCGATTTGAATAATTCTTTTTTTGCGAGGGTGGGTCGCTAGTAATAAACATACATTTTATAAGTAATAATCATTATAAAAATATAAATATAATGTTTAAAATAATTGTAAGGTTTAGTTTTTTTAACAAAATATTACATAACATATTATTCAGTATTATTTTTCACTTCCTGTGTAATGTATTCTATCTCATTCTCTCGTCGGCTTAATGCTAATTAATAATTCTTAATCATAATTAATGTGTTTGTCTCTTTCTCAACGAGTGAGTTTCAAATCACAACGATTTTACGGAAATAATATATTGGCTTAAATATGTGCGTGAATATATGTAATATGTAATTCGACAGAACGGCAATCTGACTTAACAAAATAAAATCAATTTCACCCACTTTATATTGTATATAACTATACATGGTATATAGCTATGAAAGCAATAAAACATACATAAATTAAATTTTAAAGTAATAAATAAACATTAATAAATATTTTAAAATACCTATAGTATATAAGTATATACCAATTGTAAAATTTATTTTTATTAAGGAAATAATAGGCTTATTATTATTAACTATACTATAACTTTCTAGTGCAAGTAACGAGTATACGATAAACTCCCCCATTACCATTGCGACAGAGCGCGACGACTTTAATGAGGTTTTAATTTTCTATTTGTCAAGAACGTAAAAGATCAATAAACTAAACAAAAAAAATACAACTTATCTTTTTGTAAACATATAAAATTACTTGTTCTAATCAGTCCATGTACTGGCTCTGAATGGTTAAAACTTTAAACACATATTTCTATAATTTATTTATTTTGTTTGTATTTTGTTTTACTAACATAGTTCTTAAGTAATTATATTGCACTAACCGACTATGAGTCTATGTTGCTTGATAATAAAAGATTTTTATTCTATTTTTTTTTATTAATTATTATAATAATATAATCGTAGGTATTCAATAAAAACTATTTCCATACTTATTGAACGCTATAAAGCTGGGACAAAGTTACAAAAAAACACATCTCAAGGATATAATATTCTTAATTGCACTTAATTATAATACAGTAATTAACATACCAATACTAATATTATAAAGAGGTAAAGTTTGTGAGATTGCAGGAGGTAATCTCTGGATCTATTGAACCGATTTACATGAAATTCGGTAAGACGATAGTTTGAGACCCTGGGAAGGACATAGGATACTTTTTATCCTGGAAATCATCCCTTAATGGGTTGAAAATGGGAATAAATGTTTGTATTGGGAAGTAAGCTAGGGACGAACCCGAGCGAAGCGAGGGTGAGTTAGTCTACGATAAAATTAGTTAGCAAAGATGAACATATTTCTAGAAGAGATCTCTTTCAGTTCCAGTCAACCAAAGTGAGATAGCGAGATAGTGTTAAAAAGGAAGCTATAGTGCAGTTATAAGGATGATGTTTGTCAAAATCATTAGTAAGGAAATAAGACATGCATTGTTCTATTTGAATATAAAAAAGTATTATTATTATTAAGCGTTGCCAAGCGAGAAGCTCGCGACCGTGACCGAAATTACTTAGAATGACGACAATATTATTATTAAGAATAATATAATAATTACAAATGCTTATATTATATTTTCATGCGATGTAGTGGATTTTACTTTGAATAATTTGCTTATTGCAAACGCTTTATCATAGTTTTGTATTCTTCGTAATAGAAATATCAACTGCTTTCATACGTTGTGTAAATCTCAAAAGTTAAGTTACTTTTATGGAACATTTTTTAGCTAATTAGAAAGCGCAGTAGAAATAGCATAAATACCGGCATCGACATTTCACGTGACTGAATTTAACGAACGTACGCCTGAATAAATTTCTTTTCTTAAAAAAACGATATAAAATACCATTTTAATAGTTGTAAAATTCTACAAATAGTTAGCCTTAATAAGAAAAAACTTACTAAATCAAAAAAAAACAAAAAGTAAAAATATAGGGGAATCTACAAAAAAAAATCTCATTAAAGTAATTAAAATGTAAACAAATTACATGTATGTGATTGTAAATTGTGATTACAAATTGCATATAATTTTTATTTTTGGAAACTATAGAAAAAAATATTTAAAAATCTTTTACACCGTAAACTGTAAAGCGAACCGACCAATGCTGGCATGAAAAAAACACAATTATTTCAGTAACAAATAAATTACACATTCGAAGTGTTAGAAATTCCTTTTAAGCATATGACTTACTACACACGTGCTTACTTATAATAAAAAACTAAACTTGCAACGTATATTCGGCTATCATTCGGTATTCGGCCTGTTCGGTTACTTTTATCCTTTTCGGCCTAATACCGAATATCTAGATACTATTCGGCCGAATTAAGCCTATATTTTTTTTATGTTAATTTACATAAATCTTTTTGACTAAGAAAATAATTATTTAAAAGTGCAAAAACTTAATTAATACCTAGGGACGCACCGGAGGCAAGCGGGGTAAATTGGCTAGTTACATTATAAAAAAGTACAGACAAAAGCATTTTAGCTAAGACATTAGAGGAGGAGGAGGAGGAGGTAGGAGGAGGAGGACAAGGAGGAGGAAGGGGAGGGGGTGTATACTCACATGAGCGCCATGAGCAGCACGAGGGGGAAAAGCACGATCTCGGCGAGCGCGGCCGCGCGCAGGATGTTGCGCGACTGGAACTCCACCAGCGAGATCAGCAGCCGCGCCACCCACATCGAGTTCTGCCCTAGAGTCTGGAATTCACGAATAATACGTTTAAATTGCACTAACGGCAAAGGACTATTCCTCCACTCACCAATTAAAAGTCTACATATATGCCATACATTGTTTTCATTGATAATAATTGTTTATGGTTGTTTTTAAGATACAATACATATGTAATAACCTATAGCAATCTGGGACAATGTAATAAAATACACTAGAAGAATTATTAAAGTTTATTTATTACAGACAAACAAATCCTTCACCTTTATAATTATATTAGTAAGTCCGATTAGTTATAAGAGGATTGAATAAAAGTGAACATAGAAAACATTTAACTATATTTCACATTAACAGCCCTATTGAATTGATAATGAACCAATTAAATAGTAAATACTTACGTCAAGAATAGTGAGCGAGTAGGACGCGGCGTGCAGCAATGCGAATAAGAAGATTGGTGTTAGAATTACTGTTTGTTATTGAGGAAAATTATCATTGCATTATTATTATACAAAGTTTCATATTAAAAGGTAAAGCCATCCCTCAGAGTTACCCCGAGGGAAACATGTATATGTAGAAAAGCGATTCCCAATTTTTTTCGCCAATTTTTTATTTTTTCTAACGGATCCCTATTTGATAATAATTAAACTTGATTGTGTTATAGTTAGAATATGTACTTACTTTCTTGTTCGACTTGAAAGAACAAATCATAAATGAAAAATATCAATACTTTTAATAATATTTATTGTATCAAAAATATAACCTACCTATTTAATGTGAGAAAAAAAATCACATATTTATTTATAATAAGGCTTATTTAAAATTAAGTTTCTTTAAATTAGTGGCTGCGGCAGTGGTAGCCCAGTGGTAACGCGCTCACTTTTGAAACCGAGTGAAGCGGGTTCAAATCCCGGGTCTCGCACCTCTGTTATTTTCATGTGCGAATCATTTCTAACATGATTACCACTTGCCTTACGATGAAGGAAAACATCGTGAGGAAACCTGCATGTCTGAGAGAACCTAACAAGTTTTCGAAAGACATGTGAAGTCCGCCAACCCGCACTTGGCCAGAGTGGTGGACTATGGCCTGATTCCCCTCGTACTACAGGGAGGCCCACCCCCAGCAGTGGGACGTTAAAAAGGGCTGAATACATACATACAAATTAGTGGCGTGCCATACGAGAGGCTATGTCCAGCAGTGGACGAACGCAGGCTAACGAGTTATGATGGTGATGTACGGGACATTAGATCGGAGTTCCATAATTTACATTTTCAAAATCACACTGCACATTTTATTAAGTAAATCATATTTGTCATATGTCAATCACTAGAGTAATTCTACGGGTTTTTATATAAAGTGTGTGAAATTAGGGTAAATTGACTCTCTTATGCATAAAAGCCATACATTATATTGTATTACATTTAAAGTGCTTTTCCCAACATTTAAAAGAGCAGACGTTAATTTCTCAGAAGGGCCGCATAACATTTACGATACAAAAGTTGTCATAAAACCAAGTGTAAGCCGATGTAATCACTTGCCACTACCGGCTTTCGAACTCATTAATACGAAGAGATAGGTGCAGTATTACTTTGCCAAGTACTTGTCAAACTAGAATAATAACAAATCAATAACACATATCAAAAAATACCTCGACGTAGGATATCATTTAATTTTATTAGTGTTCAATCAGCAGTTTTGGGGGTTATTTGTTATCAGTTCGTCTTATACTCAAGACACGTGTACACTTTGATGTATGAGGCAGAAATGTGTTTGTATTTTTACAACGTTAAGACTGTAGGTAAATCTGAAGTCAGCCGCGGGTCAATGTAATAAAATGAACTATCAATAAAACATGTCCTTCGACAATAATTAAAAAAAACCATCTTGAATCTTTATACTTTTTATTATAAAACGTATATTTAATTCAAATAAAACTCTGAACTATAGTAATATTACTAAACTAAATAAAGAATAAAATATAAAAAGTTCCTTTACTTATGTATTTTGTTTATTAATGTGTTCGAATATATTAAAAAAATCAACTTAAAAGACAATCACATATCGTCTCACTAGTTTTCCTTGACATCTGTAGTGTATACGTAGAGTTTATAATTATTATCACTTAAAAAGGCGACATCACCTTAGCATTAAACTACGGTGAACGAAAAATTATGTCCATCGAGTTTTTACTGGAAACTTTCCGAATTTTGTAACTTTTTACCCGACGCGGCAAAGCGCATATATAGAAATAATTAATAATCATTAGGGCGGATTTTAGGAGGCAATTTGTTTCTAATTTTTTTTTTGTTAAACAGCTGTTAAATATATTATATATTATGCTTAGCTGCTTATATATATATATATATATATATATATATATATATACATATGAATGTATATGCAAATGTATAATTTTACGTTTGAAGTCCATATAAATAAGTATAAGCTCTACAACTGTATTAGGTGTTCCCAATTATTTTGTCTTAAGACTTAAGTAGCTTCTTATCGAAAAATCAATAAACAAAACAGAAGGGATGTAATATTTCTATTAAAAAAACACGAGGTTCTTGTCATTTTCACAGATTTTCAATTGATTAGGAAATTAAAAAATCGTTTTTACACGTTTTTCTAATTGAATGACCCTAAGGGGACATTTTAAAGTCCTCTTTTATGTTTCAGTTACGTATTAACTCATCATTACTCTATGTTATTTAATTTGCTTGACTTACATTTATTTATTATATAGTTTTAAAAAAAAACAACGATGAAACGTATATTATACGTTTAAATAAGCATTGTGTGTAAAACAAACCAACCGTGTCTATCATAAAATATACGAGAAACTTAATTAAGTTAGTCGTTGTGCGAGATCTTGAATACATTACCATAATGGTGGAGTTTCGGCCGTCATCCCAATACATTGTACAGCAAACTTGTTTAATTAAACAAGTTACTTAAACAAAAAAAATTAAGGTTAACCTTGAAAATTTTATAAAAAAGGAAAAAAGTGTAAAAAATATGCGAGTGTGAACTTATTGGGTAATGCAAATTATATCTACATTTTTTATTTATATATAGTAAATAAAAATAGTTAAAGTTATTTTGATGACAGATGTATGTGTGTGGTGATGTAATATAAATATATGTTACGTATCTTTTTTATAAAAATCTATCGATGACCTAGTAACAGACATCGTACTGCTAAACGTCTCGGTCTAGAAAAATTTACTCAAATATAATTATAACGAACATTAGCGACTCACCGACGCGACCGACTGCGGGTTCGTCCCTAGACAAAAACAAATCAATCCCACGGGAACCGTACATTTTTCCGGGATGATATATATTATATCCTATTATAGCCTTCCTCAATAAACGGACTTTTAATGCAAAAATAACTTTTCAAATCGGATTAGTACTTTCTGAGATTAGCGCTTTCCATTAAACAAACAAACTCTGCCTCTTTATAATAGTAGTATAGATTAGTACAGAAGATTTTTTAAATTAATGCTTTTAATGGGATAAATTTAATGAGTGTACTTATATGGAAGGTCATCATTTTAAGGCAAACACGTGAAAGTTGGCACTAACGAAGTTATTGATCAAAAATCCAATCAACCATACTACGTAGGTAAAGTGACATTCACGAAAACGAATCAAATTTGAGGATTTTATTATAAGCCATTGAAAAAATCCATTATCCACCTTCTGACTCCATCATCAAACCAACTCAATGGTGGCAAATTATTAAATTATATTATCATCTAGATTTTATTCAAAGTTGCATCGATACGACGATTATAAGTAGTTTAAAATTGGCTTTAAAGATTTGATTACATAGTTATAAGAGCAACGTGAAGCTAATAAAAGCTAAATTACTTTATAAATATAAAGTTTTTGAGAAAGAGCTGGCTGATAACAACGATAAATAAACGATTCAAAAGGCGGCTACGCTTCGCTCTCGCCTTAGCCTCCTCAACAAAGTTATCCAAGTCGGGCCTATCACATAATAGAAAATTAAAACTTACAAATACATGATCTTTTATCCGGATGCTCTAAATATAAAAGAGTAACTGAACAAACAATTATTATATATTAGTCGTACATTAACTGGATTAATAGAGACACTTCATATAAAGACAAGAATGAAACGATAATAATATTATGGTATCAATTAGCATTATAATAATTATATATACAATGAAGTAAGTACTTTGTACCTTTTTATGATATCTCATAAGTACGTTCGGTCACGCAACAAGACGTTTACAACTAATCAAATAAACCTTGTATATTTTTTTTAAAGCATCTTTAAAACTCACATATTTGAATTTTTTTAGGTTGAAATGAGAAATTATTACTGTTATTTTCATGGGATTTTCACATGGTATAAGATATATATAGTAAATAAGATAATAAGATATTTCCAGGTCAGTCAACCGAGATTTTAAGTAAAGTGAAGTTCACGCCATAAGTTTTACTTATAACTATTTATTTACAATTGTCTTGTTTATTATATAGGACTAGCTTTTGTCTATGGTTGGTTTTAAATAATCTACGGCACTCTTACTCGAATGCTCTAATCGCCATTTAAAGGCCCATTCAAATGATTTGAGCATTTTTTTCTATACTCTATCCGGATGGAACTTAATTTTTGCCTGGAATGAAAAATAATCTAAGTCATCCTTCAGAGAACATCTAGTTAAAATAATCTAAACAGCCTCTTGCACAGAAAATATTTTTTTATAATATTTTATGCGGGTTTCGGTTGTGTAAATAAAAATATTATAAGCCTACCCATTTTGAAATTACAGACATTTAAGTTTGTTTATAAATTATATATTTCGTAATGCAGTATAATTATATTTTATTACTTATCTGCTCACGTAAAATATAATAAGTAAAAAATAAATAAATATTGTGCTAAATAAAATTTAAAAAAAGACAAAAAAAAAACATACAACAACTCTGACCAAATAATAGACTATATATTTCTATATATCTTGTGACCATGAAAATAAGTAATAAAATATGGAAACTGGTGGTGTTTTTATATAAAATCTTCATCATCTTATTCATTCTATATATCTCTCTCCCTCTCTTACACCTACTATATATGTGTTTCTCTCAGACTTCAGAGTATTTTTATAAAAACCACCTCGTCAAGTGGCTAACTTGTGCACACTACACCTATAGATGCATCTTTCTCTAGTACAGCGGTTCCCAAATAGTGGTCGGCGGAAACCTAGGATTCCGTGGTAGGGTTAAAGAGGTTCCGAGTTTCGTCCGAGTTAAATAAAACGTTGTCAGCTGTTATAAAGAAATATGTGAAAAAAATTCATTCATCATATTAAACAGGTTATATTTTTGGTACAATAAATATTATTACAAGTGCTAATATTTTTTTAATTTATGATTTATTCATTCAAGTCAAATAAGAAAGTGTTCAAACTATAACACGACTCGTTTGGCCCAGTTTGTAGTGACCCTAATTGCTGTACCAACGGCCGCGGGTTCGCGCCCATCTAGGAAAATTCATTTGTGTGATGAGCACGAATGTTTTTACTCTAGTCTTTGGTGTTTATATTTATAATATGTATGTATTTAAAGTTATACATATATGTTTAGTATATTAACTACCTGGTATATATAACACAAGCCCCGTAACTTACCATGGGTGGAGATGGTGCCGTGTGTTAATGTCCCAACACATTGATTTATTTACAACACAATCAGTTTATTATTATCAAAATGGGGATCCGTTAAAAAAATTATAATCAATTAGGGTTCCGTGGCTAAAAAAATTTTAAAACCGCTCCATTAGATAAGTCGCAGTAAGATTAGCCGCTAAACAGATTTAGTTGGGAATTATTATCATTATTTTATTGAAAAGGATACACAAATTGGGCGCCACATTCATAAATATGAGCGAGTAGAACAAATAATGTGCGCTGTCCTCTAAGAAGAATCGGTTGAGGAACTCCCGCGATAAGGATATCTCCCGCGCAGGTATGCGTTGATGCAGTCTGAGGGCTGACGTCGCGGCGTTCGCCAGCAATGCCTTGTAGAACGCTGATATGGGGCTGAGAGAGATTTTGTTAATGAGAGGCTAAAACAGGGCAGCAGTTTAGTATATGGGACGCGACCCCTGGAGGAGTGGTGGTATTTGTAAATTGGGAAAGTATAGGGGGTCTATATATACCAAAAAATATTTTGAGGAAATGAAGGAGTCAAAGGACTCCCTATCACCTTTCTATCCAAAAGTACCACGCACTCCTCTAGAAGCCACATCCCATGTACTAAAATTGTGCCATTTACAACGATAACTTCGTTAAGATTACAATCGTGGTGAGACGATATCAGGTCTAATCCTAACACTCAAATCTATACAATATTAGCCTAAAATATAATAGTCTTAAATGATGTTTATATGTGTACAAGCAATTTTATTACTAATGCCCATGCCCAGTGCCGTATATCGATATAAAAAAATAATCATGTAAATCTGATGAGTGGTTCTAGGGCTATAAACACACAAATGACGCTGTAATTTATAATATGTCATAAATATTTTCTAAATTCCAATTTTCTCTTAGAAAGTGTAGTGTTTCCAGGCATAATAATTTCATAAACCAAAATGGTCACGCTAATTCATGAGAAGGAAACTATACAATTAGCAGTAATCATGTTATAATTACTGCGCTCATCACTCAGCGGGACGCGTGCCACTCTAAGTTTAACCAGCGGCATTCACAAATATAAGTAAAATTGACTACTAACCATCAGCTTTTAACAAAATATTAAAATCTCTAAATCTTTGCTAATATTATCAACCAATTTAATAGTATATTACCTATATTTTAAAATACAAATTATAACAATAAAAATTTCCAATTAAAAGTCCAATAGTTTTTGAGTTATGCATGTTTAAATAGACAAACTGACATAAAGTAGCAAAATGACTTTATCAAATATTTCATTCATAAACTATAGTTTCACAAAAATCAATAATTAATATATTAAACTGATTATAACATTTAGCTAAATATTTTTATAAATCTATCAAGCATTCTTCAATTCATCCCTTCCTCTACATAATCGTTGGCTTACTATTACAAGGTTCTATGTTAATTTTAATGAAGTTTAGTAATTTTTACATAGAACTTCGTTATTTTGTTATCGTAAAAAAAAACAACATAGAACTATGTAAAATTGAATATTTTGTAGTTAAAGTGCCGCTATCTAGTGGTTTGTTTTTGCAAAACTGTAGCTACTAAAATTGTAACATAGTACCTTGTAATAGTGAGCCAACGAATTATGTCTGCCCAATCTTCACTATTGGTTAACGTTGGGAGGCTTTTGATTATGACATATATTATGACCTAGATTTATTAATTCGATCATATGTATGTATTGGAAATACATGAATAGTGTACGTCATTGATTGTCTATTATTACTAAAGTATTGTTTCTACTTATTTCGAGAATGTTTAAAGAGGACTGTTAATTAACTAGTTGGTATGTTCGAATATATTTACATTTAGTTTAGTGGTCGATACTTAGATTTTATTCTAACTACAATGGAGTTTAAGGGGATATTTTTATTTTCGTGTAGCCTTAATTTGATGAAAAATTCAAATTTTGAAAAAGATCTTGAAAAAATTAAATTTAAAATTATTCGATATCTCGCTTTGTTTTCGAGATATCGATACAGAAAAATCGTTGCCGATTTAAGTTCAGATTCTAAATATTTAGTGAAAAAGGGTTCTTGCATCTTCATATATGGATTTAATACTTTGTTTCAAAATATCTAAATCCAGGTATTTTAACAATAATATTTTCTACTTAAAACTATATCCAGGTTTTTAAATAAAACCTAAAAGAAGCTAAACCCTTTTTTTTAGCATTAAAAAAAATATTTTGTTCAGCTGAGTGTAGAAACATAATTAAATAATTGTTTCACTTACTTGTTAAATATAGGTACAACATATCCAAAAGTGCAGAGGACTGTGAGAATACGAATACCCCATAGAGCTACATCTATTTTGTTAGCTATTACATGTGCCTTTAATGCTGGGATACCCTTTGGTGGGCCAGTGTCTCCAGCTTGTGGGTTAGGTTCTGCCATTTTCTGTTAAATAATTTGTTACTTTAAAACTTAGTCATTCTTAAACAAAACTGATTGTTTTTCATTTATTAGGAATTAAAAATAAAATGGTAAAATCTTTATAATGAGCAATTACTTTTAACTAAAAAAAAATATGTTATATTCTTATAGACTCATTTAATATGATACTTAATTTTTTTTTTGGAATATGTAATGAGCTTACAGCTGTATCTTTGAATCGACCTTGAACTAAATGCTTTGTAATCAATCTACTAAAATAAAATAAAAACGTTAATGCAGACAAACAGATAAAAGTCTTCATTTTCAGTGTTCAGTTTCATATACAATGGACATATTTCAATATCTATCATACATGCAATGTTAATGAAATTAGTTGTAATAAGATTAATAGTGCACTTTCACAACTATTAGATTAAATTCTAAAGGATTTATGCAAAGTATAAAATTTGATATTAATATGATATCTTATTCTATGAGTACTTATAAGTATAACTTTTTTTTAATCTTTTGTTGAAAAAAATAATATAATAATAATAATTGCTTATAACTTCAATTATTTTTTGTTATGTTATTTTTTTAAATTAAACCTTTTATATCTTCAACTGTCTTAATTTTTTTAAGTACGAATAAATCATTTCAAGAACTTAATATTCACATTTTTGCAGTGATGCCAATAATTAATATTTATGAGATGTATATTGATGATATAGTCCTGGCAATATTATCAAATAAAAACTCATTGTTTTTATTCAATGTTCAATATTCAATTTGTAACTAGATGTACATTATATACAATTAGAATATCAATCACAAATCAACACTATGTAATAAGTTAAAGCTTATTATTATTTTTATAACAAAATATGTGTTATAAATTTAGAAAAATAATTTATAAGAAAACCCATTACAGTAATCATATTACAAAATTATCAACATAATCCTGTGGTAGAAAAATGAATAAAATGAAAATTTATAAACTGGAGATAGTTTACATTTCATCTCTCAGAAAGTATGTCAGGGAAAGTATGAAACCTTCACTTTCTTTTTTTAGAAACTGTATCAAAAATGGCTAGCCCAATTAATTCTACAAAAAGTGAAAATTCATTGTGCTGATTTGTTGTGAAAATATAACACATATTTTTTATAACACAAACATATAAATGGTTTTTGCTTTACAAAATAAACTAATATTTTAAATACTTAATTTATATAACACAAAAAAATTCAACACTATAGGACTTACTTATACTTATGAATCTAATTATATATTATGTCTATGTAGTGTTTGCAGTTTTTTCACCTTGTGATATCATATCAGTAGATAAAAACTATGACTAAAATGTAAGAAAAAATTATATCAATATAAGTAAGATTTATTTAAGTATCTTATGTAACTTTAAATGGTTTTATTATATATAAATCAGCAAAATATATAATAAATAAACTGCAAAATATTTTATAAATAAAACTTTAAAAGTGGGTCACAAGTTTATACCTATTGACATTAAAAATAATTTCTATAATATTTAAAACTAAACTTAATTGAAATGTAATTTTTTTTTGCACATTTATTATAGTGACGTATAGTAGAAAAACTTGTTTGTGAAGACAATTAAAAAAAGGTACCTATCGTAGGTACTCTAAAAATGAATTTCTTTAGTAGTTATTAGAAAAGATTTTTAAAATACAACTGAAAATTACTTACATTTTACAATAGACCGTGAGGGTGTACAAGCACAATAAATACTTTTCTTAATATAATTTCACTAATCACTATTCACTACACGATGAAATCCATGAACATGATTTGCTCAATGACAATTGACAGTTCAAAAATAAAAATTGACACACGTATGTAAAAAGATAACTACAATCTATGGTAGCCCAGAAACAATAAAAGGACAATATCGTAGAGCCACAGACTTACAGCCAATATATTGTCTGTGCGTAGAGCGTACGGTCTCAGATCACTGATTTTACTCACAAACTAGTGAAACTAGGTATATAGAGATGGTACGTACATATCGTACTATATCGACGGTGATTGTATAAATAAAAAGTTTCATATTTTTACGCCGAAAAACTTCAAAACATAATATTTAAATGGTATAAGGTATACATACAGTAGTAATTAATAGGTACATAGGAACAATATCTTTTTTTTGATAATATGTAACCAGTAGGATGAATATCCTAACCAATAAATTAGGATCTAAATAATAAAAGGGATCTTAACTATACAAAACATACTTGTTTTCTTTTTGTTTTGCTTTATTATAAGATCACACTACTATAATTAATGTGAAAGTTTGTAGGTATTGTGTGGATGTGTATATGTGTGGCAGCCGGGAGTTGATGCGACAGGAAATCATAGCAGTCGTCTACAATTCACTAGTGCCATACCAAGCCATTATAAATTTAAAAATTATAAAAGCATCTTGGGAGTTGAGGGCAAAAAATTAGACCAGGAATAGATATTGGTTAGCTGCTAAGGATGGCAGTCGTTAGATGTTTTTTTTTCTTTTCGGATTAAGTTAAAGAAGACACAATAATCTACTAGTTCCATAATATTATGAAGAAACTTTTCTTTTTAAATTAATAATAATATTGTATGGAATTATTTCTTCATTTTACAGTTTTTGGGCATGAAAAAAAAAAATTATAGGTTGGCTAAACTAGCAAAACGTCATGCTCATAATTGACAGATGTAAATGTCAAAAATTACTTTTATTATTCTAATTTAAAATTTCTAAGAAACTTATTTCTAAAGTAAATACTAAATAAAGTTATTCTTGTTAAATATGTTAAAACCCGTATATATCCAGCTCAGCAAACGATTTCTTGCTAATACAAAATCCAAAAATTATAGTGTTATTGCTTCAGTATTACAACAACAAAATGTTGGAGAAATGACTGAAGTTAAGGTTATATTAAAATATTTACCGAAAGTTGATTATATTAATATACACAATATCAGAATTTAACTTGTTTTTTTCTTTAGGGATGGGTAAAAAGTCTCCGTATACAAAAAGAATTCATTTTCGCGGACGTTAACGATGGTTCCTGCGCTCAAAAGTTACAGATTATTATACCGAAAAGTCTTAATACTGACAATTTAACTTATGGCAGTTCTGTACATATAACTGGAAAACTCTCTAAAAGTCCAAGAGGTCAATTGGAACTTATAGCAAATAATATTAATGTGTTAGGTAATTGTGTTGTTCTTGATGGATATCCTTTTAATCCTCGTACAACACATCCACCAGAGTATGTAAGACAGTTTTTGCATTTACGATCACGAACAAACTATATCTCAGCAATATTAAGAGTAAGAAATTCTGTGACAAAACACATTCATGATTACTTTTCATCTAAAAATTATATCCACATACATACACCCATATTGACTTCCAATGATTGTGAAGGTGCCGGTGAAGTTTTTAAAGTACAACCTGAAAATGATGAAACAGTTAAAGCTATGATGCAGGAAGGAAGAAATAGGGACTCAGTGTACTTTGGCACAAAAACATATTTAACAGTATCAGGTCAGCTACATTTAGAAGCTATGTGTAGGGGCATGGGGAATGTGTATACACTAGGGCCAACATTTAGAGCTGAGAATTCTAGGTCAAGATTGCATTTATCAGAATTTTATATGCTTGAAGCTGAAATAGCATTTTGTGACTCTATAGTAAAATTGCAAGAGGTTATTGAAAATTTACTAAAATATCTATTCATTGAAATTAGAAAAACAAATGAATCTGACTTATTTTTAATTGATAAAAATAATAAAGTACCCAATTGGGTTGAAAAAGATTTTGTAACATTGACTTATAAGGAAGCACAAAGTATCTTAGACAGGAAAGGCTTACATTCAGCAGAGGAAGGTATCAATAAAGAACAAGAATTAGCTTTAGTAGCTCATTGTCAAGTTCCAGTCTTTGTAGTACAGTGGCCAAAAGATATGAAGTCATTTTACATGAAGGAATCACCTTTGGATGATGGTAAGGTTAGTTGATGACCAGATTAGGGTAAAATTAATTACATGTAATTATAATAAGTATTCTGAAGTATCCAGAAAAAGAATTTTTCATATAATTTTCAAAATATAATGTCATAACAAGCATTTATTTAACAAGCTTAGTTGTATTAGTAAAATGTAAAAACATTACTATTATTATTTCAAAAGGAATGGTCAGAAAAGAAGATTTTTTTATTTTTCATTTGTGATTGTTGAAAAATGCAGTTTAATATACATAATTTTTATTTTAGGTTGATGCATTAGACTTATTAGCCCCAATCACAGGAGAAATAGTTGGCGGGAGCCTAAGAGAAGATGACTATGAAAAGTTAAAACAAAAGCTCCCATCAGAAGCTTTAAACTGGTACTTAGAGCTACGAAAGTTTGGAAATATACCCACAGGAGGTTTCGGCTTGGGTTTGGAAAGAATACTGCAAGTTATTTGTAACATACCCAATATCAAAGATACTTTGCCATTTCCAAGATGGCCTCATAATTGTGATATGTAGATATTTTTTTGTGTAATTATAGTAAAATAAATTATTATGAAGTTCAAGTTATTTAATTAATTTACTCATAATATTCAACTATCTTATTAGGGCTTTATAAATGGTTAGTTTGAATTGCATTACTTTATGAAGTAGTACAGTGCACTGGTCATTGATATTGTATTAATTATAAATATGCATGCAAAGTGGAGTTTTAACACTACAACTACTAAAATAACTATTGTATTTCCATATGGATTGGCTTCATATATAGTGTACCTGACTTTGGTTATTAGTAGACAGGAAGAAGATACACAATAGCCATACATACATTGTCTTCTTGTGGAGTGTGGCCAATTTTATAACGCTAATTCTGTTTGACCACATTGGCAATCCACACTTAATATTATAAATGTGAAAGTGTTCGTCTTTATTTTTTCACGTCGAAATAGTGATGTGATTTTTTGTGTGGAGATAGAGGACTGGAGAGTGACATAGGCTTTTTACCGCGAGAGATTATTTTATTCCAATGAAAAAACACTGACATAATATTATGTACAGTTTATGATATTGAACATTATTTACACTTTAAAGCTACAATTATCAGTCTATTCTACATAAAGATGAATGAAAAGACTATTCCTACTATTCCCTCTTCTTTTAAATATTATTATCTTTCTGCACATATTAATAAAAAAGAAAAAAATGCGTAGATCATTTAAATAAAACAGTATTTAATTGTAAAATGACCTTTATTCAAGTTAATAAACATAGAGTGGCACTAAGTAATACAATAAAAACAAAACATGAGACAAGAATAACCTATTTTATTTTCGATTAAATCAACATGGTCACATCTGTGATTTCATTTTAAATTTGAAATTTGGTAAAATTGGAAGGGAAAGCAACTTAGAGATTCCTTCACCTACTTAGAATAGAATGGTACACAGTTTACACAACCGAAACACAATCATACTATTTACAAATTCTTTATATACAAAAAGTGAACAATTCTTTCTTTTAAAAATCTATTACTAATTACCTATCTTAAATTTAATATCACATTTGTTTAAAAAAACGTTTCTCGTTAAATATTAATGTTGGAAGTTATTACAAATATTTGAACTAAACAATTAATTAAAACTAACATTTGTGGACAAGATATTTTGTAAACATGAACCCATACACCTTGTATGGAATGCTAGAAAATTGACACATGCTTTACTGGCATCAATGACATAAATAAGCCCTGCCATGGGAATAACTAGTGGTAAGAAGTATCATCAAAATCAATTTAGTATTCTACTAACCTATCAACAATATATTGTTTACAATTTACAAATATAAAAGTTGTGGAGAAAAGTAATTTATAGGCGAAGTATAGATTTAAAGATTAGCAGAGAGGTAAATAGTCCACAAAGATACAACAATCTTATTTTTTTTTCTTTTTGAGCACTTAACTGAAGTATTGATTTAAATTTATACTTTAATTTACATTTATTTGTATTAAACAAGCAAACTGATTAACTCTCATTTCATTAAAATCCTTCTAATTAAATTATAGTTATAAAATTTTTGTACATAGGTACTGGCAACACAAAAGGAAAGCGCCAAAACTGCAACATGCAAACAATCTCGGGCAGTGATAAATCTACAATAATTGTTATTTATAAACAACTTATTTGATGTAATTAAAGCAAAATGTTTTTTTAAGCATTTTTTATGAAAATTTAATTTTTTTAAATATTTTTTTTAATTTTATTTTACAGACTACAAATAAATAAAACTGCTTCTGGTAGGCGCTTCTGCTATAAAAATAATATCTTATACACACAATTATACAATATATCTATAATAAATTGTCATTCAGCTATTTCTTATCAGTACTGAGAATAGTAACAAAGCATAGAAATGATGGCGACAATAATATAATTAGGAAATAATATAAAACCAAACAATTTTTATAAAATCTCCGAGTACTATTTTTAAATCTCAACTTGTGTCATTTTCATTGAAATCTTACATAATGGAGCACAGGCCAGATAATTCACTACCTTTTTGTACAGGCGGCTGTTTGGTGAACTCAATGCCTTCTAACGAGGGTTTTAGCTTATACTCTAACTCCGGTTCTTCTCCTGGTGGGAGGAGTTCTTCATCCGCACTAACATCTTCTAACATCTTGTCGTCTTCCTTCTCTTGGTTGGTAGTCGTAGGGATGGTTTTTGAGATATTTATCCGAATGCCACCAAATGGTATGACAGGTGTTTGTGTGGCGTCCTCGAGTTGGACGTTACCGTCGATAGACGACGTCACTGTATTGTGCGTAGTGTCGATGGTGGGTGGTATGCTCTCTACCTCCGCTGTTATTATTGGTTCATCGTCTATAAAGATAAATATCAATTTAGTACGTAAATTAAGAACGTATTTGAAGTAAAAGTACCAAATAATTAATTTCTTACTAGATATTCAGTTTCTTTCATAAAAAGAACTAAACATTTGGCTAAATTTGTCAAGATATGTAATAATATTGTATTTTAAGACATCTTCAAAAAAAATACACTACACTTATACAATTGAAGGTTACTTTTACATACAATATGAAAATAACACATTACAACAATAAACAAACTAATCCATACTAATATTATAAATTTAAAAATGTTTCTTTGTCTTTCTTTCACGTAGAAACAAAACATAGTAAGATCGGCGTGATATTGGGAGCGCTGGGGAGTGACTTATGCTACGTTTTATGGCGGGAGATTATCTCATTCTTATGAGAAAACACTTTGTAAAGAAGCAAACCCTCACCTGGATCAATGGGCTCCTGCTTGACCTTGATGTTGGCAAAGTCTATCTCGACGCGCTTGTCGCGTGTGGCGCGCTCGGCGGCCGTCTCGTCGTCGGTGTCAGCGTCTTCCACCACCACCTGCTCCACGGGCTCGGCTTTTAGCACCACATCGTCTTCTTCGCCTTCGTCGATCTGATTGAGAGGGAGAAAGAGTTATTAGAATGTGGTAATTAAGTAGTATTTTTAACTAGCGATTTATCCTCGCTTCGTTCGGGTGCGTGCAAACCTAGGTGCGCGGAATTTTGTTCACAATTTAAGGGCTATAATTTTTATATGAAAAGTACAATTCTTTTAAAAAAATAAAAATAGTCTAAGTTACTCCTCATAACTATCTGCCAGTGAAAATGCCTTCAAAATTGGTCTAGTGGTTTCGGAGATCAATCGGAACAAACAGACAACTGTAGTATATAAAAAGCTGATATTTTGACATTACAAACAGACACCTCAAATTCATTTACTTGTATTCTATCTTATTCATGGTTTTTAGGTTTAAATTATAAAAAAATATATTTGTCTCGTCATATCAATAAGGCAAAATGCATTTTATTGATCTTTCGATAGTTTAAACCCAAAATATACTTATGGAGCATGACATTACTAATAAATTGTAACAGATTCACACGGATTGTAGAAATCTGTATTGACATGGACATAATATAAAACCCTCTAAGCTAATTTGTCATTATTATCTTAATAATGCCTAAATTCAAGATACTTTTTGCTAGCATTACCTCCACAGGCTCAGCCGTTATGACCTCCGGCTCGACCACCTCGACCACGGACTCAGAGTCAGACTCGTCCTCGTCCTCGCCCTTGCCGTCGTCCTCGATCTCTATCGCCTCCTCGCACTTGTCCTGCGAGGGCACTTCCGCCAACACCGGTGGCTCCTCTTTGGGCTGCTCTTCTTTTGTCAATGATGCCTTGGAAATAAAAAAGAATTATTTTATTTTGTGCTAAGAGGCTGGATTGTTATAATATGGTTACAATTAATTATCGTCGCCTTCTATTCGTAAACGTTTACAGTATATTCAAATTTGTCATTGCTATATAAAAAACGTAATATATCAACCATATCCTAAAAATAATACGATCTAAACGTTTTTTAAACAAAAAATATATCTAAATCAAAAATGAAAATAAAAACTATACACACTTTAATTAAAATTAGTGTTGTTACAACTCAATAATCAATACTTTGAAATTATGTAAATACATAAGTAAAACATGGAGCAGGATCAAGCTAATCTGAGGATAGAACTAGCTAACCGGTGACTTCAAAAGCCACTAGAAACAATTTTTGAGGCCAATCCCAGGGTTGTATATATAGAATGAGTTTTAATCTATATTAATATGAAGTTAGGTTATGCAGGAATAAATTAAAGAAAGGAATTTATACTTATATTGTCACACAGAAGAAATTACACAGAGAAGGAATAGCGAAAGTACAGAATTAGTTTTGGGCATTAAATATGAATATCAGAATGCGAACTACAAAATCGAATAAACGTAAGGCATAAACTTTAGCGAGCGAGATTTTTCTCTCGGGCGAGATAAAAACGATCTCGCACGGTGCAACGCGAGGCGCGCCCGAGTGCGGCGTCGGCTGCATAACGGTATTTTTACCGACTAGCAATATGCGTGGTATTGTGTTTCGATGAACGCTACGTACAACGAGCGCGGCAGAGTGCAGTGTCACCTTGTAGTCCTGCAGACAGAGCGGGTGGTAGTGGCGGTCGTCGTGGCGCACGGCGTTGCGCAGGTGCCACTCCTCGCGGTCCTCGTTGTAGAACTGCTGGAAGCGGTCGCCGCAGAGCGCGCAGTGGTGCTGCGGCGCGCCCGCCGCCGCGCTCGGGCTCTCCTCGGCCTCCGCCCCCGCGCCCGCACCGCCCGCCTCGCCCGCCGGCGCGCCCGTCTCGAACCAGCTCTTTTCTGTTCGGTTTGAATATAATATTAGTGTTTATTTGTAAGATTTGTATCGTATTTATGGTTTTTTTTGAATTGTCAAAGCTATTCCATATTATATTATTTTTTGAAGACTTCTTTTAGCACGTTTGGAAAAAAATATGAGAATAAATTTTTTACGATGTGCGCGCACAGTACAGCCAAAAACGACATGATGAAGTTAGCAGCGTTCCTTTTACAAACAGAGAGTTGTGAGATACGAGATGAAATCTTTAGCTATTTCTGTTCTATTATGCCAAAGAAGTATAACTTCTTAAGTGCGCGCATAAGTACACAGACACTTTTTTTAAATTATTTCAAACACAGTACAAAAAGCCATACAACGAGCCCGATAAATAATGGAAATGCTGTTAAATGTAAGGGTTGGAAAAAAGTACTAATTTACGTGGCGAAAATATCAAAGTTAGAGCACTGTAATTGTGCCACCTCGTGACATAAAAGTGATATTTTATTATGTATTTGTCGTGTGTCACCTCTCTCCTCCAGGTCCTCGAGCTCCTCGTACTGCAGCCAGTCGGAGACGTCGTAGTGCCAGTGGCGCGAGTGCGCGCGGCGCGCGGAGTCGCGCTCGCGCCGGTTCTGGCGGAAGTGCCAGTCCAGGTGCTGCGAGTAGCGCACCGTGTGCTCCGGCGGGAAGCGCGCGCCGCAGCCGCTGCACTGCATGCCGCCGTACAGCCGCGCCACCAGCGCCGGCTGCTTCCTGCGCATGATAAGATTTTTAGACATAAATGTAGAGGTAAATCGAGAAAGGTATACATAAACTGTGTGAAAGAGGATATATGTGTAAAAGGGGTATGTGTTGAATTGCAAAAATGTTGAATTAAAACTTTAAATGTCGTTTCCCTAATTTCATATAACATTATTTTATTCTATATAATGTATGTATAGGTTCTTATCATTTTGTTTAATTAGTTATTAATAAAATGAATCTCCAATTTTAGCAATTATTGAAGTTTTATTTGTCAGTATATATTTATGTAAATATAAAAGAGAAATAATCTTATTTACATATTTATAATAACCTTATTACTTACACTCTCAGAGTCTCCGATTTCAACATATCAACTTTGTGTATCACATTCCTATCTTCCTTCGGCTTGGGCTTAGCTTCCTCAGTCTTGGGCTCCACTTTGGTGTCTGGCTTCACATCGTTTAGCATTGGCACGATGCCGGTGGCCACCAGCTTAGCATACAAATCGTTCACGTTGATATTGCCAAGGATTGGCAAAGATGGCGCTGGTTTTTCGTCTGAAGGTGTTTCCAGGCCGGGTATTTTTTCCGGTTTGGCAAATAATGGCTCGGCTGAACTGTATTCCGAACTCGAGGCCGGCGCCATACTGGTTGGCATCAAGCTCGCCAACATATCCAATCCTGTGTGCAAGTCAATTGATACATTATTATATCAAAGTCAATTGATATCATTATTATATTATTATTATATCAACAACACAGTGTTGTTTTAAAATTGCTAGTGTTGTCGCCACTGTAGGAATTTTACAACAATGTAGAAACTTGATAAGTGAAAAACTAATGCAAAAGTTATATATTAGTCAATCAGTATTACGAATCTGAATCATATTTTACACAGGGCTCGGAGCCAGCTTAATAAAAACTGTATATTACGTTAATATAATGGTTAATTAATAGCTCGTTCTTTAACCGGTTAATGAAAATGAACGGTTTTTAGTAAACCGAAATAATAATAGTTAACAGTTATTCTTAGAGAAAGGTTTGATTTCGGTTTTAATATCGAAATAAACTAGATAATCAATTCATAAGAAACGTACATGTATCCTTCTACTAAGCCATTTACCATTAGCAATGACGCGGAAAATGTAAGCAAACAAAAACTTATTTTAACCGGTTAAAGAACGTAATTGAAACCTTAAACCGAAAAGCCTTTCGGTTTGGGATCAATGATCAAAACCGGTTTAAAAATTGAACGGGTTTCCGAGCCCTGATTTTACAGTCTTACAAAAGGATTTATTTCGTGAACAAATAAATAATTATCTATAGAGAACGTAGAAATGTAAGATGAGGTTTTAGATATTTCTTACCTTTCATCTCCCCTTCAGGGCTTGGTGTTTTCCGTACAGTCTCCTCCACGGGCTGTTCCACATCGGTTTCCATCGGTT
This sequence comes from Brenthis hecate, assembly GCA_951806755.1. Lineage (NCBI taxonomy): Eukaryota > Metazoa > Arthropoda > Insecta > Lepidoptera > Nymphalidae > Brenthis > Brenthis hecate. Next base: position 10,698,421 of record OX638259.1, on the reverse strand, counting down.
CTTCTTTCTTTTCAATAATATCTTCCGATTCTTTCTTCTCTAACGGCTTAGATCCTTCCATGCCTGCTATTTCTACCTGACCGGGTTTTATGTTTTTGGGCAGAGCAGAAAATCTCACAAAATACTTCTCCCCGCCAATAAATATGGGCTTTGGCAGATCACCATATTCAACTTTAAACGGTTGCTCGTTTATAAGCACGGTTCGTAGAGAATCTACAAATCGTATAGTGAAGAACTGTCCGTTCACGTGGAACTTTTGTACTTTCGCGTCCAAATACACAGGACAGATATTAGTCGCGTTCACTATGAGATTAATTTTGCCTGCCACTAAGTCTGTGCGTTTGATTTTACCTATATCTACTTGCGGCAGCGGGCCTTCTAAATGAACTAAACGAGGCTTCCCATCAATTATAACCCCTAATGGCTGACCGCCGAAGAAACACTCGTACCACCTTCCATTTATGTACAACTCCCTAGTGGGCGCCCCAAACCGAATGTCAAACGTCTGATCGTCTATTTCTACTTGTTTATAGCCCTCGTTAAAGTTTAAAACGACCGAGTCTTTGTTATCAAAAGTTACCCTTCGTGACCCTGGTAAAAATTTTATTTCCCGCGGGTCGTCCCAGTCTCGCATTATAACGGCTGTTTCTCCATAAAATCTTATTTCTCTAGGAATGCCATCGATTTGAATACTTTTTACAGGATCTTGATCAATATATTCTAGCACTTTGTAATCGGTGGAGGGAAGACTGTAGCCGGGAGTACCAAGTGGAGGAGGAGAAATCGATCTTTCGTAAGGCTTTAAAGGATTTTCACCTTGGCACATGCCTAGTTTTGGAGTTGGTAAAAGTGGCATTCTAGGTTCGAATCTGGGCCCTCTTTTATCGAATTTTCCCCTGAAAAATGGCGGCATGGGGATTCTAAATCTTCGAGGTCCGAAATCTTCCATCCTGGGACGAGGCTGTCCTCTCCACCTTGGAGGAAACGGTCCCATGAACATGGGCATCATTGGTGGCATGGGGAAATGTCCGGGTTTATTGTCCATGATTTCTCCATTATGATTCATCCTCATATCAGAATCTTGGTGATGGTTTTGATTTTCAGACATAGGGTCCATGTATGGAGCTGGCGTTATTCTCTCATCGATGTCTCCAAATTTATTTCTGTCAGATGGAGATGCCTTAGGCGAAGATACTTTATTTTCTTCTTGTATATGTGCTTTAAGTTTCCTCTTGGATATTTCTAAGGACTCTCTTTGTTTCGCTTCTTTTAATTTTAGCTTCTCATTGAGTTGTAGTACTTGGTACATTAATGCGTTATATTGATTTTTGTCAAGTTGGCCATCGCTAAATTGCTCTTTTGCTTGATTCATGATAATTGAAATGGTTTTTTTGTGATCTTCTGCGTCAAAGTCCTCTCCATTATCAGTTCGTAGTTCATTATCTTCTGAGCTAAGTGTACGCCTTCTTTCTCTTTCTATACCTAAATGAAAAGTTTATAATTAGTAAATTTTACAAATTAATAGAAGATTAAAAAGGGCACATCATATCGCAATTGCACACTTACTTGGTGATTTGCTGAACAATAGAGGACGCCCAAGGCCATCTTTAACTTTCGTTGCCTCAGCTAATTTCGCTCTTACAAGATCCAATTTCGATGGTGTTTTCTTCGTATCCTCTTTTTCCTTTACTTCTTGCCAGTCTTTTCTTGGTGATCGAACTGGTGAGACTGCTTCTTCGCAGTCTTCTGGACCATCATCATTTTCCTTAGATTTTGACGTTATTAAAATATTATTTTCAGTTATTGAAGGTGGGGGCGGAACATTCACTTCTTCTACTTGAGGTAGTTGTCTCAAATCAACGTCCTCGTTTCCAAAAAGACTGAAAATTTAAAAATATAAAGTATATGTTTCACCTATAATTATGAATATAATCTAGTAGCAGTAGTAGTATACTAATAATGTAGATAGTAGTATACTAATAATGTATATAGTAGACTAATAATGAATATTATTTACGTCTATTAATAAAATAGATAATCTACCATTCTGAATGTATACCGATATACTTGAAGATTTAACATAAATATTTATTGAATCGTTGAGTTTGTACGTTAAGTACCTATTCTCTTTAAAGCTTTAAAATATACTTACATATCAAACTTATCTGCCTTATTTTTCTTAGCTTTCCCCTCAAGAGCCTCAGTGGACGATCGTTTCTGTCCGATAGGCGCAGCTGTTTCTGCGATAACCGGATGCAACACTCGCAAATCGACATCCTTATTCTCCACACTTGCTTCAACTGGTTCTGAAAACACGACTCTATTTATTGCAGCTTTAAGTCTAAAATTGAATATCACACACCTTTTACCTGTCTTCTCATCCTTTGCAGTTTACCTTTGTTGTCTTGATGTCAATAGTGGACCTCCATAATAGATTTTATTTTTAGGCCTAGGCTCATGACTATCTTAATAATTAAATGAGGATTTAAGTGCTTACGAATATGGAAGATAAGTTTCCTTTGATCGTTTTAGTCTTCACCAACTTGATTTCTACGAAACTTTAGATATTCCAGTGAGCTGACATACATACTACTTTGTTGATGAGAAATGTGCCTCATAAACATTAAAGCTAAATCATTGTTACGTAACCATTTGTTTTGGTAATATCTAATAGATTAATGTTGTGGTTGTAAAGCTTAAAAATCTGTTACAGGTAATATTTTTTCAAGTAATAAAATAAGGGTATTATTCAGAATGCTTATTCTAGTAAATAAGCAGTCTTTATCATATGAAAAGGATAAATATATAAAAATGGTAGAAGAAATTTGCAGATCATTTTTATCAATGATCTGTAATTGTAAACTTATATAAAAAATATGAATGTTATGTCTGTAGAACAATAAATTAATTGATAAGGAAAAAGTAAGAACATGCGCATAAATTGAGATGTTGATTTTTTAAAATATGCTTGATTTTAATTTAATGATTTTGATAAATTTAAGATATTTTAATTTTTAAATCCAAATCTAAGGAAATATAGATAGTAGATTCTTCATATAGATAGTAATTTTACATGAGCTACAGAAGAATAAATAAAACAGTTCATTATTAAATATTGTGAAGTAACTTAGAACACAAAGCTTTTAAATAGGTAATTTAAAATATTAATGTTCCCATAAGCAAAGGAATACATACATATACAATATAAGATTTTTTTAAATCTAAAACAATTCAACGATACGAATGTGTTCTTTTTAACGTCTTCTTAAAGAGCGCATGCTCTTCAGACCAGACCATATTCTCCCCGTTTTTTTTTGTCATAGAAATGTAATTTTCTGTTAATTCTTAAATAAATCCGTCTAAAGTAAACAGTAGAAACTAGCAGTAGATACTCGAAATGTTAACACGAAATTGTGATATAAGTAGTTTCTAAAAATGGCCCCTTTTTGAATTTGCTATAGGTATAGGATAGATAAGCAATGAACATAAACCGCAACTATAATAAAATACAAAATATGAGATACCTTTTGTCTAACTTTGTAAATTTTTAAGCATCAAATTAAAAAAAAAAATCATACTAGTTTGAACCCGCGGCTCCGCTTGCGTTGCCAGTTGAGCATTGTAGCTACGACGACAGTACAAGAGTCTCAAAAGAAAACTTATATTTGTTTAGTTTAGTGCGTGAACGCATCGAGTTCGATGCGTGGGGGTATGTCTATATACCCTGCCCTTGGGAAGTATTGGGACTTCACTTGTCACAAGCATTTTTCAGTAGCGGACCGCGCGCATACCAAAAATTCTGGGCGACTAATGTCATCAACAACAGCAGAAAACGCGGAGTGTTAATCTGTCTTTTCGTGACGATCCGAACCTTTCAATTCAGAAGCGCGCAAGTACTTTTACTTTTCGGATGAAGCTCATTTTCATCTTAATGGATATGTAAATAAGCAGAACGCCCATACTCGAGTGCAGCGAATCCGAAATGCAAGCATCAAAAATAGCTGCATTCACCTAAAGTGATCGTTTGGGCTGCGATGTCTTCGTGAGAAATTATCGGCTATTACTTTTTTGAAGATGAAAGAACTGCAGTTATAACTTCTTGTTGCTTGAACTGCAAACATTTCCTGGCTATAACTAAAAAACATGGTTCCAGCAGGACGGATCAAATTCACATACGTCCAATACAACTCTGGCACGAATTCGTAAAATTTTCTTAGGTAAATCGATCTATAGGACAGGAGATATAAATTGACCTCCACATAGTCCTAATTTAACCTCTATGGAGTTTTTCCTGTGGGGTTAGGTACCTGAAATAAAAAGTTTACGCCAACAAACAAGCTGGCACGTTCGAAAAAAAAATATCCGTCACGAAACGACAACCATCACGGAGTCTATCTGCCGAGCCGTCGTAAAATTTTTTTACTATTTGATTAGATAAGTGCCGCGAACGCGAGGGTTTACATTTGGACAATATTACTTTTCCCAAATTGTGTACTTTACCTAATAATAATTAATAAACTTTTTTTCGATAAACACCTACTTTTTTTAATCGCTCCACCAAATATAAGCGTTTTTTTAAGACACCTTGTTTAAATACTCCGAATTTCACTTCAAACCCGTTAAACCGTTCCAGCGTCACGAAGCAACTAGCACACATACACACACGCAGTCAAAAGAAATTCTGACATTTATAATATCATTGTAATAATTAATTTAGTATTGTATTGTAATAATTAAATATATAAATTATAACATTCGCAATAAAATAAATTAGAACTAGAACATAGTTCGCGCAAAAATTTGCATTTTTTCAAATTACCCTACAAATTTCCAAAAAAATCCCCTGAAAATGTTGAAATATTTGAAACAAGGTAGTTTTCCATATTTACTTGTACCCACTAGAAGAGTGCAAAACGCTACACATTGGCTAATGCATATAATAAATAAACCCCTCAATTATTGAAAAATAAATAATATATTAATTCATAAATAATAATTCATTACTCGTCAGCAGTCTTTTGTACATATGCATACCAAATCTTCCATTTTGATTAGAAATTAGAATTTCCAAACGAAATTAGCTCGTACTTCGAACAATGATGTTACTTGTGGTCTTTGTTCAGTCTCGGTTGCCATTACAGATTTCTTCTTCATATTCTTGTATAGTTTTCTACATTTTTCTTGAAATTTTAGTTAATTGTAGTCATCAGACTGCTTGTTTTAAATAGCTATTGTTTTATATGACATCAAAAACAAGATGCAAATGTATTTTTCATCTTATAAAGTAAGACAATAATTTGAATTTTTCTTTATAGATAGTATATGTATATGTAGGTGAAATTAAATATTATTTAATAACTTAATAGATATATTATTAAAATTATTGAATAAAGGCAATATTTATTACAATTTGTCAGCTCACTGGTATCGAGATCAAATAAAATTTAGTGTAAAAACTGTTACTTATGAAAATTCCACCAAATGGTATTGAATATGACAAGCTAAATGTGAATACAAAAACGTATTCCATTTCGTTCCAGATATACTTTTGTATCCTCAATGATACATATTCTTGTTGAGAAAATCAATTAAAATTAATCTGATATTATAATATGAGCCTTCCAGATGAAAACCTTGGCAAGACAGTATGTTATGTAAGAAGTAAAGGGTACAAAATCCTAAACATGACAATATGAATACTCCAAGAGTTGAAAAATATTTTATTTCCACACAGTGTTTCGTCATCTTACATCCTAATATCACAGTTAGACCAAAACTCGGCAAGTTTAGTCGCATTTTAAAAGTAATCTTACTTGTAGACTCTTCTGGCGGCTTCGCTTCTTCTTTCTCTCTCTCCGGGCTCTCCGATTTCTCCTTATTTCTCCGCATGTATCTCTCCTTGTGATAATTCTTAAGTTCCTTGAACGCGACGACTTCGCCATCCGACGGCTTTTCATCAACCTCCATGCGCTCTTTTATTTTAACTTTCTTTTCTTTCTCTTTGGCTTTAACAATTTTCAGCCGTTTCTCCGGGGACGAGCTGGAGCTGTCTTTATCCCTTCTTTTCTTTCTGTCGCGGGGAAGTTCCTTCTTCCGTTTGACGGGGGGGTCGTCTTTATCGCGCTGTATCTTGGGTATGGGTGGTAGTTTGTTTATTCTCTTGGGGTCTGGTATTTGGAGACGGTCTATGTAATCGTCGAGGACCTTGTTTGCTTCTTTCGGTCGGGTGTCTCGCTTGTCCTTGTCGCGGGGCGGCGGCTTGCGGCGGCGCGGGTCGCGCGCGTCGCGCGTGTCCTGGCGCACGTCTATTGTGATGACGTTCTTGCGCTGCGTGACGGTCACGTGCCGGTCCAGGGGCTTGATGTCGAACACGTTGGGCGCGATGGGCGCGGCGGCGGCGGGGGCGGCGGCGGGGGCGGCGGCGGGGGCGGGCGGCGCCGGCGCGGGGGCGGGGGCGGGCGGGTGGCGCGCCAGGCGCGGGTCGCGGCGCGCGGCCACCAGGGCGCCGCTGACGGGCGTTATCCGTCCCACACTCGGTTTGTTTACCGGCTGTGGACAAGGTTATATAGATCTATTAATATATCTAAGGTACGGTATTAATTATTAACCTTTTTAGATAATGAAATTATGTTCCCTTAATACAAATGAATGTTTAAACTTTTAGAAAGACTTTATACGGACAAACTATATGAAAGGAAGGGTGTACCGATAAAGTCTCTAAAATAATAACTACGAAAAAATAATAACTACGGATTTAAGCTGAGAATAATTGTATGGGCCCAGCATCAAAATGGAAAAAAATATAGTAAATATGTACTTATTATATTTGTTTTCAATAAAAACGTTGTAACTTTAAAAAAAAAACATTTTATTTTCAAATTTTTAGTTTTTTTTAAACTGTATGACCCGCCATGCTGTGTTCTACTTGTAAAACCCTATCATTCGATACCCATATTGAGGGGGTTGTGAAAAATATACAATCTGCCGTTTTGTGGCGGCGGCCATCTTGGATTTATAATACTGAATATATTCAATTGTATTGTCATCAGAACTAAAGATATGTACCAAATATCAGCTCAATGTGTCAGCAAGAAAGGAGTAGAATTTCAATTACTAAATTTTACCCAAACAGGGCAAGCTAAATAAAACTAAGAAGTGTACATCATGGTTTTGCGAAGTCATGAAAATTGGCAGTACAGTCACAAGCATAATTACATGACAAATTGGCAATAATATCCGATTGCACGATTCATTCATTAGTATCTATTCTCACGATGACAGCAAAAATGTGACATCGAAGGAATAACAAAACGATCTGACTAAACACGCGATGCAAAAAATATAATGCCGCATCGGCGTCAACAATATCAGACTAATTATCTAAATACAAAAATATGTAACATCTGGCGTAAGTCAGCATTAGGTCGCGCATGTATAATCGGTATAAAATGAAATTTAGACAAAAAGTATACTGGATAACGCAAAAATCTAAGAACGTTAGAGAGAAGCTATTCTCGAAAAACTGGTGTCTGGTAGCACTTTCAGTATGTCGGCGCGGCGGCCCAATGTCTAGTCTAAGTATCAGAATATTATTTAGGACAATAAAAAATATAAACCTAACTAGAATTATCTAACACGGACTACCTAATTAGAATTATTACCCTTGCCCTTTACCATCTTTAATATAGAAAGCCGCCTTAATTAACTCAATTAAGCTGAAGACTGGCAACAATGCCGCTAAGACACTCACAACAAATAATGTCTTGTAAATGTAGACATATTTTCATTTAAACTAATAATTTAAGAATGTTGGAAACAAGAAAAGTAGTTAATTTGCATTTACATAGTAGTTTAAGCATGTTTCAGATAAAAGGTTTTTTTAAGTAACGTTAACATTCAATGCATTAAATAAATATGTTGGGACATTAACAGACAGCATCATCTAGTTCTATGGTAAGTTACAAGGCTTATGTTATTGATACCAGACAGTTGATACACTACACATATACTACGACTAGAGTACAAACAATCGTGCCGATTACACAAATAAATGCCCCCAGCAGGACTCGAACCCGCGACCGCTGGCACAGCAAGTTGGGTCACTACAAACTGAGTCAAAAGTGCCATTAAGTGATTGTGACTGAGACCATAGTCGCACCGACCAATATTATAATTGGTATAATAATTATTTATCATATACAAGTCGTCGCTTGGCGCAGATGCCCTTCGCATATATAATATTACGGAAGGGACGATTTTTTTCGAAATAAACACATCATACCTGATACCGGTAGCTTATTTTCGTAAGCTATTTATAAACCATAGCTTATAAACCTTAGTAGATACTCAATCTTTCGATTGGTAAAAGAAATATGAAAATCCGAACAAAAAATATTGACATTATCAGCGCGATAGGGGACTTTAATCTATATGTCATATGTACTAATATTATGAAGAGGTAAACTTTGTGAGTTTGTAATCTCTGGATTTACTGAACCGATTTAGATGAAATTTGGTAAGAAGATAGTTTGAGACCCTGGGAAGAACATGGATACTTTTTATCCCGGAAATCATCCCTTAAGGGGGTGATTGGGAAGCAAGCTAGGCACGAACCTGAGAGAAGCGAGGGTGAGTCGTTAGTTTATAATAAGTATGTAGTGATAATATTCGTGGTCGTGTTATTCTTGCAAATCACGTAGTATTGAAAACACCAATATGAATAATTGGTCGCTTTTGATAGTAATCGCGGTTTTGATCGCAAAGTCAACGGCGGACGAGCTTTTTAATTTTTACAATGGCAAAAAAATATACACGTTGTTTTAGCTCTTCATAACTAACGATCTTCAAAAGGTACATTTCAATTTTATAAGAATAGAAAAAGATTATTTTTTAAATACTTATTCTATTATTGTTTATTGAGATCTGATTTCTACGATCTACGTTGTCTTTATTGTATCCATAATTTATTTGTCATTAAAGCATATCATCAAAAATGCTTGATAACATTATATTTATAAAATAAATGTGGTTTAATTTGCCTTACAAATTTAGCGTTTCACCGTCGTTTGTGATAAGTATAAATAATAACTTTATGTCTGCTGTCCAAGCGATGCGCCAATATCTAAAATTGTTATGAGACGAGTCTTCACATCTTTGCTTTACCTACCTCGTTGGTCTAGTGATCTGAAGGTCCTGAGATTCCCGGATCGGGTCGAAATGTAGATATTGGGTTATTCTCATAAGAAATTCTTAGTAACAGCCCGGAGCTGGGATGTCAAAAGTATTTCACCCCCGAGGATTGAAACAGCACGTAAAACCATCAGTCCTGTACCTAATATCTGACTGAGTGTCAGGAATAGAAAGCGCGAGCGAGCGAGAGCGTATGCACTATAACATGTCCTGTTTACATGGCTAGTCTTAGAGACCAATTTGGTCACCGTGGACGAAATTGGTACTATTATTATTTATTAATAGCGACTCACCCTCGTCACGTTCGGGTTCGTCCATACGTTTTAAGGTTAGTAGAGATTTCTCAGAGATGAGATATTTTGACCCGGATAACCAACTATAATCATACCAAATTTCATCAAAATCTGTCCAGTGGTGGTGATGCGTTCCTAGACAGACATTGACATATTGACGTTAAAATTTTTTACATCCCTTAGGTCATCCTCTTTGGTAAGAATAAAAAAGGTTTTGCCTAGTATTAGGCAGTGTATAAACAAACAAACAAACATACATACATTAGCTTAATGAACGGCAGTTACTTCGAAATTTCAGATATTTTAGATCTCCTTTACCAACATTTTAGATCATTTCTATAGTATGCAATGTACCGAAAAAGATTTTATGATAGTACAGTGTGTAGGTGGAAATCGCTGCACAATAGTTAGTATATAAACGATCCGAGTTACAGAGACGAGTCGATTATATGTAGGTAAACGAGCCACTGGCATTATTATATTTTCAAATCAAGAATAAACTTTGAAACAACGTTCTTATAAAAGAGTAACGAGTTTTTTTATTTATAAAACATTACCTCCATGAGTGTGCATGAAAGCATGGTTTATCTTTGGATCAATATATTATCTATCATAATATGAAACCCGTCCAGTCGTTCTTCAGTGACGAGAGAATAAACAGACATTAACAAACATTCTAAATGTAATAAATTGGCTTGTACTCAGCCCTTTTTAACGTGCCACTGCTGGACATTCCCTTCAATGCGAGAAGGATCAGGCTTTTGTCCACCACACTGGCCTAGTGCAGGTTGGCGGACTTGTCTTTGTGTGTTGGACTTCACATGTGAAAACTTGCAAGGTTCTCTCAGATATGCAGATTTCCTCACAATATTTTCCTTTACTATAAGACAAGCGGTAATCATGTTGGAAATGATTCGTACAATGAAATTATCAAAGGTTCGACACACAGTATTTGAACCCGCTTCACTCAGTTTCCCAAGTAAGCGCGTTATCTACGAGTGCCTCAAAATTTCTCAAATTGACTACGAGTAAAAAATAACCTTTCCATAAAGGCACGTACTTCATAAACAACATTCAACGTTTTTCTAGACTTGTGTGTGAATAGCATACTTCATCTAATTAGATATCCGATTTGTTACATTTAAAACATTTCACGGTATCCAAGGTCGGCTAATCTCATTTCAAAAGTTTGTAATTTAATATAAAGCGTAACTTAAAATATTATTTTTTAAGTAAAAGTTTATTTATAAATTCACAATTTTAATACTCGTATAACACGTAGGTTCTACCTATTATAAAAAGAAACTTACTTTTATTATTTTATGTCCCAATTCCTATATAATTTAAGAAAAAACTTAAAAAAAATAAATAAAAACCGACTTCTAGGCACTAAAATATAAAAAATAACTAAACAGGGGGTTCTCGTTTAGAATAGATACCTAATCAGATATTTTCAAACTCGGTGCCAGCCGCCAATATTTTAAGATATGAATATCCGACAGGTAAATATAATTAGGTATGAACTCTAATTATAGTTAAAATGTTGTACATCAATTTGTGATGTATTTTAGGTATCGACATATATTAGATTTGGCTTTGCATCGGTTAGGTAAATAACTAAACCCCCGTTTAGTTATTTTTTCACATTTTAGTGTCTGGAAGTCGGTTTCTTTTAAGTTTATATTTTTCCATTTTTAGTGTAGACGTAATAAGCAGGTATTTGTAAGAAGAAAGTTTTTATTAATAACACATTCGATTAAGCAATTGATTTAAAAAAAAATTATTCGTTGATTTTTTTAAAAACCCTCGATCGGTTTTGATAAAATTTAAACCTGGGAAGTATACCCTTCAAAACAAAAAAAATCCAAATCGGTTCAGGCGTCTTCGAGTAATCAGTGAACATACATAAAAAAATCAAAGATTCCGACGAATTGAGAACCTCCTCCTTTTTGAAAGTTGGTAAAAAAATTCCACTCTCAACGGGAATAATTAGATTTAAAGTGATTTTGTTTGCTATCGGTTTACCTTTATAATCAAAAAGAAATAATCGTGTTATAATATAAACTACTATACAGCATACAAATTCAATCAGCCATCTAATAAAAGCGCGACGGACGCGGATGATTCGCTCCCGACTATCATACGTACTTTTATATGACAGTAGGGAACAACTTAACGGTAATGTAACTGTAAATTGCCACGAGATGACACTGTCCACCAAAAAATGTCCTCACCGAATGAGCGCTCATTTGAACATTTGAGCGCGCTTTTAATTATTTTTTTTTTGTGAAAACAATTTTAAACATTGCATTTAAGGTTCAATTTACATTTTTGTATACATATTTATTTTGACTGGAATAATTACCTAAGCACAGTTGATAACAGTTATAAGAAAACTATTGCATGGGATTGTGTATAGTGTGTATCATCCTGTATGAAAATTGTTATCTTTCCATAACCAATTACATTTGTAAGCCTCGATGAAGGGCAGATATTTAACAGTTTTTAGCATTACATATTTACATATGAATATTTTGATTACAAAATCTATTACAACAGAAATTTGTTGAAAGCAGTCTCATATATAACTTTGCTTTTTTTATGTGGAAACTGGAAACTATAAGTGTACGATCCAATAAAGTATTAAGAGTTCTAAAATAAATAATATTTTTTTATAATTTATTAGTAAATTACCTTTAGTATAGTAACTATTAAAATGATACAAAACTATTCCACTTGGTTTTAATAAATACTAAACACAATAAATACAGAATAAGTCTATGGCTGACTTACAATCTCTATAAGTTCATTTCACAAAAAAACTTCGTTATTTAAAGAACTCATTGAGTGACACAAAAGATGAAGAAGAAAAATAAAAAAAAAAACAAGAACTAATCACTATCTCAATTATTCTGTAATCTACATCACCGTATCGCACATCCACATCCACATATATAAATAAAAAAAAAAACAAAACTCACCGGTCCCAGCCTCTGCTTGACGGAGAGCGAGGTCTCGACCGCGGGCGCCACCACCGGGCTCACCATGGCCACCATGGGCGGGGCGGCGACGGCAGGCGCGGGCACCACTATCGGCAACTGGGGATTATTCATTCATTTATAATGTCCTCCTGTCTGAATATCTTGAATCGAATTTGCAAAGATGATATTATAATACACTAGCGACTAACACTCGCTTCGCTCAGGTTCGTCCCTAGCTTGATTCCTCATACAAACTTTCATCCCCATTTTCACCCCCTTAAGGGATGATTCCCGGGATAAAAAGTATTCAATGCCCTTCCCAGGGTCTCAAACTATATTCTTACCAAATTTCATATAAATCGGTTGAGTAGATCCAGAGATTACCTCCACAATGTCACAAATTCACAAACTTTAGCTCTTTATAATATTAATATAGACAAGTATGCGCGCAAACACGAGTGTTCTTTCTAATTTTGGTGGGACACACACGGGGAGAGATCAAAAGGTATTTTTTTTTGTGTACATATGATTTTCTTCAATTTTGAAAGGATTATCACAATTATTTTTTAATGTCTCAAGATTAGTGCTAAGAAAATTAATTGTCGGTAGTCTGCGCCACACAGAATCATATCAACAAGCACTTCAAATGATCCTATAGCCTTCCTCAATAAACAAGCTGTCTAATGCAAAAACATTTTTTCAAATAGAATTAGTAGTTCCTGAGATTAGCGCGTTCAAACTAACAAACAAACAAACTCTGCCTCTTTATAATAATTGTAATTGATAAACTTTTTCACACTCGATCTTATTAGATAATGCTATTAAAAAACTCCATTGGTAACTTGTATAAATTAAAAAAAATGACACAAGTTTAAAATACTTATTATATTGCAGAACATGGAGATGATAAATCACACCTTAAAAATTAGTTTTCACCCATCATGATGATATTTTCCTAAAATTCAGAGCTTCAAGACCTGGACTTAAACCTGTTTCATGATTTTCCAAAGAGAGTGATTTTTTTTCTACCACTGCTACACTTACATACTTAAATTAATTAAAAACATTAATTTTCACCTTTTTGGTATTTTTCTCGGCCAACTGTAGCTGCCGCCTAGTCTGCTCCAGCTCCATTTCTACCTTCTTTCTTTGCAACATGAGCAGTTCCTGTTCCTTCTTGGCCAGAACACTTCGCATTCTCTCTTCTTCCTCAGTCAAAGATGTACTCGGTGTTGGGGTTGTCTGTGAAAGAAATATTTAGAAAATTAGGAATTTTTAATAGCGGTTGAATTAAATGTTACAATATAAGAATAGGTAATTGTAAATAAATTATTGTCAGATTGTTGGTACTCCTCTACAGGTCGTATTTGACAACCGATCTGGATGAAGTTTTGTATACAGGTTTTACAATTTTATACATTTTTCTTGTCATCGGAGATTAATTAATGTCCTTAAAATATATCTGATAGAGATCTTTTCCACCAGTTTTGGAAGTCTACAAAATTGTAGAAATAAGCATTTTAAATTCTGCAAACACAATCATCATCACACATCTGCAAATACAAGATAACAAATATGCATAAAATGAAATTTAGCTTTTAATATTCTATGTGAATATACTTTTATCATTAAGTGTCATGTTTATTTATATGCACAACACTACTTATAATATGAACTGTGAACAACAAGCCAAGCCACAGTAAGCCTTGCTACCAACATTTACATATAAACTTTGTGCTCTGCATGGGATGAAGTCATACATATATAAATACATCAAACATAATCAACTAAAAAACACCTTTTTCAGAAAATTTGGATTTACATGGATGTTAGATTGATGCGGCTGAGCTTGGATGGGCCACGCTGGATCAATCAAATTCACTTTAACATCAAGTTGGTACAATTTTGTTGAAGGAAACACATCATGCCAAGTCTCACGGAGTTTGAACATTTGTGATCTTATTTTCTCATCCACCTGAGAATAAAAGCAGATGTTAAAAACCATACAAGTACACAATAAATTGAATATATTAACAAATCATGTGTATAATGCTTTCCATAGTTACCTGTTTGAAAGTCTTAGTAAACATATTAACGATGATGGCAGAGAACTTCTGTGTGTATGCACCACCAACATTCTTGATAATTGAATCAACTAAATACAGAACTGGCAGCTTGATGTCAGGAGGCACCTGTATAGGAAAAATATTTTCTAATCCTACATCCCTGGACTAACCAAGTCCACTGGCTCGTCCAGTCAACGAAAGTTTGTTTCAAACTCATTCGTGATTAATTGATGTGGTGCAGGAAATAATACAAAGTTTCTAGTAGCAACGGTTTAATTTTTTTAATTTTAAAATTGAAAATAAATAAGAACTCAGTTTGCAAAAGTCTTTATTTTACAACAACTTGGTGTACAACCAATAATATCAGGTATGTCAGGTTACATACCAATGAGGCATATGGTAATATGATTTTTCTAATTGAACAGGTATCTCCTAATTAAAAAAACAAATAGAAACAAGAATGAACAATCAAATTAAAGGAATTTTATATAATATTCAAAAGTTACAATTTAAGATAGTGACAATATCAAGTTAAACAACTTTCAGGATACTAATTTAATTGAGCAGTTCAGACATGTACGAAATTATGTTTTTTAAAAAAAATCATTTATTTAATATCTATGACAAAGTGACCACAAATATAGTTTTAAAGATTTTAGAAAAACATACTGATAATGTATATAAACATGGCAAAAATTACTTTTTCTACCAATTGTGAGTACCAATGTAATATTTAATTAAAGCAAAATTTAATAAGGTATTTTGTTATTTTTAATTTTAAAACATGTTGTTAAACAAACACATTTAAAGAAATATAAATTGCTTTTATATATAAATATATAATGCTAATTTTCCAATACTGTAAAATTCAAACTGAGATTACTCTAATGAAGCCATATGGCTACTAAATGGATAGTGATTCTGATGGTAAAATAACTACCTAACTACTCACAATATGTTCTAATGGGTTTCAAAATCTGTGTGGTTACTAATAACCAATATGGTAGGCTAATCCATCAAGTGTGTATCTAATCTTCTCAATTTCAAACTATTGTTATCTTGGTTAAATCAAGAAAATGACATTAGGAGATACCTGCTTAGTGGCAGCATCAATTACAACGAGATTCACAGTGAACACAAACCGCACCCGTGTGTGCGTAATAATAACTTTGTGACACTTTTCTTGCTCACGTCATGGCGTGGCATTTCAACGCCAGCCTTTCACGATATTTAAAAATGCAAATTCACCTTCTCCAAGTGCTTCTCCACTGTTTCAACGATAACCCCTGCATGCTCGATATTCTCTTCTGCAAGGATCGTAAGCATGTTTATCAGAGGCTTGCTGTTCACGGTGAGATCCGAGAGGCTCGACGCATACTCTTCCGCAATTTCCTTCGCCATGTTGCTCGAACTCCACGGTTGAAGTGACTACCATGCCAAGTACCGTCTTCTAATTCAAATCGCTGTAATGAAAATAAATTCCTCGTTACGTGGCTGCTTTTCAACATGGCGTAATTTTCCAAAGCTGCACGAAGAAAACTTACGTTATCTAAGATAACGATGTACTGGCAACTACAATTACAAAATGTGACGAGTTTTGATCACGTACAGTAAAATATACACATCTTAAAGATAAAATCACGTATGTATTCTTTTAATGAGAATAAAGAAAATTACAATTTGTATTGTAAGTGCGCGCAAGAAGCTATTCTTGAACCAAAATGGCGAATAAAATATGGCGTCTGAGTTCTGACGTTCTGACCACAATTTTCCAACTATGGTTAACTGTTTTTTTATATATTGTCTATGGTTCTTCTCTGTTTTAAAAATGTAAATAAAAATAATCGTGTTTATTTTAATATTTCAAGAAAATCATACAATGTCGCATTTAATATAAAAAGAAAAGGATTGTGCCTTTTTCTCTCGCTAGATGTCACGATCACTATCATCCTCAGTATATTTTAAAGTTCTATATAGCGTGGATGGATTTTCTTCTTTATATTAAAAATTTAGTTAAAATGACAAATTGTGCAGTGCCAGGATGCAACGAAACTGGATATCATTTATTCCTTAAAGACAAAAACTGAAACTGTAAGCTAAAGCAATAAGACGACCAAGATTGGCGAGAACACAATATTTATATTTAAGGCTATATTGTGGACATCATTTTACAGAAAGTGATTTTAAAACTCTTAAATCGTCTACAAGTGAATTTTCTATTTTTGTTTTTTTATACTTTTTTACATATTATTTATATAAACTTTCACCTCCCACTTTATTCCCTTATGGCATTGAATTTAAAAAAATGCTAAAATAATATTTATTAAATTGTATTGAAGAGCATTACTGCCAAGTTTCAAGTAATTCTGATCATAAATAATTCTTGGTCCATACAAATTTTATTACCCCCTTTTATCCCTTTATGGGCTGAATTTCGAAAAAAACCATATAATTATATTTCTTATTGTTTATTTTAAAGCTAAACACCGTTTTCTGTGTATTTCTCATTAAGAATGACAGAGTTTAATACAATCTTTAATCCCCCTATTTTATCCACTTTCAAAAATCCTTTCCTATTGGATACCAACAACATACGGAATACGTCCTCCACGTTTCTACGACTAGTTGCTTAGGCTGTGTTGATGCATCAGTCAATTAAGACTTTTTTTTTTTTTATTGTCGGGAAATGCATTTACGCATACCACCTGATCCCCCAGGTGGTTATGTGGGGCTCACCGGCTAGAAGAGCCGGTACTACCCACTAAAACCCGACATCCCTTCCCCCCGCCTTAGTGGGACGCCGCAGGATCGCTTGCGCATAACTACTACGGCGCCCCGGCGGCAGGTCTGCCTAAACGCTAGGCAGACCACCAAACCAATGGGGCTGCTCCACAGTCAACTCTGCTACGCCAGAGAGGTACCCGGAGCAGCCCCATTAAACCCCAACCACCGCCCACCGAAGTGGGCCACCTCCGATCGGCTGCAGAGGACAGGGAGAGCGGCAACGCAACACCGACACTCCTCTTCCTCTGCAGCCCCACCGCGTCCGCCATCAAACGGTGGCGGCCCCGCTAGGCCGCGGGAGATAGGGACGAGCGGCGCATCGCCATACCGACACTCCTCTTCCCCCGCGGCCCCCCTACCGTCGGCCCACCTCCGGACCAAGATGGCTGCCGACACCCCACGCCAGACGCAGGACCAGAACTGGCCGCGCTCCAGCCGCCGCACCGACGGGCTAGCCCCGGCAGCGCGGCCCGCGCAGCGCCTCCTACCGCGAAACGGCCGGAGACACCGCGCTACCTCCAAGAAGGAGACGGCGCTCTCCTGACGCCGCTCCCCCCTCCCCTCCTGGCTGTTGGTCCGCGCCGGATTGCTCCGGTACCACAAGCTCCTGTCGGGTCCAAACAGTCGCGAGTGGTGTTCCCCTATCCGCCACCCGGGGGACGCGTCCGGTAGCAGTCAGCCTCATCAGTCAATTAAGACTGCCACAGGATGCAGGTCCTCTCCTTCTGAATTTTTCCGTCAGCTGATTTAACTTCCAGGTACAATACATACCACAGGTAAGATGCCAACGCAATACATGTTAAAAACCAGGTCTAAAACAAATATCACAAATAAATGGTTTAACCCCAGACTGAATGTAAATAGGCCATACGTTTACCGCCCTCCTTTCAAGAAATCTTCGCGATAATTATATTTTAACTGTATCTTATTGACATATCGTATCGTACTCAAATTTCAATGTTCGACAATCAACAGTGACATAAATATGACACAGTTACAGTTTGTGATGATGAAGAATTGTTAAAATTTTACTGAATAAAAAGTAAAATCAGAAAATTGTTAAGATGTCTAACGTCCATACTGGCGAATTGCTAAATTTTCAAGATTATTCTCCTGAACATAATGAAAGAAGCGCGCGTATCGATGTGGAAGCAGTTCATACAAATCAATACAACAATCCCATAACTAACTCAAGTTATTCTTATGAAGAACCAAAGGTAGCGGAGGAACAGCAAGCGACTCCACAAAGTAAACACAGGCAATATGATAGTATTAATTAATTAGCTAATTGTCACAAACTAACATTCTTATATTTATTCAGGTAATCACAACTTCTGGACAATAGAATACTACCAGAAGTATTTTGATGTAAGGACAAGTGAAGTGGTGGAGAGGATCATATCATCAGTGTTGCCCCAAAAGGTGTCGCGCAATTACTTTGATGAGAGGATCAAGGGTAAACCTGATTTATATGGACCAATATGGATATCAGTAACATTGGTAAGAACTAAAGATGAAGTATGAAATTTTATGCATCTATTTACATTAAATATTTAATTAATATCAAAAACATAAAATTTTAAACACTTAGAGGTATTTTAAACAAAACTATCTTCACAGATTTATTTTGATTTTTATTTCAAACAAAAATTAAAAAACTGAAAAAGGAAGTCATTACAGTGACAGTTAAATTCACAAAACTTTTCTAAATAATATTTTTAATGTATTCTATCAATTATTTAATTTTTATGTTATTATAATTATTTAGTTTAATTAAATTAGTAAAATATAATATTAATTCAATCAATATTTATTATGTTGTTAGATTTTCACCATAGCAGTCAGTGGTAACATAGCAAACTACCTACAGAGCTCAAATAAGGCTGTAGTGTGGAGGTACAATTACCATTTAGTTTCATATGCAGCAACTGCAATCATATGCTATGTTTGGCTTGTTCCTTTGGCACTGTGGGGAGCTCTCAAATGGACAACAGTACCAGATGGCCAAGATGAAATTGAGACTCAGGTTTGTTTGTAATTTATTAAAGAAAATAAATTAACAAAATAGAAATATTAAATTTTAATTAATGAAAATATACAACTTGTATTTGAAGTATGTGTTGCAATACATCTGTACTAATAATATTAATGTGAAAGTTTCAGTCACTCAATAACTACTAAATGGATTTTAATGAAACTTTGCAATAATATAGCTTATACATCAAAATAACACATTGGCTACTTTTTATCCCAGAAAAATATATGGTTCGTGTGGGATATCGATTTGTTTTTGAATTACTAAAGGTGAACCCGAGAGAAGCGAGATTGAGCCGATAGTATTTAATATTTATAACTCACTTCACATATTTAACTTTGAATTTTCTATTGCTTTTTGAAATATTTTTTTATTAATATGTCTCCTTTTTTTCAGACTTCAACTGCACCAACAATGATGTCTCTATTTTGCTTATATGGATACTCTCTATCAATATACATTCCAGTTGCAATACTCTGGACAATACAAATCTCATGGCTACAATGGCTCCTTGTCCTCATGGCAGCTTTAGTTTCAGGAGCTGTACTCATTTTTTGGCTTTTACCTGCATTAAGAAAGTCCAAATATTTTCTTATTATCACAGGTTCAATTTTAGCATTTCATTTTCTATTAGCGGCAGGATTTATGTTATACTTTTTTCACAATCCAGTTTCATCTGATCCTGTCGCCATTATTGCTACAACTACTAAACCTAATTAAATAATGTACTTATTTTAGTTTTTATGCTTTATATATTATGAATTATGTTACAATAGAATTATAAAGCAAGATTTTGTCATATTTTTTGTTTATTTGTAAGCTATTTTACTTATAATATTTATTTTATGATATGAAATATTTCTTAATGCTGACATGGCACATGTAGCCTATTAATTTACTATATTATAAATAATTTCACAACAAGTATAGCTAATATAAAAGTACAGTAATTTTCTTTTTTAATCAAAATTATAAAATCCAAAAAATGTTAAGTAATTCTTAGTAATATACTTGATATTACTTAAAAAAATCGAAATTATTCCATGATAAAAAATAGTACAAGTGTTCAAAGTATTAGTGCAATGTCACATTAGATTTTTTAAAAGAACCTGTTACTTTATGACACAAATAACTATTAGTTTTTGAATATTTGGCTGTATCTTATTTAAAAATTACCTTTTTTATATGTACTAAAGAATATATATATCTCAGCAAATATCTTGAGCAGACAGTATTTAGGTAGACTAGATCAGTTTGTTTATTCGGGATGTGAATTAAGAGTAACTTAATCATAACTTTGGTTACTAACTTCACTTAACTACACTATGAAGGTGACTTTTCAAGACGGTGACCAATTATTTTCTGACTAATTTAGTTACAAACATTCCTTTGAAATGGTAAATGATTTTCTAATTTAACTCATAGCAATGCACAACTCGCAAAAAAGTCATTTGTACAGGGCAATTGTTGTTTTCTAAACTATTAGTTGTAATTTTTTATTACTATGTAAAATGTTATTAAGTTGTCATATTGTGATTATAACTTATATAATAAACAAATTAAAAAAATATTGTTTTATTCTTGTATCCATATAGTATTCACAAATAAAATGACACATCTAGGATGCCAAAAAAGAATGAAGTTCTATATTTTTAAATGGTGTGGCGCCGTGCCGGCGGCGATGAGCGACGAGCCTCTGTCGTAATTTTTTTGTGAAAACAACAAAGTATTGCATTTAAGATTCAATTTGCATAGTTGTATATTTATTTCAACTGGAATAATTACCTAAACACAATTGGTGATACTTTATGAGAACTTTTGCATGAAATTGTGTATCTAGTATTTTTTTGATCGATGCAAAAACCGGTCAAATGCGAGTCGTATTCGCACACGAAAGGATTCCGTAATATCGTACAAGATATAACACTAAGTGCTAATCGATTTTTTATTTAGAATTTGCACGGCGGCCATTTTGAAATTCATCTTGGTTTTATATTATTTGTATACTTACACACTGGGGAAATTTTAACACTACATATTACGGTTCATAAGATACAGCTCGCTGACAGATATAACAGACGGACAGAGAAGGGCCAGTCATAGGGTCCCGTTGGGACCCTTCACTTCAGGTGTGGAACCCTAAAAAGGATTAAATTGTGTACCTCCTTTTTGAAACAGGTGATAAAATAGTATTTTAATAAAACAGTGAAATAGACATATAATTTATTATGTACAATTTACAAATTAGACTAGAAGCACAGTCAATCCGCTATGGCGAGTGT
Source organism: Brenthis hecate (assembly GCA_951806755.1). NCBI lineage: Eukaryota > Metazoa > Arthropoda > Insecta > Lepidoptera > Nymphalidae > Brenthis > Brenthis hecate. Next base: position 10,676,791 of record OX638259.1, on the reverse strand, counting down.
TTCCAGAGCTCCGAGCCAAGCTTTAGTGGAGTAACTCTGCGGTTCTTCCTCCACTGTTAGTAGGGTGCTTGTTATTTCTGATAAAATGTTACCTGGAAATAGAAATAAAAAAAAGAAATTTCACATATTATACAACATGAGATTGTTTAGTAATCTAATTTTGTTAACATAACTGTCTTTTTTAATATAAATCATCAGTTTAAAATCTCATTTTTGTATAAAAATTTTATTTATTACGATATCGAATACAATATCAAACAAACAAATCTTGGAGTCAATAAAACTAGTTTCACGGTAATTTAAGTAGTCCGTGTATTAATTTCCGAAATTTCGATCGAGTTTTTTAAAAACAATAAGTACTTATATACTTCTAAAATAACAAACATTGAATTAAATTAAAAATATTTTTAAATTTCGGATTTAAATTTGTATCTGGAATGCGAGTGCGCGGCGCGTGCGTACCGGGCGCGCGCTGGCACAGCAGCAGCAGCTGCCCCTCCGCCGCGCCCGCCGCCGCCGCCGCGCCCGCGCCGCGCGCCGCCAGCGCCAGCACGCGCTGCACCGCGCCCTCTGCACGCACACGTACACGCACGATATTATTAATAATACATTATCTTTACTAATATTATAAAGAGGAAAGTTTTGTTTGTTTGTACCGAATAGGCTCCGAAACGATACAGATGAAATTTGGTAACAATATAGTTTGAGACCCTGGGAAGCACATAGGATAGTTTTTATAACGAAAATCATCCATAAAAACTACAAAAAAGAACTCTAAAAAGGTAGATTTCATACACACTTTCATCCCTTGTTTTTCCTCTTTTATGGAATGAATTTCGAAAAATGCTATAACACGTATTTTTTTAATTACATTGAAGAGTATTAATAAAAGTTTCAAGTAATTCTGATCATAAATAATTTTTAGGATAGTATTATAATGTGTTTTCCCGTTGGAATACGATACTCTCTCTCTCTGTAAAAAGTAACCTATGTCACTTTCCAGCCCTCCAACTATGTCCACACAAAAATTCACGCCAATCCGTCACTCTGTTTCGACTTGGAAGAAGGATAAACAAACAAACACACTTTTATTTTTATAATACTAAGTATGGAACAATTATTTAACACGTTAAATGATTAAAGTGAAAATCTCTTTAACCGCGTTGAGCGATTTTTCTTAGGAGCAAAACTTCGCATTCGCGTCACCGACATGTGACATGCGACATGTCGACGCAGTCCGATATTTTGATTAATAAAAATTATATCGAAATGTAAATAATTATTGCTCGGAGTGCCAATGGATGTGAAAACCAGTCTTGAGACTATTAATAATTTCAATTTACAAATTATGAAATTTTAATTATTTACACAGTTATTCCAAAGTTATAAGTTTTCACTATTGCCGGCAGTCCCCATTACTGCCTATTTTTTTTTTTTAACTGAGTAGGGAGTTTTATAACATACTAACTACTTATGATTCCTTTGCTTGCTCTCATCCTAAGTTTAAATGGTTTAGGAACATTCACTTTAAATAAATATTCTTAAAATAATTTACCTTCTACACAATCATGAGAGTCCAAGAAGTTGGAGCATATCCGGAGTGCATACACCAGCACCTGCATCAGCACCAGCTGACAGTTACAGCTGGAAATAAATGACCTAAATTAGTACTTCTTAAATACACATTAATACTTTCTTGGACTTACGCGAATATTTGACACTTTAAATAAAACTATACCAAAAATCAAAATAAATGCGCGATATATATTATATATATTTCGCGGATTTATTTTGACTTTTTGGTCCCCAATGATCCAAATGCTCTACAGCAATTATGGTCACGGGAGAGTCTGTCCCGTTCCTCCTCTTGACTCATTTTTTGTTAATAGGGCTATACTTACTAAAAAAATGTTAGTAAGTAAACATTTTAGGGAATTAGTAAAAGGCTTATATTAAAGACTAGTAGCTCTTACTTCGCTTGGGTTCGTCCCTAGGTATGTTTTAACAGTTAGTATGGAACAGATAGAATATATATGTATTATGTTACTGCTCTGCTCCCTTGGGTAGTAACTTGATGATATATAGCTTAAAGCCTTCCTCAATAAACAGGTTGTCTAATTCAAAAACAATTTTTCAAATCGGATTAGTAGTTCCTATGCTTTCAAAGAAACAAACAAACTCTGCCTCTTTATAATATTCATATAGATATAATATAGATGTTTTAAAATAACCATTCTCTCACCTTTGTTTTTGACTATCACTACAAGTAGTTGGTGGGTTCAAATAACTGTACAATAAAATTATATATTGAGTATTTTCCACAGCTTGCTTTAACAATTGTTGCTTTCCTATACATTTCATGGCCGCCTCGATTTGTTTTAGGAGTATTTGTAGCACACAAGGATCTGAAACACGTAAGAGAAAGACGTAAGAGAAGCAAATATATTAAAATTTTCTTTTTTTTAAGTACATAAGTACATATATCAAAGAAATAATATTTTTTTGATATATGTATGTATTTAAAAAAAGTGAATATTTTTTTAACTATTTTTAGTACAATATAAATAATAAAAAAAAAATATAATATTTTTTTATATAGAAATAGAATACCTTGATCATAGTCCATGGAATTTGAATGCCCATTGATATTAATACAAAATTGACCAAAATTTTCAGTTGTTGCACAAACAGATGTTAATAACTTCACTATATGGCAGCTCACAAAGGGCATTGGTCGAGAAGTTATTATGGTTTTCAGTATCTGTAGTATTAACTGCTTGTCTGTGTGTTTGTGTATGATCTCTATTAGATGAGTAATAGACAAAAGAAATCCGCTGTATAGAATGGCACAGGACTGGAAATATGGATACATTATTAAAATAGTGACAACAAAAAAATTTAAAAGTAAGAAGTTCTAGCAGTGGTAGCCAAGTGTTACCAACGTGGCACCATTGTCACTTGGGATACCGAGTGAAGCAGGTTCAAATGCCGGATCTCGCAAATCTAATATTGTCATGTGTGAATCATTTCCAACATTATTACCACTTGTCTTGTTGTGATTAAACCTGCATGTCTGAGAGATCCTAGTAGGTTTTTAAAAGTCATGGGTAGTCCACTAACACGCACTTGGCCAACGTGGTGGATTATGACCTGATCTTCTCCTATTGAAGGGAGCCCCATGCCCAGCAGTGGGATGTTAAAAGGGCTGAATACGAAGAAGTGATACATTCTAAACTACAACTTAAGCTCTTAAACGACTTACTTAAAATTACTCACAGTTTTTTCCAATAAGCTACATATTCCATTAATATCCTTGATGATAGAATGTGTCTGTGTGTGCACTACATTTGACTCATCTTGTTCTAGCAAGTGAGTGATAACATTTTTGTGTGTGGAATGTTCTAGAATGTAAGCCAATATTACTGTTAATCTTCTTGCTAATAAAGCCTGTTCCTCTTTATATAGAGCCCTGAAATTAATGAAAAGAAATAAATAATATTTTTACTGTCTTGTCACAGCAGTTTTAAAACGATGGAATCAAAAAGCATATAGAATAGGATACTAATTACTAAAGTATTAAATCTGTCACACTTTTTTATTATTTAGCTATTTAAAAATAATAAAACTAAATGCACACCTGCCACGTAACAAATCTCGCTTTTCGACTGTCAACATCTTAGAAGTAACATCATCGTATTTTTCATTCATTTCCTTCTGAAAGGCAGTGGTCATTCTCTGATGCACAGTATCTAATTCTAATTGAACATCATTTATAACTTCTTTTGCTATTTTAAAAATCTGGAAATAATTAAATGTAAATATTAGTAAATAGCGACTCACCCTCGCTTTGCCCGGGTTCATCCCTAGGTTGGTCCCCATACAAACGTTCATCCCCATTTTCACCCTTTTAAGGGATAATTTCCAGGATAAATAGTATCTTATGTCCTTCCCAGGGTCTCAAGCTATCTTCTTACCAAATTTCATCTAAATCGGTTCAGTAGATCCAGAGATTACCCCCTACAACGTTACAAACTCACAAACTTTTATTATATTAGTATAGACTAGCGACTCACCCTCGCTTCGCTCGGATTGGTCTTTCTTTGGGATAAAAATAACCTATGTGTTATTCCAGACTAGAATCTATCTCTATTTATTTTTAAGAAAAGGGTTCCAATAATTATAATAATTGAAAGTAATACTTTCTTAGATTTACGTGAATATTCGACATTTTAAATAAAACTATCTTTTCGGATTATATAGCAGATTTATTTTGATTTTTGGTTCCGGATGTTGCGAATGCTTTACAGCAAGCGGTCACTGGAGAGACCATGATTACTTTTATTTTAGAAAAAGAATTAAGGTTCCACTCAAAAAAATTAACATGTACCTAGGAATGCACGTGAGCAAAGCGAGGGTAAGTCACTAGTACATAATATATGAAATAGAATTAGTTTATTACACTTGTACATTTGGTTTAAATAAAAATTACTTACACATATATACTTTTCTAAATATTTGTCTTTACAGGTTGCTATATAACTTAAGTCTTCATATATACAATTTAAATGCATATTTTTCCTTCTTACTCCTTTACTGGCACTGGCTGTGGTAGGTAATCTATGGAATGTGCTGAAAATGCGACATTTGTTCTGTATGTTTGGTGATAATTTCAGTTTTTCATTATAGTCTAATATGGAGAATTGACTTTCAGTAGGTTCCATAATAAGTGGTAATATTTCACATAGTTTTGATGACTCTGAAATAAATATATAAAATAATCTATGTATATTTCTTGGAACATGTAATATTATATAACATATCTATCTATACATATAATAAAATTCTAACTAAGCCGAATCTGTACATTAAATATTTTTTTGGAAAATCTTATTGAAATAGACATTCTTATCGATATAGAAGCCAAATCTATAGTTTCTAGAATTTTTGTCTGTCTGTTACAGCATCACAGAAAAACCATCGGAGGGATTTTGATGAAATTTGGTATGGTGATAGCTGGTTATCCGGATCAACATATAGGATACTTTTTACCACAGAAAAATACTCATTTCTGAGAAAAAATACTAAAACTGCTTTGTAAGAGTATACTAATATGTAAAATCTAAGAATTTGGTTTTAGGTCACCTGAACGCGGGCGGAGCTGCGGACAATGCGGAGGGCAATGCTAGTTGTAATATAAGAGTTTAAAGCAAATATTACTTACCTTCTCTTTGTGGAATGTTTATCTTTAAAAAATATGATTTATCATCCGTCTGAACACTATTGGAAGCTGTTTTTACTTTCCTAGACATTATTTTAGAATCATTATTGAGATGAATGCTGTTATTATGTCTTTGACTGAAAAGTAATACATTTATTATATTATAATTAAGACTCTTTCTAAAACATTAGGTATGTTTTTTAAACAAATTACCTCATAGATATGTCATTTGTGGGTACCAAAACCTGTGTTAATTTCACTTTTTGTGATTCTAGCATTTTACATTTTTCTTTCATACTAATTATCTCTAAATTCTAAAACATAAAATATACAAGTTAATGATATAATTGATAAATTATAAAGAAGGTACTACATTTAAACAACTATTACGATCACCTTAAAGTCCAATTGAGTTCTTAAGTCATGTAGCTGATTATTTGCAGCCGTTAATTTATCTGACCATTCCATCTGTGCCTTTTCTTGAGCTTTAATTTTTTCTAATCTCACATTGTCTACTGTAGCTTGACAAGTTTTCAACTGTGTTCTTAAAATTGATGCTTCCCCTTCTTTTGTCATACAGTTATCAAGTAATTTACCATTTTCAGTTTTTAACTTTTTATTTTCCTCTTGTAGTTCTAGCAACTGGCGGTATATATACTCTGAATTTTGTCCCTCACATTTGTCATTTATTATTACATCATCAATCACATTAACACCACCAGATTTGCAAACTTTCGAGAGGCCAGGTAAAGGAGACGAAATTCTTTCATATTTATCTTTAAGTTTCGTTGAAACCATACTAAGTGGACTACAAACTGGTTTTTTGAAAGAAAAATGAGAACTAGATGACGAACTTGGTTGGGGTTCACCTATTTGAGTGCTCGTTGAAGAAGGTTGCATACACATACTATAGTTTGGTAAAATACTTAAGTTAGGATCCTTAAAAGCTTCTTCACAAGCCTGACTGGCCAAAAGCAGCATTTCGTCATCGTTATCGTCACCCCAATTATCATTTTGATCTGCCCCTAGATTGAAAATAATTATTTATAAACATATAATAACTTTAAAATTACTTAACTTATTACTAAATATTATACCTTTGTTAGACACTGAACTTTGACTCAAAGGAAAATTATGGTCAGAAACACTGATATTAAGTTTCGCCTTTTTGCGTTCACCGTATTGTTGTGGAAAAATTAATCTTTTAGACATTTTTAAATAGATAATGTAAAACGGACTGTAGAATAAAACACCATTTTAAAAATCTACTTTGCCGCTTTTTAGCAAAGTAAATACCATACCAAAAACCAAATGGATATGCCGGGAGAACGTCAACTGTCATTTGTCAATCGGATATTAAAAAAAATTCAAATATACGGATGGAAGTTTGCATCACTATTTTTCTGTACAGTAAACACTAATACTTGAATAAATTGTGTTGCTAATCGAATTGAATAAATTCTCCTTGTTTCTAAAACGGTAGAGAAAAAAAATAATATAAATATATTATATTTCTGTGATTGTTATTACATATTATAGTTATTATATATGTGAGTTTGTATGTATTCAGCCCTTTTTAACGTCTCACTGCTGGGCACGTGCCTCCTTTCAGTACGAGGGGGATCAGGCCCTAGTCCACCACGCTGGCCAAGTGCGGGTTGGCGTACTTCACATGTCTTTCGAAAACTGGCTAGATTCTCTCAGACATGCAGGTTTCCTCACGATGTTTTCCTTCACCGTTAAGACAAATGGTAATCATGTTGGAAATGATTCGCACATGAAAATATCGGAGGTGCGAGGCTCGGGATTTGAACCCACTTCACTCGGTTCCCCAAGCGATATATATATATATATATATATATATATATATATATATATATATATATATATATATATATATATAAATCGACGATGGCAAAGTATTTTTTTGTCATTTTTTGTCTATATTTCTTTTAAAATTGAATCTTCTACGCTCACTGTTATTTCCTCTGACCCTCACTAGAGAATAGATATTCGAAGTATGACTACTATAACGGTGGGACTACATTAGCGCGTGAATATTCGTGTTGTTTTGGCGCGGTAAAACATTGTGTACGGGTATACGTGATGTTCTTGTCTACATATAAGTTCAACATGTTCGCCTGTTTCGCGGTCGACGTAGGTGATAATTCTTGTGAAGTAAAATGGAGGAAATAGTGGCGTTATATTGTATGTCAGTAAATTATTATTTATTATTATGCGAGTATCATTTACATTTAGATAGTAAGTTTATTTTTAATTTTAACCTGCGCATCAAATACAATTTTTTTTTCTTTTATAGTCTTACGAGGATTCCATATAATACTTCCATTTCATAAAATTGAATGAACTCCAATACTTTTTCCTTGCTCCAGTCCATACTGTAATTGCGTCGCCACTTTCCCGCCAAAATACCACACTTACGTCCGTTATGCTCAAAATCTGGACTGTAGTCACTGCAACTCTAGTGGCGAAGTGTAGCCATGCCAGCGAATATTGTCGTAATAAAACCCTTTGCAGTTTACCGATAGTGCCACGATAAGCATTCGTCATCGCCCGAATACTACGCGATGCGTTGAACTACTCGGCCACACTTGTCGTGATACCGCGAATATTCGCCGTATCCCACTAATGTAGCTCCATAATAATTAGTGTAGAAAAGAAAATCATAGTGGTTTCTCTTCCTATGTAATATTTTCACTTTTACTTTAATATAATCTTATATTGACAGCGCTTAAACATTATTATGTTTATATTAAATATAAAAATCATTATGCCAAAATAGAGAAGCAAAATATGATAATAATCTATGTCCATATACCTTCTTTAATCAAAATGTTATATTATCTATATATAAATAATTATCTCATCAAATGGTACATTAAAACATCATTATTAACCACTAACCGCTTTTTGTGATGTAACTTGGTAATGTTCATTAATGCATCTTAATATATTAGTTAAACATTTTATCGGACAATACGTAGCATTGATAAATAATTATTATTGAAATAAGCTTTAATATTTGCTTTATAACATATGTTAATAATAAATAAATAATAAATAAATAAATAAATAAAATAATATTATGTTTATCATCGATATTACCAATTACGATGGTATTTTTAAATTTTGGATGTTATAAAAACAAAATGAATAAGCTGGATACTTAAAATAATATGGTACCTATATAGCATTCATTTTATTTTATTTTCATTAAAAAGTGCAAGCATAAAGGGAATAAATTAATAAGTGGCAACATTAAGATAATTGACAGATTAAAATACAAAATGTAAAAGTGATAAAACAATGATATTTAAGCCTATGGCATACCGAATTTTATTTTGTTTCTTTTTAATTTTTAATAAAATATTGTTTTACAAAATGTTCTCATATTTTATAGATATATATTTATAAAAAAAATGAATTAACTTAGAAGACTTTTACGTATATCATAGACACAAATAAGACGCGGAAAAGTTTGTGTTCATCTAGATTGTTTATGATTTAGTTCGTCGTGGAAACTGGTCGAGTGTAGACGATTACCATGTCGGTTGCGTATAAACTTGGTGATTTAGTTTGGTATGTAATAAAATCTTGCATTAAATATTAGAAATCAAATACAGCATAAAACATGCTATGTAAAACTCTATAATTTTGTTTGTTACAGGGCAAAAATGAAGGGATTCAGCCCTTGGCCCGGCCGGGTGAGTCTCTTTGCTATGCTATTTTAAAGTAAAAATGCTGACAACAGTCTGTAACTGAATAAAATTAAAGTGCAAACAATAATGTTATGGTTCTTATGTTGCCTCATGTTGTTTTGTAACAACTTTCCAGTGTAGAAGTAATGAGCGGGAATTTTTTGTAAGTATGAACGCCGACGCTAATGGTCTAAACCTAACGTTGTAGTCTGGCACTCTGACGGTATTTCAAGCTGGCGTCGGTATGATGTTAGACGTAAGAAAAAATGTGACTGCTTTGCTTGTAAACAACAGCCCATAAAAAATCATATTACACGTCACTTTCAAACTATTGTATGAAGCCATGGGAATAAAAGGGACAAGTATATTATTTTGATGTGGAATAGAGCTATAAAATGACTTATATTCGTTTTTCAGGTGGCCATTCCCACCCCTGAGCTGAAGCCTCCCAAGAAGGCAATGAATGTTCAGTGCATTTATTTCTTTGGGACTAATAATTAGTAAGTAAACATTTTCTTATAGCTAAAAAAATATAAAGAAGCCAATCTAAATAATAAGAATAAATAGTTTTAATGTAACTTATAATTATACTAGTGACTCACCCTCGCTTTGCTTAGGTTTGTCCCTAGGTTGATTCTCCATACAAACATTCATCCCCATTTTCACCCTCTTAAGGGATGATTTCCAGGATAAAAAGTATCCTATGCCCTTGCCAGGGCCTCAAACTAGCTTTTTACCAAATTTCATCTAAATCAGTTCAATAGATCCAGAGATTACCCCCTACAACATCATAATCTCACAATTCACAAACTTTACCTCTTTATTATATTAGTATAGATTTATGTAAGTATTTTATACATTTTATATAATTTTACCAGTGTATTAAGATAATAATACTTTAAGTATGTGCAAATGTCTTATAAAATTACATTTTAATATATTCAGAATATTTTCGTTTATATTTATTATAACTTCATTTAACTAAATGATTTAATCTACATATGGAATATATTTTTTTGCTTATTTAGCTTAGTGTTATGGTAATTTTAGCATTTAGTATTTTAATTTGTCAATTGTTTGAATTTCAATTTTATCAATATTAAAAAATAATTATTTGAGGGGTAAGTAAGTAACATTTGTAGAAAAAGTTATTTCTCTACCCCTAATAAGTCATTCTTAATAATTAAATACAACAAAAATACCATTATATACAACCAACAATAAAATCTGAATTGATATTTCAACATAGTAGAAAATAAAACTAAAAAGAATATTATAAACAATATAATAGTTTTAATATATGCTTGTTTCCTTAAAATGTATATATTAACTTAAGTAAAAAATAAGTGCTTTGAATGCATGTATTTTATTGCAATTGATTTTTGTATTTTGCATAATATAAAGTAAAACTTCACTATATTTTGTTATATACGAAGCTACAATTATTACATTTTTTTATAAAAAAAAACAATCTCCTATAAGGATTACATGTTTGGATTCCATATCTGAAAATTAAATTGCATTTTAAAATTAGTTTATAATTTTTTTATTTACATTTAAAAGTATATTGTTAAAATTTCTTAAGGTTGTTTAAATCTAAATTAGTTTTCTAAAGTTAAGTATATCTTATAAGCTTACTTTGTATAATTCCAATAGGTTTTTTTTTTCATTTAATTTAACTATATTTTGTCTTTGTACTAGAGAAAGCTACAATGAAAATGATTTTATCTTTTTTTCAATTTTTGTAATTAAAACAATAATTTTTTCATACTTATTAAACATTAAGATTATAAATTATACATCAATGTAACATTTATGATTGATAAGTTTTTAAAACATGACAATAGTCTAAGGTATTTTGTAGTAAAATCCTATGAACATTAGTAATGAGTTAAAAATATCTTTCCTAAGTATTTATTATAAAAGAATCTGTTTTTAGAAAGCCCTAAAAATTGTTCAAATCTTAAGATATTTTTCATAAATATCACTTTTAAGTAATCACAGAGAAGACATATAAATGCAAAACTTATTCAAAACTTTCTAGAAACTTAACTAAAGGAGAAACTTTAGAACAAAGTTATCAGTTATAATAATGGAATGGAGCTGAAAAAATGTAAGGTAAAATATACAAGAAAATGAGATTGGTTTTGTGAAGATAAAATTTTTATTGTATGGCAACTGTTAAATGTTAATAAAAGATTAACTGAAGATTTTAATGTAAAAAAGAGAAAAGGGAAATTAATAAAATAATTATATAATAATATTGGACGAAAGTGAATTATCAATCAACTGTAGTTTATTTCAAATAGAATGCTGTGAGAGACTTGTAATTTGACAGCTGTTCAAGGAAGTTGTAATATAAAGCATTTATTATGTTAAAAGTATAAGTTATTCTCTTATCATATTAATTTATCTAAAGAAAATAACAATATTATAATATTAATATTTTTTAATGTAATAACCTTTTATCTGACAAAAAAACCATGAAATTAATTTAGGCATTTCATGATCCTAAGAATATGTCAGCCCCAACACCCCCCATTTGAAATCGATTATAGCCTAAGACTAAAAGTATTGACTGCTATAGAGCTAAATATGAAGTCGGATAAAGTGTCACAGTGTGCTTCATATAGCATAAAGGAGACAGTTTTTTTTATCAGGCGTCAGCTAAAATTCGCAGAAAGGAGCGACAGAGACAAAACAAATGTGCGTCCAGAAATCTTCTGTATTCATTGAAATACGATTAATGAACATTGATATTTATAACGATTATACATTCCATTATAATGTTATAATTTTTTTACATTCCATTTACAAATTCAAATAGGAATAAAAGACGGTCACCTATTGGCCGCACGTTTGCTTTCTCTCTTTCTAGAGAGGGGTCAATTGTATGAAAGTATTTCTCAGTTTATTCTTTTTCTCTATTTTAGACCTAGGTCTATGATGCTCGTCAATCTTTTCTGTTCCGGTACAGACACTATTATGTTAGTAGTTACTCAGGTATTTATACAATCCCCGAAAAACATAATTTCTTTTTTATTCAACTTCATAAATTTTGTAATTGTTAAATTAACTATATAGAAAAAAGTAGGTATATATAAAGGTACAACTAAAATATTTCTAACGTGCTGAATTGAAGATTATACTAAAACTGTAAACTCAGTAGCGTCCGACAATGGAGTGGGGTGTAAACCTAAGAGACGCACGCACTCGGAGGCAGCCCATCTCGATGGGCCTCGAGAAGTTTCTCCTGGTACTTCTCTGATAGCAGAGTGGCCCATGAAAACAGCCCCATGGTTATTATGGTCTGCCTCGGCAGGCCAGCTGCCTTGGTTGAGTTGAGTGCACAAGCGATTCTGCGATGCCCCATTAAAATGGAGAAAGTTCTTTTGGGTTCTAGTGGGTAGTACTGTCTTTTGCAACTAGCAAGTCTCCACAACAACCTTTATGTGTGGCTGTGGTACGCGTAAATGCATTTAATTCCGTTAAAAAAAAGCTTTTTCGTTAATGAAGTAATTCGGTTACTATTTCCACTAAACGTTTTTTTTAATGAAGCTCTAAAAATTATTTGAGTGCAATAACTTTGAACTTTGTCAACAGTGCCTGGATCGAGGAGCATAACATAAAGCCCTATCAAGAGCATAAAGAACAATTAATTAAATCCTGCAAAACGGCCGCATTTAAAGAAGCTGTGGCCCAGATTGAGGAGTACATTGTGAATCCAGAGGTATGTCACGTTGCTGTATTCTTAGCTAAGTTCATTGCGTTCATTTTCGGGTTATAGCCTACAATTTAAATAGTGGGTATTCTAAAAAAAACTGGGCTCTTGCATGACATTATGTAATGTTTTAAGTTTTTTTGAACATATCTAAAGTTTTTGATTCTTTCACATTATTCTCATCATCCTTCAAATGTAATAGTTTTTATTCCATATTTGGTCCGAGTCTTAGGCAGTTCAATTTTGTGTATGTTTCTGGTTTTGTGAGTGCGTTTTTGTTTTTTGAGAGTAAATGATTGTAGTGGTCCTTATTCTTATTAGTATGCATGTCGTATATTTTTATATTTGTTTAAAGGTTATTAATTTAGTTTTGTTGTAAATATTTTTTTTAAATTTAATTTAAAAAAAACTACCAGAAAGTCCTGATCAAATAAAGTTATAAGAACTTATAGATATGATAGGTATGGTTAATATTAATGCTTTTGTCTGACTGGGAAAGTATGACGTATGTAGCTGTGCCCACACTTGCTTTTGGTTCAATGTGTAAAAGTGCCAAAGGACTAACCTCTCCCTCCCTCATTCCCCCACTTCCTCCATCTGATTGATGGATGATTTTCTACAATATAACCTAACTTTTACCTAGGGAATGATGTGATCACCTCTACAGGTTTTTTCAATATTGTATATTAAACCTCTTATTTTTTTTTAATTTCAATACTTTTCCTATTTTTAACATTTAACACATCAAAATTGTTTTTTTCGGATCTTTCGCGATTTAAATGCATTCCTAGTCGAAGTACGAAATAAAAAAAGAACTTGTTTCTTTCGGCAGTTCTTCTCATAGGCATTTTTTTTTGAACTGCTGGTAGAGTTTTTGATATACAAGAAGTGTATTGGTAGTACGAAGTAGTATGAAGGCAGTGGTAGCCCAGTGGTGACGCGCTCGCATGGGTAACCGAGTGAAGCGGGTTCAAATCCTGGGTCTCGCACCTCTGATATTTTCATGTGCGAATCATTTTCAACATGATTACCACTTGCCTTACGGTGAAGGAAAACATCGTGAGGAAACCTGCATGTCTGAGAGAACCTAGCAAGTTTTCGAAAGACATGTGAAGTCTGCCAACCCGCACTTGGCCAGCGTGGTGGACTATGGCCTGATCCCCCTCATATAGAAGGGAGGCCCGTGCTCAGCAGTGGGATGTTAAAAAGGACTGAATACAAGAAGTGTATTTTTGAAATACCAACATAGAATTATTTTTTTTTATAACAAGCGATTGCTACCGCTGGTGTTGCAAGTGAACATTTCAATTTCTGCTTACCATCAGGCCTTCTTGTCAACCACTTTTTGATATTATAATTTTCGAGCGTTGCCCGCGGCATCACTCGTGTTTTCTTTGGTGTAATTGCTCCGCTCCTACAGATGCTGTGATGCTAGTTAGCTTAAACCTCTATAGTTTTCAAACTAGACTGCTAGTTCCAGAGATTAATGTGTACAAATGGTCTCTCCAGCGACCATGATTGCTGTAAAAAATCTGCACAAAATTCGAAAACAGTTTTATTTAAAACTTCAGTTTTTTATGTTAGTATAGATTAACCGTAACGAAATATGAAAGTATCACGTCAGGCACCAACAGCACATATCACAGCCACATTCTCCACGTGATATGTTAGCAAAGTTTAATTTAAAACATTTATTAGATTTTTATTCTTCTTTTACGCACCCATTCATTCTTCTCACGCTTCAATGAATACATTACAATTGTAAAAATACGAACTCCCGACTAATTTATAATAATACAGTCATCTTGTATCATGACGCGTATGTGCTTGCAAAATAAAAAGTAAATGTAAATTTATTGAGTCACTATATTCTACACTGTACCGTCATTATTACTTTACGTTATCAAATTATAGGCTACAACAGACCGGGAAGATCGGGACGAAAATTCAACGTATAAAGGAATCGAACATGCGAATTCCAACGTTGCGGTATAGCCTGTGAGCTCCTATCCTTGCGTAGCTGGATTTGTAGCATATCCATACATTCATATAGCAGAAACAGTAGTTACTCTGCGAAAGGATTTCTGACAATATTATGCAGCGTACGATAAGTGGTGCGCGAATTGTATCGGATCATTTGAGATTTCTTAAGTTAGCCACTTAGTTATTACTTTAACTGTTAACATATGCACTTGTTTGTAGACTGTTGGATTATCCTTTAAGTATTATATGCATGGGCTTCTTCATATATGTTACTAGCAACTCGTCAAAAATAAAAACAAATCTATCCCACGGGAACCGTACTTTTTTCCGGGATAAAATTAACCTATGTGCTATTCTAGACTATAATTAATCTATGTCTGTGCCAAATTTTATCCAGATCCCTTCAGTCGTTTGGATGTGATTGAGTAACAAACATCCATCCATCTAAACTTTCACATTTATAATATTAATGGGATTTCATATCTATGCGAAGCCAGAGGATCACTATTACGATATTTTTATTGCGTTGTTTAATGAAAGTGTTAGAAATATAAACCATTTATTTCTGACTTAAAACAATCTATAAGTTGTGACAATTAAGTACAATTATAGCTTACAAGCTCTGTTAGTACTGTTCGTTGCTTATTCTATCTAAATTACGTTTATTCATCAACTTTAATACGTTATACTTAGGTATGTATTCTGTTATTTTTCATATACTTATACGAATTCGCATATTAGACGACACGTTTGTCTCAGTTTGTAGTGACCCTACTTGCTGTGCCAGTGGTTGCGGGTTCGAGTCCCGCTGGGGGCATTCATTTGTGTGATGAGCACGAATGTTTGTACTCCAGCCATGGATGTTTATATTTATAATATGTTTAAATTTAAAAATATATATGTGTAGTGTATCAACTATCTGGTATCCATAACACAGGCCCCGTAGCTTACCATGGAACTAGATGGTGCTGTGTGTTAATGTCCCAACATATCCATAGATGGAAACGAAACACTATGCTTGCTTTTAAGTTTATACCTAATTCTATACTCAAAAATGAGACAACTTAAACTATGTTGAGAAATATGAAGAGTTTTCAAGATAAGTGGAATTATGGAAATGACTTATGGAATACATTATACCACGTTCATACCGTGATAATGTTCATATCATTGCATAGCAAGCTAACAGTGCATTTATTGTTATAATTGTGACATTAGTAAAATAAATATTTTCATATTGAAGCGGTCATTAGTTCATTTGTGCATCCAAAGAAATTAGTTTGAACAATACACCCGCTATCTAAGTAGTAAAAAATATAAATATAGCGTCCAAAATGTATCATTCCATTCAAATGTGCTGAAAATGAAAGTCGAATTTGTCTTTGCTGTATTGCTTTACATGCGACATTTAATCTTTATTAAAATAAAGGCGAAAGTAATTTTTATTAGTCAGCTGTTCCTGGCGCAGCGACAGGAAGCTTAGATTTTTCTGTATAAAAGTGACATAGGCTACTTATATACATCTAATAGATTACGTGCATTGTTAGTTTGTTGCAAAAAGAATAAAGGATGCTTGAAGCTTATTTTGTGTAATGTTAACTTATTACTCGGGACAACATTTAGTACTATCTCTTACAGGATAGACTTTTGTTCCCATGGGAAAAGGCAATAATTGATTCTGCCGAGTCGTTCTTAGAAATTTGCATGGCTGACGCTAGCTAAACCTTAAGAGATACGTCATAACAATGTATGTAATAGAAAATTGTCGTAGTCTTAAAATGGTCTACCTACTGAAAAATTCGCAATAGTATATGTCTATCTCTCAAAGTACACTCGCAATAATTATTTATCTATTTAAAATTTACGAGAAGCGATGGTAAGTCGCCAGTACATTATATAGGTATGAGTGACTCTAGAGTAAGGAGGCTTAGCTAGTCCCGTACAGTTCGGTTTCAGGGAATTTTCTCCCACGGACCATTTCGCTGTGGAATGAACTCCCTGCCGAGGTTTTCCCAGAGGGCTATAGTATGGGGTCCTTCAAAATGGGAGTAAAAAGGTTCTTAAAGGGTCGGCAACGCGCATGTGATGCCCCAGGTGTTGCAGGCGTCCATAGGCTGCGGTAACCGCTTATCATCAGGCGGGCCGCATGCCTGATTGCCACTGACGTGGTATAAAAAAAAAGTATTTAATTTTTTAGACGATGTAGTGTAAAGCGGTATGACCATAACAAGCATCCTCATAAACTTACAAAAGTCAAACCAAACGCCCTCTCCACATGTTTTTTGAATTTGTGTCGAGGGTTGGAGCGTGTGGTTCCGGCGTCAGGCTTCTGTCTCTGGACATTGTAGTGCGCTAATCACCGACACAGCGCATTGTCTAAATAAGAACCGGGCTGTATAGAATGTAGTGGCATAGGTATCACTTAATGTAAATAAAACTATCAGTGATATTTTGTTCCTTACGATTAGAATTATTTAGAGCAAACGTAGTCACGGGAAAGACGAATTATTTTGTCTTCTCAAAATGAGTTTTGATTTAAGTAATTTAGTTAAATAAACGGTGATGGTCAATCGATATTAACTCTATATTTTGTCATAGAAATTCGGTGATTTTGACGAGCACGCGCGTAATCCCGAAGAAGAATTTGACAAGCTCAAAGATGTACTCAAAGAAGATAGCTCTGATGAGAAGCCAGAAGAAGAAGCCGCTCCCGAGGTGAAGAAGAAGAGTTCCACACCAAAGGTAATAAGGGTCAAAATTGTTTGCATGAGCATGCCACAAGGTAACTTGTTTTTTTTTTTCATCTATACATATAATAAAGTTCTGTGTCGAATCTGTCCATAAAATATTTTTTGGAATATCTTATTTAAATAGTCATTCTTATTGATACAGTTTTTAGAATTTTGTCTGTCTGGGAAAGCGTCCAGGAAGCCACTGGACAGATTTTGATGAAAAACTGTATGATGATAGCTGGTTATCCGGGTCAACATTAGTAAAAATAGGATTCTTTTGACTGCCGGAAAAAATCTCATCTCTGAGAAATCTATATTAACCTTAAAAGGACGAACGGTAGATGAGGGTGGGTTGGCCAGGTACCTCTATATAAAGTTATTTATGTTCATAGATTTAAAGTTTTAACGAATCAAAAAAGATTTATGTATTCAGCCCTTTTTAACGTCCCACTGCTGGGCACGGGCCTCCCTTCAGTACGAGGGGGATCAGGCCATAGTCCACCACGCTGGCCAAGTGCGGGTTGGCGGACTTCACATGTCTTTTAAAAAATTGCTAGGTTCTCTCAGACATGCAGGTTTCCTCACGATGTTTTCCTTCACCGTTAAGACAAGTGATAATCATGTTGGAAATGATTCGCACATGAAAATATCAGAGGTGCGAGACCCGGGATTTGAACCCGCTTCACTCGGTCTCCCAAGCGAGCGCTTTACCACTGGGCTACCACTGCCTTAAAAAAGATTTATATCAATGATTAATCTACACGTAAATAAACATCGCAGTTAATATTATTAAGGTTGTAATTGCTTGGTTTGTTTGAGTGTTTTATTTAATGTATTATTTTTCATTTAAGGAAAGGCCTTTCAAAAAAGGCTTTTTGTAGATATTACTCTTATTTAAATATGTATATAAATTGTTATTGGCATACGTCCTCACGATTATTGAGCGCGAGAGAATCAGTTTGCACAATTAACATTCATGTGAGAAAACAGCCATTATTATAATTACCTTTAAGATCAGTAACATTTTAATCTATACATATAATAAAATTCTGAGTCAAATCTGTATATTCAATATTTTTTTGGAAATTCTTATTGAAATCGTCATTATTATCAATTCAGAAGTTGAACCTATAGTTTTTAGAACTTTTATCTGTCTGTTTGGGAACGTTTCACGAGAAAACCACTGGACAGATTTTGATGAAATTTGGTATGATGATAGTTTGTTATCTGGGTCCACATATATCCTATATGTGGACCCGAATAACTGCATCTTTACTAAACGTTAAAACGTAACTGGGGCGAACCCGAGTTGTGGGAGGGTGAGTCTCTAGTAGGATCTAATAATAATTCAAAACACGATATACCTATGTAAATATATTTTTGAGACGAAAGAGTAGTTAGTCAATAGAGTAGAAGTGTTAATTTAAAAGTTCCTCTCAATACACATTTCTTCTTTTTAGAGATATCTTAAACATGAATATATGTAATTATTTTTCTCAATAAACAGACTATTAAACTTTTAAAACACTTTGAGGGTAACTAATTATTTTACTTATATGGTAGGAGTTAAAAGAACTGTATCTATATGAAATATACATTTTTTAAAGATATAATATATCCTTGGCTCTATATAAATGACTGGTGTACAGAATATAAACTCCAAAACAGTGAAATTTTGGGTCTGTATGTCTGTATATTTGTGTGCGTTTCACGCAAAAATTACTGGACGGATTTTAAATAAATTTTGTATAGTAATAACGTATTACTCAGATGAACATTTACCATATCTAATTTCATTCCCACAGGAAAACACAATAACTGCTTCTTTCGAGTCGTTCTTAAAAATTTACATGGCTCAACCTTAAAAGATACATCAAAACAATGTATGTATTAAAAAATTGTAGGTGTTAAAAAGACTTAGACAAAAGTCCGCAATAGTACCTATATGTCTACCTCCTAAGGTACATTCGCAGTAGCTATTTTTTTCTTAAAACGCATGGCAGCATGGCAATTACAATTTTTATCAATTTAACGTAACTATGGACGCACCGGAGCAATGCGAGGGTAGGTCGCTTGTTTTTTTATAATTATGTAGCTACATATATGAGTCGCAGAAAAAAAAACATTACTGATTAATTATTTTTTTTATAAATACTGAAAGTCAGTGATGAAAATTAAATTGCCGAAGTCGCTCATAATTATACAGTTAATATTTCAGCTGTACTTGCAAGTTTAGTCTAACAATTGGTTTTCTCTATTTCTGTAAAAAGCAAAAAAAATCACTGAAAATAGCTAACAAGCATGGCGGTTAAATCGATAGGTATCAAAAACCTCGACCCTTTTCAGCTTTGATCCATCAGCCATGTACACACTGCATTTGAGGCGCTAAACTGAATAGCAAGTGGCCCTATTTAATCAATTATTTTTGAGTTAAATACTCATTTATCAAGAAAAGTATAGGCTTTATATTGTTCGTTTGTTTCTTTGATTGGCATATGAAAATTATGCAGGTTATTTTAGAAATGATTCGAACATGAATATTCAGAGGTGAATGATGCGAGATCCAGGATTTGAACTCGATTCAATCGGTTTTCCAAAACCCAAGCGAGCGTGCTACTACAAAGGCTACTACTGCCTGTTTTACAGTTAGAACTTCCTATTTTAAGTGTACTTTATGAGTCAATTACAAATGCCTGCCGAGTCTGACAAAGAACTTGTGTTTGATATTTTATCATTTTTCTATTAATTTACTAGTGTATTAGAACTACATATTTGGAGATTTTATAAGAAAAATTGTTGTTAAAGTTTGTCAGTGCAACATATGGTCTAAGTACCAATATATATGTATAGGATTTTTGAAAATTCATAGCTAGTATCGATTTCACACAATTTGTTACTAAATTTTAGTATTTTTGTACATGTTTTTGATGAACAATGTAAAGAAAATATAATTGCTAACAAAATATTTTGAGTAAACTTTTAAATGTTACCTATATGACCTGCTTTGCTATTGATGAAACCCAAATGTTTTGTTCTATGGAACAGTGAATAATGACTTGCTTCCTTAGTAAATTGGACGGTAATTAGCAAAGACATACAAACTTTGAATATGTGCTCTATGATACAAAATTACGGTCGATTTTTGACAAACAAAATCTCATAAATTCCAAGCCATAAAGTTCAAATTCCCATAAGTTCCAAAGTTAAACACTGACAATAGAACAAATGTTTGTTTATAACAAAAGAATTATTATCATAAATAGTATAGATAAATTGAAAATTAAGGGTACAACTTTACTACGTTATCAATAAGTATACATAGGTGCTTATGACTGGGCCATGCATGTTGGATGCTAAAAAAAATTAAATTCTCCATCCAACCGGTAGTATATGAACTTTGAAAATTAAAGTTATTTTTGTTAAAGGAGCAATATTGTCTAGTTTTTTGTTTTAATTTGGAATTTCTGTCTTCGTCTTATTTATTGAATTACCAACAAAAGTTACAATGGTTAAACATCATCAGCTAGATGCATTTTGATAGGTTTTGTTACGATATGATAGCCAACATGCTCAAGTACAAAACAGAGTCATGTTTAGAGATTGTGGATTAAATAGACAGAATACACGGTCTCGGATCTAGATGTGAAGCTTTATCATTTCATGCAGCAACGGAGTATTGTTCTGACATAGACAAAGTGTGCCGGAAAAAAATACAAGATAGTTGATACACTACACACATATGTATCTTTAAATACATACATATTATAAATATAAACACCTTTGTCTGAAGTTCAAACATTCGTGCTCATCACGCAAATGAATGCCCCCAGCGGGAATCGAACCCGCGACCGCTGGCACAGCAAGTAGGGTCACTACAAACTGAGCCAAATGTGTCGTCGGAAAGCGACATATTATGTTCCTTTTTATCGTGTTATATAAAAAAGTTTCGTTTAGGATATAGTAATAATATACTCCTGGCTGATTTCGGTCAAGACGCCCAATCTCATTAATACTCGACTTATAGCATGCGCAAGTAATATTGTGGTTCTGCTACAGAGAATTTCTTAACAGAAAAACCGAACCGAGGACTTGAATCCAGGACCTTTGGATCTGCATTCGTACTTGTTAGCCATCACCCAGACCAACGGGGTTATTTTTAGGATATTAATATAATGGATAAAGTTACTCAACGCGTGGGTCTTACAGGAGAGAACGAGTCACTAGTAACTTATAAAACTCTTAACGTGGATACAAAGGACCTAATTTTATAACAGGTAGTAATGAGCGAGAGATGCGAGGGTGGGTTTCAATTTGTTGTTGTTTATAGATAACTAGCGACTCACCCTCGCTTCGCTCAGGTTCGTTCCTAGCTACGTTTTATCGGTTAGTATGAAATACATACAAATCTTTGAATTGCTCGGCTTTTCTGTACTATAATATGCATGTATTATACATATAGACATTCCTCTTGAATCGCTCTATCTATTGCTGAAAACTGCATTAAAATCCGTTGAGTAGTTTAAAAGATCTAAGCGAACAGACAACGGAAGTGACTTCATTTTATACTATGTAAAGATATTAATAATTTCATTTAGCAAACATGATGAAGCGCATGAAAGAGAGAAATGGAGAAAGAGTATGGAGGTCTTTATCCTTACTTACGAGAGGATAAAGGCCAAATCACGTTTTCAGTTTTAACATCTATTAGGCTTAAGAAATTAAGGTCTCATAACTGCTTGTATGGACACTTGACAATACTATTCACCTTTAATTTATCATTATTGTATTAAAGGTTTCTCTTATACGATCTCTAATATTGCGATGCGTTTTTAACCGACTTGAAAAAAGGTAATATAATACATATATGGTTACACCTGCCTGTGACTTGTGATCATAATCTAACTTGCTGTAGGTCTCGTCGAAATATAAATAAAGGTACGTTTTAACGATTAGTATAGAATAGAAAAACTGTAAAGCAAAAACAAATATATAAAAAAAATAGGGAAAAAAGTAACCTATGTGCTATTCCAGACTATAATCTGTCTCTGTGCCAAATTTCATCCAGATCCGTTCTGCTGTTCTGGCGTGATTGAGTAACAAACATTCATCTATCCAAACTTTCACATTTACAATATTAATAATGGTATTATGAAATAAAATTGTATTCTATACTCTTCAAACGTTGTAAAAAATTGTATGTTCTTACTTTAAGCTTTTTATTATATGTAAATTAAGAATGGGATATGCAAGAAAATTTAACAAAACAACTACACAGAGTAAAATTAATTTATTTTTTTACACTGACGGAAAACAGTGGGTGTAATCATTTTGAGGTCTTTGTGTCTCTAGTCTGCTCATGTTATGACATGGGTTTTATTCTTATATTATATAAAATATATAAGAAGACTATAGTACTATTGTATTTACATTAATTAACAAATGTAAAAACGATTAAGTGTAAGTAGATTCTCCATCTAGGCCTATTTCAATAAAATACATTTTAGGTTTATATATACATTATAAATCATGGAAGATCTTATCACCTAACATCCAATAACATTAATTATTATAAAACTCTCAATATTTATAGATACGTTTGGGAATTTCAAAGGTGAAGCCCCTGAAGCGCTCGTCGTCCGCCGGCAAGCCCACGCCGCGCAAGAAGGCCAAGAGCATCTCGCGTTCCTTCACAGATAGCGATATGGCGAATGAGAAGCCTTCCATGCTGAATCACTCCTTCTCGAAGAAGTCCAGCTTGTTGCATCGCCCCTCCAACATTCTTAGACCTGTAAGTTAATAAATATTTATTTCATTATTGTTTTTTAAAGTAATATTTATGTATTTATTAAAAGTTAATCCACTTTAAGATTTCTTTAAAACAATTTTTCCTATAGAACCGCTCTTAAAATAAATAAATTCTATAAAAATCATTAAAATCAGTTTACAATATATAAAAATAACACCGAGTCTGTCAAAAAAAACAACATACTTAATAAATGTTACATTGTATAAAATGTCGAATGGTGAATGAATTGGATTTTTGTTTTGATATGTTTTATGATGACAACACTAATTACATGAGGTAGTAGAAGTTGGTCAATAATGATCGTTTTTAAGTGACATAGACTATTCCATTACGATATCAATTCTTTTTTTTATTTTATATTACGTATATATGAATCTTTACCGACTTTTTTTTAATAACAGCAATTCATATTTATACCTTTATAGCGACTCGCCCTCGCTTCGTCGGGTTCCTCCCGTAGGTACGTTTTAACGGTTAGTATAAAATAGATTGACTATATATACATTATATGATTTATAGTCTTCCTCAATAAACGGGTTATCTAATCTATACTAATATTATAAAGAGGCAAAGTTTGTGACGTTGTAGGAATTTTAAGGGTTGTGTATCTCTGGATCTAACCGATATTAATGAAATTTGGTAACAAGATAGTTTGAGACCCTGGGAAGGACTTTTTGTACTTACTTACAACGTTACTTTTTGTCCCGGAAATCATCCCTTTAAGGGGTGAAAATGGGAATGAATGTTTGTATTGGGAAGCAAGTTAGGGACTAACTAACTATTGCAAAAATAAATTTTCAAATCCTCTTAGTAGTTCCTGAGATTAGCGCGTTTAAACAAACAAATTTTGCCTCTTTATAATGTTAGTATGGATTAATTATTTAAAAAATATTTCATAATAAATATTAAGATACCATAAACAAGTCCAACTACTGGATATGATATTACTAAAAAATAATTTCTAGGAGACACCCCCATTAGACTTAGAGAATGTGTCAGAAACGCTGCTAGAAAAGAACATCAAGGCCAGCCAGATGAAGTTTGGGTTCCTCGGGCTCGGCATCATGGGCAGTGGCATAGTCAAGAATCTGCTCAACTCCGGACACAAAGTGGTTGTGTGGAACCGCACAGGGGCTAAGGTAAGTGGATTTGTTACTTGATGACCATTGAATAATATGTATTCTTTTCTTTATCCAGCCACAAATATCCATATATGTATAAATAAATACAGGGGATAAGGGTTTGTCTGTTTTAACTTGAATGATGATTTTTTATGATCTAGGTAGGTTCTTTTAGAATGTCTAGTTCGTCATACTTCTATAAGATGGAGGACGATAAGAAAAGGTCTTTTTTTATTGGTCATTTCACGTTTTTTGTTGACGTTCTTACTATGAGATTAATGAGAATGGTTTCTAATATATACGGTATGATATAGTTGATTCAACATGGCGTGGTATCTTGTAATCTGAAATGTAAATCACGAATGGCCATCTTCGATCAATTTATGTTTTCCTAGGTACGTTTTTTTAATTTATCACATAAACGTATCGAAAGTTTATACTGATTCCACAGTCTTGGGATTTGGACTTTGAAGACTATTAACTATGTGTTGCCATATCAATTAAATTGTGCTGAGACGAACTTTTTTTTATCATTATTATGGTAACTTGTTATATGATTGAGAATTATATTTTTAACCAAAAGAAAAAAATTGAGTTGCCTCGAATTGAAAAACAAAATAAAAACATAAATTTATAATTATTCATATTTTATGTTTTCTGTTAATTGATAAAGTTAAATATATAATATCATTAAAACTCAAAAAAAATCCATCATTTTTTAAATTTAGTAACATATTTATTTGGTTTTAAAATAATTACATTGCAAATGAATAAGTTATTGCTCATGAATGCTATTTATCAATTAAACATGACTCGGTACTGACTGCTATATATTGTATTATAATGTTGTTTTATGAGACAATATTAGCAGGTTATCTAGTAGAATATTGATATTGACAATGTAAATATTTTGTTAGATATTAATATTTCTCCAATCAAATGAGAAATGTTTGAAAAGATCATACATATAATTAAGCCAATATTTAATTTTGTTTCAATTGAAAAATTATTGTTTCTTAATATTATCTTAATCTATTTTTAGGGTTCCGTAGTCAACAAGGAACCCTTATAGTATCGCTATGTCCGTCCACAGCTCAGCTCAGAGACTCTTATTTATAATAACGTATATATTTTATTGTAGTGACGTTATTATTTCGTTAACATTTTAATGCTGATCAAAATTTTTCCATATCATTCTAAAAAAATTTTAACGTACTTAATGCCGTGATATTTATTGTGAATTTTCCTTTTCAAGTATTTGCTAATTTTTACTAATATATATTCTGATGTTTATGCGTTTTACAACACTATATTATGAACATTTTAGATAGCAATTTTTTGATATCTCAATTTAGTTAGCATATTTTTAATACAAAGTTTCTATTTCATTTTGGGCTTATATAAAACCTTTATAAATTGATAAAAAGTAACAAAAGCGATGTCGTGATTTGACGATTTTTAAGAAAGAGAACCTTCGGAATAATAGCTTTGTGATTGCGATCACAAAGATATTTTCCCCCAAAAGATTTATACACAGAAATTTAACTGGCGTCCATTCATTTAAAAAAAGCTTTAGATAGTTCGTCGTTAATCGTTTCAAACATACATGCGTCAAATATAGAACCAGTTATATTGAAATAATTCTTTCTGCAGTGTTTACATAAAAGATATAGGTAATAATATAAATGATTTTAAATAAAAAAAGGTTATTCGATACCAGGGTATAGCCAGACTTTGCGGTTTTATATTTCATAACTACAATCTACGCTAGAAACTGATACATCAATGGACTACGCGAATTAATATATTAGATTTAGGCCTTCATCATTTGTACAATAGAAAGTTTATGATTTGTCTATACACTATAATTAAATAAAACTATCTTTTCGGATATTTTTCGCAGATTTATTTTAAACCAAAAATTAAAATAAGTCCGCGAAAAAATCCGAAACGAGATTCGCGTAAATCTAAGAAAGTATTATTAAAATTAATTTTATTATTATCTTACAACTTTAGAAGCGATAGGGTGCAAAAACACTTCATTTACTTATATAAAATCAGGTTAATATTAGTATATTAAGTTAAAGCAATTATTTTATCTGATTTAAGTTATATTTATTCTACGTATTAATATATATCTTTTGCGGCGCTCATCGGAGTATTCAAAACGATTGTTACGTGAATTTTTTTGAACAAATAAAGTCTTGGCAAAGTTCTGGGTGTTTTATTTATTCGTGGATGGAATTGGATAGTTATATTATAAGGCACAATTTTTTATATTGTTTTAGTTTATAACTTTTTTTTTTAATTGGGTTAGTCTGAACTTTTTGAGTCTACTTATTTTTTTTTAAATTAATAAAAAAACTTGTTCAGTTTTTTTTACTAAAAATGTTGTTATTTTTTTGTTAATAAATCAAACGAAAAAATACATTGAAAAATAATTTATTCTGCATGATTTGCTTATCTCGTTTATAATATTTAGAAAATTTTCAACAATAATTGTATATTTTATATTAAGAAACGTTATACAATATAATCATTGTTGCATGTAGTATTTGGCATATCACTGCAAGACTTCGATACGACGGTCACAAAATATAAATATAGTATAAATAGTAAAGTTCCCTGCGCGTACTCGCGCCCGCCGCGAGACTGCGCAGGGCCGGAGTTCGATGGACAGACTACGATACACCAGAGCAGTACGAACGATTACAACAATGACAGTAACAACCTTACACCTCGCTTTAAACTACTTAAGTCGAACAAATACAAAATGCATAACGTTCTAAGTTACCCTAAAATATATCAAAATGGAAAATGATTTAAACGAACAGACGTATTTACAGACTAAGCGCCACTACTTAACCTACCACTAGGAGAAACGAAACCGCTATTGCGTTCAATCTAGACTATCACAGCTTACTTAAAAGTACTACACTCGACCGAGAGCACGGGCAAGATACTGTGCAGGGCACATGACTTAGTTTATGTTCACTTTTTTAATTACAAAAATAATTTTAAGTTAACGAGAAAATGTGTTACAATAGTTCCTAAAAGTTAAGACATTAGCAAGCGACGATATCGTTGATGTCCTATGTATAATAATTTAATGATTGTAAAAGTCATGTGCTCTATTCACACATAGGATGGGGATTCAGTGTAATCACAGAGGCGTATGTCGACGTCTGGGCGCGGGCCCAGAGCGTATATTTTGAACACACGCGTCAAAAGCCTGTACTACAAGGGCGTGTTCTCGCACAGTCTCGCGCACTCCCCGCACACCAGCTGCCCCGCGGCGTGGCGCACCTGGCACTCGGGCTGCGCCAGCTCCACCGCGAGCAGTACACGGTTTTTATGTCGGGCGTCCGTGTCGTCACCCGCGCCCTCCCGCTCCACGTCCCTGCACAACTCCGGCGAGCTGATGCTCGCCGACAAGTTCCTCCTGTCCCGCAACACGTCCCGGTGGCCGAGCAATGGTTGGCTGGATGGCTTGGCCTCTTCCCTGTATCTCTTGCTGCAGTGCCCGATCCGCGAGGGCGATTGCGACCCCGACGGCGTGGGTGCCTCGCTGGGCGGCGGCGCCGGCTGTAGCGGCTTTATCATCGCCATCAGCCGCGGGGGCCCGCTCCTCTCTATCATGTTTATGTGGATCCCGTCGGGAATATTGATAGGCGAGTTGCGACGCGAATTCACAGACCTCTCCGTCGGCGTGTAGTATACCGATATTTTGCTGTCATCGTCGAATATAGGATTCGGTAGCTGGGCCAGCTTTTCAATTTTGGTCTTCAAATACATGTCTATTACTTCGACGTCCGGGTCGAACGCCATAGAGTCGCTCTGTCCGCACGATCCGCTACGACAGTTTTCGAAGTATAAGCTTGGTAAATTCTCTAGAACTTTGTTCAGTGTTTGTTGCTGGTATTTATACGACTCGCGCAACCGGAGTATTTGGTGTGCGCTGAATTTTCTTATTTTATTCCGTTGGAATACATAGTTCTCTCGCACCCAATTCAGTTGTGACGTCGAGTATTCACGGACACGTTTCACCTGCGTCAACAACGATAATAAATTTTAATGTTATTTTTCTTACCATCGCAATTTATTTGCCATAATGTATGCGTATAATAATATTATATATTATAAAACTTATAAAATTTGAATATTTAATACAACTATTTATACCTGATCATAATATTGATCTTTCATAGCCGTCAAATGGTTAGTGCCGATGTCTCTGATGTTGCGTAGATGAGCCGCTTGACTCGAGTAGCTACTTTGAATCCACTCCATTTGCTGAGTGCAGTTCTCTTTGATACGATGAACCTAGGAACAAATAGTAATAATTACAACAAATTCTTAACTGACGGATATTTTTTTCAAATTAATTATTACTTGGACTGCATAATTTTCTCTAAGTTTCTCCAATTGTTGCCGTTTATATTGTTCAATGTTGTCCAACATGCTGTATATCTGCCGTGTACGAGGCGCATCGCGATTGACACAAGTACAACAACTGCAGCAAGTTTCCAGTATACGAAATCTAAAAAGAAAAAAACATTTATAAAAAATATATTTATAAAAAAATTAACAATTATTTATTTTTATAGAAAATTGACACTAACTTGTGGAATATGTATCGCATAGCTTGCACAAGTAAAGTGAGGCCTAGAAAACTCGCCGCACATATAGCTCCACATAACAAACTGTACATTTTTATTTCAAACATAGTCATAGGATCTATGTTTAGAACAACTTCCACGGTGAGGTTAGCTGAAGGATTCGACGCAAAGCATATGTAGGTGCCACTGTCCTCTCGGTGAATATCTTCTATAAATAATGACCCATCTTTTAATTTCACTCTCGATTTACTGTAATCTATGGGGCGATAATACTGATCGTGGGCGACACCGTGCTTATAAAATATATCCGGTAACGATGGTTCTGGGTTCCAATGGTACACTTCCCTCGTAGGAGTTATCCATGTGATAGAAGGTGCCGGATTGCCAGCAAACTTGCATTCCAACAACGCATCCGTTTGTAATCTATGCAACGTTAATGGGCTACTTTCGATGAGAGTTGGCGGTTCACAATCAGTATTATTTAAAACCGTCAGCATGTCATTCGGATATGCTAGTCTACAACTCAAGTCCGACTTAACGATGTCGTCTTTCCTTCTTTCCACCCAATTCACAAACCACGCCATGCGACAGTCGCACGCCCACGGGTTGTTACCTATTCTTAACTCTTGTAATTTATCTAGCATCTTTAAAGATAACGGAAGAAACGTTAGAGCATTCGCACTTATATCCAAATGAGTCAAAGACGGCGTATCTTGTAACACAAATGCCTCTATTTCACGTAACAATTGGTTGTTTCTAATATACAGACGTTGCAGATTGTGTAATCCTTTAAAATTAGTGTTCTGTAAAACAGTAACTTCAGTGTGATCGAGGTAGAGCGTTATCAAATTTTCGTTATGTTGGAAGAGCATTGCGGGCAACATTTTCAGTCTATTTGCGCCCATATTAAGCGTTTTTAATTTATTGAGATTCTTAAAAGAATCTTGTGATATGTTTTGAAAATTGTTATAACTAATATCGAGTTCCCTCAGTTGTTCTAAATTATCGAATAAAGCTTTAGGAATATAGTCCAACTTGTTGCTGGAAATATCAAGCGTCTCCAATTCCTTTAGATTGACTAGAGCATTAGATGTAATTTTGACTAGGCTATTATTGTTTAGGAACAGAGTTTTTAGTTGACGATTGGGCTTAAAATAGTAATCTAAGAAAGTAGCAATTTTATTATGAGATATATCCAAATACTGCAATCTTATCATCGGCCCGAAGACCTGGAATGGTACCGCTTGAAGTCTATTGTTGGACACATCTAGAACTTCTAAGTTTTCTAAATCTACGAAAGTGAATCTACGAATGTCGTCTATATGGTTTCTGGATAGGTTTAAATATTTTAAACGACTCAGTCTCGCGAATAGTCCGTGTTCAGTTCTCTTGATTTCGTTTCTGCTTAGATCGATGTATTCAATGTTTTGTAGACCGTCAAAAACGTCAATTTCTATGGCGCTTATATTTGAACTTGTCCAAGTTATCTCTTGGAGCTGGGGCCCATAGTTATAAATGGCGGTTCTAGATAGCTTATTATCAGGGATCCTAGTGCCAGAGCACCCCAATTTCGTTGATGTGCATAATACGCAAGTAGAAGGACACTCCTCCGCCTCCACAGCTGCGCAAATTATTGCCAGCGTCAATATTTTGTGCAGCCACTGCATTATTTTACAACCCTCATAGTCTCTTACTGGCTGGAAAGAGAAAAACAAAGATAACTTAATTCATTCAGATATTGAAATATTATTTAAATTTACAGGTTGACTTTGTTAAAACATTCATAATTTGTTAACTTTAAATTTTAAAATCAAGCTTTTATTATTTTATTTAAACAAGAGTTTAATGAGTCACTTTTTTACACATGCACATAATCTCACAGAGAAGAATTTGACCAAAACAATTTAAAATATATGAGACATTTATTTTATTATGTAATATTGTAAAAATTATTCAATTTGTAAACATTTTCTTAGTAACTTTTAATATTTGTGTAATAAGTAAACCTTGGATAGCATCAGATAATGCACATTGTATTATAATTTCTATTTGTAGGTCAATAACGTTATAAATATTATTCTTGATCACTTTGTACTGCCTCAAAACTAGTTTGGATACTATACTCGATGTATTTTTATCAAAACACGTATAATTCAAGTAAATTATGCGAGATCGATAAACTTAAATGTTATATTTATAACCATTTATTAATTATTAATATAACAATATAATTTAATAAATACAAAAAGTGCTCTATTTTCTTAAGTGATAGTAAGGTCAATGCATTCCGTTACTGTACTTTACAGCTGATAGATTATACAATAACTTTATAATACTTGTTGCCCATTTATAAGTATTTTGTGTCGATTTATATTAAGGATAAATGTTTCTTCACATATATTCCCTCGGTGTTATTCACCGATGTTTTACACAAATAAATTCTAAGCATTCGTAATTACTTAAACAATTACTGAGAACTCGTATAATAAGTTATGAGCGCCTTTAGTAATTCATTACATTTCTAGAAAAATCGTTTGTATATTTTGTTGTAACTGTTAATAAATAAACCGCTCGAGACTAATGTGTTTTTCCTACCATATTAATTATTGTAACTTCTCGCGGCTGCTTTGTATCTGGCCAGGCTGACTATCCTTAATCCATCTTTTGTTTGTTTCACTTTCATGTATAAAATGTTAGACGTGTTCATAAAATGTATTTAGAAGATACAAGGTATAAAATAATTTACCTAACACTTGTCCATATATCATTCCACCTTGCATAATCCACGTTATTTCTTGTTGACAACAGATGTGAAAACGCCAGACATACTAGCGTTGTAACCACGTCACATTCACTACACACATATTATTTCATGGTAGATGCTCCCAATCGGCACACACTGATAAACTAATATATAATATATACGAAACTTAATATACAATTTTCACATATAAAAAGATCGCTCTCGCGATATTACAAAGCGCTGTCACTACGACCGAGTCGAGCACTGGAAAGAAATAAATGGCGGTGGTTAGAGTTGCGCGGCTCGTCGTCCCTTTTCCGCATGCGTGGCAATTAGTAGGCCGTCTCACTCGCACAGTCAGCTGGGGAGCGAAGGCGAACGAGGGACGCCGAGTCCCGGCGAAAGTGCTCGGAAGCGTCGTGTCCGCGACTCTAGTCTCGTTCATTCTCATTTTGTTAGAATTTCTTGCTTTTGAGGAAAGCGAACAAAATGAAGTAATTTTGGGGTTCTCCTGGTTGGAGATAAAAACAGAAGTATTTTTATTATTATTTTTTCATTAGTTCATTTAAGTTTTAAGTAAAAAATTAATTTTGCACCTTCTATTCATGAATGACTTCGAAATTCGAAATGTGAGCAACCAAAACTACCGTTTGTAAATGTCTATTATTATTAAAAACTTATTAAATAAATAATTCTGTAAATTGAAATGTATATGGAAAATATTTAATGATCACATCATAATTAGCAATAACATAATATATTGAGATAAAATGCTTACTTACATTATTAATATTTTAATACACATTTAAATTTCTGGTATCTCAATATGGTAATAAAGGTTTCCATGACGTTCGTCATTTTGATAATATCTTAAATATTCGTGATGGTTGTTTATTCATAATTGAATTTTTAGAGTTTTTGTACAGCCTATAATATTCTAGTTCAGGGTCTTGAGTTTTATTACATGTGAATGAGAAGCGTCCCCCACACGTCATATAAGTAGTCCATGACGTATCTACGGTGTTATGTACTTGCTTACATAATTATAAATAATGATTTTATAACTAACATACATGATTTAGTACACACATTAATGATTGCTTTAATGTGTTATTTCCAGTCTATACTACTCACTACATTAATTTTTATATAGTACTTTCTTAGATTTATGCGAATATTTGATATTTTAAATAAAACTATCTTTTCGGATTATTTTGCGGATTTATTTTGATTTATGGTTACCGACGTTTCGAATGCTTTACAGCATCCATGGTCACGGGAGATACTAAGGTTATAGACGTCTCAAACACATACTTGTTACAGACAGTGCTTATCCACTATTTTACAAAAATGATTTCAAAGATTTAAAAATGGCACCAAAGTGCCTTACAATTTTGTTGATTTTTATTTCTAAACATTTTTTTTTAGAATTATTTCAATTAAATATAGCAATATTATTTATTTAATTTTAGCTGTTATTATTATAAATATTACAATATTTTTTAAATCCGCGAAATATTCTTACATTTATTAGTGATCACTACATCACATCACACATGGTTGAAAATCGAATCGACCATAATTCCTTAAGTTTGATCGATATTGAGGTTCTTTTCTCAATTTGACCACAGACTCAAAAGATTATATATGCGTGTGTGTGCCAAATACATGGTAATTAGTGTGTGTAATGTTTTTTTATCTATACATATAATAAAATTCTAACTAAGTCAAATCTGTACATTAAATATTTTTTAGAAAATCTCATTGAAATAGACATTATTATCGATACACTGGCCGAATCTATAGTTTTTAGAATTTTTGTCTGTCTGTCTGTTACCGCATCACAAAAAAAACTACTGGACGGATTTTGATGAAATTTGGTATGGTCATAGCTGATTATCCGGGTCAACATATAGGATACTTTTTACCGCAGAAAAATATCTCATTTCTGAGAAAAAATACAAAAACTGGTTAGAATAAAAATCGATGATACTATATACATTTTAGCAAGTTAACTTATTAAATATGTCAAAAACTATTAAAAATAGCTAATGTTGAAAAAGTATATCAATAGCACTATTTTATTCATTAAAAAAAATATTTTAATGAATATTTATTTTTGTATTATTTAGATATTTATCAATAGATGTCGCCATGTGTCTTTAAAATACGTAGTTTTAATTCCAAAAAATTGCATGTACAAATTCGACCTTTTTATGATTTTATTAGATTACTACTAATTTACCCGCGGCCCACCCGTGTTTAAATGATCAAAAAACAATTTTTTTGGCTTTATAAATTAGTTACAACTATAGATACATTAAAATTTAATGAAGCAGTATCTGTGCTTTAAATATTTTTTGGAAAATTTTATTGAAATACACATTATTATCGCTAACAGAGGCCGAACCTATAGTTTTAAGAATTTTTGTCTGTCTGTCTGTCTTTCTGTCTGTGACCGCATCACAGAAAAATCACTGGAGGGATTTTGAAGAAATTTGGTATGATGATAGCTGGTTAACCAGGTCAACTAATATACTAATACGAGTATACTAATATGTAAAACCTAAGAATTTGGTTTTTGGTCATCTGAACGCGGGCGGAGCCGCGGGTAATGCTAATAATAAGTGTGGGAAATTTCATACTCCTCTGTCCGCGCAATTTTCGTAAAAAGGGGTACAAAGTTTTTGATTTACGTATTAATATATAGATATTTATATTAATAAGTAGGTATATAAAATAAAATTATTGCGACTTTTTCTCTTTTTGAAAACACTGATCTTTATAAACTTCTTAGTAGGCCAATAATACATAGTACCTTATGTTAATACATAGTATTACATTTCAAAGTTACAGATATAATACATAGTTAATATACATACAAAAATACACTTATACTCTCAAATTTTTTTAGTATTAGTATTATTAGATTTTTATCTAATATTTTATACAAAACAATTTCTTGAAAATATATAAATGTAATAAAAAGAAGTAAGTACGCGCAGTCAAAGCTGCCGGCACTTTTTCTTTAGATCAAGGTGATGGATTAGACGCCTTATTTCCGAAATCCTTGTATTAGAGAATGAAGCCTGCGCCAAGAATCATATTACGCAAGTGTCCATCGCCTTCCATAGCAACTATAATAACTTAAGTAAAAAAAGACCCAATATAATCGTAGTTGTCTTAGACATTGCCCGTTAGTAACACAAGTACCTTTTCTGACTTTTCCGCGGATTTATTTAGATTTTTTGTTCTCGACGTTTCGAATGTTTTACGGCCATCATTGTCACGGGAGAGAATCTCGCAAGATAAAAAAGATAGTTTTATTTAATATGTCAAACATTCGCATAAATCTAAGAAAGTATTACGTTATTTATAATTAAATTTGAACTAGCGACCCGCCCATGATTCGCTATATTATAAGTATATAAGTGTAGTATATATATATATATATATATATATATTATATTTTGAGCTATCATAACTATTAAGACAAGCAATTGTTTCATAGTCTAGTGCGTGCAGAAGTTCATTAGGTTTGGTTGAGTCAGCAAGGGATATAATAAAGATACAAACAAACAACTTCACTTTCACATCTATTACATTACTAATGATAGTTTTCTTAATCTATTTAAACGTACAATTTGGACTGTTTCCAACCAGTTGTATGGATAAAGATGTATGCGCTTATGACATTTGATAAACATAACTATATCTGTCACGCCTACGCGACATTAATTATTTTTTTTTTACATATTTTCATAATACATAGTACAAATTAAAATTCTGTACGAATTTACAAATAGCTGTTACGTATCGCTTTTTTTTTAAATTTCATTTGCCCTTGATGACTTGACTGGTTAGTGGTTTACCTTTCACACGTCAAGCCGTTTAGAATAACTGTCGCCCCTACAGTGTACACATTCGTTCCACTGATTGTGAGTATTAAGTTCATTCTAAAATACTGAAATCAAGTTGGAGATATTTTAAAATTAGTTAAGTAAAAATGGCTTCTCTATACCTTATAGATTAAAAAAGTTTCATTATCAAACGTTGACAAAGTACATATCTATACTAATAATATTAAGAGTTTGTTTGATTGAACGCGCTAATCTCAGGAACTACTAATCCGATTTGAAAAAATAATTTTGCATTAGATGGCTTGTTTATTGAGGAAGGCCTAATAGGCTTTAAATCATAATATAGGCTATCTATTCCATACTAACCATTAAAACGTAGGTACCTAGGAAAGAACCCGAGCAAAGTGAGGGTGTGTCGCTAGTGGTGTATATCTTCCAACATTATTTATTTCTTCAATACCGCATATAATTTTAAAATTCAATCACTAACAGTTAAAATTCATTGTTTTTATGTTCATGTTAGGTAATTATACCAGTCTAATGTACCTAGAATTAATAAAATCTACCTCATGTTACTGGCTAGGATAATTAACATTTCTGAACTCAATTAATAGATAACTGCGTTGTAGGGCTTAGTTCTCTCATGTATAGCAGTTGATCGTTGTTATCGATCCCGTGCTACGTTTACAGGCACCGCGGCTACGTACTAGAAATTTCTAAGAAGACCTATAGCTTGTGTAAATGAAATTACAATGAGATTAATAAAATACAATACTTAGCTAAAAGGTTCGTTTAATTTACTTTTAGTCTGAATATCGGTTAAAAATGTTATCCTACGAAAATGATATCGTATTAGGGAACGCCCACATCGCTTTGTACGTCACTGACAGAGACAGCAAAAAAGTTTGTCAAATACGGTAGAGATCGTCCTATTGAATCCCCTACGCTGGTGACCTTAGACGTTCTAGAGAATTTGTTCCTGCTCATGTACAATCTTTATAGTAATCGATTTAATCTAACGTTATGAAATAAGGTGAATATGAAAACTGATAAATATGTTATGATATTTATTTAATTTATACGACTTCAATAAAATTGTTGACATACTGGTCAAGGTTGCTCATCGAATAGTTTGATAAAAAAATTGTGCTGGAACGTAATAGTTTCTAGAATTTTTGTTACTACTTTTTACTGTAAGGTTTTGTATACGTCATTTAGTAGTATTTTATAATTTGTTTACGTACAAATATTGATGAACTGGCGATTCATTCTCGCTTCGCTCGTGTTCGTTTCTAGGTACGTTTTAAAACGGTTAGTATGGAATATACTATGTATATATTATATGATGAAACGAACAAACTCTGCCTCTTTATAGTATTAGTATAGATTATAGCATGATACGCATATGGCTATGGCTTGATATCCCCCTCGTATGCAGGGAGACCCGTGCCCAGCAGTGGGACGTTACAAAGGGCTGAATACATACATCGATAGCATGATATTCTACTACTCCACATTGTTGCTAGCTCTCTGCACATGTAAATTGATTATTATCTGTGGATATAAAGGGTCTATTACGTCATATAAACCACAAAATGGCGTATCTCGTTTTATTCAGCGGATCAGCAAACCTTTATCTTACACACAGTTTCCGGTATGAATTACACATTTTATAAATTAAGCAATTAATTTAGTTACCAACGTTACAATTTCATATACACATATGTTAGATATATTTGGTGGTTTTCATATAGCCCTATTATTCTGTTTTAAATAATATATAAGGACTAGCATTGCCCGCGGCTACGCCCGCGTTTAGATGTTCAAAACCCAAATTCTTAGGTTTACATATTAGATATACTCTTACAATGCAGTTTTTGTATTTTTTCACAGAAATGAGATATTTTCCCGCGGTAAAAAGTATCCTATATGTTGACCCGGATAAACAGCTATCACCGTACCAAATTTCATCAAAAACCCTCCAGTGGTTTTTCTGTGATGCGGTAACAGACAGATAGACAGACAAAAATTCTAAAAACTATAGATTCGGCCTCAGTATTATCGATAATAATGTCCATTTCAATAAGATTTTCCAAAAAATATTTAATGTACAGATTCGGCTCAGTTACAATTTTATTATATGTACTTATAGATTAATGACACACTTGAGAAAAGCAAGTAAGGGTAAACATGTATTTAAAAAAACAAGTTTGATAACAAAATGTTCAAATATTTTTCCTATCAGTAACCTTACAGTTTATTTAAATTTTTATTTTTTACAAACCTTCGTTTTTCGACAGACGATAATTGCTATTTACAAAACATACCGCAAAACACAATGTTAAATTCGTTGTAAGTAAGTAGGTCACTTTTAATGAGATTTAGTGAAATAACCCATTTTTAATCGGAATTGGGGTCACAATTTTTGTTTCCTTTCTAAAATATAAATGAAGCTTTTACTTACCGCAAACAGAAACTCTATTCAAATTTCATTAAAAGTGATAAAAATTACCTTTTATGAATGTGTTTATTCAATACTAGCTTTCAGTCTTAACTTTACATGCGTCGTCAGTACAATGAAAATTTAATTTTCATTTAATTTCATTTTCATTGCACGTGCATGTAATTAAAAAAAAACTAGTATAATGTGATTAGTGAGATTTTTTAGTTAAAACGCATTATACGGAACCTATTAATAACGATATAAAATAATTATCACAAAAATAATAATTAATAATTATCCTAGTATTCCTACTATCCTACTAATATTATAAATGCGAAATTTTGTGAGGATGTATGGATGTTTGTGAATCTTTCACGCAAAACTACTGAATGGATTTTAATGAAACTTTACAATAATATAGCTCATATCAGAATAATACATAGGCTACTTTTTACCAAAAAATGTACGATTCCCGTGGGATAGATTCGTTATTGTTTTCCTAGTGGCAAACCGGAGCGAAGCGAGGGTGAGCCGCTAGAGAATAATAAAAATAATTATGAAGTTTAGCTAATCAGTTTTACACAGTTTTGTTAGTACTTACATGCTTTATAAAATCCCTAGGTCGAAAAAGTGTGTTCGCTAGAAACGTGGAACCTGTATCGTGCGACCTTGAAGAAGGTTACCAATTTAACGCTGGATAATGTATAACTTATTATTTCTATCGATCTTTCTCCTTCAAGTTTAATCAAGGCGTTCACGACTTTCATATTAATTTTGTTCACATCATTAAATTATGTAAATTAGATATTTGTAAAGTAAAAAAAAAATCGATATGAAAATATGAAGTAGGCAAAAATCGATTTTCAATTTGGTTACATAGTCCTCTGTGAAGTTGTTAAAAACGTATTCTACTCAAAAAAGATACACTACCCCCCTACTGTTGTCTTACGATAATACAAACACAACAACAAACAAAGTAAAACACTGAGCAGTAAATTATTATAAATATAGATTTTATTATTTGAACTTAATTAAAATGGCTTTTTAATTATGAATTTTAAATTATACTTTATGTAAATGTCACTTTACTAACTGTTATTTTGTTTCAAAAGCCATTAAAGACTAATCATTTTTATCTGCCGATCGAAAATTTAGATAGCCTCAATTCGGCAAGTTGCCGCTTGAACAGCTGGCGGTCTCTGTGATAAAAATAAACCGGATGTAGGTTCACCATTCATATTGTGACTATAGTTCCCAATAAAAATAGTTTTTATGTTATTTCGTAAGAGACGATAATTTATTATAAGTATACGACAAAAAAATACTCTATTATTTTGCAATTTAATGATAATTTAAAGTAAGACTGAATGATTTTTATTGTTATCTCAATTTTTTGTGTCTTAAAATAATCAATTACGATAAAAGAAGAGGAAAAATAATATAAATTTAAATTATACATGTAATAAAATTCTAACCGAGTCGAATCTGTACCTACATTAAATATTTTTTGGAAAACCTTATAAAAATAGTCATTATCGATACAGAGGCAAAATCTATAGTTTTCTGTCTGTCTATCTGTCTGGGAACGCATTACGAGAAAACCACTGGATAGATTTTGATAAAATTTGATAGGATGATAGCTGGTTATCCGGGTCAACATATAGGATACTTTTAACTGCGGGAAAATAGTCTCATCTTTGAGAAATCTATACTAACTTTAAAGCGAGGGTGAGCCATTATATAAATATAGAGATAAGTATACTATAAAAATACTCTTTTTTTTACAATTTAATGATAATGTAAGTA
This sequence comes from Brenthis hecate, assembly GCA_951806755.1. Taxonomy (NCBI): domain Eukaryota; kingdom Metazoa; phylum Arthropoda; class Insecta; order Lepidoptera; family Nymphalidae; genus Brenthis; species Brenthis hecate. Next base: position 10,637,020 of record OX638259.1, on the reverse strand, counting down.
AAACTAAAGGATTTTTTGTTATCTCGATATATTGTATATTAAAATAAACAATTAAGATAAAAAAGGGGAAAAACAATGTAAATTTAAATTATACATATATGCAGTTTCTAAGTGTCCGATATACATCCATAATAACTGGTGCACGTAGCCGCACGTGAATTTTTGTAACGTTTAGCTCACGAGACTATGCTATAGACGTGGTCTAGTTATTTTGCATTATTCCATGGTATGGCAATGAATGAGTGATAATGAAATCAGTCAAGGTTTTCGCGGCGTGTTTTTCTTTCGATCTTCAGAATTGAGTGTTGTATAAAGTGTTGATATATAAATGTTTTTGGCTATTGTGGCTCAATGGCAAAGCTCTAAACTGATTATATTGGTAGCCTCTGTTAAGGAGATCATTATAAGTTCAATTCTTGCTCAGGACGATCTTTTGTTGATTTTAGACCATCCATATATTATAATAGTTTATTTTAAGGTCCGTTTTTGATTTCATACATACATTTATCTATTCTAGTCTCAAGTTTCGTTCGTTCGATTATAAACGTAAGTAAAATTTTGTTAAAAATAGAAAATAAAAATCATCAATCATGTTCTTTCAAATATTTTTTACTATGTCGTTATTAAATTGGGGTTTTATTACGTTAATTTCGTTACAGATATAGGTCGTCGTTGCTTTATCGGGGTCGTTCAATATTTGTAGTTGTAGGTCAAGACTTCAAATATCTTTTCCTAGAAAGTCCACCCGCTTTTATACTATAAAATGTTGGGTAGATACTTTTGAATTTTGAATAAAAATAATAATAAATTTGCTTTTCTAAAAACAGCATATTAACAAAAGTAACATTTTTTTCTTATTCACGATACGTTTAGCTCAGTTAGTGCTTTGTAGTGTGTGTACTTGCTGTGCCAGCGGTCGCAGGTTCGCTAGGGGCATTTATTTGTGTGATGAGCACGAATATTTGTACTCCAGCCATGGGTGTTTATATTTATAATATGTATGTATTTAAAGTTATACATAATATATGTGTAGTGTATCGATTATCTCGTATGCATAATACAAGCCTCGTCGTAGCTTACCATGGAACTAGATGGTGCTGTGTGTTAATGTCCCAACATATTTATCACTAGCATTGCCCGCGGCTCCGCCCGCGTTCAGATGACCAAAAACCAAATTCTTAAATTTTACATATATATATACTCTTACATTACAGTTATTGTACTTTTTCTCAGAAATGAGATATTTTCCCGCGATAACAAGTTCCTATATGTTGACCCGGATAACCAACTATCACCATACCAAATTTCATCACAATCCCTGCAGTGGTATTTCTGTGATGCGGTAACAGACAGAGACAAAAATTCTAAAAACTATAGATTCCGCCTTTGTATCGATAATAATGTTTATTTCAATAAGATTTTCCAAAAAATATGTAATGTACAGATTCGGCTCAGTTACAATTTTATTATATGTATAGATTATTAATCTAGTTAGTAGCTAGAAATCCTACAATTGTTTTAATAAATACAAACTGTATGTAATACATAAATACGTTACAATAGCTTAAATTGTTCTTAATGGAATATCTATTTTCACGCCAAGATTTTTATGGCTTCGTCTCACAAAGAAAACGATATCAAAGTCCATTCAACATTTTTTGCAACAATCTAACACCATATTTCTGCGTCCTTCTCTCTCAACCCATTAATCAATAAGATAAAACGAGACGGGTATATTGGCGTCATTCATAACGTCACTCAGGTGTGCGAAATGTTCTTGGCCTTGTTTGTAGGGCTTCTTGTTAGGGATTTAGTTAAGTGATTTTGAAGTCTTAGTATGTTACTCACTGCCCTAGACTTTACTTTAATTAACGTTTTCCTATTATATTTCAAATTAATAATAATAATATTCAATTCGATTTTGTTATTAATCGATGCAAAACGAATAGGTAATATTTTTATCATTCCTATGCGTTTGACGTGAGATAAAAAAATATGAAAATATTCAATTTCTTTCAATAGCTGTCACAATCAGCTTTACTTGAGTAAAGATTATAAATATCACGTTTTTGGTGATAAAAAAGGGCATTCTGGTCACATGTAGCCGATTGAATATTATTTTTATATTTATGAGGCGATATGAAAACACGTTAAATGAAATCGATTATACGGAGGTATATAAAGAAATAAATGATCTTAACTCACTGTGCAATCTTGAGTTAATTATAATTTAGTTATATATTATATTAAACACAAACTACGAATTATATGGTCCATATTATAATAATGTAATTATTACATAATTTCAATTTAATCAATGGTTCTGACGGGGACTCAACCCTGCGATAAAAAACTAAAATTGAAAATGACGATCGTCATTGAATATAATAATTCGTAGCTTGACTTGTATATCCCAAGATTGTTAACGTCAGATTTGCGTGCATGCTTTACATATCAAGGACGTTTGGTTTTTGTATCTTAGTTTACCGTTGCACTTTCGTCTACAAGGTACGTCATGTCGTACGATCAATACAATTATTGTAACTGATTCTTATTTACGTCTTATATTTTTCTTTAAATATTAATAATTTTGTGGTACACTAGCGAATCACCCCTCGCTCCGCTCGGGTTCGTCCCTGCTTACGTCTTAACGTTTAGTATAGATTTCTCAGAGATGAGATATTTTCCCGCAGTAAAAAGTATCCTATATGTTGACCAGAATAACCAGCTGTCACCAAATTTTCAATATCAATAACTTTTCCTCTTTTTAATATTAGTATAGATAAAAAGTAGTATATGTTACTAGCGCTCTAAAAGTGAAGCTCACAAAGGGAGGTAATAGTCTCCATCGGCTTCAGTCGCTTTCGAATAAATAATGAATACGGATGTGCTTCCCACTTTGATAATCGGTGTTATACATTTGTTTTTATAACTAAAACGCCGTCGTGTGTATTACGTAAATACAATTATTATTACTATCGAAGAAAAGTAAACAAATTTCGCGGGATTGAGCATGTGTGCTGCCCCTGGAGAACACTTTTTTGCTAGTTTTGTGAACATATAACGTATCTATATTATAAAATGTCTATATATGGCTTGATATACACGCTTATGTTCGTTTCATTTGATACGTCCTAAATTTAGCGCACTGAATTTGTGTCGCTGAAACATGTAAAAGATTAAGGTCAAAACATTTGAAAATTCAGTTACCGTATGCCGTGTTGTGCAAAACCTTCATTAAAGGCATAAAATGAAACTGCTTTACGGATGCTAGGCTTCCTTTCTCCTTGCTTACGTTCACAGTTCGTATAAAGTTTCAAAATAATAGAGAAGTCGGATGTGCATGTAAAGTGTAATGAAATGATGATATATGTATTCAAGTGTCTGCGGAACAAGATTACTTTTTCATTGAGCTAGTTTATCAGCCCAATATGATTTTTAGGATTTATACATATTTGTATTCAGGTTTATACGATAATATTAGACAGCTTTTAATGTATACTAGGAGGTACACCCTCGCTTTGCTCGGGTTCGCCTGTGGGAAAACAAAGACACCTGTCCCACGGGAACCGTACATCTCTCCGGGAGAAAAAGTAGCCTTTGTGTTATTCCAAACTATAATCTATCTCTGTGCCAAATGTCATCCAGAGCCGTTCTGGCGTGAAAGAGTAACAAACATCCCATACTCACAAACTTTCACATTTATAATATTAATATGGGTTTATTACATTATCACGTTTTAATAGTACTATATTTAGTTAATAGTTGTTTAGTTTATAGTTTGTATAGTAGTTCAATACCATTAATCAATAGGTAGGTATATACTTGCCTGCGGCGCCATCTGCGCACTTAATTTTTTTATCTATAAGTATTTTGCACCTAAACGACGAACCGTGACGCTACAAAATTATAAATTATAATATTTGATCTTCCTTAATAAATAGGCTGTAAAATGACAAAAGAATTTCTCAAAATCTGACTAATACTTCCAGAGATCAGCGCGTGCGTACAAAAAAAAACAAAGAATCTTTTCAGATATAATATAATGCGAGTATGTATTGATGTACATAGGTTAATCTTGTATAGGTATCTACATATATACGAGTATCAATGAGTATACATCCAATCCATCCAATTTCGAAATGTTATTGATTATTATTGTATAAATTAATTCCGTAATGTAAGATGTTAGAACCGTTAAAAAATAACCTTAGAGCACGTAAAATTATTTTTACCGATATTTTCGCAGATTTGTTTTGGTCACGGAGACTCGTCAATCCAAATAAATCGCGCGAAAAAATTCGATAAGATAGTTTTATTTAAAACTAGCGGCCCACCCTCGCTTCGCTCGTGTTCGCCTCTAGAAAAACAAAAACAAATCTATTCCATGAGAACCGTACATTTTCCCACGATAAAAATCCTATAGGTATGTTTTCCGGTATAAAAAGTCGACTGTAATTTGTAGCCTATGTGCTATTCTAAATTACAATTTATCCCTATGCAAATTTTGTATTCTGGCATGATTGAGTAACAAACATCCAAACATTTAAACTTTCACATTTATAATATTAGTAAGATGTCCAATAATCGAGTAAATATACTAAGAGCACTTACTACATAAAAATATCTTTATGTAGCTAATAGGTCCGTCAAAACAGTCAGCAGTAAATAAAAATACATATAACGTTATGTTTATTAGTTCACATTCTTATTCTTTGAGCCAATTTATTTTATTGTAGTAAATAAAAAGACGTTTGAGACACAAGACATTACGAGCGTGATCTTTTGTATCAAGGACGTTAGATTCGAAACACAGGCACTGTAATTTAGATTTTACTACTTTTAGATTTCAATAATTAATTATAATTAATCAGGGTATTAAATTATCAAGATAATTATCAGATAATTATCCGATAATTATCAAACAGATAAAAAGTGTTTACTACTTACTACTAAACTTGTGTAGGTATTGGTATTTGACTACTTGCCTATTATAATTTACGTTAGAATAAATTATATACTTTTAACAATCAAGGTAATCTTTTATATAATATTATAATTTTTTCATTATTTTGACACATACAAACTTGGAAATAAAAACAGAATAAACTTAACCAACTATATAGACACTATTTAATTAAATTAAAGGCTCTGCCCACTACACCGTCTCATACCATGACAGTGCTAGGACCATGTCAGGCAAAAAATATTCTTTTTATTGAAAAGTATGAGACTATGCCCACTAGACCGTTCCATCACCGACCCAGACCTTTCCGTCACCAACCCACACCGTCACGTGCCGTGCATGGAAAGTTAACAATAATTGTCGGCAAGAATATTTTGCCGGAACCGATACGCTCCGTGCCTGGCACGCGACGTTGCCGAACCGGTGCGCGCGGACGAAACGGTAAGCACACGGGTTATAACTGCGTATGATGACCGTTCTAAGCCCGTTATAATACCTATATTTTTATTAAAACGGCGTGAATCTAGTAACGTCGTGATCGATTGATGTATTCTCTTTCTTCCTCGTCTAAAACCACGGCTATCATTATTAATTTTCTGTCGGACAAGTTTCTAATAGCCATCGTATAGGTATAGGAAATAATGTTTGTAACAAAAATATTCACTCGCTCTTCCTGACGCGGCTGCCTCACGCGAAAACAGGTGAACTACTACGACTGAGAAAACGGGAACTATGCGGATATCACACGCGGATAATACGCGAATGATACGTTCTAGTGGGCGATACGAACTACTATTAGTCCGTGTCGCTTGTATCCGTGCCTGATACGTTCATAGTATGGTCATGGTATGGGACGGTGTACTAAGCAGACTCTTTAATGAGTGGAATATCATCCTCATCCTCCTCAACTGCATTAACTCAGTTTGCTGATTGAGTTTTTTGAGTTGATTGAGAGAGTTCAGTCAGCTGATCGACAATTTGAAGAGTTACAAATGAAATATTTTCAATTATATTTATCAAAGATAATTATCAACGCATATTTATCATGATAATTATCAATAATAATTATCGTTTCGAACCCTGTAATTAATCAATATCGATTGAATATTGTACCATAAGAGATATGAAACCTTTTTTAAAATAATATTAATATTAATTTTGTTGTTTGTAAATAGTATACTCTTACATTGCAGTTTTTATATTTTTTCTGAAATGAGATATTCTTCCGCGGTAAAAAGTGTCCTATATGTTGACCCGGATAATCAGCTATGACCATGCCAAATTTCAACATAATCCGTCCAGTAGTTTTTCTGTGATGCGGTAACAGACAGATAGACAGACAGACAGGCAGGCAAAAATTCTAAAAACTAGATTCGGCCTCTGTATATATAATAATGTCTATTTCAATAAGATTTTCCAAAAAATATTTAATGTACAGATTTGAATCAGAATTTTATTATATGTATAGATAAATTGTGTAATTTAATAAATTGATGGGTTTGATTTAATATAAAGTTTATTTTTTTCTTCTTGGAGCATTTAAATAAAAGCTTATATTTAAAAATGATTTTTTTATATTTTTTTACAATTTGTTTTTATTACCAGCCGTCACTATTATAACCGTGATTAGTGTTATTTCACGTACGCTTGAACGCTTCATACCTACATATTATCTAAGTTCAAAAGTGAAGAACATTAACATAACTACGGCTTATACGATTTTTTTTTATTTGAATTAATTTAAACGTATTATTATATTGCAAAATGATTGCCATGATGCAATAAAATAGTCATTTGATTCTGGCACATTGGATATTTCTGTTTTATTGTATACTAGTGACTTACCCGCGCTTCGCTCGGGTGCGTCCCCAGGTACGTGCACGTAACGTTGCTACAGTTTAATAGGAAGATCTTTTTAAGAAGATTAATTCTGTGATACATTGTTTTTAACTTTATTAGTTACGCAGCGCCCGCCAATAAAGCTCCCATTCGGCATGATTTTTTACGACATCTTCAACAATTATCGTCATATTTTAGCCAATTTACACAAAACCTTAATAAATAAAATATACAGCTTCTTCATGAGGATACGTGAGTAAATTCATGATCACTCCCATCTATTGGTAAAAACCGTATGAAAATCCGTTTGGTAGTTTTTGTGCTTATCGCGTTTAGACAGACAGATAGACGCAGCGGGGGACTTAAATTTATAATATGTAGTCATGTATAGTAAATTAGTTAATAATATGTAGTATATCTACTATTGTAAACTAATTTACAATATATCATTACATATTATTACAGATTTTTATTTTTTACTTAAATAAAATACTAAACAATTATTACTTATAATACTTTCTTATATTTACGCGAATATTTGACATTTTAAATAAAACTATCTTTTCGGATTATTTTGCGTCCATGGTCACGGGAGAGTATCTCCCGTGACCATGGATGCTATAAAGCATTCGAAACGTCGGGAACCAAAAGTCAAAATAAATCCGCGAAATATTTCCGAAAAGATAGTTTTATTTAAAATTATTACTTACTTAAGCTTATCATCATAATAATGTTCCATAATAATGAAGCTTATTCGACTGGATATTTTGAGTTCTTTGATTAAAGGTCCGTCAAACTTCCTTCTGTTAAAAATTAGGAGCCTTAAGTTAATAAGAAAAAGCAAAAGATGCTGCAATCCCGTTACTTCCGATAGAATGTAAAGCGTATGACCCGTGCCTGTTTTCTAGTCGGTCATATTGAATTGTTTTCCTATTGGACAATGAGTGTGGGAATAGAGCTAGAAAGCGCAACTAAGTTTGCGAACATGCCCGCACTATAATATCTCCTGCATAGTTGGCTAGTCCCAGTGAGATTAAAGTGTGTGTATCTTATATATTTAAACGAGCTATTCTTGTATATATATATATATATATATATATATATATATATATATATATATATATCAATATATAATCTGAATCTCGAAAACGGCTCCAACGATTTTCATGAAATTTAGTATACTGGGGGGGTTCGGGGGTGATAAATCGATCTAGATTAGTCTTATGTCTGGAAAAACGCGTGTTTTCGAATTTTCATGCGGTTTTCTTTTGCATTTTCACAATTTTTGCATTGTCAGTTGTCACTTCTGGTGGGTGGGAGGCGCCACTGTACAACTGTCAATATCGTGTCCGTATTTACATCAAGTTTAAAATATTTAAGTGGAAATAATCTAAAGAAAAATTCTAAATTTTAATTAATTTAATAATAATTTTAAGAAATTTTAATCGATAAAATCTATGGGCAATATGTAAACATCACCAAGTCTAGATGTGTTGAAGAACAAATGAGCTTTTAAAAATTCACCTACCAAACAAATACAAAAGTGACAAACATAACATATAGATACTATCAGTGCAAAACCATCTTTTCTGTGTGTGATGACAATAAAACAAAATAATTTGTGAAGTGAAAGCGTAAAATATTAAAACATAAGTTTATAACCTCAAAAACTAATACTCTGTATAAAATTGCAAGTCAACTAGGTATAATTGGTGCTATTTTTCAATCAGCTTTTCTACTTCCGTCTTCACACTTAAGATGGAGGAGATAAAAAGTTGCTAATAAACATACAACAAGAAATAAGACAGCAGAAAACAGAAATGTTAGAAATGAAAGAAGACCTTAAAAATACAATCAACAATACTTAAATGAGAAATTTAAACACTTAGAAATATAAATTGAAGTTCTTGAAAAAAAAATCCAGTAACAAAGTACCTCAATAAATAATTTAGTAAGACATATTAGGCGCAAGAACTTGGTTATGTTTGGAGTAGAAAAAAACCTAGGCAAAACAGCTTTCATTAAATATGACAAACTAATTATTGTGGATAATAATAAGAACACTTCTCGCCAATACTCAAATAAAAGAAGTCTGCCTGTATCTTCAGAAACGCCTTACCTCAATTATAAACAAAAACTAACAAATAAACGACATACAAAGAAAACCAAACCTGCTAATATTAAAGACTTTATATTATAAAAACCAAAATTAACTTTCAACCACACAAATGATAACCAGGAACAACTAAAAACAACACAGCAAGATACAGTATATTAAACACAGTAGAAACCTCCTCATCTTTATCCCCCAGTACGGCCGGTCACTGTGGGGGAGTTCGACTGTAACCCTCCAAAGAAAAACAGACATACAACGAACACAGGTATACATATCTTCACCAGAAAAACTTCTAGAATTAAAAGCAGCATTTCCTACAACAAATCAAAAGAACACAAAGATAAAATTATAAACTTTATAGGCATATCAGAAACAAATTATATATTGGAAACAAAATTTGAAAAGAAACCCTTTGCAATCATACAAGCATAATCTCCAACGGAGAGCTCTATGCAGGACTACTTTGGAGAAGGCTTTTAACCGAGAGGGGTCTATACATGAAAAAGACATTTACTAAATAAATACATTTAATTATGAAATTGAATACCTAATTTATAACTATTGTCAGAATTAATGTATGGAAAGAAATTTTATTTATATTTATTATTGTGAAATGTTTAGTATTTACTCAATTGAATTATTTAATTTATTGAGATTGTTTATTTATTTATTAATGATAATTTATATATATACAATATCATTTCAAATAATATTAAAGATTTTTAAAATAATTTAATTGTAGATTACAAAATTATTAGTTAAAATTTTTTTTACATTTTTGACATTTTTTTATTGTACAACTAAAATGGCTCCTTATATACTCTTAACCAAATAAAATTTTAATGGAATACTTTTATAAAAAGCTGTGCATACTTTTAAATTAAATTTATATACAGATAGGTAAAATTATAATGTGAAATGAATGTTTTTATGTAAATTTAGTTAGTAAGCCTTTATAATAAATAAATGAATAAATAAATACAGCTTTATTATTATTATGATTTCTTTTGCATTATTTCAATAAATTAATAATTCCACGCAAAATATTATGTTCGATAATTTCGCACGCTCAGATATAAGCATCATGGTCAAGCGGCCAATGCGCAAGTTTGACAACCACAGGTATCTGGGTTCGTATCCCGGTCGGACACAAAGTTTTTAATTTTGTTTTTTTTTTTGTATTTATTCAAATTCTGTTTGTTTTTTTTAATGTTTTTTTTTTGGCCAAAAACTCCGAGCAAAGCTCAGTCTCCCTGGTACTATATATATATATATATATATATATATATATATATATATATATATATATATTATATATATATATATAATATTATTAATTACGAGAACGGATACGAATTGATTTATTAAAAGAGTTATTTATACATTATACGTATCGTCCGTCGCCTGGACTGGGACAATTTTAGAATCTTTCTCACTCCTCCTTACCTGTGGAAATTTGCTGCAGATAAAAATATGTTTTGAAAGGTCGTCGGTTTATAATGTAAAGTTTATATAGAGGATTTTACTGTAATAATGAAAGGAATAAAGAAAATTAGCAAATAATGACACCTCTATGGTAATAACTAAATTTGATTTAATAGACTTTTTAAATTTATATTAAACTAGCATTGCCCGCGGCTCCGCCCACGTTCAGATGACAAAAAACCAAATTCTTAGGTTTTACATATTAGTATACTCTTACATTGTAGGTTTTGTATTTTTTCTCAAAAATGAGACATTTTCCTGCGGTAAAAAGTATTCTATATGTTGACCCGGATAACCAGCTATCACCATATCAAATTTCATCAAAATCTCTCCAGTGGATTTTCTGTGATGCGGTAACAGACAGACAGACAAAAATTCTAAAAACTATAGATTCGGCCTCTGTATTTAATGTTCAGATTCGACTTAGTTAGAATTTTATTATATGTATAGATTTAGAATCCTTGTTTTTGTTTTATATAATTCGACCGAGTAACTTATTGTTAAATAATCGCGTTAATTAGTCGTATGCTTCTAATGTTTCCTCCATATGAGGAAATGTACAGCTAAAACATATATGTTTTTGTTACCTCATAATATTATAAATAGTATATTTTATGCGTTTTAATATATCTACTAAGATTTTAATATAATGGATACCTAGTACTTTAAATCTTCTTTGACTTTTGTACTTACTTTTTTGAGATTTTTTATTGTTATAGTACACTAGCATCGTCCGCGGCTCCGCCCGCGTTCAGATGAAAACCAAATTCTTAGGTTTTACATATTAGTATACTCTTACAATGCCGTTTTTGTGTTTTTGAATTTTTTCTCAGAAATGAGATATTTTCCCGCGGTAAAAAGTAGCCTATATGTTGACCCAGCTATCATTATACTAAATTTCATCAACATCTGTCCAGTGGTTTTCTCGTGATGCGGTAACAGACAGACAGACAGACGGACAGAAAGACAGACACAAAAATTCTAAAAACTATAGATTCGGACTCTATCGATAATAATGTCTATTTCAATTAGATTTCCCAAAAAATGTTTAATGTACAGATTTGACTTAGTTAGAATTTTATTATATGTATAGATTACGTTATAGAGCATTTAAAATTAACTTTTTTTCTTGCTTACAGAAAAAATAATAATTTATTCAAAGCAGACTCCTAAACTTTTTACTTTAACTTAGACTTGATTTTGACGAATTGAATTTGGCTCAATTCAACAGGAACAGAGCTGTAAATTATCCAATAAGTCAATAAATACTAGAATCATAAGTCAGCTTTAGCATCGTTTGACCGAGTTCGTCGGCCCGTTTGTTTCATTTGTTGGCTCGCGGTTACAACGACACGGTAAATGTAGTACGATATACGCATATAGTATTGTTATTGAAATGTTATTAATAATCTAGTATATTTATTATATTGTCTAGGATTTTCATACTAACTTTACATTTTTGAACTCGTATTTCTTTTGCGACGTTTTGAAAAAAATATGAGAGTAAAATTTGTACAGCCAAAAGGTGACATGATGAAGTTATTTTTATTAATTTATCATTCCTTTTACAAACAGAGAGTTGACATATGGGATGAAAAAGGATGTTAAATGTTTATTACTTTATGTATACTTTTATAATAAATAAGATAAAAAACAACGTGTGTGTGTACTTATGTACGCACGTAAGAAGTTATACTTCTTTGGCGTAACAGAACAAAAATAGCTAAAGATTAAAATCTTTCACACGTTTTTTTTCTTACTTATTATAAAAGTATACATAAAGTATTAAAGTTAATATCCTATCAACATATAATTATAAAAAGAATTTGGTTTTTGGTCATCTGAACGCAGGCGGAGCCGCGGGCAATGCTAGTAAGAAATATAAATTATTTCATAGACAATTCCTAAAGCAGGCTTTACGCTCTATTGAAAGTATTATTAGTTCATTATACTGCTATTTACTGTTGAAAACTATGGCCCTGCTGGTTGGTTGGTTGGTGTTTGCTATGAAACGCAGGCTATCGTACAGCCTTCGTTTCACTTAACGACTAACGTAAAAGTTCGTTTTGTGTAACACTTAAACTAGTAATAATTATTTGTTATTATTAAATGAAAATTGAACATTCTTATTTTTTGTGTAGATTATTATGACCGAAAATCGTATTTATTTACGATGCCTTTTTGCAGTAAATATAATTTAGCCAAATATGAAATTGTATAGTAATGCAAAATGTCAATATATTAAAGATTTAAATAATATTTAGAGTTATTGTAGTTATGCCGCTGGCTAAATGGAGTGAAATAAAAAATGAAAATTTATCACGCGAATTTATTGTTCGGCGATCCGATACGAGTGTGGTCACGCGCCATTGTGCGGTCGCAATTGATATGTGAAACGGTTAATGTAATATGTTGTCCGAAATACATTCCGAATTGTTTCAATGACATGTTGCTTGTCTGTCTCGATAGTATTTGACCGACGTAAAAGAGATGAGGTACTCGATCCGAGCGTTTATTTTTTTGTATGTATGTAAGGTGATATTTAGGCGAATTGTTTCGATTTTTATAATTTTACATATGTGCTATACAAGGGTAATCCTGTTTTCCAGAAATATTTGAAGAAAAAAAATCTGCTGCTAATGATGGAGTAGTTTTATGATAACTTTTTAAATCGGGTGTACCTTTTTTTTAGTATATATTTATACTAACAAAGATTCAACTGAGTAATCTACACTGTCTACACTAATATTAAAAAGTGGAAGAGTTTGTTTGTTTTGTTTGTTAGTTTGAACGCGCTAATCTCAGGAACTACTAATCCAATTTAACAAAAAAAACATTAGATAGCTCATTTATTGATGCTATTATAATCATCATGCTTCTGCTCAAGGGAGCGGAGCAGTACCTAATCATAAATGTCAACAAATCAGGCAGACTTCCATACATTATTTTAAAGGGAAGGGTAAGAAGAGTTTGTTGTTTTGTACTTTGAACGCGGACGAAGCCGCGGGTTCTGCTATAAATAATAATTGTATTAATAACCCATTAACTTCCTGTCGTTATAGCTGTATTATACAAAGAATTTCCGTTATTTGTATCACGTGTGATGACATCATGAACTTACAAGTGTCGAAAGAGATTCCGTGCTTGTTGGTAAACATTCTTTTTTTCTCTCTCTCTTAAACATTAGGTAGGTACACCTTTTTTTAACGTTGGGAAATGCATTAACGCAGGAGGTGTGGGACTCACCGGCAAAGCCAGTACTACCCACTAAAACCCAACAAAGCCTTCCCCCGTCTTAATGGAGCGTCGCAGGATCGCTTACGCATTCAACTATGACGCCCCGACGGCAGGTCTGCCGAAGCAGACCACAACAACGACGGGGTTGCTCCAAGGTCCACTCTGTTATCATAGAAGTACCAGGAGCAACCCGCATGGAACACCGCCCTCCGAAGAGGGCCGCTTCCCACCGCCCACCGAAGCGGGCCACCTCCCTATGCGTTTCTTGGCTCGCGCCCGGCTGTATTGCCGTGCACTACTGAGCCCCCCACCACGACAAGGTGAACGCAAGTTGGGGGGGGGGGGGGGGGGGGGCCGGGGCAGGTAGGTACACCTATCTCATCTATACTAATGTAAAGATTGTTCGTTTGTTTATTTGTTTGAACGTGCTGACCTCAATAACCACTAATCCGATTTGAAAAAATATTTTTGTATTCCGATTTGAAAAAATATTTTTGTAGTGATTAGATAGCCCGTTTATTGAGGAAGGCCATATTAATTTTTAAGAAGTACCAAGGAACGAACCCGTTCGAAGCGAGGAAGAGTCGCTAGTATTAAATAGTGATTGAGTTCTTACTTGATACTTGATAATCGCAATTTCATCTTTTCATTTAATTTTATTAATTAAAAAAATATGGCTACTCAGATGCCAATGGTTTACGCTGTTAAACCTAAAGGGCCTTCAGGTCCAGTGGTTTGCTCTAGACTCTGGTGTCTAGACGTTGTCGAATTAATTGGAATATGCCTATATATAGGCATATGTTATGTACATACATATTTACAAGATTTTTTATGTAGGCGAGTGAAGGCCATAAACAAAGTTGTTATGATGTATAGTTCTCGTTTTCTTAAAAATATTTTTGGTACAAAAAAAATTGACTTTAGATATATTTTATAATGCGCATCACAAGACCCACTTAAAACAAAAGCTAGAGTCACTAATTTACACCGTACTTCTGTAATTACTTAGTTGGCGCCAAAAGTGCGTTCAAGTAAAAACTCGAGTGGCACGAAATCCCAAAGCTGACTTGCATTGTTCTCTAACCCTGGTTCGAATTTAGAGCTATATTTAGAAATACCTAGCTACGTATTCACATAAAATTGTATGAAATCGAGTTACGAGTCGAGAAAGACAAACAAATTTTTGTCTTTTGTTATTTTTGAATTAATGAAATTTAATGAAAGTCCATAAAAAATTTAATGAAAGTCTAAAGTTATAGCTTGAGCTTTGTACATATATGTCTTCATATGAAGCTATTAAGTTATTATTGCCAGCTTCTTTTGAACTTATAACATTATACACGCGAAAAAACGGTAAAAAATTAATTAAATATTATTTTTTTCGCAAAAGAAACTAAACTTAGTTTACATTTACTTTCTCACCACAATTGACAAAATATTATTATCTAGTATAATAAAAAAGATCCCCATGCTAAGTTGTATTCTTTAATTAAAATATTTAATGATCTATTGTTTTAAAAGTTTCTACTAGAAACCTTTTAATACTTTCTTAGATTTACGTGAATATTTGAAAAATAGAAACCTTTTTTTATATTTTTTTATTTTACTCTTTTTGAGTAGTACTAGAATGCAATTCCACTATTACAGAGATTTATTATTAAAAAAACCGTGAACACTGCAGAGCTATTCATCCTTAGTTATTTATTAAGGAACCTTGAGTGCGAGCTGGATTACCTAACCTTTTGAATTGCGCCAAGTTCAAGAACGCTTTCTGAAAATTTTATTATTTAATATTTTGTTCGCTGCTACAATGAACTTCCTAAAGTTCATCTTATAATTTTAGATACACAATCTATTTGTTTGGCTAAAGGATCAAGCAAAACAAATAGATTGTAATTTTAGATTGTAAAAGTCTTAGTAACGAAGTTTGATGTTTCGTAATTGCCTATCTATATCTATACTATTATTATAAAGAGGTAAAGTTTGTGACGTTGTCGGGGGTAATCTCTAGATCTACTAAACCGATTTAGATGAAATTTGGTATGTGTAAATTTTTATCCCGGAAATCATTCCTTAAGGGGGTGAAATGGGGATGAAAGTTTGTATTGAGAATCAAGCTAGGGACGGACCCGAGCAAAGTGAGGGTGAGTCGCTAGTATTATATATCTATTTCTAATATGTATTATATCTAATATATATAATAATGTATGCACACACACTAAACGAAAAACAGTACGAACCAGCTAAAGTGAACAATGGGATGAACAGGGGT
Source organism: Brenthis hecate (assembly GCA_951806755.1). NCBI lineage: Eukaryota > Metazoa > Arthropoda > Insecta > Lepidoptera > Nymphalidae > Brenthis > Brenthis hecate. The sequence goes on along the minus strand of OX638259.1, from coordinate 10,621,105 downwards.
TGAATAGGCAACGAAACTCTTAATACATATCTCTCACATCTATTTGATATAGCCATTAATTCAATAAACAGTTATACACTGAAGCTATTAGCATAAAAAGTAGCGTAAAGTATTCGTGATGCGAACTGCCAGTGACGCACGATACTATCTCTGTTTGCACGGCTAATCGGTGAGACGATATTGCAATCCTGTAATTAATTATGGTGCCAGCTGTGAGTTGGAGTTTGCGAATGAAAATTTATTTGACTAATTTATGTTTGGACGGTTTTATAACATACCACTTTAGTCGAAAAGCAGAAACGGTTTATATGTTATATGTAAAATTTCCATGTCACAATGTTAGTTACCGTACTCCTCCAAAACGGCTTTACCGATTTTTACCAAATTTTATATGCGTATTCAGTAGGTCTGAGAATCGGCTACTATCTATTTTCCATACCCCTAAGTGATAAGGATAAGGGTGGTCCTCCCAGACCCCACCCCAGGGACGAACCCGAGCGGAGCGAGGGTGAGTCGCTAGTAATATATATTTGTTATACGCTGGACAAGATTTTGTTGTGCAAGTTTAGAAGGTCGTCTGTGTTTTAATTTTGTTTCATTAAATATCTAACAATTACTTTTATTCTGCTAGCATGTGAATGAAATTACGAATTAAAATAAATAATGCAAACTCTATAAAAACTCAAGGATAAGTGGAACTTTTGCGTTGATTGTAGTGAGTAAATAATATTATGTCCACTAGCGGTTATATTGTGCCTGATGTAAGAATGTTTACTACTTTGCGTTACCTTTTGTGTTTACTATTTTCGCCCAAAGAAATTGTAGATATGTCTCTTTCAAACCTACATTCTTCTGATTGGGAGAAATATTTTTGGAACAAGCTAAAAATATATGACTCTTTTGGCAAGTGTCAACTGCATACACAATGTAGTGCAACCCATATAGAAATCTCGTTATGATGTAGTTTATCTTATCTATTCTGCTGTTAGATAAAACATACCGCACATTTTGCTGGCATACACTTTATATTCCACACATGTTACGTAAATTAGCTTTGACCGAAAGAATCCATGCACGTGCCATATGTAAATCTAGGATAATTGAGAAAAAACTGAAAAGTCTATTTGAAATGCGGTAAACTCGGATTTATAAACATCACAATTTTAAATATTTATATTATTACAAACTGTCGTCTTAATGGATAAAATCTAACAGAACTGTTAATTTTTATTTTTTAGTTAAATTACCATTTTAATTTAGCTACCGTCATAGACGTAAATTTTTAGTACTTTCATAACGTAAGCATTCCTAACGTTAGTATTTTTAAAAATATCAAATTATTACATATAGTTTTATTTAATACATAATCTATTTAATATTGTAGACGTGGAAAGATACGCGTAGGGCTGCCAACTTTTTGTTCAAAAAATAAAGCATATTAGGGTTGGAGAGCTAAAATTAAAAAAATATTTTAGAAAAGTAAAGAGTATTTTTTTTATGTTTTGAAAACATTTTTTTGAGCTTATTGCACAATATTTTTTTTAAATATTCTTGTGAAGTGCTCAATGTTTATTGAATAAATTTATATATTTTTGGCCAGTATTCATATCCACAAAACTTCGTTAATCCTTAGATAATCTTTCATAAACAACTTGGGAATCGCATTAATTCTAAATATAAATTGTCAACATTAATATTAACTCTGTGTGCAAATTAAGACTTTTTCAAAATAATCAAGGGCCACCACAGAATTCAATGACAAATGGCTGATCAATGGCTCCAGATCCAGCGATGATAAAAACAGTGTTTTTAAATATTTTTTTTAATAGAGCAGTAGAAAAGCAAAATAAAGTATAATACCTTCTATTTTTAAAAGTTCGGTTGGTAACCCTTGATACATGATCAATATAATTACATTGGACTTAAACTCTCTGTTCTCTATAAATCCCTAAGCATTGTTATTATTTCAGCTTACTTTTTATCTTTTTTCGGGGAATTTTTGGCACAGATTTATTTTTACCGAGAAAATGTGTTGCCCGGAAAACGATCGTAATATTTATGAAGCTCTAATTAGGTTATGCATATTGGCGTACGTACGGTCATAATATATTCGAGATAATTTTAATTAATTTTACTTACCGCAGGTTTACGGTGTAACCGATACAATTATTTCTTATGCTAGCGACTTACCCTCGCTTTGCTCAGGTGCGTCTCTAGGTACGTTTTAATTTTTTTAGCTAAACCCTACTTCTTTTTCTAAAATAAAAGTAGCCTAAGTTACTCCTTGTAACATCAACTATCTGCTAGTAAAAGTTCCGTCAAAATCGGGCGTTTCGGAGATTAGCCGGAACAAACACCCAGACAAAAATGTGAAAAATTGTGTTTTTTTTTCTATAAGTACTGTATATAAATTATATACATTTAGTAAACTAAAAAGCTACTATTTTGACATTACAAGTAGACACTTCAATTATATTTATCTGTACAGATAACGCGTGTTTTTTATGACCGTTGTATCACGATACTGAATGAACTTTAATTACACAGAACAAAGAATATTGAACAAAAAATTTATTAAACTTAATTTATCTCAGTAGTTTCTATAAATTTTATTCTTTTATTTTTATTATTAAAACTCAACTACATTCTCTTCCATCAATAAAAACAAAGTAATTATTAATTTAAATCTACTTTGAATAAATGGGCTACTTATAGAGCATGAGTAGGCGTGGATTATGTAGGATTTATATATCTCGTAAATTATCAAGTATAGTGTTAGTCTATAATAAGAATAATCGCATGTACGTACATACGAGGGTGCGTTTTTAAGTTCGCGGAATGAGAGGGTTGGAGGGGGGTGATTAGGTTCATTAGGATCGTAACGCGTTTAGTGACTCATAATTAGTATAAATACGAGATTTCATTGTTATTAAACTATTAGTCTTTGAGCTATTGCCAACCAAGCAACATAATCAGGAGTGAATAGTGAAATATCGAAAAAATCGAATATCGTGCCTTTATAAAGTTCCTTACCAAGCAAGGAAAATCAGTTGCGACCATAATGGATGAGATGTCATCGGTTTACGGTGACTCTTGTCCAGGAAAATCCATGGTGTACAAGTGGCACAGTTTGTTTAAAAAAGGAAGGGAATCCCTTGAAGACGACCCGAGGCCGGGCAGGAGCATCGAGGTGACCACGCCAGAACTTATCCAAAAAGTCGAAAAACTTGTACTCGACGATGCTCGACTAAAGAAGAAACAACTCGCAGAAATGGTTGGAGTATTCGATACAACCATTTTTAAAATCCTGCACGATCATCTTGGCATGACTAAGGTCAGCGCAAGATGGGTATCGAAAATGCTCACGCCGCCGCAAAAACAACAACACGTTGAGTGTTCACGTGCAGTTTTGGACCTCTGCAATGAAGACAAGGATGGTGTATTGAGTCGAATTGTTACTGGAGACGAAACTTGGGTTCATCATTATGAACCTGAGTCGAAACAAGACTCTATGCAGTGGCATAAAAAGGGCACAGCACCCCCCAAGAAGTTTAAGGTGTCACAGTCAGCTGGGAAACTCATGGCAACGGTCTTTTGGGACTCAGAAGGAATATTATTGATCGATTTAAAAAGATAAAGGTGTTTCTATAACCGGAGAATACTACGCTTCAATATTAGAGCGACTAAAAGAAGCCATTAAACAGAAAAGACGGGGAAAATTGACGAAAGGTGTGCTGCTTTTGCACGACAATGCGCCCATCCACAAGAGCCGCGTTGCGTTGGCTGCCCTGCTTAAAGTGGGCTTCGATATTTTGAACTACCCACCTTACAGGCCAGACCTGGCCCCGAGTGATTATTACCTCTTTCCAAAAATGAAAAAAGAGCTGCGAGGTAAAAAATTTACCACCGATGATGAAGTTAAGGAGGCAGTTTCAGCGTATTTTGAGGACAAAGACAAAACATTTTTTTTATGAGGGTATAAATAAATTAATTGAAAGATCTGAAAAATGTGTCCGTCTTGCAGGTGAAAATATTGAAAAGGAAAAATAATTTGGTTTTTTTATTTCAACCCCTTACCCTTCATTCCGCGAACATAAAAACGCTCCCTCGTACATTCTAGCCACATGCCACTGTTGCCTATTACAATAACATTATATTCTTGTTATGCAACTTGTGTCACTGATATAGTAAAAATGGTAGTAAAAAATTTTTTTTTAACGCCCGACGCAAAAAGAGGGGTGTTATGAGTTTGATTCCGAACCGGACCGAAAAAAATCGTAGATAATTAATAATAATTTGGAGCGGTCACCCAACGCGATGTGTTCTTTTTAGAATTATTAATACATTCTTAGGTACTTTAAGGTTGAGTTTTTTTTATATTTTTTTACTTTTTAAAGGGAACTTTGCTTTTTGGGTTTTTTTTTTAATTTTTAATTTAATTTTTTATATGTAATATTTCAATAAATAAATGTCACAGAATAACTGTTATAATATAATTTCTTAACAAATGCTACTATATCAATTAAAGGATGCGATATTGGATAATGCTGCTGAGACTAGAGGCTGACTTAGAAATAAAATTGAATACAAAAAACTACAATGCAAACATTAATAAATCAATCCAACTGATGGGTCAGGCATCATTCAGTCATTACCATCGTCGTTGGCGTAGATTGAGGATGTCAAACCCCACAGTACATTAGCTATATAAGACACAATACTATAATATGATGTTTGCCTAGTACGGTTTTGAGGTGGGTAATTCTATACCTACGTATCATAAAGGTGTTGGCTAATAAGTGCATTGACGTAAGTTAAAAAATAAATGAAAATGATGATGAAAAATGGAGCGATAAAGCTAATACTTGTATATCGCTCTTTTTTATATAGATAATAAATTAAAAATTTAAAAACCCCCCACCATCTTGGACCGATTTTCATCAAACATAGCTAAGAAGTAAGAACACTCCCGACTAATTCACCTTTCAAACAAAAAAAAAAAACAACCTACAATTTTCTAGTTTTGATGAATTTTTAAAGGTATAGCTAGGCGTTAGCGATATAACAGTTTTGACAAAAGTTGCAATAATTGTGTACAAAATATTTACAAATTATATAAACAAAACATCCTCGTTTGTCGCTCCAAATCCATTGCGTGTCTTTGAAGAAGTAAGCTGAGAAACAGACAAACGATTTCGATATTTTTTTTATTCATACGTCAGTTTCGGGCCTGAGCAAATCGGGGACGTATAACAAGGAAATACTCGTAAATGTAGAGCAATTATTAGCTTTAGCTATCGCTGATTTACAAAGCGGCTATTTGCAAATATGTATGTATTGTACTGTTGCAATATTTGCCCTAGTTATTATTCTGGGTCATTTCATTGCTTTAAAATGGTTACAATGATACAACGAATCTAGTCTTTTACTTGATTTCACCTAACTTACTTTAAATACAATGTATTTTATAATTTTCAAACTATTTTGTATATAAAACCATTTTATATAGTATTTATTATTATTATAACGACTGAAGACTGTAATTCAGACGAATGCGCCGCGTCGCCGGCGTGCCATTAATATTCATTTGCGCGTAACCTTCGCTGTATATTTGAGGGTGCTCAGGCACTGCAGAAAGGTGAAGTTTAAATAATCAATAAATAATAATTTATCGTTTTAGTTAAAACTTATGTTGTAATTTATGTGCTTGGCTGTAACCCACTGGGCGAAACCCAAAAAAAGGTTATGTGTTTGAGCTATTTGTATGTATGCGACCCTATGTTCCCTCGTAATTACTAAACGGCTGAACTGATTTTGAATTTGTTATATATTGTTAGATTCGTCTCGATAACGCAAATGGTATATTAAAATTTGTAAAAAGCAAAATGGCGGATTTAACTACATAAAAGAACATGTTCCTTCGTCAACTTGTTTCAATATTCATTTTGTTCATTTTTCACGCAATCGGATTTTTTTGCTTATTGTCATTTAATTTTTTATCACAATTTACTAAACATTATGTAATTTACAATGACAAGGAGGCAGAGTAATTCACGTAATAAATAATAATTTAACTTTGTTTTTGCTCTAGTATTGAACTATATATTGCATTTAGCCATTAAACGATGTTACCAAATAATCCTCGTCGAAGGATGAGTATTGAACACGCAATATTTGCTATTCAGTAGGTCATCGGTTTCGTATTGTGTGCATTATCAATGCCACTCTATTATTAGATAAGTAAGCATTTGTTGTGTCGGTGCTAGCAGGAAGAATAACATAGTCGCTTCTAATCTATACTAATATTATAAACAGGTAAAGTTTGTAAGTTTGTGACGTTGTAGGGGGTAATCTCTGGATCTACCGAACCGATTTAAAAAGAAGATAGTTTGAGACCCTGGGAAAGTCATAGGATACTTTTTATCCCAGAAATTATCCCTTAAAGGGGTGAAAATGGGTACGAAAGTTTGTATTGTAACCCGAGCGAAGCGAGGATGAGCCGCTAGTTTTACATATTTTCGATAGGATCACTTTTTGTAATTTCTATTAACCATCGAAAAAATATAGATAATAACTATATAGAATCTATATATTAAAGATAGTATATGCAGAGTCAATTATTTACAATACACAATTATGTAGTCATATTGAGTGTGTTGAAAGGTTTTTTTTAAATAAAACTTCATAATAATACAAAATTTTTATTTAATAAAGGTGCTTAGGTATTTTTATATATCCACATGAAAAGTGTGGCGCATTTACGTACTACAGATATAATAACTCAAATGTACAGAGAAGTTTTAGAAGCGTTGGTATTTAAATGATGCTATATATCATATGTAGAAATGTAGGAAAATATGTTAGTTTCTAACTAAAACGACTGACCTTGACTACACTTCTGTGTTTAAAAGGATAGAAATGTTATTACACTCATTGTATATCTTGACTTATTTATTGCTTTACCATGTATATAAATAACATAATATAGTTTTAATTTTGGCGATTGTATACTGCTACATCGCTTAACGTTTATTAATAAACTAACGACTCACCCTCGCTCCGCTCGGGTTCGTCCCTACTTACGTTTTTATGTTTAGTATAGATTTCTCAGAGATGAGATATTATCCCTCAGTAAAAAGTATCCTATATGTTGATCAGCTACCATCATACAAAATTGTATCAAAATCTGTATAGTGGTTTTCTCGTGATGCGGTAACAGACAGACAGACAAAAAATCTAAAAACTATAGATTCGGCCTCTGTATCGATAATAATGTCTATTTCACATTTTTTCATGGATGGTGACTTTGTCAATTTATATTATATAAACTACCAGAACCTACAAAAAATCTATAAAAAGGTAGTTTCATACAAACTCTCACGCCCTATTTTACCCCCTTATAGAAGGAATTTCAAAAGGAGGGTTGAGTTGGAGGGAAGCCCAAGTGATTGGGAAATAGGCAGGGAGAAGAAGATAGAATGAATTTCAAAAAATGCTAAAACACTTATTTATTTAACTTTATTGAAGAACATTAATACCGAGTTTCAAGTAATTCTGATCATAAATATTTTTTTTATTGTATTATAACGTGTTTTCGCTCGGGAATTAAATAATTTACTGCGGTAGAAAGAAGCCTATGTCACTCTCCAGCCCTCCAACTAATCTCCGCACAAAAAACCACGCCAATCCGTCTCTCCGTTTCGACATGAAAGAAAGACAAAAAAACAAACAAGCAAACACTTTCTCATTTATAATTTTAGTATGGATATAATGTGATTTTAAATATTATAAACTACATGAAAAAATATATCGAAGTCTTTAGCTAGAAACATACACAACGTATGTAATTTTATACGTGTAATTGTATTGTAGAGCATTAATATCAAGTATTAAGTAATTCTTATCATAAATATTTTTTTGGGTTGTATTATAACGTGTTTTGCTGTTGGTTTGAAATAATCTCCCACTGTAAAAAGTAGCTTATGTCACTCTCCAGTCTTCCAACTGTCTCCACACAAAAAACCACGCCAATACATCATTCCGTTTCGTCGTGAAAAAAAAGGACTAACAAACAAATAAACAAACACACTTTCACATTTCTAATATTAGTATGGATTGTTCATACAAAAATAATATAATCGCGATTCAAAAATGAGGGGTGGGGCTAGGAGGGTGAAAAATACTTTGTGACCTATTCTCATAGCTACCTAGCAACTATACAAAAAAAAATGAAATCGGTCGAGCTTTTTCGGAGGAGTGCGACTATAAACACCGTGACACGAGATATTTATATATTAGATTTATGTGTTTAATTGCCTTCCCATATTAATTTTAATTATAAAAGCGTATTTCCAAAACTCATTTTCTCTACACTATATTTATATCCATTTAAATGTACCTATTGATTTTGGTTACATTTTAAAATCATATTATCTAATTCGCAAATATAATCGAAACGTAGTCTAAAGATTTCGTAAGAAATTAATACAATAACTATTGTCTACACTCTCAATAATAAACAACGTCGGTTCGGTAAGGTGTATAGAAACGAAAATATTGATATTGGTATAACGAATCATTTTCACTATCGATCAAACAAGATGCATTGTGGCTTGTTAAGTTCTTTGCATTGCAATAAGAATTGTGTGGTGTATAATATTTAATATCTGACTTTTTACTATACATATTTAAAACTGGAGTAACAAATGCATATATATTGTTATATATTTTTTTACCTTTTTTGAGCTAAAGTATTTTTGAAGGTGCACTTGATCGACGTTAAAAAGAGAAATCAATAAGTTATACTGATTCTGATCATTATACGCCAAACGATCTTTCGGAGATAGGACGAATTAATCGAGTATCGTAATTCGTAGTTCAGTATAGTCATCACGTATAGGTATGTATAGTTTATATTTCGATCGGTGTCTGGCAATTCAGTATACGAATTTATTAGTATTCTAATATCATTGATATGCGTAACGTCACGCGACTAAATTATATTTTACCCACGGAGTTCATTTTGTGACGTCACCGAAGCCATGAGTCAAATGGCTAGCCCATTTTTTGTTCAAACGTTATGTGTTGTGGATAACCGTTATAATACTCAGTAGTACTCTAGTGCAATAAACACATGGCTTTTCAACTGCTTATTACGCCGGCGTGGTGGTGGGTTTTGAAACTCAAAAGTGCAAGCAATCATGTGGAAAATTCATATGGCGGGCATAGTAGGTATTATATTCATATAATAAAGAACTGACCCGTGTTTTGGTTTTTCTTATCGTACTATTGCTTACAAATTTTGATTAACAGATAGACATGTTTTGTGAAGTCATAGCAAAATGGAATAATCTAAATCAGATATCATGAGTGTTATATTTAAATATAAATCAAGACTTGAGGCAAACGATATTTATATCATACTCGTATATATATCACTTTTTCATAACATATAGTATAACATCCAATTTTACTTACTATTATTACATATTATATATAATTTTCCCGTTACTAATCTAATAAGTAGTTAACAGATAATAAAAAAAATAAGTTTTTGTTATTTGTTGATTTGAAAATTTATTGTATTATATTCATTATATTATTATTTTTATATTTCAGCAGTTTTTGTTTTATAAATAACGAATTTATATTATTATTCGAAGTCTAAGTAAAAAATAGCAGATGCTACCTACTCTAAAGACACGGTCCGTTGCATTCTAGTCTACATGCGATTTACTTTTTTCACCTGTTAAATACTGCTGTTATTACTGCAACATTGTAGAGAATAAATATATAATTGAATTGTAATTTGGACAATTTAGCAAATTTTCCCATGAGAAGAGCTAGACCGATTTCTATGGGACTTTTCTTATTGCGCAGGTAATAATAATGTAATGCCAAGTAGTTTTATGATTCTTTTAATCCCACTTTTAAAATGATTTCAATGACAAGTGTAATACACATTATTGTAAATCTATATATATAAATCGCAGATTGGAGTAATCCAATTAGTTGATCCTGTTAGCGTGGAAAATGTTCCGTGTTTTATATTCGGCTCAATCGATCTTTGTTGTATCTATCTATTGTATCTATCTAGGTACTATAACTAACAAGCAATTAACTTTTAAATATTTACCAACAAAAATCGGTAGGCAGGTCGGTCACACACCCCCAACGTGCGTTCACCTTACACATTGTGTTAGGGGGATCATTAGCGTCCGGCAATCCAGCCGGGCGTAAAGCCAAGAGACGCATTAGGAGGCGGTCCAACTTGATGGGCAACGTGTCATGCGGGTTGCTCCTGGTACTTCTGTGATAGCAGAGTGAACTGTTGGAGCAACCCCATGGATGTTGTGGTTTGCTTCGGAAGACCTGACGTAGGGGCGTCGTGGTTGAGTGCGTAAGTGATCCTGCGACGCCCCATTAAGGCGGGTGAGATTCTGTTTTAGTGGGTAGTACTGGATTTCTAGCCTGTGAGTCCTACATAACCGCCTGTTTCTATTATATACAGGTGGTATGTGTAAATGCATTTCCCAACATAAAATAAGGTTACACGAGTGATTTTCGTACGGGGTAAATGTTTATTGAACATTTAATAAAGATGTTAATCCTGGTTTAGCTAGTTATAAAGCTTAGCCTCGGGAATCACCAAGCATTGTCGTGTAAAAGACTGTCGTAACTACTCTCTACTTCGATTTTTTGCTTATTTCTGTAAAAGAAAGGATATAAAAGCATTTTGACATCCTTTCTGCTGGCTGCATAACCTTAATTAAAATGTCATAATAAATAAATACATATTCTATTTTTTTCTGTACAGTAATGTGTGTGTGGTGATATAATTAAGGATTACGCGGCAGAATGTTGAAGTTGCCAAATATATACTCTATGCTGGAGCTTTGTTGATAAGAAAAACGTATACGTGTAACCGCAATACGGGAATAAAATACTATATAAATACAACATTTACGACAAAAAAATAATGAATAAACAAAATAATGAACACCCAGAGTTGTTATTATTATTATTCGAATTATTTGAGAATGTTTCAATTAAAACTGCTTTCAAGATATTGAGTATCTAATATACGTTAACTTTCGAATAGATCAAAGTTACAATAACACTAGAAATGTTTTGTTTTATTGTTAAGTCTCAGTGAAAGACCACATGACCTAAAAAGGCGCAATATATCGTAGTGACTCGTTTGGCATAGAACAATGGAGACAGGAAATACACTTGTTGATTGCGTTATGAATTATTTTTGTTAATTTGCCTTGAACTCTGTTGGAAATAAATTTATTATTTATTAAGACCTAATGAAAGTACAAGAGGTTTCACTAAGATTTAGATTTTAATATTTAACACAGTACCTATTCTGGTTTCTGCTTCGAGCTTAGAATACAGAACAAACTGTATTCTGAGGCTTCAAGTATACCTATCTAAATATAGTGCCTAAAGTGCCGAACGTGACGCAAATAACATACTATACAACATACGAGTATGCCTTCATGTAGGATAAAAGTCGTGACAAATTAATCGAATAATATATTGAATAATTAGTGTTAAGTAAATTTTATTTCATGATAGTATGTATTTATGAATATGAATGCGAAACAATATTACGATATACAATACGATAACACGACGAACAATGTACAATACGTTTTAAATAAAACTATCTTTTCGGATTTTTTCGCGGTTTAAAAATAATATTGCCATATTTAATTATATCTATTAAAAAATTCAAAATGTTTAGAACTAAAATCTACACGCATTTTATAAAGTACTTACTTTGGTGTCATTTTTGATTTTTTGAAATCATATTGTAAAATTGTGGGTAATTGTGGGCACCGGTTGTAACAAGTACCTATACAATGACTTTTGAGACGTTAAAACCCTAGTCTCTTCCTCTCTCTCTCGTCTTCAATCGTTCCAATGTTATTAATTTTTAGCGAGACTAACGAACGGCAATTAATTTTTACATATCTATAGCTGTCAATTATTCGCGTAAATCTAAGAAAGTATAATGTTAAATACGATTAGAAAGCTAGTTTATACATATAGATTGTAGTTATATCAAATGTCCAAAAGTCGAACATAACATAATATATGAAGGCACTTCAACCATTGTTATGCTAACGTTCTGACTTGCGACTTTATCAATGGTATTCAACTTGCGTTGACTGAAGCACCTGTGGCTATAGTGATGGAGTTAAATCAATCACACGACATGAGTGCTTATATGTGTAGTTATATTCTGGTGTATCTTAAGTGCACGTTAAAATAACATACTAAAATATGTACGACAATGTAGACTGTTACAATGTTAGTAATATCCTTTTTTTTAATTTTCGTATTAATAGGCTACAGCTTCAATTCTAACAATCCTTATCATATGTTACCAATAAGATATGATAAGGTAATTGATAATCTAAGTAGATATATAGTAGGCCAGGATTTTCTTAGTATAATATAGATAATCTTCTCAAGTCTTTATTAATACATTTGAGTTTTGCGAGTTGAGTTCAATTTCATCCGCTAATTTCAGGTAAAATGAAAATTTTTGTACCTAACCTGCACACGTTCTTACTTCTATAAATGTATCCACATTCGACTAACCAAGTGCCAAATTTGAAGAGCAAAACTGAATTATCTTTCGAAAATATTTGTAAGTCACGTCTTCATGAATACTATTTATATAAATCGTTTTAGAAAATTCGTCATAACGTTCACTACAGAATTGCCAAATAACACACAGCCCGCACCGCATTGCGACGCGTGGGATTACCTTAAGGTGCCATCGTATAGGAAAATGGCTTTTTAAGCCCTAAATTTTTCAAGATTTTTATAAGAGTTCTTATGGCCTCCTGACCAAACTGTAAAAAATGTTACACCTAAACCCTATTTAACCAGAAAAATTATTAATTCAAAATACGATATAAATTAATTCACTTCATAAAAAAAAGAGATTTTAATTATTTTTACTTCTGTACAATTTTAAACTTACTTTTCATAACATAATTTTGTCTTTTAATTAAGTAACGCATTGCTTATTAAATTAGACGATTAATATACAAATTCAATTTTGGATACATTCAAATTGCAATATTATAACATTTTTAAACCGAAAAACTGTGATGTACGCTTAAATCAATTGGGTGGAAGACCTCGTCGACGTAGGATGTATTCCGGATTTAACGCCATCCTGTTGCGCTACCGATACGAAAATAGGGTATAAATATAATAAGAAAGGAAAAAAATCAAACGTTGTTATTCACAACACACATAAAACAGAAATAGCAAACGAAGGAGAATATAAACATTTGATAAAACTTTTGCGTATGCAATAAGTAGATTATAACAAAATTCGCCACGTTGTAGCACGCACTATTGACAAAGATATTTTACTCTCTCGTATGAAAATTCTCGTTTTGCCTGTGACGCCTTAAAACATGTTCAGTTGGCACTCTCTTTACACAATCATTGCATATACGAGTATGATAGAAAATTCAAGTTCAAAATAAAAGTGAGAATAAAAGTGTAAATGAATTTCCTAAACGGAAATAAACTAAAAAATAAATCTGATATTATATTTTCGAAGAATGATTGTATGCTTTTTAGCGTTATTGAATTAATAAATTGACTTATAGTAAGTACTTTAACTAAATTAATCCTTTAGTTTTATGGAACAAAATTATAAGTTCATAATTAGTTTATACTAATATTATAAAAAGGTAAAGTTTGTGAGTTTGTGAGGTTGTAGGGGCTCTAGACTTACTGAACCAATTTAGATGAAATTTGGTAAGTAGATGGTTTGAGACCCTGGGAAGGACATAGGATACTTTTTATCCCGGAAATCATCCCTTGGGGAGATGAAAATGGGGATGAAAATTTGTGAAATTGGGAAGCAAGCTAGGGACGAATCGCTAGTAGTAGATAAGCAAGTAGTTCTACAATTGCAGAGGGAACGTAGAGGCAGAAAACAAGATATTATAATCATGTTAAAAAAAGATATTATTGTAATATTAGTTATGGAAAATATTAAACGATATTACCAAAGTACAGATGTTATCGAACGATATGGCAGTCAAAACGACTAATACGATGATTATAACTATTATCGTTGCTGAGAAGTCATATTGCTGATGATACTCGTAGATAAAGAAGCAATTTGGTGATTGTTAGATGTTAATTTATATATTTGTGTTATATCTTTTCGTAATGTTGTTTCTCCCCTGATTATACCATTTACATGCAAAAAAGGGTATCCTCGTGAAGTGGCGGCATCTGCGTTACAACACTTACATATTAATATTTAATTATTTCTTTGTGCTTAGTATTTTTCTCTAAAGGTATTGAAATGTGTTCTATACATAATATAATGAAATTATAACCCAGTAGAAACTGTAAATTAATTATTTTTTGTAAAATCTTATTGACGTAGTCAATATTATCGACACAGAGGCCGAATCTATATTTTTTAGAATTTTTGTCTCTTTGTCTCGGAACGCATCACGAGTAAACCACTGAACAGATTTTGATGAAGTTTGGTATGATAATAGTTGGTTATCCGGTGCAACATATAGGATACTTTTTAATGCGAAAATATCTCGTCACTGAAAAATTGATACTAACCGTTAAAACATTTCTAGGGACGAACCCGTGCGAAAGGAGGCTTGAGTCGCTACTTTATATATAAATCTATCCATTTTAATAGCAAAACATGTTTCATTGCTAAGATAAGGATATATTTAGGGCTCATTAGTAGAGCAATACTAAAAATAAAATGTGAACGTATAGTTATTTGTCGTTATTTATACCGAAAAGGACTGAAAGATTGATTTGAGTTTTTGAAAGAATAAAGGAAGGAAGGGCGTCATTAGTTATAAATATTTTTACGGTCCTTAATAACTTGGTGAAAAGTATAATTTTCTTAATAAGACTCCGCTGTAGTATGTCGATGTTTTAACAATATCGTTATTCGTAGTGGTATCTCGTTCATTCAATAAATCTACACTTGGCCACAATTGGTCTGCGGTTGGCGTTAAGCGCTGTGGTCCAGGTCATATAATATTTACTGTATACGATCTCCATTTTAACCTATTTACGAACAACAGTGTGTGTGCCTTTTGTTATTTGTGAAGCTAACGAATGTTACGATTCTAAAGTCAAAATATGCAACATCGTATAATAATCACGTAAAAGTACTTATATGTGTTTTTTTTAAATTTGCAATTGGAAAAATAATTTTGAAATTCTCATTAACAATTGGCAAGGTATTTGCGTAACACACAAAAATACATCCGTCAAAAATAGTAATAAATTACTTTAAAAAGTACGATGTAAAATAGTATGGCCATTACAGTAATGTAGAACAATTAATATTTTATTCTATTTTAAATAATTGAATCTCTGTCAAAAATATAGATTAAGTGGTTCAAGGAAAGGGAAACAAAGTAGTTCTCATATAAAATAAAAAGCATACTTTGTGCCTATAATAGTAATATATTATAGTAATTAGGGTGTAATGTTCTAAATTAGATAAATTCGGACTTCTACAAAACTGGAGAACTGGTCGGGCAGGCACAAGTACTCAATGCCACTAATAGGTTTTGCCGACTAAATTGTAAAATTACGTTGATCGGATTTAGTTTATATTTATTTTTTTATAATTAAAACATACTCCATGATTGATGTTATAAATAAATTTATTGCGTACTCCAAAGACTGGGTTTTTAGTTGGTAACTCCACATATTATTTTGCAGTTGTAACAATACTGATTTCGTCATGTCACACGGGTACAATTACAATTTGAAAGCAAAAATAATTTACAACACAACTGATTTATATGTATAATATGATTTACAAGATACAGAATACCATAACGTATTGTTTGATGATTAAATGTATGACTCATAAGATTTGTGTGGAACGTTCACTTTCTCTTAACCGGTTTTTACAGTATTAGTAGATTCGTCTTCGAAACCATTATTAAAGCTTAGTGTGTCAAAGTATTTGTTATATAATTTGTGTAACTTGATGATATTTATCACGACCTTGTCTGACCGTAATTCTTTTTAAAGTCGATTTTTCCCTAATATATCTTTTATGTGTTTATATCAGTTATACGGTGGGAACAAATTAATTTTAATTTCGCTATTTTCGTTTTAAAGCGTTTTGGGTATAACCAATGACACACTTTCTTAATCGAGTCAAAGTGGTTAGTTTTAATAAAGGGAATAAAATCGGTGATCTCTGGCGCAATAGAAATGGACAAAGTAAATATTAAATAAATAAAACTTGATAATAATAAAAAAAATATTCGAATGGTAATTTTGTCTCGGCTAGTAATCAAGGGATTGTCCACTTAAATAGGGAAGTTCAATCTGGTAAGTACAAATGAATATTGTAATAACAGACCGAAGCAATCTGACGTCTGAGACAGAATTTCCTTATTTGTTACCGTTAGCTATATTTCAGAACAGGGTTAGGTTAGGTTACCTAAATTGAAATAAGATTTATATTAATATTTAAATTAACGTAATATTTTTTAGTACGTATTTTACACTATAAAGGTACGTAATGTCGTAATTTTTATTGCCTGTTTTACATTTGATAACTGTGTGTTTTATTTAAGTTCATATAAGGAACTTATATTGATAGAAACATACAAAAAAGTATTTTTTTTTACCTGTGATTAAAAAATTATGAATCTTAAGGAATGAGTGACAACCCTAACTGTACTTGCAAGGAATAATGTAATACTTGTTAGCTAACTGTTAAGTGGGGCGCAGTGGGCGATTGTTTTCAATGACACCATTAACTAGTACCAAATCGGAATACATTACGAGTATATCCACTATAAACTATAAATTTTTAGTCTCGACAACCCATGACCCATGTGTCTGGGTAGAAAATATTTAGAGGCCTCCCTCACGCGTTGTTGTTGTGTTATCGTCAATTCAAAATTATGGAATCGTTACATAAAATACGAAATCAATAGATACTTGTTCCAATAGACAATATATGTAATATTTTTCTACATTATCTGTTTTATCTAAGAAAAAATAAGTTGCAAATGTGAACCTGTATATTAACCTCTTTAGCTTAATTAAGTTAAAAATTTTTTTGTATTAAATATTTAGTAGGTATTTAAAACTAAATTGTATCACATTGCTATGTACAATAAACCAATTTCTATAATAATATAAACCAATTACTGACTACACGAAGCCTAAATATAACCATCATGAAATGTTTTACATAATTATTCCTTACTTTTGATTGCTAAATCTGCTAGTGACCTTCGCTTACCAGACGCCTCTTGCGTCTACTTCAAACATCACTTATTTAATGATACGATAAATATTTAGAGTTCGGACATGCCTATCCGACTTATATCTTTATAAATTGCAGCTATTTTTGTATCAATAAGCAATGACTGGCACTTCTCGTATATTTACGATTTACATGTTGATTTTTAATTTCTTATCTCTGAAATTGGTTATTTTTATGTTTTCCAAGCTTAAAATATAATTTTATGTACAATACATATATGAATATAACACTATATTTAATTATAATTTATCTATTGAACATTTTTTGTTATTGTAGTTAAAAATTAATAATATTGTTAATTATTGATTTATTTAATCAAAAGGTGCACGAAGCCTGTTGCATTTTGTATCTAGACCGCGTATTGTGGCACGCTCTTGATGCACCTGCATATTCCAACGGTCATATTATATACCTAATAGTGTCTGCTGTCTAGCTTTATTGTGTTTTGTAAATGTAAAAGTTTCTTCCATATCTTTCTATAATATTAATAATAGAACTAAAAAAATGATTATTTATTATGGATATATTTAAAATAAATGTAAAGTGGTTAATCAACTATGGTCAAGCTTGGTATAGTTTAATTGCAAAGCAATTTGCATTATAAGCACAATATTACACTGTGCCTGTGCGTGAATGTCTATTGTCTAGCCGCTACTCGCCACTCGCCAGCATGTAGGGGCCGTTATCAAAATGGCGGCGCGTGGCCCGACGCGACGGCCATTGCGGCGCGGGGTCGTTGACGTCGCGCCACCGATCGTTGGCGTGGCGCATCGAATCCATTTTACAACTTTATACAAGTTGCGCCATCTAGTGATGGTTTGGGGAGACTTTGTTTATATAGGTTATGTATAGATGACGCTTTGTATAAGGAATAGTAATTTAGGATTATTTTTATAGTGTTATAAAAAAGTTAAAACTAATAAATTATTGTCAAGTTTATAAATATAAATAAGTATACTTAACAAAATATAAGGAGCAGCTTTTATCTTTAAAAAAAAATAATGAGAGAAATATTTCAAAACAACTGCTGACTCAATTATTAAATTAAACTTTTGTCCATAAAAGAATCGTAGGTGAATGACAATTATAATTAATTAACCATTGTGTAAATTAAGACCATAAAAGCTGGTACACTCTATATTATTTTAAAAGACGTATAACGGTGTATTTTATTGTTTTCTTGTCTTGTCCACAGTGTAAAGACTTTGAAAAAGTCGGTGCTACCATAGCAGTCACACCCTGCGATGTGGTGGAAGAGGCGGATATCACTTTCTCGTGCGTCGCCGACCCTCAGGCTGCTAAGGAGGTAAAATAGTAATAAAAAATTAATACTAAAGGATATTTATTTCCAACATATTGTCCGTAATCAAAGTTTGGATAAAATTATTTAACTTAATATTTAGAGATCAGTCTTGAGACATTTTTTCTTAAAATCAGTTTAAAATTGTTTTTATTATAAAGTTGCTTATAAAGAAGTTTATTTATATTCTATACGAAATGTTTAAGTATCCATAATATATGTAATAATATATATAAACATGGATATATATATATATATATATATATATATATATATATATATATATAAATATATATATATATATATATATATATATATATATATATAAACATGGATATCAATTCTCTCCAAAATCTTTTATATAAACTAAATATTTAAAACTTCTTGAGTGAGATTTTACGGAAATAAAATCCCTACAGTATGTATATGTGGCATTCATACTTTTTACATTTCTCCTGCTGTTATTAGATATTTTATTGTAAAATACGTAAAATTGTTTTAGAAAATTCTTTAGCCATATTTTCAACTTTTGACACTTCTATTATTTTTCATAAATGTAAAATTGACTTATTCGAACTATAATGAACACTTAAAAGAAAAATTCGATCCAGCCATTCTTGAGTGCTGCTTCGCAACGAACAGCTTTCCATTTTATTTATATAGATTGTACATTAATTATTATAAATCTGATATCCATAACACAAGCCTCGTAGCTTACCATGGAACTAGATGGTGTTGTGTGTTAATGTCCCAATATATTTATTTATTTATATTTATTTATAGGATCCGTTTGGGGCTGTTATTGTAAAGCTTTTCTTTCTTTTAGACATAAATAATAATTAATGTGACAATATAAGTGGCTTTTACGTAACATACATATACGAGTGACATTACATATTATACGTTTTCCTTGACGTTGAAGGGTAAAGGTCGAGCTTATATTAACATAACCTTTGTTTTGTGACCTTTGGACTGTATAAAACGATATGATTTATGGTTCATCAAATTATCACAAAAGCACCATGAAGCTATAATGAGTTCAGAAAAGTTTTAATTTGATGGAGAATTGTTTTGACAGTGTCTCTAATGTCACGAAATTTTTGTACTAAAATTATGAATTTACTGACTTTTGCCTAAAAAAATGTATTCAGTTTAATATGTAGAGTATAATAGTTAAAACATGAATTGATATTGTGTACTATGTGATCAGTTTCAATAGTTTATTCATTTGTTGCATAATGCACTGTGGTGTAGTGGCTAGCATGTACGGCTGCACACCCGGAGGTCCTGGGTTCGAGTCCCGGGTCGGGCCAAATTTAGTTACTGAGTCTTTCTGTATAGTAAGCCTCAGTAATAGCCCGGAGTTAAGAAGTTGGCGGTGTTTCACCCCCGTGCCTCAGAGAGCACGTAAAGCCGTCGGTCCTCCGCCTAACTCTCACTGGTCGTGTCGAGCAGTCGTCCCACCGGAGTACGAGAATGACAGGAATAGAGAGTGCACGTTGTGTCTGCGCGTACACTTGTGCACTATACTATCTCCTGCGCAGTTGGCTAGTCTCAATGAGATTGGCCGCCGTGGCCGGAATCAGTCAGGAGAACATCACACATCACAATATTCAGTGGAACGCCACTTGATGGAATATTCAGATATCCCATTTTATGATTCGGGATAAAACCAAATTTTTTATTACTATTTTAATTAGGTTAAATTTAGAAGTTACGAGTAACGTTATGAAAATAAATCTTTTTCGCATTAATAAAATGGTAGTATTAATCTTTTAATATCTTTAATTTTAGATGGTGTTCGGCAACTGTGGCGTTCTCCACTGTCCATCCTTAGAAGGCAAGGGCTACGTGGAGATGACGTCGATAGATGCGGACACGTCGCACGACATAGTTGAAGCGATCAGTGGCAAAGGTGGCAGATATCTTGAAGCGCAAGTAAGTTTTAGCCTACGGTTCTATTTGCATTACCATGCAAATACGTACGTCGGAAAATCTAATTATGTGTTCATCTATGGTGTAGCGAATATTATTTATTTTATAAAGCAAAGAAATAGCAAAGGTATTAATGTCGTTACTCATAATAATTACGTTGCCCATAATAATATTGTCCTCTTAACCAATTTTTATCATAAAGGCTTATCTCACCGATACTAGCAATCTTCGCAGAAAATGGTTTGGTCCCAGGCCCATACACATACTGTATTCATGTTACTCTCACAGTCTGATGGGATGACAATTTGAAAATCACGGAAATGCTAGTGAGGATTTCTTTCTCAAACCGTTGCATAACTACCTGACCCGAACCACATATTACACATATAGAATATATTAAAAGAATACCAATCGTAATAATGTTTGTATGTTCCCAGATCCAAGGTTCGAAAACGCAGGCGGAGGAAGGCACGCTGATCATCCTGGCGGCCGGCGACCGCACGCTGTTCGACGACTGCCAGTCCTGCTTCAAGGCGATGAGCAAGAACTCCTTCTACCTTGGTAGTAGTCCACGTCTCCGGTTGCCGGCGCGAGGAAACTTGGTCGTTGACGGACCGCGGCTTTTGGACTGGCTCATTTGCTGTTTGATGCTCGGAGTGAAAGTGGTTTTGAATTGTTTGGTCGTTTGGGTGATGCCATTTTTGTCGCGCCTTGTGTTTTCTATGATTGCTTGCACGTTTTGAGTTTTGAATCGGTTGTGTTATGCTATTTCTGATTTTAGATTTTATTAATTAATGGTTATTTTTTATTTTTTATTCAGAGTATTAGATCTAAAATATTTTTTGTTACCTTCAAAATTGTATTTTCTGTTTTTGCTAAGTTATAATATTAGACATATAGTAGTGTGATGCAAGGCATATTTTAATACGTTTCTCGTATTTTGTTTTATTTTTAATTCAGGTTTAAAGTCATAATATGCTTCGTGGCCAGAAAGTTAAATTACATACACAAGCTATTTTTATGTGCATGTTTTTATTTATAAGTTTGTAGGAAGCTTGAATGAGTCTGAAAAGCCTATTTTTGCACTTCCGTTTATAGTTTTGAATATTAGATATTGCTTGGTGTTTTAACCGTCAACGACCAAATCTAAGCGTCTTAAAATCTCAAAAGTAAACTTTCAGTGATGAATGATGAAATGAATGAATGGAAAGTATGATAAAAATTCCTACGAAAAGGAAAATTATAAGAATATTCAATTTTACGGTAATGCAATAAAGGATTATAAATATAACTATTTTAATAATATTAAATTTAGTTTTTAAATATATTGACGATACTTATAGTATATTGTATATCCTTAATTTTTTTTATTTCTTAAATTAAGATTGATGAATTCCAAGTTTTAATTCAAATGGTAGAAATAGTATAAAGTAGTCATCAATATGTCACGGGTTGCGGGTGACCTTTTGGACACAATATGAGATTATTATTTATTACTGCTTGTAACAATGTAGATTTGTGTCGATCCGGGGCAAGCTATCTTCATTGTAAGTTTGATTAAAATCTGTCGATCCGTTATGTGAAGTTTGTGGTTTCAAGGTACGTGTACGTAAGCAGTTGCCTCTAATGTGCTAATTTTTGAGACTGCTGGATCGGTTTCAACGGATTTTTTTCTTAAATTTAGTTTAGAACGATAATATCTATTTTTTATTAGAAAAATCAAAAGGGTTTTCGAAGAATACCGAAATTGTTACGTTAGAAAGATGTGCAGTCGTTGACTATCTCGGTATGTGGGGTTTCTCCGCAGGACGCTTAATTCACAAAAATATTACTTATTATCATATTGATACACTATTTTGTAATATTTTTCTAAATCATTGCCTTTCTAGACAATCTTTTTCTATCGGTTAAAACTATATGTTTAAATACAAATTCAACTATAATTTATAATATATAGTATGGACCATAAGTGTAACTCGGTTTCATTGCTGCATTTTATCTATACTAATATTGTAAAGAGATTTTTTTTTGTTCGTGTGTTTGTTTTAAGCTCCGAAACTACTGAATCGATTCAGACGAAGTTCGGTAAGAAGATAGTTCGAAACGCCGGGAAGGATATAGGATAGTTTTTATCCCAGAGATCATCGCTCAAGGGTGTGAAAATGGGAATAAAAGTTCGTATGGAAAAGCTACCTAGTTAAAACACAACGAGAGTACCGTTTCATTGTCCCGTGTGTGCCCGCAGGCGAGATCGGCAACGCGTCGAAGATGAACTCGGTGCTGCAGGTGGTGTGCGGCGTGTCGCTGGCGGCGCTGGCCGAGGGCCTGGCGCTGGCCGACCGCGCCGGCCTCAGCCAGGCCGACCTGCTCGACGTGCTGGCGCTCACGCCGCTGGCCTCGCCGCACCTCATCCTCAAGGGCCGCGGTGCGTGCCACGACTAATCTGTGTATCGATGTCCACTCGATCGGTTCCACTGGCGCACAGATTGACGCCTCGACCTTACCCGATTTTATTTGTATACTTTGTGACGCTCTCGTCGAGGAGACGAATTAGACGACGTATCGATCGGCGAAATCGGTCGAGCCGTTTAATAATTACGAACAAATATAGGATCAGACATACGTACGAGTCGAACGCGACCTTCTTTTGGGCCTCGCTGCAGTCCGTATGAATGTGAACGAGTTTTATGGGGCGAGGTGTATGTATATTTAATAAAATACCACACTGATGTTGCCACTAAAACGATTTAAGTTAAAAATTGAAAATGTACTATTGAACAAAGCATATAGCCTCGTCGCGGAATACTTTACTGATGCGAATGTGTAGACTTACTATTGTTATCGATACGTAATATTGTTTTAAATAGGAACAACTTGATGTATTTTTTGTCGGCTCTTCTCGGCAGAACTGCCTTTCGAAGCGATGATAAATTCCTCACACATTTACATGATTCTGTTAAATTTAAAATGTAAAATTAACGATCCAAAAGGGCTCGTAATAGTCTATCGTCTACCGTGTCAAACGGTGTTAGTACTCACCCCATCGCATATTTAAGACCGAATAACATTTGGCACCCCACAGCGATGATCGAGTCGTCGTACTCGACGCACCAGCCGCTGACGCACATGCAGAAGGACCTGAAGCTGGCGCTGGGGCTGGGCGACGCGCTGGAGCAGTCGCTGCCGCTCACCGCCACCACCAACGAGATCTTCAAGCACGCCAAGCGCCTCGGCTACGCCAACCACGACGTCGCCGCCGTCTACATACGCGCCAGGTTCTGACTCCGCACACCTACACCTCCGCCCTCGGTATTCTGTAACCGATTGTTTATATGGGCGCGTGGTACTCGACAACTGAATCCGCACGCTCACCACCGACGAGATCTTCGACCGTCTCGGCTACGCCGACCACGACATGGCCACCGTCTGTATTTGTGCTAGGTTCTCAACAAAGCAGATATGTGGACCTGTGCTCTTGATATTCTGTAACTACTTTATTGTGTGTGGGAAGTTGGTTCTCGATAGCTAAATCCGCGTACACTTAGTAGGTATGAAGTCGCCTGTCAAGATATAAAAATTGGTACAGAATGCTGAAACGCTAACGGTTTTAGATAGACTTGTGTATTAAATGTTTCTACATGATGATTTCTTTCTGACCGAGAGAAATACCGATTTTATATATTTTTTTTTTTAAAGTTATTATTTCTCTCTTAGGAGTGGAATGTTTTTTTTAGATGTATATGGGACCAGCCATTATTAAAAAAATTAAAATCAATAATTGGTGAATAGAGATTTCCTTTCTTTTTTATAAAATTTAATTTAGACATAATAATTACATTACGTCTGTCTGAACCAAGTATAAATATAACAACCTTTCATAAATGATTTTTTTCATTCAATTCTCTTGTATTAATGACTTCGAAGCATGCTAGTTGAGCACATATTGCTTTGCCAATATCACGTAGAATGGAGAAGACACGAAGTAGATTGGTCAATAAAATAAAATTATTAAACTATATTAAATTATAATGTGTATTTTTTTTCATGGTTCTAATTTTAACAACATGATAAGCTCAATGGTGAATTATAACTAAAAAGGACTCGCAAGAAATAAAATAACTTTGACAAACATTGTTTTAAAGAAGTAAAACTTCATTAAAATTATTTTTGTTATATCTAAATTGATAAATATGAAAACAAGAATATCGTGCTGCGAAGCTGCGAGCTTGTTTATTTTTAATTCATTACATGCATTTAAATCTTACTAATAAGAAAACGTCTCAAAAGTGTCCTTAAAAAAAGACACAATTCGAAATTGTGCACTTTTTTCAAATCTCTTTTGTTCGTTGCTTTCGGATGACAAAATTAAAACGCACGTTGTTTCGTTTAAAAAAGTACTTTATGTGGTGTGCGTTAGTTTGAGTTTGTGTTTAGACAATTAGAACGTTTTATTTTTGAATTGCGTCACATGTCGACGCCACTTTTTGGAGAGATATTTGTTAGGAAATGTGTATCTATGGTTTTATATATAATTATCTCTAAGTAACAGAAGCTATTTTAAAATATACCACGAGCGAATCCGCGGACAAAACAAGTAAATAATATCGTACATTGATGATTGTAAGTTGATTTATACTTATAGAAAAAGCTTTTAACATAATATAATCAACATAAAAAAAATATTGTGTCCTACTTTAAGTAATACTTCTAAATAAATATGTTGTTTATAAAATTCATATTACACGGGTTTAGCTAAAACCGCTTAGCGTTAAAAATAAGGCCACATACTTGTATTTCTGTTTCAGTCCATATTGTTTCTAAGAATATCAATATGTATCAATGTAATAATATTTAAACTAAATCTAAGTTATTGACAATATTATAAATACATATTTTGTATCTTAAATATTTTAAAAATCTATCAACTGTACTTCCATGTAATAATTTCTTTTAATCGAACAGAGTTTTACATATTGTCGATTTTTTTGTGTGGCAATTAATATTGATTTTATTGAATGATAATTTTATATATTTATGGCTGGGTTGAAACAGATTTAATGTACTTGCTGGTCCTCTTTTTCTCCTTACATCTCTAATCTTCCACGTCATGAATGCGTGTATGTTCTAAAGGTATTTTACTTTAAAAGTAAGTGACAGCACTTGCATGAAAAAAGATAGATCGTGAATAATGTAATATTTTCCGAAATTAAACTATTTTTAATTAAAGATTCATCGTTATCGTTACGACATTGTTTTTCTTACGATCTCTCTGTTTTCATCGTGTAAAATTGTTAAAATGATGTATGGACGAATTGTAAAGAATTACGTCTTTTATAATTTAAGTAAGTTTAAGTTTATATGTTAGATGAAATAATAATAAAATCGATCTTAGTACATTGATATTGTTTCATTTCGTATACGATTTTTGAAGTAAAACTTCTTTAGGCGTGCTGAGGGGTAGTCAATAAATAGGAAACTGAGTCTCGCCGAGTTTAAAAAAAAATATTATATTTTAAAACATTATTTTAAAAAATATAAACATATTTATGATTAATAATTTTATAAAGAATATTATATTTATATTTTGATTTGTTTTAATTTAATTGTGGTATCTGCCAGCGCCAAAGAAGTATTACTTCAACCGCGAGTAAACGTTACACGCACTCAATTTTTACATTGATTTTGTACAGGAATTAAATGTGTAGTGCCTCCAATATATGAAATGGGTTTAAAAATTCTAAAAAGCATTTGAGATTTATTCATTTTCAGTGAGTAATTCATAATTTTATATAATGTTTTTGGATATATTGTATTGTACCCGGGGTGTATTTAGGGTCGATTAATTCAAGTTTTACTTCATGATATCTCGAACAAATCAAACTTATTGAACTCATAACTGAAGCAATCAATACTAAAGTGGCCTAAACTTAAAAACAAAATGTGTATAGAATGCGGTGCGCTTTGTATTAATTTACATATGATATATTAGATTATATTTAATTAAAATGATTAAATTTATTAAATATTATTAAATACATACATATATTGGAGCAGATTATGATGATGAGATTAAAATAAAGGTGTTAGGCCGCTTTTGCTCTCGGACCGCTTTAAAATAAAGGAACTACATAACTTCCATTTAAAATAATAGTTAAATTTTAATTTCACGAAGAGACTATTAAATTTTAGTTGAAGAAATACGTGAAGTTTAAAATGTTGATTTAGTCTTAAGTATGAATCATATTTTGAGAGGAATGTTTAATCTGTTAAGATATACATACATATGTGTAATACGTATGTAATATGTAGTATATTTGATTGTAAGCTTCTTTGAAATGAATTAAAATAAAGAGCACTGTGTTGTGTAAGTATTAATATGTATTTTATTTATGAGATCTGCTTGCTTTCATATAGATTAAATCTATACAGATTAATAAAATCGAAATATCTGTTTGTAATGTCAAAATGACAACTATTTACAGAATGCATATGAAAGTATATACGGTACTATGTATTAAGAAAAAACCACATTTTATAATATTGTACCTGTTCCGGTCTAATCTCCGAAACGGTGGGCCGATTTTGACGAAACTTTCACTGGCAGATAGCTGATGAAATACATTATGTCATAAATAAAATAAATATACTAGAATGGGAAATATTTTTTTTTTACTTTTAACGTAACAATTGAGTATGTTATAACAAAAAAATAAAAACCGACTTCAAACAAAAGCACTAAAAAGTAAAAAATTACTGATTGGTAGTTTTCATTTACTACACATACCTAATCAAATATATTCGAAGTCGGTGTGCTTTGCTTTGTACGGGCTGGCACCGATTTAGAAAATATTTGATTAGGTATGTATAGTAAATGAAAACTACCAATCAGTTATTTTTTACTTTTTAGTGCTTTTGTTTGAAGTCGGTTTTTATTTTTTTGTTAAGAAGTTTTTATTTTTCCCTTTTTAGTGTAGACAGTAGTAGCAAAGTAAGAATTCTAACGTGTTAGGCTTGTCAAATCAAACAAAATAAGCCCAAACTCAAAGTATCTACTATTAGCCGTTGAAGAGTTCCACCTATCCACCTTCTGGCCTTACCATCAGATCAGGTCAACAATACCGAACCACTGTACTATCAACGGAAATAGAAACACTTGCAAAGTTTCAAGTCAATATGACAATTAGAAGTAGGTAAAATTCATCATTAGCTATTTTTCCACCCTTAGGGGTGGATTATTTTTTGAAATTTAAATGGGACCAATCTGGAAGTATAGACTTTCAAACAACACAAAAATTGTCCAAATCGGTTAATAAATGACGGAGTTCTGAGGTAACAAACATAAAAAAAAATACAGTCGAATTGAGAACCTCCTCCTTTTTGAAGTCGGTTGAAAACTAAACCCAAAATTAATTTTTCTTGCTCGGAACCTTCGGCATGAGTCGGGCTCGCACTTGCTGTTCTTTCCGCTTAAACTTAACGTGATTTCAAACTCGCGTGTATCAGCTTCACATATAATTGTTATTAAGTCATGGAGGCCGATTTTAACCTAATTATTATTGTCCTATCGATTTAAACTTTGTAAGTAGGTACTGCGTGAAAAGGCAGTGGAAGCCCAGTGGTAACGCGCTCCCTTAGGAATCCAAATGAAGCAGCTTCAAATCTGGGTCTCTCACCTCTGATATTTTCATATGCAAATCATTTCCAACATGATTATTACTTACGGTGAAGGAAAACGTCGTGAGGAAACCTACATGTCTTAGAAAAACTAACGAGTTTTCGAAAGACATGTGAAATCTATCTAGCTTTTTGGTCTGTGGCCTGACCCTCCTCGTATTTAAGGGAGACCCGTGATCAAAAGTGGGACTTACACGACTTTAAAAAGTAGTATTCCACATGATTTCCACGTATTTTTTTATTTAAATGGGACATGCTTTTGCGCATACCACATACATACATACAAGTGGTTATGTGAGACTTGCCGCCTATAAAAGCCAGTATTACCTACTAAAACGGAATCTCACCTGTCTTAATGGGGCGTCGCAGGATCGCTTACGCATTCAACTACGAGCAGACTTCAATAACCTAATGGCTAGAACCGTCTATAAACACATTACAAGTTGAAGAGTGAAAGTCTTTCTATTTTATTTCTCAAAAACTATTAATAGTGTTAGAGATATAAAAATATTAAAACATCTCCAGGTATATATTCTAGTATTCGATACAAATAAAACTCTAAATATACGTCAATCAGATATCTAATGAAGTGCAATTTCCTGCGAGCCTTGGATTGATTTCGATAATGACCTTCGAAGACGACGGCAGATTTACGACAAATTAGTGCTAAAAATACGGTGATTTACAGCGGGCCGTCACGCCACGCCGCGGTTAGCGCATAAAAATTGTATGAGCGATGTAAGGAACGAGTTAAAACGAAGTTTATAAGTGAGAGGGGAGTAGTCGTTGGTACGTTTTATTGAATTTGTCTTATAATATATTAAAATTATTGTAAAAATTGTAATGTGAAAGTAATGATTACTCCGCAAAAAAACAGATATTTTCTTCAGTCCAAAAAGACGAGGTGTAAGGATACCTACTTTTAAATTTCGGCATAATATAGTAATTATATTTAACTTTTACAATATAGAATAGCTAATCAAATTAAGTTGAATTCTGTAGATTAGTAAATAGTGATACCTATAATAAATTAAAACAATATTATTACATCACTAATTTCAAAGCAAGGAGATAACGAATTAAAAAGGTTGCAGGTTTACAATTTATGTACATTAAACCTTATGATATATTTTAAACTAAATATGTATATCCATAATACTAGCATGATTTACAGTCGTAAAATGTTTACGATACGTTAAAAACAAGTCATGCGATGCCGTGATATCATTACGAAAGAAATTTGTAAAGCGAAATTAGAAAAATGCCAGTCGGATTGTAGATTTACCCCAAAACATGCAGAGCTGTTGTAATTTCGGCAAAATCGAAGACAACCTCTTTGGGATATTAATTTAACATACAGCTATTTTATTGATATAAATAAAATTTTTAATCTATGGCAAAACTTTAAAACTAGTTTTGATTTTGTTAAATTTTAAATATATTAATCAATAATAACACGGTTCGAATGAATAAATTTTACGTTATATGGGCGTAGGTTTTATTTAGGTGTACTTAACATTAAATTGTGCGGTGTAAACAATGTCTTTTCTAACGGAATATTTTGACGAATATCGACAGCATCCCATTCGGAAAACTAAAATGTAAGTTGTATTTGTTTGTAAAATAATTATGTCCCTTAATGGGACATCTAAGCAATTATTCGTGAAGAGCATTTGATAGGATTTTGGTCGTTTGTTTTGACACTTACCTAATAGTAAGTTTTATTCTTATTACAGATGTCGTCCAGAAGACAGATGGGCGAAACTGGAAGGGAAATGGTTAGATCCAAAAACGGGCTCGGAAGATGTTAGTTATACATTTGTTAATATTTATTTTGTTCTTTCGAAGGAATTATCCTAGTTTATAGGGTTTTGCAATTCCTTGTCTAGTTAAGTGTAATGAATGTGTGTATGTGAAGTGTATCAACTACCTGGTATCCATAACACAAGACTCGTAACTTACCATGGAACTAGATGGTGTTGTGTGTTAATGTCCCGACATATTAACATCATTTTCCTAAGGATTTTTGAGATTCTTGTTCAATAAAACCATCAACGACATGATATAGTCGAGTTAGTAGTACATTGTAGGACCGCTTGCAAACGCACTGCAAATCATAATATATTATGATCTTGTATATTTTCGTTTATTTGAAGTTTTATTAGTTACAAAATAGGTAATAAAATCACATCACACCGAAATTCATTCAGTATTATTGTAAACAAATACATATATTCCTTACCTTGTTAAATTAGTCATAAATGAATTATTGAAAACTAAAACTTATTTGATTTTTTTTATTTTGCTCAGAAAGCATGGACGGACGAAGAAATAGAGCAATTTATCAAATCAACTATGAGGAGTTTACGCGGACAGTCTACGTACTACAACGATTATTGCGCGCATCTCTCGCCTGGTTAGATAGATACATCTGTTTTTATATTAAAAAGAGAAAAAAAAAAGTTTTTTGTTTGTTTGTTTGTTTGTTTGTTTGTTTGTATCGAATATGCTCCGAAACTACTAAACCGAATTAGATGAAATTTGGTAAGGAGATAGTTTGAGATCCTGGGAAGGACATAGGATAGTTTTTATCCCGGAAATCATCCGTTAAGGGGTGAAAATTGGATTTAAAGCTTGTATGGGGACGAAACCTAGGGACGAACCCGAGCGAAGTGAGCGTGAGTCGCTAGTAATATATAAAATAATACTATGCAAAACTTTTGCAAATTGACATACTTAATATTTTATTTGGAATAATATTTCATTTAAAATAACCCATTACTTAATTATAATCCATAGTAAAAATTGTTTACTATTGATAAGAGGTACTTAATACACTGGCGTGCAAATAAATCGGTCCACCCTTAATTTTAAGCATAATTTTTTTGTTGACATTTGTTTGGCAAAAAAAAAATACCGCAAAGGTAATTAAGGAGATTAGACGCCTTTGTTTCCTTCAAAAAAGTCATAAAATTCCTGGAAATGCACGTGTGCGCTTAATTATAGTCAATTAGTAGTAATTAGTGAGTATTTGAATAATATGGATTGAAGCCACAAATACTGTTTTTTTGTTATTTTAGAAGTTTAGTTGAGTTCCAATTATTGAACAAGACACTTCTACTTTGATCTGCGATTATTAGAAATACTGCAAGATGGATCTGACCGAGGCTGAATCATCTCGAATTGTGACTTTGCTTGAAACTGGACAAAGTCAACGTCAAGTGGCTCAAGCTTTTTCTGTGAGCCGTAGAACGGTCCAGAGAGTGTACAAACGTTACATAGAGACTTGTGGCTTTGTACGACGACGTGGTTCCGGCCGACGAAGAGCCACATCAGAGCGTGATGAGCGATGTATTGTGTCATCAGCTCTAAGAAATCGTCATCGCACAGGGGTTGACGTATGAAATCTCCTGAGAGAAGTGAGAGGTGTTAATGTTAGCGAGTGGACAGTAAGGCGCCGACTTAGAGCCGCTTCCCTGACGCCAAGCAAGTCCGCAACTGGCCCCAAACTCACCCCTGCATATCGAATTGCAAGATTACTTTTTGCCCGAGATCACGTGAATTGGAATTTGGAGCAGTGGAAGAAGGTTCTTATTACTGACGAAAGCAGAATGTGTTTGCATGGTGCCAACGGCCGTGATTTTGTTTACCGGCGACCAGGTGAAAGATATGTACCATGCACTATGCGGGAAACAGTGTCATATGGAGGGGGCTCAGTTATGTTTTGGGCAGGATTCTGTTACGAAGCGAAAACCGAGCTTATATTCATAGAGAATGGATCCCTTACAGCCGCTAGGTATATAACGGAGGTTTAAGAAGATCATGTGATGCCTTTTACAGGGTTCATTTTAGAAGATTTTCTGCTTCTACAAGATAATGCTCGCCCACACACTGCTACATCAGTAAGGCAGTATCTTCAAGAGGTCAGAGTGTCTACTATAGCCTGGCTAGCGCGAAGCCCTGACCTCAATCCGATAGAGCATGTATGGGACCATCTCAAAAGAAAAGTTAGAAGTCGCGTAGTAGTCCCGAGCAACATTCAAGAATTAAAAAGCGCCTTATTGGAAGAATGGGAGTCTATTACACAAGATTATCTAAAAAAGTGTGTCAAATCTCTGAAAAACCGATTAAAGCTGTAATTAAAAATAGAGGCGATAATATGCATTATTAAAAATCATAAAACCAATCGAAATCTTTTAATTTTCCCATTAATTTGCGGCTTACATTTTATACCAAACTCGCGAAAAATCATTAAATTTGATTTTCCTCTATTTGCCGGCAATAATTTTTATTTAAATTATTCAACGATTATTGATTTAGGTACCTAGGATATACAGCTACCCATATATAATAACAAAATTATTAAAACAATATCATATCTTAAGTTTGTCCATTTTCTCTAGGTGGCCCGATTTTTTTGCACGCCAGTGTATATTATGTATAGTAATTAGTATGTGCAGTAAGCATAAGTGATTTCATGCTGTCAGTCACATTGTTGATAATAACTTGTTGTATCTTAGATTTTAATATTGTAGGAATCGTAAAAAATAAATATAATTTAATATTTTATTTACATTTTTGTTTCTAAAAACCAAGCCTTATTCTAACGTAAATAAACACGTTGTATTAATTTGAAACATAATTCGTATGTTGAATAAATCCGTAGCGTGTGCGGCGATGGCTGCGGCTATATCCGAGCTAAGCCTTACGTCGTCGATCATATTTGTGCGTTTTCTTCGGAATAAATCATTATATTATCGACAGTGTAGTTTATGGTTGTTTTCCAACATACTAAAGAAAAAAAAACACTTAAAAATATTCTTTTTTATTAGAAATTTGAGACACAATTTTGAGAATCAAAAAATATTTTCTAGTTGTACCTAAACTAGTTTGATAATAATAATATTTTTTTATTCAAGATATTACATCCATATTTGTTAGTAAGAAAACAATTTCGCCTTAAGTACTATATTAGTATATGAAATTATTATTTAATTAATTTATTTATTTTTATATTGAATTCATTATAATAAATATCCTAATTTAAATACAAAATTAAAATTATTTAGTATAGGTAACTTAAAGAAAATTTAGTTGAGCTTTAATTAGCTTTAGTATGCCACTATTGAATGAATAGATTTGTCTATTACAAATATTGTCTTCAAATATTCTAGCAAGTCATAAAATTTGTTTCTTTCACATAGAATTCAAAACAAGGCCCTTTAAACCTCGCGAGAAAAAGCGACCTCTATGTAAGTCTGAAGGTGTAAAGGAAGAAGAGGCTCCATTACTACCAGCACCGAAGCTGGCTATCAAAGACACTGAACTCATGAAAGTGGCGAGAGAATTATACGAGAGAGATATGGACAAGCCCACACTGGAGCCTCTTCCTACCCATTTGAGGCGTTAGTAAATGTTGTATATAAGTTAAAATATTCTTTACCTACAAAGTGGCTATATAACAATAGTTAAATCGCGAAGTTAAATCAAATGTATACAAAATAGTACAAAAATACGTTACATTTTTAAAAAAATCTTTCATTAGAACTTTTAGAACTTAATAATTTATTATTCCAAAAATAATAGAAATCGCATCAATATTGAGCATTCTCTTTGGGAACTATGAAGACATAGACAGATAATATCATTATATAAATTACATATATATCTTTCCAACGTATATATACTTTCTTTATTTAAAATAGCACATCGATGCGTGACTCCACAGGCACATGACCCGTAAAAAAATTACAAGCCTACATATGTACATTTGAAGTGAAACTTCTTTAGAATCTTTGTGATTTGAAACTCAATGAAATGAAAATGCAACACTAAAAAGAGACAAACACATAAATATATAATAGGATTAAGCCGGCGAGAAAATGAGATAGAATACATGCTGCCGTGGTAACCGTTTTTATTTGAGATAGAATACATTACACAGGAAGTGAAAAATAATAAAATTAATTACTGAATACTATGTAATGTATATTTATGTCAAACAAAATATAAAATAACTTATAACCTTGGTAAAAATATTATAAAAAAATAAACCATATGTATAATGATCCTACTCCTGATACTCTATATTCATCTTATTCTCTCGTAGGCTAAGTACTTTTCTGAACTTTCACTTCTACCACGTGTGAGTTACACACACACACACACGCACACGCGCACACGCACACGCACACGCACACACACACACACACACACACACACACACACACACACACACACACACACACATTTTTATTTTCTTTACAAAAATGAGCATGGAAGCATTATTTTAATTATTTACAGTGATGGGTTACGTCCGTCCCTGTCTGTACAAAACTGGTATAAGTGAGTATCAAGAGAGTATCGCACGTCTTGCCTACGAGTTGATTCGTGACGAGCGTATCCCGCGCTACGTCGCACACAACGGCTGCCGGCCCTTGTGGGGGCTTCCCCCCGAGGGAGTGAGGCAGCCCGAGCTGGATTGCGCACCTTTCGATGGAGAAAGATTGTACTGAGTTTTCGTAGTAAAACGTGTTAGTATGTGCATATACTGTATTATGAGATAGTGTCCCCGTCTGTATCTGCCAATCCAATCTTTAAAATATAATAGCACGGACATAGCTTAATTTTGCAGATAAATAATGGTCATTTATCCTATAAAAAATAATTTCACGACATATGGAGTAGTTCAAAATATAGACGCATGAAACCATAGAAACTAATATATCCAAGTAATTTAATATTATTGTCCTAATAAAAAAAAGACAGTTCTAATTTTTTTGGTTTTTTTAAGTATATTTTTTGTCAATTTTTAACAGTTCTGTCACACGAACATACTCGTATTTTTAGGGAAATGATAATAAATAGAACAGCGCTCAGAAAATAAAATTTTACTCCACAGATCGGTTGCTTAGTTTGAGAATACGAAACCCATTGGTTTGTTGCCAACATGTAATGTATACAGCCGCTGTATGTCGCTGGCACCTATGCTTTGATATTTTTGTAATGTTATACAAATTTTTATGATTTATTTTTATAATAAACATTCTTATAACAACTTCAGTCAATTTCATTCTTGTTGGAAAATATTATTTCATCGGTATGGAAATTCATGTGAATGATTTGAGATGAGGTTCAGTTCAGTTCAGTATAAACAACACAATTATTGTCCATATAAATGGATGAAAACGAATGGCAAAGGAGAAAGAAAATTTTTCGGATGCGAATTTAAAAAATAGCAAGTAGATGAAGCTAGTACATATACAGTCAATAATAAATAATAATTAAAAGTGATTAATAATTATTTATTATAGAGGAACCATGTTGCAACGCGTTGTATTTAAATTTTATACAGTACCTAATTTAAAAAAAATGCACGACAGATAGCGAAGTCACGATCTACCAAGTTACATTGGTTAGCTCTCTAGTTCAACATGAGCGACGATCGTTCATCGTACCCACAAAATATCTCTTTTCCTTAAAATTCCCTAGTACATTAGAATTTGATTCCGATTTGGATTAATGGGAGCTTTTCGATTTTCGTAGAGTTTATTCCTTGAGCTTGGTATGATGCATCGTTAGGTACTTGTTATGGGAGAAAATTTACTCCTATTTACATTTTATTCCACACAACTCTCCTTATTTAAAAACATAATTTCTACGTTCGTATGGCAATTAAACGAGTGACTCATGAACGAATAAGTCACTGGACCAGACATATAAGCGGACGTACCTTTATCTGTCTTATTAGTAGCCAGGAAATTTCAGCCTTTGTCGTTTGTTTTTAGCGTCAGTCTCAAGCATTTACTTGTCAACAAACAATCTGCCAAAAATGACTAAATGTTCTGTTAAATGGTGTAAAAACTGTAGCGGCGGAAGCAGCACTGTTTCTTTTCACTTGTAAATACATTATTTTATTACATTTATTGTTATTTATCACACAATTTAATAAAATTGTAAAATAAAATGTCATATTATCCAACTATGTTAAATATAGTCGATATTTCTATGTATTGTTGACATCTGACAACCATCATAAAATCCCTGGATTATACCATTCAGAACAAATGACTAAACTGTCGAGTGAGTCCATTTGACATCGACTAGTGCTTGACAATGTCGAAAAATATATCGATATTTGACGAAATAACTGAACGAATTGTGTTATTTGTACAGTACAATAACATAAAATACTTTTATCACAGTATCCTACAATCTGATGACAATAAATTTATAAAAATATTTTCTAAGTCACATAAAAATATAAATGCAAAAATTATAATTAGTATGTGTACTTAATTTTTTATTTTATTTTATACCACATTTATATACTTTGGAATATTATTCCATTGTAATAATAATAAAGATCATTTTATTTCAACACATAAATTACACAAAATCAAACAATAATGTTTTAGCACTAAACTTCTGGGTTGACGATTTGTAATAAAACACTTTACTTTCACGATCTATTTTACTTTCACGATCCAACACTCACTTTAATTTGCAATCACTTTTTCTTTTTCCTAATTTCACAAATGTTTATTAAGAACTGAGCAATATTAGGACAGTGTCACATTTTTATAAGCTACCCGAGACAATCAATTGCCAATTAAAATAATTCAATAACAGAATCAACAAAATCACTTTATTTAATTAAATTAGCTTAATATTTTTTTAATCTTTAAAAAATAATTTTTATTATATATTAATGGAATATACACCCGATATTCATTTGTTCATTAACATTATTATAGGCCAACAGAATGCTGCCATCAATGCCATCGTATTTATATAAATCAAATTAAAAAATAATTATTATTTGACACATTATTATTGCCTCTTTAATTCATTTATTTTAATTTATTATAATAAATACAGATATTTTAAATTAAAAGATGTAAAATATGATGACTATGCTAACCAATGTCTAAAATGTCATTAATTGGTTCATCGATATATGTATTTTATCGATTACGTTCAAGCACTAGAAATATTGTATTGTGTACCTGTGTGTATAATAATGTAATAAAATCTTTGTGTGCGTTATGCGTCTTTTGGTTGAACGAGTTTTCATACATTTGTATTTTATGTCTCGTCCAGTGGTTTATTCGTTCATGGAGTGACTCCACAGCTAGGCACTTTACATAAGAATTATACTTTAATTTATTACAAAGATCGTTAATTCCCAATAAACAAAGCCTTAAAAGTATTTAATATCCTTCCTCGATCAGTTAAGGTATCACGGAAGACCCAGCGGCAATAAAACCAATACTTAACTGGTAAAACAACAAATAACCAATTACGTGGAAGTTTCGGACCTTTTAGCAAACAAAGGGTTCCTTTGTCCCGTGACGACGGTATTTTTGCTGGCTGGTGGCCAAGCGCGAATTGTACGAGTTCGAGTTGAATTGTCTGTAGGTCGTTTTATTGGGCTTCAAATGTGCGATCTCTCATCGCATCGAGTTTTGATGTCTTCCGTGCTTAAGACTGTCTCAATGTCAATTTTCGTTTGGTGTTAGATTAAGCAAAACAGTTCTTTCGATCAAAAATCATTAGGTACATATTATAAATTACAGTTCAGTTTGTACGCGCTAATCTCACAAACTACTGTATTGGTTTTCATACGGTTTTCCATATTATAAAAAAAAGGGCTGAACCCTATCTACAAAAGTTAGAGGAAGACTATAAATAAAAAAAACTTTAACAGTAAACTACTAGAATAATGATATTTGTTAATTAAATCTCATGATATCGTTTCTTCTGGCGGAGTTAAGGTATGCTCTAGTAAATAATAAATAATCTATATAAATAAAAATGAATGTTGCTAAGCAAAAACTCGAAAACTGCTCGACCAATTCAGTTATTTTTTTTATGGTATGTTCCCGGAAAGTTTTAATAAAGGGAAAAAATGAAAAATTAACGAAAAAAAAATTATATGGCTAACGCTGGCTAATAACTATTTATATCTATTCAAAACGTACCTAGCGACGAACCCGAGCGAAGCGAGGGTGAGCCGCTAGTAAATAATAAATATAAATAAGTTAATATTTTGTTTTTTTTTTTTTTTTATAGTATAATTAAACAATAATGCCTTATTACAGAATATTTTATCTAAATTGATTAAATTAATTAAAAAAATCTTATATTAGATTTAGTCATTTTAATATCTGTACGCGCCGCTTCAGTCGAAGACATCGAGCGCCTTCGTAAAACTTTTGTGGTGTTCGTCTACGCAGGTGCCAGGTAGGCAGGAAAAATATGGCGACGAAGATATTTTGATGTTTTGGCGGGACGTATAATTTTCTTTGGTGTACATAAACTTTTATTAATCTACTAGCTACTACGACTGTGGTCATGAATTCGATTCCGACTTCCATTAAATATCTATAGCGATACAAATATGTACCGATATATATATATATATATATATATATATATATATATATATATATATATATATATATATATATATATATATATATATATATATATATAAACCTAAGATTTTATGTGCGCATTTCGCGGACTTTTTTGGTGATTTAGAAGCCATTGGAAGATCGCTCTGTAACTACGAAAAAATCTATATTAATATTGTCTACAATAAACTTAATTCACAGGTTTAATTTGATTTAAAATGTTATGTCTTTAATAGGTTTAATAAATAATGAACAGTACCTACATATTGGACGTTAGCTAAACTTTAAGATATTTAAATAAAAATAACTATATTCACGCAAGTTATCCTAGATGTTATACCTAGTTTAGTTTAACGATAACAAAAAAGCAAAAAGACCCTGAAAAAAATATACTTCAAAGTTTTTTGTATACATTTATGAGTATACTAGCGGCTCACCTTCGCTTCGCTCGGGTTAGCCTCTAGAAAAACGAAAAGTGCAAACAAATCTATCCCACGGGAACCGTACATTTTTCCGGGATAAAAAATAGCCATTTGTTATTCTAATTTAAGCTATGTTATTGTAAAGTTCCATTAAAATCCATTCAGTAGTTTTGGCGTGAGAGAGTAACAAACAAACATCCATACAATTACAACTATACATCGTCGTTGCGGAGTTAAGACCTATGTGTCACTTTTGGCAAAATTACTTTTTTAGGTTTACCGATTTTACATTTTAATGCGCTATCGAATGCAAAAACTGTCATGTGAATATGGCGTTTCAATCGTAAGCTATTTACTAAATTCAAACTCTTGAATGTGCTTGCTAATTAAAAGTTGGTTCTTAAAATATCTTATGTGTATGTATGTGTGTCGTCGCTGAACTAGAGAGGTGTATTATGACTGTTGTTGGTAGGATAGACTTTCGAGGAAAATTTAATTGATCAAACTGCAGAAAACACATCACTGAGTTGAAATATTATTGCTAGGCCAGGAAGGCATGTTGAATTGACAAGAACTGTTAAAACATGGTTGGATCTTTTACCAAAAGTACCAAGTCATTACTGTCGTTCTAGCTCAAATTTTTTTATGTTGAATCGACTTTTCGATCTGAACTCCACATGCATCAAGTTTTTAAGGAGTGATATATTGAAAACCACTACAAAGCTGCCTCTAGAAGGACATTTTCGAAGATACTGACAAACGAAAATATCGGCATTCATCTTCCGCGCAAAGACCAGTGTGACACGTGTTGCAGTTATCAAACGGGTAACATTTCGAAAGAAGAATACGAAAGGCATATTGCGAAGAAAACTGAAGCCCGTGAAGCCAAAAAGAATGTCATAGAAAGTGCAAACGAAAAGGATGTGGTTATAACAGTCGACGTTCAAAGTGTTTTGCTCGCCTCAAAGCTATTGGCGAGTGCATTGTACTCCAAATTAAAATTACAATGCCATAACTTTACGGTTTATAACGTGCTATCCAAAGATGTGAAAATTTACTTTTGGCACGAAGCAGATGGTAATGTAACTGCTAATGAATTCACATCTTGTTTAATAGACTACTGTCTACGGACGTCTGTTCTGATGGATGCGGACACCAAAACCGAAACCGAATTTTGTCTAGTGCCCTAAGCGATTTGGCGCAAAGGAGGCAAATTTGTATTGAACAACTTTATCTGAAAAACGGGCACACTATGATGGAGGTAGATAGTGTTCACTCCACTATTGAGCAATACACAAAACCACCAATATTCGCTCCCAGTGATTACATCGCACGGATGAGACAAGCTCGACCTCAAAAGCCCTATGATATCAAATCTGTTCACTATGATTTCTTTCTCAATTTCGAAGAGATGAGGAATGAAGAAGGGAGATCCTGTCGTGGTGGACATTAGGGGTCTTAAATATTTATCCGATGGATCTATATTTAATAGGTTAAGACATGTCGATGAGTGGTCGGTACTTCCACAGCGTACAAACAACCAAATGGTAATGGTAGTTTGATTTGTAACTTTTTTATTCTAACTTGTGATTCAACTGTTACATAATGTCTTAAGATGTGTATTCAGAGAAATATATTTGTTTTTGCAATAAAATAAATAGGTTTTTAATTCAATAATTGTAGGAATTTTGTTTCAAGAGCAATGATGTGATACATAAAGCACATGCAAATTATCTTATGTGTTAAGTGAACTTGTTTTTATTTTTTTTCACTAAGGTACTATTTTTCATTTCATGTAATAATATCACAGTAAAAAGCAGGGAAACATGTAGCTGATATTTAATATTTATATTTTTTGTTGTAGTTGGTTTCACTATATTTTTTTCAGTAGAAGGTTTTTGTCGATTATCTCATAAAATTGATTTTTACACATAAGAGGTTTCAAAGTCGCAACGATGACATTATGCATTTAATAAAACTATAATATTAGCAGGATATCCGATGTACATCATAATATACGTACTGCAATATATAATGTAATAATAATGAAATATCTCTGGCCTCATCAACTACAGCTACCACTAGGTGTCGTGCTAGAACGAGAGGTGAGCCTAGAACACTTGGAGGAAGGTCAAGAGGCAGTAGATTGAGAAAAAAAGGTACACAAAATGATAGATCGTCGCTGGTAAATAACAGAAGGAACTGCAATTTCTCGCCCTTAGACAGGCCAATTTTTCAGCCAAGATTATAAATCTATTGATTTGATTGGATTGACTATTTCTAATAAGTACCTGGGCGACCGAGCGCCGCTCGGAGTTTTTGGACAAAAAAACAAACTAAGAATTTGAATAAATACAAAAAAAAACAAAATTAAAAACTTTGTGTCCGACCGGGATACGAACCCAGACACCTGTAGTAGTCAAAGTTGCGCATTGGCCGCTTGACCATGATGCTTATGTCTGAGCGTGCGAAATTATCGAACATAATAGTTTGCGTGGAATAATGCAAAAGAAATAATAATAATAATAAAGCTTTATTTATTGTATACATGCGTACTTATAATTTTAAATTATAATTACTCTTACTTAATTAACAATTTTTAACATTGTATTTTAACAGATCATATTTATAACTTATTTGATTATATTTAATTTAACTTCACTTTTTGGTTAGTGACTATTTATTAACTTATAATTTTTTAACTAATAATTTTGTAATCTGGAATTAAATTATTTTAAAAATCTTTAATATTATTTAAAATGATATTGTATATATATAAATTATCATTAACAAATAAATAAATAAACAATCACAATAAATTAAATAATTCAATTGAGTAAATACTAAACATTTCACAATAATAAATATAAATAAAATTTCTTTCCATACATTAATTCTGACAGTAGTTATAAATTAGGTATTTAATTTCATAATTAAATGTATTTATTTAGTAAATGTCTTTTTCATGTATAGACCCCTCTCGGTTAAAAGCGTCCTCCAAAGTAGTCCTGCATAGAGCTCTCCGTTGGAGATTATGCTTGTATGAATGATTGCAAAGGGTTTCTTTTCAAATTTTGTTTCCAATATATAAATTTCATTCCAATTTGTTTCTGATATGCCTATAAAGTTTATAATTTTATCTTTGTGTTATTTTGATTTGTTGTAAGAAATGCTGCTTTTAATTCTAGAAGTTTTTCTGGTGAAGATATGTATACCTTTGTTCATTGTATGTCTGTTTTTCTTTGGAGGGTTACAGTCGAACTCCCCCACAGTGACCGGCTGTACTGGGGGATAAAGATGAGGAGGTTCCTACTGTGTTTAATATACTGTATCTTGCTGTGTTGTTTTTAGTTGTTCCTGGTTATCATTTGTGTGGTTGAAAGTTAATTTTGGTTTTTGTAATATAGTCTTTAATATTAGCAGGTTTGGTTTTCTTTGTATGTTGTTTATTTGTTAGTTTTTGTTTATAATTGAGGTAAGGCGTTTCTGAAGATATAGGCAAACTTCTTTTATTTGAGTATTGGCGAGAAGTGTTCTTATTATTATCCACAATAATTAGTTTGTCATATTTAATGAAAGCTGTTTTGCCTAGGTCTTTTTCTTTATCTTCAGTTGGGCTTGTAACTCCTTGCGTTTGTTTAAGACTTTATTTTTTCCTCTAGTTCATGATAGGATTTTTCACCTTTTTCTACTCCGAACATAACCAAGGTCTTGCGCCTAATATGTCTTTCTAAATTATTTATTGAGGATTATTTATTTCTAAGTGTTTAAATTTCTCATTTAAGTATATTATTGTTGATTGTATTTTTAATGTCTTCTTTCATTTCTAACATTTCTGTTTTCTGCTGTCTTATTTCTTGTTGCATGTTTATTAGCAACTTTTTTATCTCCTCCATCTTAAGTGTGAAGTCGGAAGTAGAAAAGCTGATTGAAAAAGAGCACCAATTATACCTAGTTGAATTGCAATTTTATACAGAGTATTAGTTTTTGAGGTTATAAACTTATGTTTTAATATTTTACGCTTCCACTTCACAAATTATTTTGTTTTATTGTCATCACACACAGAAAAGATGGTTTTGCACTGATAGTATCTGTATGTTATGTTTCTCACTTTTGTATTTGTTTGGTAGGTGAATTTTTAAAAGCTCATTTGTTCTTCAACACATCAAGACTTGGTGATGTGTACATATTGCCCATAGGTTTTATCGATTAATATTTCTTAAAATTATTATTGAATTAATTAAAATTTAACATTTTCTTTAGATTATTTCCACTTAAATATTTTTAAACTTGATGTAAATACGGACACGATATTGACAGTTGTACAGTGGCGCCTCCCACCCACCAGAAGTGACAACTGACAGTGCAAAAATTGTAAAAACGCAAAAGAAAACCGCATGAAAATTCAAAAACACGCGTTTTTCCAGACATAAGACTAATCTAGATCGATTTATCGCCCCCGAAACCCTTTGTATACTAAATTTCATGAAAATAGTTGGAGCCGTTTTCGAGATTCAGATTATATATTGATATATATATATATATATATACAAGAATAGCTCGTTTAAATATATAAGATATATTTCTGATAAAATTTTGGAATAAATGGTTGACGCGACAAATAGAACCTATCTGCTAAAACAAGGAAATGAATTGAAGCTAAATTTGAAAGAATTGAAATCTTTTATAACCATATACCTAATAATGGATTTTATTAATTTAACAAAAATTTGCATGTATTGCTCAAGTAAATATGGCATTCAAATCATAAAAGAATCATTGACTTGAGTACGTTTTTTCGACATTCAGACATCTTTGAAAATTGTCGTTGGCGCTGAAGCTGAAGTTTCACAACAAGACAAAACAAATAAGATTTGAAAAGTTGCACCTCTGTTTGATGTAATATTAATATTTAGTATACAAGGTATCATAGTCAACCAAGAGCGGATAACATTAGCATTAATGAAATGATTTAGTGGTCATTGCAGGATACGACAATACTTCCCGGGAAACCCAACCCTGTATTAAGCTTAAGGTTTATAGTAATATGATATGATTCGTCGTAATTGAAGTTTTTTAAACATTAATAACCTATTACCTAGCTAATTAATTAAAAAATAATGTATATTCCGTGGTATGTATAAGTATATGACACAAACAACAGTCTGTATAAGGACCTTATGTCGCATATATATGACATTGAGAAAATCTACATTTTCCGAACTAGATTTTTTTCAATATTTTTTTCGGTTAATTGGCCAACTGCTTATTAGGTAAAGATAGTTTTCATTGTAATTCCTTACAATAAATTGTCCTGGGTCCCAGGAGGTTAAATATTATAACCTTTTACCCTTATAGGAGATAAATTTTAAATAAATCTGATATACGTATTGTTTTATTTCATATTTTAAAGGTAAGGTGAGTATAGATAGGTTTCATACAAACTTTCGTCCCCTATCTTACCCCTTTATGGGATAAATATCGAAAAATCCTAAAACATGTATTTATTTAATTGTATTGAAGAGCATTAATACCAACTTTTAAAGTAATTCTGATCAAAAATATTTTTTGGGTTATATTATAACGTGTTTTCCCGTGGGAATGAGATAATCTCCCGGTAAAAAGTAGCTTATGTTACTCTCCAACTCTCTGAATTACTCTATACAAAAAATCA
Source organism: Brenthis hecate (assembly GCA_951806755.1). Taxonomy (NCBI): domain Eukaryota; kingdom Metazoa; phylum Arthropoda; class Insecta; order Lepidoptera; family Nymphalidae; genus Brenthis; species Brenthis hecate. The sequence goes on along the minus strand of OX638259.1, from coordinate 10,576,347 downwards.
CGGCAATCCGTCGTCCGTACGTATTGTTTTCCTTTAAAAGTAGGTTTCATACAAACTTTTGTTATCTATTTTACACCCTTATGGGGTGAATTTCAAAAAATGCTAAAACACGTATCTATTTAATTATATTGAAGAGCATTAATACCAAGTTTCAAGTAATTCTGATCATACTTATATATTTTTTGCATTGTAATATAACGTGTTTTTCCGTGGGAATGAGATGATCTTCCGCGATAAAAAACCGATGTCACTCTCCAGCTCCTCGACTATCTCCATACCAAAAATCATCGTTTCGACGTGAAAGAAAGACAAACAAACAAAGAAACAAATACACTTTCGCATTTATAATATTAAGTATGGATATATATATATATATATATATATATATATATATATATATATATATATATATATATATATATATAAAACAACGTCGAGTTTGACACAACACTTTTAACTCGAGAACTGCTAGACCGATTTTCTTGGATTTTGATTTGTTGGAGTTGTTACACCCTTAATAGCAGAATAACTATTAAAGCGTCGGAAAATTCATATTTTTTTTTATTAAAACTTACATGGCTAATGCTGGCTAATAACTATTTATATCTATTTAAAACGTACCTAAAGCGAGGGTGAGTCGCTAGTTATTGAATATAATAAGTCCGATTATACTCTAAAATACAAGAAGGAACATTAATTGCTGTCTTCGTACAAGTTAGATAACAGCGACGGTCTTTGTAAGAGTGCATCGACGACACGCAGTACACGAAAATGATATGTTTTTAATTAGTGTTTACATCCAAAATACGGACAGACGGTCATAAATCGAAATTCGCTGTTCATCTGTCAACGTGTTGTACTCCAAATTATATTTAGGACGGTTTTAGTTTAGAACGCTTTTAGACGGTTTTAATGCATCTATTTTATTTGATTGACGATTTTTAGTTTGTAATTTTGGGGGTTATTGACTTCAGTAACAATAACATTACAAGTTGCTAGTATTTTTTTAGTCTTCATATAATTTATACGAACAATAAATAAACTTCTTTACAATTAATTCATTAAACTAAATACAAAGCTAGGTCTAGATAGTACGAACAATGTGCAATGGTCTTAATATAGGACGTATAAGTAAATAAAAATACATTAGTTATAATCATCAAAAAGGGGATTAATTTGTAAAATCACTGGTATATTTCATATTCCTGTTATAGTAACCAATTAGTTTTTGAAAGGTCTGTGAAGTCCGCCGAACCGCATTTTGCCAGCGACTACCACTGACTGGTATTTTCACTCATATTAACAGAAGTGAGTGAAATCTGACGACTGCCTCGATAGCTCACTAAGGGCTACCACTTTATGGGCCGGAGAGCGACATAGGCTTCTATTTATTGAGCCACTATAAGTCACAATAAACAAACAAACACATTTTCGCATTTACATTATTAGTCAGGACTGCAATATTTTAATGTAGTTAGGTATAATGTGTTTAAGTAAATTTGTAAAGAAATGAGAGCAGGTTTTCAACAACATTTAATTTCTTTGAAATATAAATTTATTACCGGCCGCATGTCTCTATATATATTTTTCTACAAATGCAGATTACAAAGAATACAAATGGGGGCAAAAGCCCGATATAATTAAATAAGCTTTAGGAAATTTATTTTAAAGGTTTTTCGTGGACGTGTCACTTCTCCAACTACTACATACGAGTATATGTATTTGCGTTAATAAAGTACCTACGTGTGATATCGCATAAAATAATACTCTATTTCTTCTTCTATTCTATTAATAAGTTATTTATATTTATTCTATTAATATTATTATATTTATTCTATTAATAAGTTTATAGTTACGGTTAGTATAGATTTCTTAGAGATGGGATATATTCCCGCATTAAAAAGTATCTTATATGTTGACCCGGGTACCCAGCTATCATCATAATAATGAAATTTTATTAAAATCTGTTCTGTGATTTTCTCGTGATGCGGTCACAGACAGACAGACTGTCTATTTCAAAAAGATTTTCCAAAAAATATTTAATGTACAGATTCGGCTTAGTTACAATTTTATTATATGTATAGATCAGTAGTAAAATTTACGATGTTTTACATAAATATAGACATCTCTAGGTAAGGTAAGTGCAATGTTATTTATTGACCTGAGCTAAGAATTATTGGTGTAGAACAAACATTTTCTTATTGTACAATTCTCGTACATTGCACAGACACAGTCGCGGATAATTCAGTGATAAACAAATAAACAACGTTATTATAACTGGTAATGTCCTCCAGAATATAACCCAATTAATAGCACTAATATAATAACAGCATATACTCTAAATACATGTAGGTATATAATACATACTAATTAGTATATAGCAGACTACTACATAATGAATACATAGTAAAAAACTTTCTATGAATAAATTTTTGTTAAGAATGCTTGGACAAGATGTCATTCTATAATTGTTGATAATGATAAATTTAAAAAAATGGGAATGAAATGCTAACAAACAGATGAATTTAAGAACGCAAGCTTACTTTTTTGGTTTGTATTTATTTACACGTCGAAATTATTTTAAATAAAACAATTTTTTCGCGATTGTATTACACACATTTAGCCTCTCCCGTGATCATGTTTGTTTTTTACTTTACAAGCATTCGAAAGGTGGCGAACAATAATATGATCGCGACAAAATGCAACCATAATCATGAAAAGATCATGTAAATCATGAAAAGTTTCGTGGTAAATGCACGTGAAACTGTTAACGTATTTATTGTGATGAAAATAGTTTTACGCCACTCATTTCGTGTTGTAAAGTTTGTCTTTAATAACGGCTCTGTTAGATATCACATAAAGTTTTGTTATATGTAATTGTGAACAATTTATGCATTAAAGTTTTCATTCACCAACTTCCTCATTGTGGCGAACACTTGCGTGTAACCGTCTGTCGTCGGCGACGAGATGTAACGCGTCACACTCGTATGATTTCCGCGATCATTACACCTTATTAAACGAGAGATGAAACAATCTGTCTGTTTATGTGTTGTGCGACGCCTATAAAACTATTTTAAATTTATATAAAATACTATTACTTTCGTTTTAATATTTAAAATGGTTTCAATTATTTGATCAATATTAAAATATACAGTGTTTACTGAATAGAAGTTTTTTTTTTTGGATTTATGTTGTTTATCTTAATCTATAAAGAGCACCACCTCGATAATTGTATCACATATTAATGGACTGCTTCGGTTTCGCCCGGCTGGTATTTGTAAGTTGAATGAGGGACAGTATTGACGTTAAACATACTTAAATACTTTTTCCCATACAAACTTTCCCAGTTTTGTGACTACTTTCGGAATCTTTTTTGAGTTTATTAATTTCTAGTGCTATAGTAGGACTGGTCAAACTAGCCAAATTTTAAGCCCCTTAGGTAAGTCCATAGGCTATTAATGAATATATGGAGAAATTACTTTTATATTAATATGTACCTACGTGTTACACATTAGTGTACATATTATACATAATTAGAATTTCATAAATTCAATGTCTTGTGTTGACCTATATTTTCTTAGATTATAGTAAGTAACAATTCACGTTAATTAAATATTCCATCTCCGACGCTAGATGCTGCAAGTTCTATAACAACCCGACATACATAATTGTAATGACTTCATCACTATCGTTGAATGCTTACACGAAAGCTGATTTTTTATTAAATATTAATATTTTTCTTCGTAAATAATGTGTTATATTAATATATTTTGATGATTATGAGGAAGTCGATGTCGTACAGTTAGTACATACATAAATCCGTCAGTGCGGCAGGTGGTAACGCGTTGTAAATCATTTGTAGTTTGGGTATAAAGATATTAATTCGCACGTTTCCGGGAGATGGCACAAAGGACAGACGTGTTCGCGGAAACCATCACCAGACTTCACTTACAGCGTGTTACGTGTTAAGAGACTTTATTTTTTGCTTTCTGGAGAATCGCTTTACTACCACATGTTATGATACAGATGTTCATGAAGAACGATAAATACAAGAACAGAGATTTCGCTCCGAGTTAACTGCATTTAGTTGAGAGTTAAAAAACAGTCCCAAAACTTTAAAATTTGAAATCATAGTTCATAAATTGACATACAGGCAGTGGTAGCTCAGTGGTAACGGGCTCGCTTGGGACACCGAGTGAAGCGGGTTCAAATCACGGGTCTCGCCCCTCTGATATTTTCATGTGAGAATCATTTCCAACGTGATTACCACTTGTCTTACGGTGAAGGAAAACACCCAGGGCCGGATTATTCATAAGACAGCTTAGGCAACTGCCTATGGGCCCTGCATCGGCTGGGGGCCCCACGCGCTAAGAAAAAAAATTGAGAATATTTCATCGAGTGAAAATTTATTTTCAAAAATAAAAAAAATAGGTGAAAATTCCACCATGAGGACGAATATAACAGTTAAATTTCTATGAAATCTACCTAATAGCGTAATTACTAATATACATACATAATTGCATAAGTTAGAAAAGGATGAAAGGGCCCCGAGAATTGCATTGCCTTGGCCCCCCGCATTAATTAACCCGCATAGTTCATTCGGCCCTGAAAACACCGTCAGGAAACCTGCACGTCTGAGAGAATCTAGCATATTTTTGAAAGACACGCGTAGTTCGCCAACCCGCACTTGACAACGTGGCGGCCTGAAAATATGTAGTTAATTAATAATAAAATTAAAAGAAGGATTAATTACAGGGACTTAAAAATAATTATTATTAATTTACATATATCTTACAGGGTGGAACACACGAACGTGAAATAGAAGAGAAGTACCTACATAGGTACATACTCGTATACACATATATTTTTTAACTGCACTAGTCCCAGAGTTTACAGTTTAAACAGTTAAAACAAGTAAGGTAATGAAGTAAAAAAAGTAAAAAAAAAACCTTTGAACCGGTTGAAGTAAAACTTCTTTGGCGCTGTGGCAGATACTGTAATTAAATGTAAAAAAATCAAAATATAAAATTAAAAAAAAAATACATAGGTTATGTGGAATTTAGGATACCAGCAATAAAACCACCACAACACACCCACTTTAATACGTTTATAAATTTTTCAATATAGTTAATTACGACTTTACAGTTTGCATCATGGATGACAAATAAAAGTTTGCATCCTTCTTTAAAACTAAATCTTTCTCATTCAACATGCCGCCCCGCGCCGAACAAACTCTGTCACTTTCACTCATTCTTTCTTTCGTTCACACTTAACGCATTAGTCATAATAGCTTTTATTTAATTTATGCACATTTATCCGACAGTAATAAATATTCATTTTTATAAGTAATAATTATTATAGAATTATTAATAATAAATATATATTTTTATATATAATAATTATTATTAAAATTTTACTATAATATATTTTTTTTAAATTATTAACAATAAATTTGACTTTCACTTCCGCGACACTCATTTTTCCAATCTATTGACTTACCCCTCAGTCACGCCTAAACAAGTTTTACTTCAAAAAAATAAAAAAGATATTATGACTATTTTTACTTTTCCTTTAAAGTTTCCTAGTAGTTCCTTAATAACATTTTCTCACAAATTATTCTATGAAAAGCAATTTGTGTAACAGAATTGTCATAATACAAGTCACAGGAAGACGCGTGTTTGAAAATTTTACCCAGAATCATTTTTTAGTTTTAGTCTTGATCATATTTCATTTCCATTTTTTTATATCATAAAGCAAATGCTTGGTTTATTTTTAACTGCTACGCTACTGTACTGCTTGTGTTTCTATTTTATTTACAGTCAATTGATTTGGACCATTACATGACCTCCGCTTTATATGGAAGCCCGTACCTACTACGCGACACTCGAAGCTCGCGAAAAGCGAAAAAAATTGATTTTGATCTTTGGGACTATGGGAGCTAGTGGAAGAACAATAGTTAGTAGTGGAAGAACAATAGCTAGTGCAATACAATATATGTATAATCTAACATTTAATAAACATGGAAGTTTTTTAAATGTTAGATTATATTATACAGCTTTTAGTACATTTTATCATGAAAAGGAGAAATTAGGTTTTAAAACAATTAAAAATTAGAATCTTAAAAAAAAATAGTTCGCTGCTTCGTTTGTCTTTATCGTGTATCTATAATCTATAAAAAGCCCGATAAATTCACAAAAACCTATTTTTGAGACTTTATCCGGGCTTTTGTCCGGTACACTCAGTACTTTCCGTGAGATTTTGGTTTTGCGAAAAGACGGCTCTAAGCAAAGTATGGTGGGTTATGAGTACAGAGAATCAAGTAAACGTACATTTTAGTATTTACGGGACAAGAATGTGTAGATTTTAATTATTTGATGAATAATTGTAGTATCACACCCAAATAATAAACGACGGAAGTTTTAGGGCCCTGCAGCAAAAGGTTTACAGGTAGAAATGGCAGCTTTTAAGTTTTTTTATTTTAGTCCAAACTAAGATATACCTATTTAGAATTAGATAAAATAAATTAAGATTAGTGTACGGTGTTCCAATATGACGCAGAGAGTAGAGGTTATATTTGTATCTAGAAGCCCAACCCGCTCGCGTATTCGCTTTTTTTTCATCTTGACGAAATCCTTTCAAAATGTGACTTCTCATACAGATTTTCTCCTATTTTACTCCTTTAACACGTGGATTAATTTTCAAAAAAAAAAACCTAGTCTACCATAGTTTATGTATGTATTAGTATAAAGTCACTACATAGATAGGCATCTATCGTCATCATCTATTTATTTTATGTATACAAAACAGCCGTTGAATCCCAGCGGCTCAATCGGGACTAATTGATAGTCAGGACAAGCGAGTTTATATGTATATACATGTATACTAGCTTTCACCCGTAGCTCCGCCCGCGTTTTTAATTTATGTTTTAATTTATGTATAATTCCTTCCCTCTTAAAGAAACATCATGATGTTAGCTGATAGCGTATAACCTTCCTAAATAATAAATAAGTAGGCTATAAATTGCAAACACAATTTTTGAAATTGATCTCGTTGTTTTAGATTTTAGCGTTTTCAAACAAACAAAAGTAACAAACCCTTGGATTATTTATATTAGTACCTACTTATACGGGTATTTAATACAAATAAAGAAAGATAGTTAGAAAGGTAGTTAAAACTAGCATTGCCCGCGGCTCCGCCCGCGATCAGATGACCAAAAACCTAATTCTTAGGATTTACATATTAGTATACTCTTACAATGCAGTTTTTGTGTTTTTCTATTTTTTCTCAGAAATGAGATATTTTCCCGCGGTAAAAAGTAGCCTATATGTTGACCCGGATAACCAACTATCATCATAACAAATTTCATCAAAATCTGTCCAGTGGTTTTCTCGTGATGCGGTAACAGACAGACAAACAGACAGACAGAAAGACAGACAGACAGACAAAAATTCTAAAAACTATAGATTCGGACTCTGTATCGATAATAATGTCTATTTCAATTAGATTTCCTAAAAAAATATTTAATGTACAGATTTGACTTAGTTAGAATTTTATTATATGTATAGATGTCAAATATTCGCGTAAATCTAAGAAAGTATTACAAAAAAAGAGTCCTTATACTTACTATACGGAACTCTTGATGCGTAAATGTGACCCGATCTTAGCCGTTTTTGTCTTCCTGGAAAATACCGAATATATTGTTATAGTATTTGAAAGTAACATGCATCTATGTAGCGTTTGGAACTAAAACAGTTGAAGCATCGATATCGTTATAATAAGACGGGCAAATTATCAAAATAACATTTTATGCGTTGGCCACACGTTTGCCGAGCTTTGCGTTGGACGATTTTATTGTCCAACGATTTATTTACACTATGCCACTGTCTTTTCAGGGTTGTAGCATCATTTCGTTTTATGTTATCTATCTTTTACTTTTATTTTGGTTTCACTTTAATTTTTTTAGTATCCGCTGACTCTTAGTATCTTATCAATATCTTTTGCTATATTCACTTGATGTCGGTCTTTATTATTTATATATTTAAAGCTTTTAGACATTAAGCTCATTGCAGTCATACAATCTCCGCTTTTACGTTTATAACTTCAATTCAGTCAGAAATAAGTATTGGTCAGATTTAATGGCCAAAATATCTCATTTAACTACAGAAAAACTATTTTTATAAACCTTACGGGATTTTATGGTGGTATTTATATTTCCGCGGTCAAGCGTACGCTTGACCGTTATTGTACTTATGATCTAAGGCTAAGGTTGTAAAATAGAATTTAAGGATTGAGGAATGAACTCGCATCTTTCCCATATATCTTTGCCCATATTATCTTTGTCTATATCTGCAAAAAAGATTTTGTACTTCTTTGTATACATTTAAATTATTATTTATATTGTTGTATTCAAAGAGTTCAATGACCTTTTCTTTTCATTAAACATATTCATGACTAACCTACAAACACAATACGTCGCATATATGTGTATACGTAGTCATAGGATCATCCCTGCACAAGACCCTGAAACATTGGCCAAGTGTATGAAACGGATTTGGCATACATTAGCGTGACGCGAGCCCGCCTCAGTGGCAGTTGCGCGTGCGCCGGATACACTGCGGGTTTCCTTCAAAGTGACACTACAGTTCCAATTCTGTGATCTATCTTGTGTTTTAGTTTTTTCAATATTTGCAAAGTGATATTATCATATTTGTTGAAGTGGTGTGGATCTTGTGCGAAGCTTTTTTTTGGTAATTATTCAATTTATTTTTTTGTATGATTTTCACGGAATAAACCACTGATTTTTAAGCTTTAATGACTATATACATGTAAGAAAGTGTTCTTAGTTTTATGTATGTAAAGTATTTTTTTATAACTATAGAAGTAAATGGAGATATAGTTAATATTAATAATGATTAATTAAATTCTAAATCATAGACTTTCAAAATTTATTATAGAAATATATTTTATATATGTAGATATGATGATTCATATTCGATATAAATTAATCTTCAAGCTATTTTTAATTTAACTATAAGTATTTTTTCGTGGCTAATTTAGCGCAATTTTATTTATCTAATAAAACTAACATTATATTTATAACCATCAAATTCATCAACTATTTAATTTTTGATTTTAGTTCGTTTTGAGATAATGCAAAAATATTTCAAAAAAACCCGAGGACACAGCCTCGCTTCTGCTAGACATTGCTTTTCAACAAATCATAGAGAAAGGAATACAAGTGTTTACTTAGAACATAGCAAATTATGATAATATTCACTCCAACTTGTTTTCATGTTGGCTAAAGTTTATAAACTTTTGGACTCAAAATTGTAATCGCCCAAAGCCAAACCAGTTTCCAAATTTTGCCGATGAGTATAGAATAAGTTTTAAGTTTTGGGAAAAAAAAAAATATTTTTCATATAAACTTAACCAGTCCTTTGTTTTTTCTTATACCTTTTAAGTTAATAAAAAACCTTCGTAACGTCTTTACCCTCATTTATATTATCATATCAAAATTTAAATACTTAGATCAGTCTGGAAAAGTAAGTGGTTTTGGTAAACATTCATAATTGATTTGCTATAATCACGGACTTTCAATCATTAATATTTTTATAAAATTTAATATAAATAAAGATATTTAAAATTACATCACTTTCCAATGGATGCAGGATCAAAGGCGATCAGTTTCAATCATTTTCGATTTATAATATTATAAGCGAAAGATTTACAACTTTTCTGAATTAAGAGTGTATCGAGAGCTATTTGGCTTTGATGTACGAAGCAATGTATTGCATGAAATAATGATACATTTGTTAAAAATGTAAAAAGTCACGTATAAAATTCAATCAAAATAAGATGTAAATATTTGCGTAAAATGAGGAAAATAACAAAAAATATTTAATGTTTATTGTATACACTTGTAATGAATTTATTTTTTTTATTTGAAGAAGGAAAATATTTTTGGTTCCCGACGTTTCGAATGCTTTACAGCATCCATGGTCACGGGAGAGACTGAGGTTTAAAATTCATTCAATTCATTTAATTCATTTAATTCGTATATGTAGTTGTTACAGACAGCCTACGCACAAATTAACAAAAATGAATTCACAAAATTCTAAGTAAATTAAAAATATTAATATTATGTACATACATTTATTGACCTCATAAAAACTTTTGACATCGTATCCCATCTATTACTACAAAAACTAAAACATATTGTAAAACATTTTTCTGGATTAGCGCACAAAATATTAAAATCTTATTTTAATAATAGACAAATAAGAAAAATAGAAAACTTTAGAAATAACCGCCTCATGAATACCTCAGGGTTCCATTTTGAAGCCGATGTTATTTCTAATCTACATTAATGGTTTCTTAAAATTGTCTAGAGAAGTGACATTGTATGCTGATGATACATCTTATTCTACTATGATGACTGTATACATGACTTAATATGAAAAGTCTAACAGGATTTATTTATTTTAAATGATTGGTTATAATCTGTTAACTATTAATATTTTAAATACCTCTTAATTATTACTTAAATGATTTTTACGCACAAAATAGTGTTATTCTTAACTTTGCCACCTTGTATTAATTAAGATATTATTCGACATACACACAAAAAAAAAGTCTTTTTCTAATGTTAGGTTCAAACTTAATTTGGAAAGCTCACAAACATATGTAAAACAATTAAATTCCAAGATTATCAAACTTAATGAAACGTTGCGTTGATTCAAGCGCCTTCCACCCATAAAAACAAGAGATTTTACCGCATGAATTTGTTAAATATGTTAATTTTTAACAATGAAATTTTGTATGAAAAATAAGTTGGTCGAACCAGTTATTGTGTTTTCCGGTGAGAATTATAGCTTTTCATGAAGTAAAATGTGTCCTAAACATGGACCTGACTAATAAGGTATCACTACACAAAATTTAGTTAAAATCAGTTCTGCACTTTTTTCGTGAAATGCACACAGATTTACAGACAAACAGACAAAGATTTCAACAACTCTTGTCAACAATCATGATTTAACAAAAAAGTTTTTGTACAGGTTTTATTTTGTGACTATTTTATTAAATATATACATTTAGTAATATTGCTCATAAATATTTTAAGTTCGTAGCAAAGACATGACACAAAACTGGGCTTTTCAATTCCAGTAGGTGTTACGTTTCTCAACGCCGGTGTCATAAAAAAAATATATTTTTTTTCACACTTTTATGATTAATCCTAGTCGCATAAAATTTTATTGCTTGAAAATGATAAACAAGATGTGTAGAGCTCAAAATTTATATATTTCATTTAGTTCCAGAGACTAAAATAGTTAAATGAGCAAAGAAAACTTTTTTTTCAAGTTCAGGTGAACTTTCTCTAAATTTATCGTGCAGGATTCGAACCCACGACCAGCTGCGTAGTCGAATATTAATTAGGATACCAGTAAACCATAATAATATATGAGCGGGTTTATTATCACTATCTCCGAGTTGCTGGGAGACTTAATAACGTGAAGCGAGTAAGGAGTAAGTGAAGAATTACTGAATAATTTGATTTGACTTCGACTCGTTAAATTAATAATAATATAAATCAAAAATCATAATAATGCACATCAAAATAAAGAAACAAAAACACAAAATGCAAAAAAAAAAACAACGGCAGGCGGCCTTATCCCTGAAAGCGATCTTTTCCAGGCAACCTTGAGGTAGAGGAGGTGTAGGAGTTGGATAAGCTATCATAAAAAGTTTAGGCAATGCACTTATTTTGATACGTTTACATATTTGTTTGTTACTCAATAATAATTAATTGCTATTAGTTCGGTGACCGAGCTTCGCTCTGCGTTTTTTTTGTAAAAACGTGTTTTTTCTGAAAAGTTGCCTGTTTTTCAGAAAAGGAGCCTATATAGATAAACTTAAAAAGCAAAACCTCATCTAAATACAAAATTTAATTCAAATCGTTAGAGCCGTTTCCGAAATGCACCAAATATATTTATTCATGTACAGAAATATTAAATATGCAATAATTAGTCAGTTAATAAGTATATTATGAGATTAGAATAAGGAGTATATTTGCAACCGTTTTATAATCACTAATTAATAAAAAAAATATACTAAAGTTAAAGACTAAAACTCGTTAATAAATTTAATATATGAACTTATTAAGAAATTTGATATGTTTTCGCTTTATCCCAACCCACTCATTGTGATTAGTCGTTCCTTTATACGTATGTCTGTTGACAAACTCTCATAGAGGCGTGCATCACATATGTTTCTACCGTGTAGTATAAATAATTAGTATTAATATTGCATGCAGAGTGAAAATAGCACTGGATAATGGTTGTTTTGTCATGTTGTGCGTAAAATTAACAGCTAAAATCACTTTGAAGAAGCTTATTAAATTTGTAACTAGCATTACCCGCGACTTCTCCCGCGTTCAGGTGACCAATATCAAATTATTAGGTTTTACATATTAGTATACTCTTACGTGACGAAACCTGCATGTCTGAGAGACCCTAGCAAGTTTTCGAAAGACATGTGTTATCCGCCAACCCGCACTTGGCCAGCGTGGTGGACTATGGCCTGATCCCCCTCGTATTAAAGGGAGGCCCGCGTGCCCAGCAGAGGGACGATAAAAAGGGCTGAATACATACACATTATATACTCTTACATTGCAGTTTTTATATTTTATCTCAGAAATGAGATATTTTCCCGCGGTAAAAAGTATCCTATATGTTGATCCAGATAACCAGCTATCACCATACTAAACATCAAAATCCATCTAGTGGTTTTTCTGTGATGCGGTAACAGACAGACAGACATACAGACAAAAATCCTAAAAACTATAGATTCGGCCTCTGTATCGATAATAATATTTATTTCAATAAGATTTTCCAAAAAATATTTAATGTACAGATTCGGCTTAGTTACAATTTTATTATATGTATAAACTAGTAATAAGGTATATATGAATATATGAATAAAATGGAAGTTTGAATTTGAATTATATGTATATAATACATTCTTACCAAGCAACACATGTTTATTTGTATAAGTCAATATTTTTATAAGCTGACCTCGTGTGTGCAAGAAATATTTTTATTAGGGTAAAGAAATGTTATAGTTGCAGTTAGTATATTTATAAATACATTAAGATCATATAAAGTAGTATAATTTAATTTATTTATACAATTTATGAGTACATCTAGTAAAGTTGTAAGAAATAAAATTTTGCTGATCAAAAAATTTTCAGTCTTCAGACTGAACATCTCTTTTTAAACCGATCAATTCTCAATCTTTACCGTGTCTTCTCCATTCTACACCACATTGGCGAAGTAAATTGGTGGTGGTGATGGTGGTTATGTAAGTGCCCAAATGGCACACCTATAAGCTACAGAATAAAGAACATTGAACATAGAACATTTTGTTGGGTAGCACAGAGCTGAGAGCAGTAATGTTGATGTCCCGTGAGAGTGTCACTCGCAAGCTCCACGTACGTACGCCACAAACATAGTTATGCATATTACCTAAAAATAAAAATTCTTGAAACCAGAATTAATGAAATTGCAAATGAATAGTGCGGCGGAGAAAAAATATTAATATTTCTTCATTTATATCAGCCGTCGATGCGTACATGACGTGGCTTTAAATCATTTGTTTATTTGTTACGTAATGTGTAACTGCTAATTTTATACATAATAATATATCTTTTATAATAATAAATTAAAACACGATTTATTTCGTCATAAGTTTACCATTAACAAGTTTTTATTGGATCTTGATTTTATAATATTTAAAACTTTGCGAAAAGCACTAATTTAATAGATAAATAATGTACATATTTAATTAGACATTTACAAGCTTTTTTCGAACTGGTAGACTGATGACGTTCAGTAAAAAATGTAATAATTTAATGCTGAATAAAATATTTTGAATTTGAATTTGAAAAATTTGAATTTGCTGGTGATCTGAAAAATTATTAGAAGCGAGCTCCTAGAGCTCTTTAACCTAGTTACATGCTAGTAGAATGTATGAAGTCGGATTGAATGCGGATTTTACATTGCCGGTCACATTAGAGTCATCTAATCACATACATATAAATATGTTGGGAATATTAATCAGTTACATCAACAAACAATATAATTATTAATTCTTAGCATTTTCTTCTTTTTTTACATTATTTTAATTTTTGTAATCTATACAGATAAATAAAATTGAAGTGTCTGTTTGTAATGTCAAAATAACAGCTTTTCACTAAATCCATATGGGTGTATACACGGTTCATATACCAAGACAACATTTTTTATAATTTTTGTCTGTCTGTCTATCTGTTTGTTCCGGCTAATCTCTGGAATGGTTGGACAGATTTTGACGGGACTTCCATTGGCAGATAGCTGATGAAATAAGGAGTAACTTAGGCTACTTTTGTTTTATAAAATAAAAATAAGGTCCCACGAAAAAAAATTAAAACCAATGAATAATTTAATAATATCCGATTCAAATAGGGAAGTTGTATACGTACCCTAGGGGGACCCTAACGAAGCAAGGATGAGTCGCTAGTACGTTATATTATTCATAACGTTAAATTTTCATAACATAATATTCACTGACACATAATAAATAAGAGAACAATAAGTGTTCTAACCACAATATATATAATACATACAGACATAACTCGTACAGTAATTATGAAGTATATATTTCTTTTATATATACTTAGTTCCACAAAAACTCTCTCATTAACGTTAAAGAAACCCAAAAGTCAAAACAGTTAGATATTTTGTAATGATCTGAATGTGGGACATTGTAGACGCAGTTTAAAGCTACATAGTCCGTTTGATGTGTTTTACTGTTACGTTACGTCCATCGCTTTGATCTTAGCTATCGGGGGATCTCGTCGGATCCTCTGAAGCCGATAAATTGATTTCAAGATGCTGCGGATCGATACCGACCATCTCTATGACAAATGGAATGAATAATCGATTCTCTATTTATGGCGCGAGTATTCTTTTTTATTTATACGAACTTCTTTCCAAAGTCATTTATTAAAGTTTTATATTTATATATTTTTCCTAAAATTGTAAAAAATGAGAGAGAATGCGTTTTCATTCCTTTAACTCTTTACATCATCGTCATTATTATCTATACAAGGACTGAAAAAATGAAATAACTCTTCCCATAGGCAGAAATTTAAAAATAAGTTAGGTTACCATCTAAAATAAGATCATTTTGCTGTGTGTGGCTTTAATCAGGTCGAGAGCAATTTGTGTATTGGGCAGTCTCAATCTCTCATAAGCTACTGCGCTTTATACAGATTTTTACATAATATACCTATATCATGTGTGCTACTATTGCGTTTATCATTTTTTATTCAAGTAAAAATATTGTTTCTTTTTCTGTATTATACACAATTATTTCGTTGTTTGATTTCGATTTCAAATTAAAAAAAAAAAACAATTAAATGCTCGATCATCTATTTGCATAAAAGTTTAACGCATGACAACGAATGGCTAGACGCTATTGGACTATTATTATAAACAAGCGACTCCCTCTCGCTCCGCTCGGGTTCGTCCCTAGTTACGTTTTAACGTTTAGCTCAGAGCTCATCTCTGATATTTTCCCGCAGTAAAAAGTTATGACACGGATAACCAGCTGTCATCATACCAAATTTCATCCAAATCTGTCCAGTGTTTTATTCGTGATGCGGTCACAGACAAACAGGCACACAGATAGACAGAAAGAAAAAATGTCTAAAAACTATAGATTCGGCCTATTCATCGATAATAAGATTTTCCAAAAAAATATTTAATGTACAGATTTGGCGTAGATAGAATTTTATAATACGAGTATGTATAGATACTAAATAGATAAGAAAATTTGTATGGATATGTATTGGATACGTGTATCTTTTTCAATACAGTGTATGATAAAATGGCTGGTCAGATTTGCATAAAATTTAGTACACAGATACCGGACCTAAATATGACTGGAGTAACAGACTACCTATTTGTAGGCACTCAAGCGAAGCGAGGGAAAGTAGCTAGTTGGCTTATAAAAAGCCTAAAGATTATGAAATTTAAGTGTGTAGAAACGTTATATTTCATAATATTAGTTATCGAGCCGACGCGTCCACACCACACCGTCTATGTTTACAAAACATGGGTGTTGGTTGTGCGGCAGTGTTACCGGCAGCTCCATACTCTTCATAACAAACTTTGCCTCACATTACCTTTACTAAACTACTTGTTATAAATCACCGTAAAGAAGAGAGGTTATGTGTTTTACGGAAAAATATTATATGATATATGAAGCGTGACATTTATTCTTATACTAGCAGAATCCGCGGCTTCGCTCGCGCTAAAAGTACAAAAAACCTCTAAAATGGTAGGTTTCATACAAACTTTCATCCACTATTTTACCCCTTTATGGGATGAATTTCGAAAAATGGCAAAACACATATTTATTTACTTGTATTGAAGATCATTAATATTTAATACTAAGTTTCAAGTAATTCTGATCATAAATATTTTTTTTGGGTTGTATTATAACGTTTTTCCGTGGGGATGAGATAATCTCCCGCGGTAAAAAGTATGTCACTCTCCAGCCCTCCTACTCTGTCCACACAATAAATCACGCCATTCCGTCAATCCGTTTCAACACAATCACAAACACACACACTTTCACATTTATAATATTAGTATGGATTGTACCAATACATGTATCTATCTTGGAGGTGGAGCCACCGGTAAAACTAGTACATGTATGTATGTATTAATAAATAGACAAAGAAAATATAATTTAGTTCTTTTTTTCCTGTTTTTTTTTGTCAACAAATTTTCTTTTTTATTTAGTTGCTATTTATTGACGAGCGTTATCAATAAAAAAAATAACACACAAAATTTCAATAATCATTATGGTCAAATTTAGACCATTGGGCGACCACTGGTGTGGTTTTTTTGGCTACAATGTAGAGCGCATTTTTAAAACGGGATAGATAAAACTAGTCGATGCGTGACTTTTGCTGCGGTAAGTAGGACAAAGTTACAAATATAATCCTATTTAAAATACCAATGATAGATGAAAAAACAAATATATCTACATATATATACAAAATTAAGTTTCCAAACAGTAGTACCAACACTCAACAGTCCCGAACCGATATGTAAGGCGCGTCTGTTTATCGTCCAGTGCTAACAACTAATGCGTCCGCCGCGCACTGCACCGCCCTACACTGCTCATATATTTCCTAAACTTCAGGATTATCTCCATAATATTTATATTAACCTATAGATTTTATTATTTTTTATTTTAAGATTATCTATTGACTTTCTCATATCAGTAAAAAAGAGAGTTGGTAGTAGATAACTTTTACGGCTAACATATAGGCACGGCTGGAGATTCAGAGGTCCACTTATTGAGGTTTTTCTGTTAAGAAATAGGTACCTAGAGTTGCGAAGATCCTTTCCGTTGGAAAATTGTTGGGATATTGGCGATCGATATCGGCCAGAATGATGTTCTTATAATTATTGCGGGCAGCGAAGTTTATCCAAGAATTGAATGTTTACGAAGGACGTTAAGACACGAACACTTGTTTCATTAGTACTTGATGTCGTTGATGGCATTAACTGACATGATTTAAAATTTACCGTGACCTGAGAAGAAAAAGCCTTAAATTATTTTTAATTTAATTATTACCTTTAATTATACGATCAGCGTTAAATTATACGATCTCGTTGTCCAGTTGAGTTGCGATGTTTTTGTAAACTTGGCGATTTAATGTGTGGATGTTCTTTGACTGTGACTGAGCCAGTTTATTCAAATTGTTTACAAATTAAGAATTGTTAGACGTGCACATAACAGGACTATTTTACGCATCGTATAATTCTTGCCGCGCACTGAAAGATTGAGCAATAATATTTATTGGAATGTCTATTGACTTACGCACGTTGTTCAAGGGTGGAAAATGTTCCATGATAATATGAGGAATAAAAACATTGGTTGTTAAATTAGTTAGGTAAATAAGAGTTGGAGCAAGAATACTTTCTGCTGAAAAGCAGGAGAAAACGCGGGCATTGCTTGTAAAATATAATCTAGTGATGAATATTAATTATAGAATGCTGAATTAATAAACTATATTTAATGTATAAATGACCTCGTCTTGTTCGATAACCAAGTATAAACAAGCGGTTAACAATCGACGCGCGTTCTCGATGACTTCATATCGCAGTAATGTATTCAGCCCTTTTTAAAGTCCCACTGCTGGGCACGGGCCTTCCTTCAGTACGAGGGGGATCAGGCCTTAGTCCACCACGCTGGCCAAATGCGGGTTGGCGGACTTCACATGTCTTTCGAAAACTTGCTGGGTTCTCTTAGACATGCAGGTTTCCTCACGATGTTTTCCTTCACCGTCACTTCAAGAGGTAATCATGTTAGAAATGATTCGCACATCAAAATATCAGAGGTGCGAGACCCGGGATTTGAACTCGCTTCACTCGGTTTTCTAAGCGAGCGCGTTACCACTGGGCTACCACTGCGTTTTTATATAACGTCCCACTGCTGGGCACAGATCTTCCCTTTAATACGAGGAAGCTCAGGCCATAGTGCAGCCATACTGTGGCCAAGTGTGGGTTGGTGGACTTCACAAGTCTTCGACAACTTATTATGTTCTCTCAGACATGTAGGTTACCTCACGATGTTTTCTTTCACCGTAAGATGTTGAAAATGATTCGCAAATTAAAATAATATCAGAGGTGTGAAACCCACAATTTGAGCCCGCTTCACTTAGTTTCCAAAGCAAGCGCGTCACCACTGTGCTAACATTACCTAACATTATATAATGTATCCTTTTAAAATAAACAAACACGTAATCTATCTTTATATACTTAATAACAATATAATAATAAAATATTCGCTTGTAAACATATGTAGAAGTAGACAGATTAGTTCACTCGCAAGTTGTGTCAAAGATTAATAATAATAATTGAAGCAGACCGTTCACACCTCGACGCTGATATATAATCAATTACATGGGTTTTCCTTCTAGAATTATTATAAACATTGGTAGAGTATGCTCCTGGCGAGTTGCCGACTGATGTATTACTAGTAAACAGAGTTCCACGAAACTGTCAGCGAGCCATTAAATTGCCAAGAAAATTGTAGAATTAAGGAAGTGAGTTCGTGATACGTAATTACTATTGTTTATATTTCATACTATGACTGCCCGAATAGACAAAATTCTAGCTAGTATATATGGTTGTAGATTCGGAGGTCCTATGTTCGACTCCTGTGTCAGCCTAAATATAGGTATTCAGTTTTTTTATTAAGAAATTCTTAATAGCAGCATGCAGTTGGGAAGGTGTTATGTTACACAGACACACGTGCCTCGGAGAGCACGTAAAAGCCGTCAATCCTGCCCCTGAGCTCTCACTGGTCGTGTCGAGTAGTCGTCTTACCGGAGCATGAGAGTGACAGGAAAAGAGAGTGCAATTGTGTATGCGCGCATATTTGTGCTCTAAAATATCTCCTGCGCAGAGGGCTAGTCTGAAGTCTCAATGAGATTGCATACATATTATTACTCTACCTATATATTTATATACTTCATTTCCAAAACTTTATTATTTAATTTAGTTATAACAATGTTACATTATAACCTGGTTCTCTTTTAAAAGTATTATATTTTAAAATGTATTAAATATTATATATAGTATGTAGTGCAGTAAGTAGCGCTTGGCGCGAAGCCCATACGATTTATTACTGTTACCGCAATGTGGGGGGCGGGACAGACTCGAACAGGCTATCCCTTAATTAAATTGCTTTTTCTCTTGCCCGTGAAAAATTATATTTACTTTGTTTATAAAGATTTTACATGGTTTTTTAATTCTAAGTCGCTAGTTGTTACTAATATTATAAATGTTAAAGCAACTATCTGTCTATCTGGAAGCCTTTCTCGTTGAACAGATTTTGATAAAACTTGGAGAGGATGTAGATTGCATCATGGGAATAAATAATATGCTACCTTCCACCCTCTGTCTTTCTGTGCTGTTCTTTGTGAAGAGAAATAAATTAATAATAATTAATAAATAAAAAAATAGAAAAGCCACACACACGCAAATAACGAGTAATTTATATACTGTTAAAGCTAAATAACAATTAACACGATGATTAAGGATGTTTTCCGACTGGAAAACTACTTTGTTGTGATCACGCTGATCTATCGTCTGTATTCATTACGGCGTCGGTGACGTAGCTTAAATGACCTCTCGAAATTGATTCACGCGCTGTAAGCGGTTGTCTAAATAATGGAGCATAAACGCGTGTAGTGTTTTTATTTCTAATTTTTTATTCAATTTCCTTTTTCATATTATAAATATATATCACCTATGTAAAATAGGTCCTCTTAGAGGTTTCATAAATAAGTGGTTATTTTGGGATAATCTACGTACATACATATGTATGTTCCGTGGTCTGTATAAGATGCTGATGAATCAGTTAACTTCAAAGAGGAGGAGGTGTTCAATTGACCTGTATTTTTGTGGTACACGATAATATTTAAAAATGATAATCGATTTTCATATTTTTTTATTAAATAGTTTATACAAAAAAAAAATCCTTAAGGGGATACTTATTTTTATGGGAATTTTAATCGGATAATCAGATATCCTCATACCAGATTTCATCAAAATCTGTCCAGCGGTTTTTTCGTGATACGTTCTCAAACAGACAGACAGATAGACAAAAATTCTAAAAACTATAGATTCGGCCTCTGTATCGATAATAATGACTATTTCAATAAGATTTTCCAATAAATATTTAATGTATGTAAATATTCGACTCAGTTAAAATTTTATTATATGTATAGATGCTATTCACTTATTTTATAAGAATAAATCACCTGAAAAATTTTGAAAGGTAATAAATTGATTTATTATTTTTGTAAATAAGTACATAAAGATATGGAAATAAGTAAATTAATTCAATCGACAAGTAATTTGTGGCGAATCGCTCGAATAGATAAAGGTTTATTTTTACACAACGCTACGAAACTACGTACTATTTTTACATGCATCGGAAATAGAGTCGACATCATCCGATGCATTATGACGTGACCGCCTATATAATATTAAAAAGTTTAATCAAAATCCGATCGTATTGGTAGGCTTTAAAGCATGTTTTGGATTGAAAAAGACACATATTATGTGTATTTTACATTAGAGAACGATGACGATGTCTTTGGACGTGACTGTGAAGACGCAAGCCAATAATCGAAGGCAGATTGCATACAGTATATAAAAAAAAATATTCTTAGATTACGCGAATATGTGACATTTTAAATAAAACTATCTTGTCGGATTATTTCGTGGATTTATTTTGATTTTTGGTTCCCGACGTTTTATATGCTTTACAGCGCACATGGTCACGGGAGAAACTAAGGTTATAGACGTCTCAAACACATACTTGTTACAGATAGTGGCTACCCACTATTTTACAAAAATGATTTCAAAAATTCAAAAATGACACCAAAGTACCTTACAATATTTGTTGATTTTGATTGATTTGACCATGATTGATGTAAAACTTTATTTCTTGATTGTCTTAAGGCGGTTAGGATATAGTTACCGGTAACGCTATTTCAGAGCAAATGTTGAAAGCTCTTATTACGTTACTATAATTTACATTGTTATTAATAATCTACACTAATATTATAATTTGTATTTAAATAATCTCTCAAATTATTAATTTGCTTTTGATATTTCTTTCACTAATAGGCAGCTACGAGTACATTACCGCAAAGTATAGTACAGTATAGACTGTTACTCTTTATTCCGATAAAATGTATTTATAGTCATAACAACTTTAATTGAAGACGCACTCAATTACTCATTAGAGATGCACTCAAGCGAAGCAAGAGTTAGTTGCTAGTTATCAATAAAGTATGTATGTATGTAGGTTTGTCCATCTATCATACAGCGAAGTAGCAACGGTTTTATATGATTTTTCGGATGTATATAATTTATGGACTATAAGCTTGAAAAAGTTATGTTATATTCTTTATCTGTGATTTCTGTGCATGCCATTTGGGCACAGTTTACTTGCCCAATGTCGTATACAATGGAGAAAACCCGAAGTGAAAAAAAAAGTTAATTAAATGGCCTCGGTGTGCAGCCGGCCTGAACGTTCCACGTGACCTGACGCTAAAATCCGCCTTACGTTACTGTCACTAATCCACACCGACTTCTCGGACATTGCTTATCTGAAAAGATTAATTGTGAATAATAATAGAATCAATTTATTTATAAATGTTCAACGATCTCATGTTTTTTCTAAATGAAATATTTTTCAATGTCATAGCTGTAAATAATAATACAATGACTTTTGTTACTGATTGGGATTTTATTGGTGAAATTCCATTAATTTCATCTATATATAGGTGAAATTTTTACATATATAAGTATTGGTCAAGTGGTCAGGATGTATGGCTGTAGATCTGAAAGTCCTGGGTTTGTAGTGTTTTTTTTTTTACATAGAAATTCTCAGTAGTCTAGAGTTGGGCAGGTTGCAGTGTAATCATCCATCTCGTAGAGCACGTAAAGTCATCCATCCTGTGCTTAATTTCTCACCGTTCATATCACATATTCATTAGTAGTTATTCATTGTAATATAATAGTTAAAGAAATAGAAGTGTACTTATGTATGCTTACAAACTTGTGTACTTTGACGTAAATCTCGTAGAGTCTCAGTGAGATAGGCTGTGCTGTGCTGTGGGGCCGAGATCGGTTTTGAAGATATTAGTATTAAGTAATTTTAATTTAATAAAGAGTATTAATTCTATTATTAGACTTTATTTTAATCTCCCTTTAACCAATTTTAGTTGTGGTAAATAATTGTTACTGAAACTAGTGCACGAAAGTTGTAGAGCACAAGTAGTTTTGCAAGTAAATGTACTAACTCTCACTCTTATAGACTGATGAGATGGTACGACGACGACTCTACGTACACATCGAAAAGCATGGTCGAAACATGTTAAAAGACCCTACCCCTAAATGTAAGAAATAGAAAACTCTAAAGTGTAGTGAATTAGTGAAGAGTCGTTGTATCTATTTAAACAAACAATATATAAACATTATATATAGATAAACAGGCAGTGGTAGCCCAGTAAGGCAGTGGTAGCCCAGTGGTAACGCGCTCGCTTGGGAAACCGAGTGAAGCGAGTTCAAATCCCGGGACTCGCACTTCTGATATTTTCATGTGCGAATCATTTCCAACATGATTACCACTTGTCTTAACGGCGAAGGAAAACATCGTGAGGAAACCTGCCTCTCTTAGAGAACTTAACAAGTTTTCGAAAGAGATGTGAAGTCCGCTAACCCGCACTTGGCCAGCGTGGTGGACTATGGCCTGATCTCCCTCGTATTGAAGGGAGGCCTGTGTCCAGCAGTGGGACTTTAAAAAGGGCTGAATACATTACTGCGATATGAAGTCATCGAGAACGCGCGTCGATTGTTAACCGCTTGTTTATACTTGGTTAATAAATACTTGGTTGTTAAAAAGGGCTGAATACAAAAAGGGTTGAATACATATAGATAAACATAATTTAACACGTTAAAGTAAATAAAAATGCAAAAAACACGAATAATAACAATTTGTTAAGCCTAGTTGAAATGCTAGTAGGTAGTACGTAGTCTAGTTGTTAGTAATTTTTAGAAGACTTTTTAAATGAGTAGCGAGAGCTTTAAAAAACAGTATTACATATCGTTTTACTGTTAAAATAGGTAATAATACGATGATTAGATCTATCCCTTTTTCTATTCTGAGAAGGGAAATAACTATAAAACGTGTACGTATACACATACGTGGTTCTTTCAGAACTTTTTATAGTAGAAACTTCAAAGTTCTAATAAAAGATACTCGTATTTCGAGTGAATAGTATGCATATAACAGTTTTATTGTTCATACCTGATAATAGTCTTTATGGCCTCACTTATTTGAATTTCCAATTTCATTTAACGTGATTTCTATATAACTCTACCTATATAAAGATTTCTATCCCAATACCATTATTAATATTCTAAATGCGAAAGTTCGGATGGGTGGCTGTTTTTTATTCAATCACGCTATAACGGCTGAACCGATCAGATTGGCACAGAAATATACTATAGTTTGGAATAGTAAATAGGTTACTTTTATCTCGGAAAATTTTCTATTCCATACTAACCGTTAAAACGTACCATACGTACGTACGTACGCATTTGTACTTTATAGTAGTAGTTCTGATTTTACAATCTCTACATGTGTTGAGATAAAAAGAAGCCTGACCTCCAGTTTCTCAACCATAATATTATGTTTACTGAAATCTGTTACGCCGTTGCTATGAAGAAAATACAAATAATAATAATAATAACAAATAAACTTCCACATTTATAATATGAGTAAGGGTTAAAATTCATAATTTAAACTGAAATTAATGCCATGAATAAGGTTATTAAAGCTATTTAAACATCCCATGTATTATTTATTTATATTATTTCGTAACACGTGTCAATTAGTGTATATCATTTGATTAGTCCAATTCTTAGCACTTCATTTATATTGTTATGACTACATAAACTTCGTCAATTTACGATCAAAATTCTGTTACAGTACAAATTGGCATATTTTAACTATGATTAAACATTCCGCCCGCCCTGCTGGGCGCCTACATACACGTGATTCATTACTATCATATAATGACGCATAGTATATTATATTAAAATAATTAGTACTGGGTCAAAGCCAAGTATTTAAACGCTGGTTAAACTGGTGAAGCTAAAACGTGTGTGTGTGATAATGTTTAAACTGTCTATGTATGTGTGGCTAAAATGACTTAAAAATCAATCTGTAAGAAAAAATATTGATTTTTTATTAGATTAGAATAAAAAATTCAAAAATGTAGAGAAGTGTTCAACTATTGTTAGTATATAATATATATGCTAAATAAAACTACATATATTTTCGGATTATTTCGCGGATTATTTATTGATTTTTGGTTCTCGACAGACACTTGTTACAGACAGTGCCTATTTTTTATTTTTTTAATATTCTTAATGGTTATACATAATATAATAATAGCAACACTAAATAGTATTAGTAATTCTTTTCAAATTCTTGAAATCATTTTTGTTAAATAGTGGGTAGGCACTGTCTGTAACAAGTATGTGTTTGAGACGTCTATAACCCTAGTCTCTCCCGTGACCATGTGCGTTGTAAAGCATTCGAAACGTCGGGAACCAAAAATCAAAATAAATCTGCGAAGTAATTCGAAAAAATAGTTTTATTTCAAATTTCAAATATTCACGTAAATCTAAGAAAGTATTATATAATATACATATATTTATAAAATATAAAAATATAATTCGATATTATCGATTGGTATTTCCATATTCCGCAGCTAAGGAACGGATCGGAATGATTTTTAATAGAAAAAGTTAGGACGAGTAGGCTATTATTGCAATTCTATCGAGGACGTCTAAGGTGTTGTAACTGGCCGCTAGTTTATACATATCTATAAAAATAATAACGAGACCAAATTAATAAATAGAATAAATTTCTAAAAATTTATATTAAGGTGGCACATCACTATCATTAATAGTTTCATTTCTATTTACGTTGTAGATGTCTTTCGAATTCAAATATATTTTATTCAGCATTAAATTATTACAATTTTTTACTGAAGTCTACTACCAGTTCGGAAAGAAGAAGCCTCAGACCTGAGGAGACCTGGCGAAAGAAACTCAGCAATTAATACTTTAATTCACTATCTTTCTATATTTGTTTCGCTCTCTCTTTCTCTCTTCCTCTTTCTCTCTTTCTTTGATCTGACATATATGTTTAGTTTAATTTAAAACGATAAATCCGGGGTTCGTTCAACTTCCAGTAAAGTAAACATAATATGTATATAAAACTGTCATAATATTTTTGCTCTCATAGAAAAATATCTTATAATTTTAAATAAACTTACATATTTAAATTATTGAACAACCTACCCTATTTATTATGAATCACTATGTATATAGTGTGTCGTCCTTGAAAACTTACTGTGAGCATTGACAGACGAGTTGAAATGCATTAGTAATAATGACGTGACGTCAATGAAGTAGCCGCTACACTACGGCTACCGCGGGGCAGACTGTGGTGTGGTCTCACTGCTAGCTTCTAGGTTAAAAGTAGAAAACTAAAGATAGGAAAGTGTCTTAGAAACGGCATTACTAGATTTAATATTACATTTTTATCTTTTTCTTTAGAATATTTTTCTTTTACGTAACGGAAGTCGTGATTTTTTTAGTCACATTCCCTCTTTGGCGCCATTTATTATTAATGTGTTTGCTCTTAATGTTCCACCGGGCACTGGCGTCTCATTAATGCAAGGAGAAGTATGCCATAGTTCACGCTGGCTAAGTACTATTAGGTGGACTTGACATTTCTTCCGAAAACTTGCTAGATTCGCTCAGATATGTGAGCTTCTTCACGATGTTTTCCTTCACCGTACAGTGGTAATCGTGTTGCAAGTAATTTACCGAGGAGAATATCAAAAGTGCAAGACCCGGGATATGAATTCCCTTCACTTGCTTTCCTAAGCGAATGCGCTATCACTGGGTTATCACTGAGTTATGATGAACGTGATATTTTTTATTGCTTTTAATATAAATGGTAGTGTGTGTATCTACCCTTTCTAAGGCAAATTCATTGTAACTCAAAAATATTGTAAATATATGAAAATATTTTTGATAAATATATTAAATAATTTTATTTATCATCTTCATGTTTATGTTAACTTCATTGATATATTTTTTTTATGAATATCGCAAATATATAGCCTAAATGCCAGCATAAAGAATGTTTAGGTAACCATTATTATAATTTACTTTAAACTTTCTTGTTTTTTTTTCACGATTTCAGTTAATGAAGTGCCGGGATATTTATTTGATTCTTATTCGTAGATGCGTAATACTCTACGTCAAACCTCCGTCGCCGCCGGCGTGCGGTGAATCAGTATTTTTCAATAAAAAATGTCTTAATTGATTTTCATTAGTCGAGTGAGAGATTATTTTGATTTTATGGTAAATAGAGTTTAAAAATGATTTCATTCAATTAAATCTGTGAATGTTTTTATCGTAACTGTGACCATTTTTATCATCATGATCATTTTTACATTGTATACAAAAACACTCAAGGAAGTCCTCCTCCTTTTTTGAAGTCTGTTAAAAACAATGTAACTTGTGTTAACATCATGTTTCGTTAGGAAATGTTTTTTTTATATAAACATACATTTTCTGGGATAAAAAGTGGCCAATGTATTCTGATATATGAGCTATATTATCTTAAAGTTTCATTAAAATCTATTCAGTAGTTTTTGCAAGAAATATTAACAAACATCCATACATACATCCAGACTTCCAGACGTCCATACATCCTCACAGACTTTCGCATTTATAATATTAGTAGGATTAGGGCTTTTTTCACTTTCTAGGAATAGATTAAAAAAAACATCTCTACGGTAATCAAGTAATAGGTAATTGCTTTACACTCAAATATCAAAGTCATCTGCTTGATCTGTGCATGGTCTATCGGTCAGTTAATTCATCAAGGTATTTTATCTTTAATATACTTAATAATTTTAGATATTGCCCCATTTTCAAGTTTAAAAAAGCACTTCGACTTGAGGAAATGAAAAAGATTTTGAATGTAAGGTTTTAGGGTTAGGATTTTTTTATTATATTGTACATAACATGTTCATGTGTAGTGTTAATCAATAAAATTATAATAATCAATTCAATTCTGTAGTTTCGTGGTTTCTAGGAGCGCCATTTGGGCACGATCTGCTTCGCCAATGTCGCGTAGAATGAAGAAGATACGTTATATATAGAACTAGCATTGCACGCGGCTCCGCCTACGTTCAGATGACTAAAAATCAAATTCTTAGGTTTTACATATTAGTATACTCTCACATTGCATTTTTTGTAATTTTTTTCAGAAATGAGATATATTCCCGTGGTAAAAAGTATTCTATATGTTGACCCGGATAACCAGCTATCACCATACCGAATTTCATCAAAATCAATACACACAGACAGGCAGACAACAATTCTAAAAACTATAGATTCTGCCTCTATATCGATAATAATGTCTATTTCAATAAGATTTCCCAAAAAATATTTATTGTACAGATTCGGCTTAGTTACAATTTTATCATATGTATTATAGATGACCGGTAAAAAGAGGAAAAAACCTCTAGATCTGTTTACATATAGAAACAGAACAAAATGTAATATAATATTAATCAAAATATATTAAAATCAAAAATTTAAACGGTGACGTTTACAGCTACGTTGGTAGATATTTTAGGAAACATAGTCCCAGTTTTGATTGCTTATGACAGTATACGACATTAGAAGATTATAATGTCCTCCCACGTCCTACTGCCAACAGATGTTAGCATTGTTCTAGGTCAATGCGTCTCACGTCTGGCTGATTACTATGAAAATATCATACGTTTTGGATGGTAAATAAAATTTTAATCTATACATATAATAAAATTGTAACTAATCCGAATCTGTACATTAAATATTTTTTGGAAAATCTCATTGAAATAAACATTATTATCGATACAAAGGTCGAATCTATAGTTTATTCATAACAACTTGAAGAATTCCGATGACACTTTTGGCTCAGTTTGTAGTGACCCTACTTGCTGTGCCAGCGGTCGCGAGTTCGAGTCCCGCTGAGGCCATTCATTTTGTGTGATGTGCACGAATGTTTGTACTTCAGTCATGGGTGTTTATATTTATAATATGTATGTATTTAAAGTTATAAATATGTAGTGTATCAAGTATCTGGTATTCATAACTCAGGCCTTGTAGCTTATCATGAAACTAGATGGTGCTGTGTGTTAATGTCCCAATATATTTATGTTATTCGCTAATTAAAGTTATGAAAAATACTTGACTGCATTATAAAGCTTTCCAAACACTAAACTTTCTAAACTAAACAGTATGTACATTGTATAAGCCTTGCCCGGTCGCTAGCAGACCGAACTCGCATCACAATGTGGTTTATTATTGCTCGTAAATCCGCTCTGAGAGCTTCGTCCATCTCGAATCTGGCCTTCACTTGAATTCTAATCTTTAAAACTAGATTTTAGCACTAATAGTTCTATTTTAAATGTTTATTTACCTATAACAATGAACATATGTTTATTTTAGGTTTTTAGTACTAACATACTTGCTGGATCATACTTCAAAATCATGAAACACTTTCAAAGGCATTGTGATGTAAGGTGCAAATGGTAGACAAACTTAGCCAATTAACGTAAAACTTTAATATTTTTAAATCAGATATAAACCACAGATAATATACAACTGAAATCTATAAGGATATTTTTAAGTGCATAAAAGCACATACACACCTACATATTGACAGACCAAAGAAGAGACTTGTAAACAACTGTTGCATTTTAAGCTTTCATAAAAAAAAAATATAATATTATGATAACAATTTGAAATGTACTACGAGCATATAAATTATTTGTGCGTAAAATTATATCGTCACTTGCTTACATACCTTACCTTCACATTGCTCGGGTACCCTAGGTGCCTTTTGTATTTATAATGTTATGTACAAGTAGCGCCACCTTTTGGCGAATTGTATTACTAACAGTAGCCTATGAATTAGTCCAAAGTACAGTCTATCTATGTACTAAATTTCAATTAGTTCCGTTCAGCTAATTCAGCTTGAAGGATTAACAAACATACACAAACTTTTATGTTTATAATAGTAATGTGATTAATAACTTATTTTTCAATCATTAGACAGAACTTATTATATATTCTATATTGCACAAAAAAGTAGTCATAAAAAATACATTGAAAGAGACGTGGACAAAGGTGGACTTATCTCTATAAGAGATCTCTTCCAGTCAACCCATGTATGTGGGAAATAGTGTTAAGTAGCGGGACAGAAAGAGAAAGTGCAGAGAAAAATTGTAAACTCATAAAAACATAAATAAAACTAAAATTTATATATACAATTATAGCATAAAATACAATTCAAATTATTTTTGAATGCAATCATTAAATTATTTAACTATTTATAGTTATTTTTATCCCTGTCAGTTTACGGTCATTCTTTGCGGAATCGAATCGTCGGGAACAAAAAATCTAAATAAATTCGCGAAAAAATCCTAAAAGATAGTTTTATTCAAAATGTCAAATATTCGTGTAAATCTAAAAAAAGTATCTGCGGTTATATATATATATATATATATATATATATATATATATATATATATATATGTAAATATAACTATTATATTAACTCACTAGCGACTCAACCTCGCTTCGCTCGGGTTCGTCCTAGTTACGTTTTAGCGTTTAGTATAGATTTCTCAGAGATGAGATGTTTTCCCACAATAAAAAGTATTCTATATGTTAACCAGTATAACCAGCTATCGTCATACAATATTTCATCAAAATCTGTCCAGTGGTTTTCTTGTGCTTCGTTCCCAGACAGGCAGACAAAAATTCTAAAAACTATAGATTCGGCCTTTGTGTCGATAATAGTGACTATTTCAATAAGATTTTCCATAAAATATTTAATGTACCTATAGGTTCGACTCGGTTAGAATTTTATTATAATATGTATAGAGATATATTCATAGGTATGATCTAATCTATATTCATGAATGTTTTAGAAAATGCTACCACATAAAATTGCCATGCCTTGTTAATTTTCACGAGATTTATCGATAGATCGGTCGATGACGAGCCCACGCGGCAGAAATAACCGTATGAGAGAGAGGAAACGGCGTATTTAAATAATACTGATGCTGTACGAGCATAACGGACGCATTAATTTAGCTACTAACGTATACGCGTAATTTTATCTAGTTTAATAACTGAAGATTATGTAAAAACTAGATTACTTATTGTAAGATAAGGTCAGTATGAGAAAATGAAAAAGAAAGAAATCAAAAATATATATAAATAATAGGTATTTTTTAGGGTTCCGTAGCCGAAGGGTGCCAACGCGACGGAACCCTATTACTACGCGTCCGTCCGCCCTTCTGTCTGTCAGAGGGGTGTATCTGATGAAGAGTAGAAATTTTTACAGAGTATGTTTTTCTATTGCCGCTATAACAACAAATAATAAAAATAAAAAAAAAAAACATTTTTTTAATTTTGATTGATCATTGAAGTTAACTATATTAACTACATACATAGAGTAAAAGTCATATTAATAAAAAGTACATGTACAATCGTACGGAATCCTTCGTGTGCGAATGCGACTCGTATTTGACCGATTTTGATTTATAAAAAAAAAGTAAGTTTTCAGATTTATTCGGTTCTGTTATTTTTCGTTTCTGGTCTGCAATAAAACGTTTAAATAAATAAGTTGTATATATAAAAGAATTTTATACTAAAAAGCTCCTCGATCAACTTTTAAAATATATTTTCTTCTTCACGTGTTTATTGCAGAGGATGGACGTGTAGCATCAATCGTCACCCAATTGCTGTCGTTATGTTAGAGATACAATTATGTTGTTTTAAATATTTTATTTTATTTTATTTAAGTACGATGACGATATTAAAGAAAAAAGCACGTGTGAATGTATATTGATGTTGTTATTACTTTTATAGTGCAAGTTTATGCTCGTGGGTTCTCCCGGGAGAATTTTTTTCTTTTATCTTTCTAAGTATCAATTTTCTTTTAATATTTTATTGCCTTCAATTTTCTTTTCATATTTGTATTTTTGTTTTTATGTGCAATAAAGAGTATATATAAAATTGTTATATTGTCACTACAAACGTATATATATATATATATATATATATATATATATATATATATATATATATATATATATATATATATATATATATATATAAAATTATAGACAAACTCTCCCAGTCATTAATTACAGATTAAATAATACGTAAAGTTATAATTTGGATAACATTTACCTGTACACTGTCGAGCTTGTATTCACTAGTATTGAAAAAACTACTGCTAAACCAACTTCGCACAAAGTTTTTGAGTTTGTATGGATGTATGTATTTTTGATGCTCTTTCATGCAAAAACTACTGAACAGATTTCCATAAAATTGTACAGTGATATAGCTTATATGTACATTAGAGTAATACATGGGCTATAATATAAAAGATAAAGATATAGAATATACGTAATTAAAATACGCGGACGGAGCCGCAGCAGAACACTAACATGTAACAATAAAATTAAATCTCATAAACTTAATATTGATAATGAGATTTATCCAGAACTATTGTTTAACGCCGTAATATCCTAAGATATGTTTTAGAAGACGTGCTTTCGGCTCACAACTACGCCCACTTACTGCTGTGTTTATTTTATCTTTCATTAACTACGTCAATTACTGTACTGAATGAAAATTAAGTGTTTACTTAAAGCATTGAGTAATTTAGTAAAAAACTGCAAGAATTTTGCTATTTTTATTATGTAAGTAACTCTGCCAAGTATTTGTTCGCCATTTATACGCTTTTTTCAACCCCTACTGCCTATAAGCAAGAGGATGATGATGATATTGCGATGAGAAGAGGCCTTCAATTAGTCCACTCGTTTTTCCACCACCCTGGCCAAGTGCGGGTCGGTTGGTTCTCTCAAACATGCAGGTTCCATCACGATGGTTTCTTCACCGTTTTCCTTCATTACAATTAACGTACCAAAATTAATCTATCTTTTGTTTGTGGCGTATCGGTGTTGTTTGTTTGGTTTATTCAAGATAGGTAGGATAGGTTTGTTTTTGGTATTTTTTTTTTCCTTTGCACTGTTTTTTTATTGTTTTTATTTTGATTGTTTTTATTTGGGTGTGGGGAAATGGAAGCAGAATGCCTTTTTTATTATCATGTTGAGCTAGCCTGTAAGTGTGGTCTATAATGTAATATTTTTTCTTTTTTAATATTTTCTAGTTTTAATTAAATGTCATATTGTAGATTGCGTTGGCTTGTCTAATAAATAAATAAAAAAAAAATAGACTCGAACTTAGCTATAATCCCTTATATACAATTTATATTAAAATATAAATAAATCTTTATGAAACAACTTAAAATGTGTTACAACTATAGGTACAGAGTAATATTATATAATCAATATATACAACATAGTATAATTTAATAAGTTTAAGATCATTTCATTTGCCAGATTACTGACTCATGCGATGTGAAAAGATACATTTTCTCTACAGTCTATAGTACGATGTACGATATAATACGACAAAACTCGTAACTATACAGATGAATAAAATTGAAGTGTCTGTTTGTGTTTTCAAAATAACAGATTTTTACTAAGTGCTATTAAATGAGATATTATAGCCAAAATGCACATACGAAAACACACAATTTTAAAAATGTTGGTCTTTCAGTTTGTTCCATCTAATCTCTGAAACTGCTGGACTTATTTTGACGGGACTTTCACTGGCAGATAACTGATGTTATAAGGAGTAACTTAAGCTACTTTTGTTTTAGAAAAACAATTAAGGTTCCGCTCAAAAATTTAAAACGTACCCGAGCGAAGTGAGGCTAGAAGTCGCTATTCTAAATAAAATGTGATGGCTTTACTATCTAAATTCATAAGTTTGATCTCAATATGTGTAAATTGATAATGAGTGAATATTACTTTCTGATTAACAATAAACTCAAAGATAATTAATCGATACTAAACTGTAAATTGTAGAATTAGCAAAGCACACGCACAGAGTTTCCTCTTTCTTAAAAATAGAAAGTCGTTTATGATAAGACATAATTAAAGAATAAAAACAAGCTGGTGCCATATAAATTGTGTTCACTGTATTTATTTAACTATCCATATTAACAATTAGAGTTTCCATCGAATGTAATATTTCTCAGTATAACAATTGCTAAAAGTTTCAAAATAATGTTCTTTTAAACGATTTCCATCAAGACCTATCTCACTAAGTTATGGGTTATATAGTATACACGTATATTCAGTTGTGTGCACTCTTTATTTCTTTTACTTTCTAATTCAGAATCTACAGACGTACGGTCGTACGTACCTGCTACCGACAACCATTGAAGCCTAACTATCATTAGATATCTATATGCAAAATGTAAGAGTAACTGTCTGTTAACGTTTTTACTATGGATTGCGTTAATGACAGACACGCATTTTTACCAGACATTTAAATAGACTATATAAACATTTGTCTCATACGGGTATTGAACTCACGACCTTCGGCATCCCAGCGAGTCATCACAGCGACAATTTTAATTTTTTTTTCTAAATTCTATTACTTTAGTAATATATTTTAGTCATTTGCTAAAATATATATACATAATTATTAACAGACATTTGTTAGCCGTTTCATTGTATCGTTGAGACATAGAAGGTATTTCTGTAACGCCGTCTACTCGCGTCTGAGTCACCTCGTGACTCCAAGACACGCCATGACAAGCCATGTCAGCTGTACGCACTGACCACGTGACTCACTCGCAAGTTGAAATTGATACTTATTTTGAGATACCATGTGCCTCTTTATAAAGCTCTGAAATATTTGTAGATAATATAAATAAGATATAGGATACCACATCATTTTTTGACTGAATTTTACTAAGACTGAGGCTCCATTCGCCTTGTTTTTTTCATGGGTTCATCTCTTTTAGCCCTTATTCATTTTCATAATGTATAATGATTCATAATGAATTGCTATTGTTGCGAAAATCACATTAACCTAAAAGTATTAAAAAAAAAGATTATATTATTAGAAACGATAATAAAGCAAGATAGATAGATAGAAGCGTCAAAAATGGTGTGATTGCAGATACACTCATTGAAAATTTATAATAATAAACATTGAATAAATGTCTGTATATATGTTTATATGCTATCTATTTATACTCGGTACTGATGTCACTTTTCCCGCCTATATTGAGACAATGAGACGCCGCGCTTTGTCTTAAAACCGGTTAATATTTGTGTCTAAACCGTCAAAAGCTTTAAAAAAACTTAAAAAGGTTATATATTTAATATTTTCGAGTGTTTTCTATTTTACATGAAAGAAATATCAATATAACGAATATAATATAGTTTATGAAATACCTGTCTGTGGTGTGTTTAATATCTACTAGAAAATCCTTTTAATTATAAAGGTAAATGAAAGTAAAGTACCTTTCTATACCTCTTAGCTTTATTTAATACATTCTAGTTTTATACATTCAATTAAAGCACTATGTCATTATTATTCATCAAAAATACTGCTAATAATTTAACGTTAATTTGTTAGTAAAACCTTCGTAATGCAGCCACACGGCGCCGGATGGAGGTGATTTTTTTACAAGCTTTTACATTTAGCGTGCTTACTATATTGCCAAAAGTTACTGAAGCTTAACTGTAGTTTGGCGACAAATAGAAGGCTGGACTTTTGAGGTAATTTAAATTGCCAATCTAGCCCAAGTAGTGCTAGTTGGGTGTAAGTTAGTCTACTTGAAACTTATTATGAATACAACGTCAAAATATACTTCATTTAAGTAAGTTTTTATGATTCATCATAATTTTAAAGTAAATTTTACTTTATTATTTGCTTAAATATATTAAATATCAGTAAATGTGCAATAATATTATAAATGTAGTATGTTTTAATTTGTGACTTCCTAAAGTTGTAAAGTCGAACGGATTTTAGTAAAAGTTACAGGCATAGCTTATAATATCTCGAATCATTTAGCGATGTGCTTATGCGATCGAAATAACATATAACTTTGATATTCAAGTATAGTCGTGGTTACAAACTAGTGTTGGTGTAAACAAAGGTTAATAAGCAGAATATTTAGTGCTTGCAAAGGGCAAGGCGCCGCGGCCTTGGCGGTATTTATACTATCTCCCCCTCGCCAATTTTAACTACTTACTCGTACGAGCGGAGAAAGCGGTAATG
Source organism: Brenthis hecate (assembly GCA_951806755.1). Lineage (NCBI taxonomy): Eukaryota > Metazoa > Arthropoda > Insecta > Lepidoptera > Nymphalidae > Brenthis > Brenthis hecate. Next base: position 10,540,402 of record OX638259.1, on the reverse strand, counting down.
TGTATTTAAATGTAATTTAAATTTAATTATGTACATACAGACTGTTCTTTCAGCGACATTGAAACGATAGTTATACATATTTGAGAATCTTTGAGAATAGTGGTAGCCAACGCGCTCGCTTGGCAAACGGAGTGAAGCGGGTTCAAATCGGGTCTTGGATTTTATGTGTAAATCATTTTTCTGAAATTTCTATGTGCAAATCATTTCCAACATGATTGGCATTTGTCTTACAATAAAAAAAATATCTTGAGGAAACCTGCATGTCTGAGAGAATTAGCAAGTTCTCGAAAAACATATGTTTTAATTGTGCGTAAATTTATTTACATTAAATAAATAAAACTAGATAAATAAATTCCGGTTAAAATGTATTTGAGCTAATAAATTAAAAAAATATTATAGGAATCACCATTACCACAAAAACGAAATGTAAATTTTTATGGGTATTGCGTAACGCTAGGATAATTCAAATCGAAATAACATTATACATAAACGACACTTTTATTGCTATCTAGAATAAAGTACATAAAGTACGGGCTTTGATATCGCGTGTGTTTATAAAAGCTAGTTCAAGCTCAAATTTATTGAGTAAGAGATCTAAAATAACACTTAAATTTTATTGGTCTCCTTGCGAATATTTTTGTACTGGCGCGAGTATGTTTTGATGTACAATACAAAATCACTTGTCATTATAATTTTAAAGCGCTTAGTAAAGTAATTTTATGCATTCAATCTTTCAGCTGGTTAAATAGAAAGCTACTCGTATGTGTTCTTCATCCAAATTAGTAAGATAGAGCTTAGGTTCTTCTTCTATTCTCTTTCAACTAAAACCATTTCTTTTCCGAGTGAAAAAGTATCCTATGGTCCTCGCGCCTGAATCTGTGCGTCTATAAATTTATGTTTGTTATTTGAGAACTCTACATAGAGTGACTAGTTTAAAAACTTAACTTTTTATAACTATATATCCATTTATGATTAAGTTCATATATACCTACTGTATTTTTAATTTCGTGTAACAAAAAGCTTAATGAAGGAGCTTTCCAGAAAATAAGATGTCCTCCAATAAATTACGATAGTGCGTCAGTCGCGTTTGGTTATATTTCTCTTGGCGCTTGATCGAGTATATGTTGCTTTTTTAATCTATTAATTAATTTGTGGAATATTCTTATTATTCCATATCTTAATTTCATTTTTAGGCTTTAGATTTTATTACGTTTTGTGCCTTGGCTTTTTAGTATAAGAAATAAGTCCATTTACATAACAAAATTCCTATGAATTATGTATATACAAAATCTTTTATTCAAACTCCTTCCGTTTGAAACAATCAAATTAGGACTATCTTATATTTTGATGAAAAACATTTCACCTGAAGGGAAGATTTGTTTTCACAAGCACTCTACATTAAGGCTACGTATTAACATTTATGATAGAAAAAATATATGGAATATGTTATTTTCCTTGATAAAGGTGTCTTTACGGCAACAGATGTTTTTTATATATTTTGCTGGTATCCAATAATTATTAAATGTTTTGTACAATGTCATAATTTTCTCATTTTTCATTAACATATAACTAATATGCTTACATGAACTAATTATTTATTGATACCTATAACCTATTAATTGATCAAGTATGGCTGGCATTGCCTTTGACGCCGGAAGTTGCAAGATTGATGTATCTTTTTGAAGTTAGTCAAAAACAAAGAGCTGGGACACCTGGAAGTTTTTTATTACCTTTCATAACCTTTCCTTATGGAAAGATTTTTTACAATGTATTCAGCCCTTTTTAACGTCCCACTGCTGGGCAATGGACTCTCTTGAACACGAGGGGGATCAGGTCATAGTCCACCACGCTGAATAAGTGCGGGTTGGCGGACTGCACATTTCTTTCGAAAAGTTGTTAGGGTCTCTCAGACATGCAGGTTTCTTCACGATGTTTTGCTTCACCCTAAGACAAGCTAGAAATAATTCGCACATGAAAATATCAGACGTGCGAGACCCGGGATTTGAACCCGCTTCACTCGGTTTCCCAAGCGCGTTACCACTGGGCTACCACTTTCTATACCAGCAATGTCTTACAATTATTATTATATTACTTTTCATAAAAGGTGTTTGCAAGTAAAGAGAGTACGCGTTGTATAAAGGCTAACTAACCACTATTTCTTATTAATTTTTGGATTTAAAAGTATTAAAACGTAAGTATAAAGAAATATTGTGTTTTAATTATATAAAATATATCATTCCATGTTTCGAAAACGAAGTAACTTAATTAAGACATACTAAATGTCAGGTATATAATACATATATCTTTATTTATCTATATACTATATTTACATCTTTACTTGTCACATTTACAAATAGCGTTGTCTTCCTGCTAATATTATGAACGTTAAAGTTTGTGAGGATGGATGGATGGATGTTACTCTTTCAGGGAAAAACTACTGAACGGATTTTGATGAAACTTTACATTGACATAGCTTATACATCGGAGTAACACATAAGCTATGATTTTTAAAGATATAGTATAAACATAATTGAACTTCGCGTGCGGACATACATACACTCACATACAATCTATTACAATATATCGTGTACGTATGTATCTATCCCTATAAGATCTCTTCCAGGTAACTTGGGATATGAGAAAAATAGAAAAACTAACGTGTAAACATAACAACATTTTATAAAGAAACATGCAAATACACCTCACTATTTAGTATTTACAGTGTAGAAGTATCCGTGTAATTTCCGTTCCTCGCTAGACTGATCGCGTCTGGTTTGAATTAACTAAATATAGCTCTGCAGACGAGTGTCGTTTGTATGACCGCGAGGAAATTCTTTTAATATTAATATATTTATAATAAATATTGAAATTAAAATACATTCTTACTAATGTTATGAACGTGACGAGTTTTTATACGTGAAAATATGTAGAGTTAAGATAAATAGACTTGTAGGCGGCACAGCTTTTATTTTGTATTCAAATTATTAATAATTTAAACAGCATTTATTGAGCTTCTGGCAGGTTCCTAGCAGAAAGTTTTCCGGGCCGATGTCAGCTTAATCATAGTTACTCTATATACAATGACTGTCTTTAAATCAAGAAACCCATATGAAAGTGCTTGTAAAAGTCTAAATGTGAATAAAGTATATTTAATTCTAATTTGTTTGTTTGCCCTTCTTTATCGTTAAAACTGGGTGACAGATTGATATGATTTTTTGTACGAAGATAGTTGCAGGGTTACAGAGTGATATAAGCTACTTCAACATGAAAAAATATCCTATATGACCTATTAAGTAGTTATGGGAATATAATATAAATGCGAACGGTACCTAGAGACGCTACATAGGCCTAGACAATGGACTAAGCAATACTCTCATGAAATTGACCACTCTCTAGATAGAGAGAAAGCGAACGTGCGCCCAATACCTGTATTTTGTTCCAATTTGAATTTTTAAATGGAATGTAAAAAAAAATATTATTATAATGGAATGTAAAATAAATATTTATCTTCATTAATCGTATTTCAATTAATACAGAAAACTTCTGACCGCACATTCGTTTTGTCTCTGTCGCGCCTGTCCGCAATTTTCAGCTGACGGCTGAAAAAGACACAGTCCACTCTCTGTCTATGGAACGCGAGAAAATAACAATCACTTTCTCTTGTCACTGATATTAAAAAAATATTGTGACTTCACATACTTATATTATACAATATGGAGTGATAAATATTGTTTTTTTTAGGTTTGACGTAATTTTGGGATGATAAAGTTTTGTTGTGGATTCAAATTTCACATTCAAATGAATTTTTCCTATTATTATTCTTAGAAATAAATGAAGAAGATTAATGATGTTATAACAAGCGTAAATCGTTGGGTCATAGCTCTTTCTATTCACAGCATCAAACACTTAATCATCTAGACATATTTGCTTTTAAGAATAATTTGTATGAAAACACTCATTAATACGCATATTTTTATAATACTGTCCCATATTTCTGATATAGATGGATAATATCATAAATTTTTAGAAAAACAGGTACGTACTTTATATTTAACCGTTTTTATTTAATAGTGACAGGTAAAAAATTTTGTCCATTAACAAAATGCTCTGTGATGAAAATCATAAGTGTACTAAAATGTTTACAGAATTTACCACATTTAAACTATGTGGATCTAGAAAATTGAGTCAGAAAATAATAGATGCTCGCCCTAACTTCTCTTAGCTACCTAATAGTCACTGTAAGGAAAAAAACTTTATATCAAAAATAACCACTTAATAGACTAAGAGAAAATTTTCCCTACGTACATATATGTCATTTAACAACAAACACACACACACACACACAAACACACACACACACACACACACACACACACACACACACACACACACACACACACACACACACATACACAAACATGCGCGCGCACGCGCACGCACGCGCACATACATGTAAACATATTATGTCTGATGTGCATGTCATTAGCATGATCAATTTAATTATTCAGACTTTTTTGTTTTTCTTTTTTCAATATACCGGTACTCTATTGTCCATTCTACAAGTTATATATATATATATATATATATATATATATATATATATATATATATATTAGTGATACAGAGGAATATTGCTATAAATATTTTAACAATATATTATAGAAGTAATCTTACATATAAGTACATAAACAAACATACTTATACTATTTTTCACCAGAGATATTGTATAAAGAAAAATATGATGTCAAATCTATAAAGAAATGTCATAAATAATTTCAATTCCTAAGGGAAAAAACGTATGGAATAATAATTCAGTTAAAATTAGGTATGTATAAATTAGAATCAATATCTGATAGGACTTATGCACCAATACTAGATTTTAATTAGGTATTACGAGTTTATCAGAATTTTTCACAAGCGCGAGTTCACAAATCACAACCCTTTGAAAATGAATAGTTTTTCAAACAGGAAAATACATATACAATATACATATATATGTATATATACTTACGAGAAGTAGACTAAGTCACGATACGCCTATCATAAGTGAAATATCAAAAAATATGAACAAAATTATGTACAATTTTTTTTTAAATCAAACTACTGGGTCAACGTTTTTTGCAAATCTACTCGTATGGGACGAACGTAAAGTAGTATTTTTGCAGCTACTCGTGTCTGCCAAAATTCTCTGGCAGACTGACGCGAAACGAGGCGTGTAGACCGATTTTGCATAATGTTTGTTGTTGCTTATTTTAGACAGGTCAGTAAAGAGTTTAATTGAACGAAAAATTTTAATTAATCACCTCTAATATTATCCTTGTCTTTGCATTTGTTTTTTTATGAGGAAAGTTAGCTTTATATAAAATACACTACGAGTATAACATATATACAGTACACATGACTTTTTGGCATAATATCAGAGTCCATATCTCTTACATTTTTTTCTAATGTATCTATCACAAGTAATAAAAAAATAATGATGACTCCTTAATACTTTAGATCCGATCCTATCCGAGCTAGATTAAATGCTACGGAGGCCTTTAGGCGAACAAAATTTCGAAGACCTCTTCCAAATTTTGAGTCCAAATTTTGAGCTTTTATATTTTTTTTTTATTTAATCATTTGTTTCAGGCAATATTGACAAAAGGATCTTAAATATGTAAACAGAGGCCCATAATATATTCAAATGTAAACTTTCCGTTGTAAACTATTTTTAATTTTAGAATATCTTCCAATTTCAATGTTAATGATAATGTTTCTTAACATATTTATTTATATAAGAATTATTATCAACTCACCCTCGCTATACTCGGACTCGTCCCTAGGAACTTTTTAACGGTTTGTATAGATTTCTCAGAGATGAGCTATTTTCCTGCAGTGAAAAGTATCTTATATGTTGACCTACCGTGGTCCAAATCGAATTTCACCAAAATCTTTTCTCAAAAAAATATTTAATGTACAGATTTGGCTCAGTTAGAATTTTATTATATGTATAGATTACTCATACGAAGTTTTTAAAAGGCGTGGGGCTTTAAGGCAAGTGCCTTCTCCACCTCATGACTATTCCGGTTAGTACCAAACGTGAACTTTGATATCACGGGTTTCAGGCGCAATAACTGAAATTTTACAATATTAATTATTATTAATGTCTTGATAAATGGTATAAAGAATTCAGCATCATTATGAGAAATGTATGTATAGTAATGGAAAGAAAAAAGTTAACTTGCAAAATATAATGAAGCTCATTCTAACTATAAATAAAGCATAGAAATATAAAAATAGGAGAGAAAGTTATACTTTTTTGTATATATTATAAATCTTTATAATTTCCGAAGAATGCGTATCTTGTGCCGAGCTGTCGACGGATATATGTTTGTTAAAACAATGGTTAACATATCTGGTTTGTATATATTTATGTGTTTAACATATATACATAATATATTCTGTACTAAGAGAACCCGTGGCTTTGCTCGCGCTCAAACTATTAAAAAATACGGCTTTATGCTATTGGTAATAATTTGATGGCTGTGATGAATTTCAAATGTGTATGATTGTGAATGAGTATGATTTTGACTCGCGCATCGAGGGTTCCGTGCCGCCGGATGATGTGTTGTTTTTACTAACATATTTACAATCAAATAAATTTTATACGTTTTCAATAGATAAATACGCATTGCAAAAATAAGTTCGCCTTTGAAATTATTCCTTAATATTATGGAATACACTTTTAGTGATCTTAACTCAATATATCAAGTATCTGGAAAGATAGTTTACGTATATTCTGTGAATTAATTTTCGTTTAAAATATTTAGCAAGCTCCACTTTCTCTATTTTTTGCACATTTTCTACTTCACATTTTTAAAATGTTCTTCCATTTACTTTCCATTCTATTCTTCCTCTAAAAAGAGAATATAATAATACAACTCGTATACAATAATACAACTTAAAAATCATGTAGTTCGGCTAATATGGGCTTTTAACTAACATACTAACATTTATTTAAAGACTCTAAAGTTATGTACACCTGAAACTTACAGTCATTTCCCTCTTTTCCCTCCTTTTATAAATTACTTTAAGGTGCCATTGTTATTTTGTTAAGCTTTCTGCTCGCGGCTTCACTCGCGTGGACTAAAGGATTTGCTCAGTTTTAATTTTCATTTAACACTCTAAATTCACGCTTAATCTACGAGTACGTTAAAAAGTCGCGAACAGGAAGTTAAAACTTAATTAACAACTTCTTTGCATACCACATTTTTACCGTTTTACCACCTTCTAAAACTGTAGTAACATTTCATGATGAGGAAATAGCTAATGCAATCCTCCGATTACTTTTTAACTTGGCCAAAACAATTTTTTTTAAAAGAAAAGCTTTTTTAAGTATTTTACTGCTTCGTTAAGCGTCAATAGCATTAATGCTGATTTTTAAGTCAATTCTACCCTGATAATATTTTTATCCTGTCAGAGGACGAACTTCGAATAATCTAATTGATAACAAGTTTAGCTTATTGCTTATCTTAAATACTTAATTTTAACTATAAAATGGCGGATGTTCTTAACAGTTTTATCACCCATTTTTACCTCTTTAGGGGACGAATTACATAAATGTTGAACACGTATTTATTTAATTGAATTGATGATCATTAATATTAAATTTCAATTAATTCTCATTATAAAATAAATTTTTACCCCCAAACATTAAAACGTATTTACCGTTTTGCCATTTACAGTACTTTCTGGAATAAATTTCTCATAATTAATCCAGGATTGGATCTCTCAGGTTACCAAGCCTTACTATTTAGGACGATAGCGTTATATATGTACAAAATATATATGTATATAGTTAAGACTGTATTGTGATTGTGCGCCTTGATCTAACGTATAGTAAGACGGTGAGTGCCATCTGATATATTTAGCTGAGGCAATGACACTGCACACACGCATGTATCAGCCTTGTTTATTTTATAACATTAATCATATTTAAATTCGTCCGTTATGAATACTTTGTGTATGCACTCTATGCATATATATATTTTTTTTAAATTTATACGTACAGGGAGGGGCCAGGGCTAATATATTTTATCGCAAGAATGTATTTTCAAGCAAAATGATTAATCAATGCTAAAGGCTACTTAAGTAAAATGAATAGAGATATACACATATGTAATTGCTGTGTTATAACTATACCTATGGGTTAATATTGAACAAAGACTTAAATCGAACCTTGTTATTAATGGCATTTCTTAAAATTCTTTTGTGTAAAAGGATTTTATATGTGTTTTTATTTAGTAAATAAACCATGTCAAAATGTTTTGCTTTACGTAATACATAAATACTTAACGTTCACTTAATTCGCATGACTGACATTAGTCTTTTTTTTTTCGTTACTATTACTTTGCATAAAAAATAACTTTTTTTATTTCTTCGTCTGCAATAATTGTAATGAAGTGATTATCAAAAAAAATTATCATATTATTTTTTTAACCGTGACTATCGGCATCTGTTTCCGCGTTCTGTATAGCCGTTGACAGAGAAGATTAAAAATAAACAACTCTGTTTCAGGCGCAGTGATATGGCGGCGAGGTGGCATCGCGCACGCGCCCGAAAACGCGCGGGAAAACTCGACGCGTAACTTTTGACAAGTGCATTAATTATAACATAGCTATTGAATTGTTTTATAATCTTGTGTAAAAATAATAGCTACAATTATTTCAATTCAATATAATTGATAATTTTGAAATTAACAATATTTGCGGTGAAAGTTAAAGACGTACAATTGGTGTTTTTGTATTTGCATATTGTATTACAGTGTTATTCCACTGTTAAACTGTGAAGTGTAGTAAGTGGAAAAATTATGTAGTGTAGTAATAAATCGCCTGAGGCGTCAGTGATGTGAACACGACATGATATTATGATTGGCATCATGGGCATACAAGTGGAGAGTAATGTGAATTATAGTAATACATGTAAGTATGTTAGTATATACTTATTATGGATACCTAGTTATCGATATGAAAACCAATAATATCAGTTTAATTTAATTTATTATTTACATTGATTTAAAATTTTGTCTGTTTGAATGACTTTACAAATAATTAAGTATATTTTGTGCTTATATTTTATATATTACAAACTTCATCACAATTTTTTTTTTTAATTCTTAATAAATTAATTCTAAACTAAGAGTGGTAAATAAAAAACTTATCATGTATAAAAATGATTTAATACAAATGTATAACGTACATGATATTTTTTTATTAAAAAGTTTTAAAATAATTTGAATATCTCATCACAGTGATTTGTATTATCGAATAAATGTAATTTTCACGTATTCCACTCGTTACCGCACCATTTCCTGTATGAAATCGCACGTTGAAAGAATAAACATTAGCGTTGGCAGGAAATTTGTGAATCCTTGCCCTCTAATATGTAAATATATTATCTGTTTCAGTTTATTTTTTCTTTTTATTTTCGATAAAGTTCAATGTCGTTTATGTTTTCACGGCCTAGAAATACCGAGAGCGACTGAGACGAACGATGGACATTAGTTATGAATAAATATAAATGTTCTATCAAGAGTAATATAATAATGAGACGGCTCATTTATTAAACTGTGTTCGAGAACAAAATATTAAATGAAAACTTATATTGATTAGTTATCATTAGTAAAAATGGTACCATAGCTCAACGCTATATGACTTAAAGATTAACAGCGAGAGCATTGTTGAAGATGCGTACTGGGTCACGGTTTCAAATATAACGATGCACATGTGGTGATTGATTAGTAATTGAAGTATTTTAGGAACAGCCTAAACAAAGCTAAGCAAGAAACGTATATATGATACACTGTCAAAGGGATACAATACAAATCAAAAGGATGAACAAAATGGATATTTTCAATGCATATAATATTATTATTTTACATTTCGAAATTAATATTATTTACAAGAAATGAAAATGTAAAATGGTTACATTAATAATTCTCACAATAAAAGAATTACTGAAAATTAAAAAAAAAAATTTGAATTGTCAAAGAAAAAAAATTAAACAATTACTGCTAAAAACACATTCGAACGTTGTTGATGAGCTATGACAGCCGTGTGCTTGTGCCCTACTTAATTTGATTGAAGCTTTTAGCATCTACGCTCTATTATAGAGATAAAAAATACTCTCAAAAACTGATAAGATCAATGAATAGATATGTACATGTGTAATTAATGAAGACTACATTTCCGATGTTATATTAAAATTATTTTTTGTAATATTCAATCGGATACAAATCGATTTAGCTTTTGAGGAAATCCAGATTTAATAAAACAAGAGAAGAAAACGCAATTTACACAAGGAATGTATTCAAATGTAATATACCAGAAAAATCAGAGAATCCTCGATAAATTACGAATTCGTTGCCTACTTTATGTCGAATCTTAGGAAGCTTTATCTGATAATGTTTTTTTGGGAATCCTATGCAAATTAGTTTAAGGAAAAATCATTCAAATAAATCGTAATAGATATTTGTATTAAAACTGCCTACTAAGTGTTTTATAATTAGTGATGTACACTGAAATTAATGCACAGTTTGCCAAGTATTTTGTTTATTTTCCTTTATTAGGTTAGATTTAGCAAAGAGTTAGTAGAAATGGTACTGATGTTGGTGATCTGCCAGCTTTGATTAAATAAGATTTTTTAAATTTTTATGATATTAATATACATAAATATATCTAATACGTTCCAAAGCTGAGTCGAGGCCTTTCCTCAATATGAAGGTAACAAGCCATAGTCAATCACGCTAATGAAAGTGCGCACTGGAAACCTAGTTAGGTTCTCTCAGAAATGCAAGTATTTTCATTATGTTTTCCTTCTATTTAAAATACGATAAATGAAAAAATATTAATATTTGATTATTGAGTTCAATAAATGTATATACATAATTCGTTGGCTCACAATTACAAGGTTCTATGTTACAATTTTAGTACTTATTTAGTTATTAATGCTACAAGGTTCTATGTGTCATTAGCTACAGTTTTGCAAAAACAAACCACTAGATAGCGGCACTTTAACTACAAAATGTTCAATTTTACATAGTTCTATGTTGTTTTTTTTTATGATAAGAAAATAACGAAGTTCTGTGTAAAAATTACTAAACCTTATTAAAATTAACATAGAACATTGTAATAGTAAGCCAACGAATTATGTATATCATCAGTCATCGTCCCATATTCCTTGGGGGTAGCTAGGGAGAACCGTACTAAGGACTAGCTTTGCATACACTTCTTCCACACTTTCCATGCAGGGTGCCTTCACCCCAATTTGCGTTCATTTCGCCTTGGTGTGGGGGAAGGGTGGGGGGCTGTCTCATTAGCGTCTGGCAGTCCAGCCGGGCGCGAAGCTAAGAAACCCACTTTGAGGTGACTCACCTCGGTGGGCGTTGTGCCCTACGGGTTACTCCTGGCACTTCTTTATGGAGATTCTCGATAGGAGAGTGGACCGTGGGAGCAACCCCATGATATTCTGGTCTGCTTACATATTACCTAGACCTGTCGTCGGGGCGTCGTGGTTGGGGACGTAAGTGATGCCGCGATACATTTTATAAATTAACGGCATGTATGAATTAAAACAAATGGGTCAATTTTGTAGAAAAATATTTATTTTCTCAAAACTTTAACTTACTTTGAAATTACTTATATTTTGTTGTTTTGATGCTGCAAAAATTAAGCACCTTTGTAAACGTTTATTATTAATTTACCTATATTTTGGAACTTCGTTATAAAATTACGTAAATACATAAAAAATATCCTGATTAACAAGTATTTAATAAAAATACGACTTGTATTTTAGGTGCCACGTAACATACAAAGATTCCTAATTAGATGTTTAACAAAATTTTGCTTACAAAATTATATACGACAAACGCGTTGTGCTAATTACCTAATCTCCAAACCTATATTTTTTTATTCTTCGTATTATATTTTTTCATCGGAAACATAAAATTTATTGTTACTTTAAAAATTAGTCACTGAGATTTATAGCCTGATTTTCTGCAAAGCTAATCAGACCGGAAACTTTTCGGCCGAGTTTATCGTTTGTTTTCCACTGTGACATTATTTATAAAAAACAAATGCTGTCAGGTTAATTTTATGTATGGAGTTCAATACTCTGAGGACGATGACTCCGATACGAATGTTTAAAAAATAAATCTTGCCATTACGTTAATAATTACGGTAGAATCGCATTTCTTTTGATACGTTTCGACGAATTGCGAAATTTTAGGGTGGTCTCATTTGAATAATATTTAGGGGTATGAGATCAAAGGACTTGTGGCCGGCTAACTAGATAATTTATTATTATTGCAACACTGATTTTAGCTTCATACATTAGATCGTTAACGTTATATGTTAAATATATTTTTACATAAAAATATAACTTCTAGAATTTTATTGGTTACAATCTAGTTTACAAATAACATTAATGTTTTACACTGAGTGCTAGATTGATATATTGATTTTTTTAATAAAAACGTAAATATACTGCTCATAAGCAGAAGGAATATTTAAGCCGGTCTTGATATTGTGGCGCCCAGTGATAAAAAAATTGTAGCTTTTCTTAATTCAATTTGTAAATTACGAATGCATACATACGCATATGTATATTGTATAAGGATCTCAAATAAAGCCAGTTTTGAGATATAACTCTTGTTTTGTGATGTTTTGGTTATTTTACAGTATTTATTATCTCTTATTAAGACATTGTAGCATTTGTTACACTACCATCAAAAAAGGAAGTGAATTCCCACCTTGCGTCAAGAATTTAATAAAAAATTGCCAAAATTCTACTACTTTCCATATTATTTGAGTAATTTCAAAAAATGATTTGATAAATAATCTATTTCAACATATCTGTCATAATTACAATTTTTCCAAAATCCAAGGTTTGAAGAAGTCAAAACCTGCTTATACAGATAAGTTTTATGAATAGCCTCACTAGGTCATGATGCTATACTCTGCTCATTTAGTTGTGAACTAGCATTGCCCGCGGCTCCGCCCGCGTTCAGATGACCAAAAACCAAATTATTAGGTTTTACATATTAGTATACTCTTATATTGCAGTTATTGCATTTTTTCTCAGAAATGAGATATTTTCCCGTGCTAAAAAGCATCCTATATATTATCCTATATGTTGACTCGGATAACCAGCTATCACCATACCAAATTTCATCAAAATCCCTGTAGTGGTTTTTCTGTGATGCGGTAACAGACAGATAGACAGACAGATAAAAATTCTAAAAACTATAGATTCGGCCTCTGTATCGATAATAATGTTTATTTCAATTAGATTTTCCAAAAAATATTTAATGTACAGATTCGGCTTAGTTACAATTTTATTATATGTATAGATGAATACAATTTATATAGTCATTCCTATCTAGTATCCTAATATTTCCTACTTTAATGGGACAGACTTTAGCTAACTATGGGTAATCTACAAAGCATGCGAAATATGACCCGAAACCGCATGATTCATAACTTTCCGTACAAAATGACAATATGACATTGATAGCATTGTGTTGGAATGCGTGCATGAGTGTACACGCCAACAATTCGTTTTCATATGGATTGTTACCGATCGATTTGCATTGCTAATCGATATTTGTATTTTTATAGTGAAATCTTGGCATATGGTCTAGGTCTACTGGTTGAAATTATGACGTCAAAGCGTATATAAGGTATGCGTAACGGATGTCCTTTTAATTTCTATTTAGCAAGTTACAATACACATATGTATTTATAGAAATGTAAAAAGAGCATGAAAATCACATATATGTAATCTACTATAATTGATGTAGGTATATATAATATGTTATTAATCAATATCAACTGTTCAAATTCTAGATGGGCTATCTAGATGTCTAGTATATTTTGATGAAAATGTCAGAAATATAAAACAGAAAGTATTATGTCCTAAAAATTATAAATGCGAAAGTTTGTGAGGATGTATGGGTGTTTGGATGTATAGGTGTATGAATGTTTGCTACTCTATCACGCAAAAACTACTGAATGGATTTTATGAAACTTTACAATAACATAGCTCATACATAAGAATAACACATCGGCTACTTTTTATCCCGGAAAAATGTACGGTTCCCGTGGGATGAGTTAGTTTTTGTTTTTAAATAAAAGTATTTTTTGACTTTTATGAATTTTATCGCATTTTTAATGAAGTTTTTGATGTATCAAAAGTTATATTTATTACCACACAATTTATGCAGTAGGTAGGTAATTTGGACGAAAAAAAGAAGTGAGACTTTTAAAAACCTATTTAAAATATAGTAGTACGTATTAGATATTTATAATAGAAATTGAAATTGGCAAATAGTCTTTTGAGTAGAATGGGGATCAGTAAAGAATTAGAAGAAAAAAGTTTAAAATGATATCAGAAAGAGAAAGTCAGTAATGGTAAAATTAATCATTTTAACAGATAGCTTCGTATTGTTAGATGCATATAGGTTTCACAGTAGGTACGCATAAGTGATAAATATTAATTATATTATTTGAATAAAATTATTGTTTACTAGCGACTTCGCTTGGGTTTTAAAATAAAAGTAGCCTATGTTACTCCCTATAACATTAGCTATATTTCAGTGAAAGTCCCGTCAAAATCAGTCGAGCTGTTTCAGAGATTATCCGAAAAAAACAGATAGACAAAAAATTAAAAAAATGTGTTTTTCTTATATGTACCGTATATGAGTTCTTATGCAACTAGTAAAACGCTGTTATTTTGACATTACAAATAGAGACTTCAATTTTATTTATCTGTATAGATAATTTTAAAGTAACTTAGTTATTTTACCTAACAATTAATTTGATCGTCACTTATTAGATAGTTCTCGCATAACACGATATTAGGTAGGTAAGTAATGATGAATTCATTGAAAAATATAAAAAATATAAAATTAAATAAGTATAGAGGTAGCGCCATCTGTTCATAAATGAACATAGTGAAATCAACTTAAACTCAAACCATGACGTAACTGTGAAAACTTTTGGCGAGCTTTCAATTTTCCACGTTTAGTGTTAACAGGTTAGATGGCGTTAGTGGGTTGGGCGTAACCCTACTTGAATATTAGTTTATTTTTAAATCGGAGCGTTTTGTAAGTGGTCTAGGAAGTTAATGCATGACACAGCCCGTGCAGAATGTGAAGATGCAATATTGAGATTTTTCTGGGCTGTAAATATTATTCAAATCTCCATAAAATTTAATGTACTCCTTGAACAAAATTTTCCTATTTATCTTAAATAACTTTTACAAAATTTCCTTTTTAGGGTTCCGTACCCGAAAGGTGTCAACGGAGCCCAATTACTATACCTCCACTGTCCGTTCGTCTGTCAGAGAGGTGTATCTCATGAACCGTAATGGTTAGAAAGTTGAAATTTTCACAGAGTAGGTATGTATTACTATTGGCAAAAAAAATAATACAAGAAACATTTTTTTCAACGTTCGTAATCTACCATTAGGTTAAAATATTATGTACTTATTACATACATAGAGTAAAAGTCATATTAATAAAAAGTACATGGACGATGGTATGGAACCCTTCGTGTGCGAATTCGACTCGCACTTGACCGATTTTTTATTAGTTTGTTCACGTATTGTTAATAAAATTATTAATGTTGCAAGTACATAAATAACAGAAGTTTAATCCTCCTAGTAATATGTTCCATTAACTTTAACTATTTACATATATTTAACCAGAATTCAAATAAATAGCATTTACAAATTAAAATTTTCAATTTAACGTGTAAGGATAAAGGTAATCGGATACTGAAAGACCACGGAACAAATAAGGAGGCCCGAAGTGCGCAAAACGCGCAATTCAACTCGGACGATGAAAGTAATTAAAATAAAAACAAAATGATCGCTCGTATACTATAAAGTACCAGCGAAAATTTGTAAGTTTCGTCACTTACAGTTAGGTTCGTAAGATTTCTTCTAATTATTGTGAAGTTTTTTTTTTCCAAACCTTTTTTAGTTAAACGTTTATCTTTGATAGGGATTACAAATCGTTATTATTTATTAACATAAAATTTAATATTCGTAAGTTTTCAAGAAATGAGTTAAAATATTTTGTCAGTTTTAGCACTATTATTAGAACCTATTTTTTAATATTGTGTCACTTTACAAATAACATCATTGTGAGTAAATGTTTTTTTTTTCTCTAGAAAAAATAAAAAATAACTAGTGCATGATATCATGAAAAAAGTTAATTTTTTTCTATGTTAAGATAGTAAGAAAGCTCTAGAAAAACAATAAAAAGTATATTATAAAAATAAAAAAGTACAATATTTGGAAACTTTTTTTTTTAATTCTCAAATACTACAGATATAATATATTCAGTTTCTTTAAGAATGGTAAAAATATTAATATTACATGTAGTAGTTCAATGTTCAAAGCTTGTAAAAAATTTTATTTCCAAAAACATAACTCATTGAACGTTTCTAGGCTGGATAAAGCTCTGTACATTGTTTACAGAATGTTCAGTATGAGTTGCGGTTAATAGCTATCGCGCGGGAGTGACTAATGCTTGATGAAATAATTGTATATTTCTTTGAACTATCTTGAAATTCATATATTGCTTTCAATATACTTCGAGTAATACGTTTTAAGTACTTACACATATCTATACTAATCGATGGCCATGAATCTGTTGTCGTCATTTTAGTTAGATATTTTCCACTAGTGAATAACTCGCTAGTAGATACACAACCGAAAAGTACCTATGGGCCTAACTACTCCTAGTACTAATTTTGTTAATATAATATGTATTGGATTTCAAATGAAAAAAACTCTCATGCTTTAACAATGGTATACTTACAGATACAATACCTCACTTTTATACCGAGATATTGTTCGAAGAATATTGTAATATTCATGAACGATTCGAGAATGAAATTAAACGTTATTCAATTCGACGTTTACAAGTACTTTTAAATAGTCAATTCAATTTGTCAAAGCTGGTTGACAGGGGAAGTAATAAAAAATACCCTCTCACAGAATATCTATTGTTATAGTAGGGGAGCCCAAGAGGAGATTTTGGGTTTTACTCAAGCGCGGCAGATCAACATAAGGGAGTATACCTTGCACCCTGTTAAGTATCTCTTACATAACATAAGTCCTCTATATAAGGGAGCGCGTCTAGGGCAGCCGATCAAAATATTTAAAAAAAATTAAAAATTTTGGTAAGGTAGAAATATTTAAAACCGTCAGTTTAAGGTATGGTGGGCTAATTACGTCTTGAAAAGTGTGAAATTCAATTATAATCTGTCGATTTGCACAAGCCAAAGAGGCAAAAATCATACATAAACTTTATAGTCGAGTAAACAGTTAGATCGGCTGCCCTAGACGCACGCCCTTACATAGAGGATTTATATTATGTTATTAACTACTAGGTTATGGGTATTTTTTTCACTAAACAATCGTAACGATTGGATTTGAATTACAAGAAAAAATATTTCAAGAAAAAAAAAATTGCTTATTAAACAGATAACAGACAGAACATTTTATAAAGTTTAACTTTTAAAATATTATTTATTTCTTCAATAAATAAACAAAAAAAAATTATCTAACTTGCCTATTTCATTCATGTCATTTTATTAAACTAATTTTAAAATGAACAACAATAAAATGTAATGATTTCACATGAAATTTAGCCAATATCCGCCGTAAACGTAAAGGTCGATATGCACATTGCACGTTACGGGAAAACGTCCATTTCTCGGAAACGCATAAAAGACGAGAAAGTTTACAATGTATTGAATCTTTCGTACAAGATTGAGAACGATGTAGATAACACAGTAATGCTAACTATGCAATATGTTGGACGTACACCAAACTGACAATATGACGAGACTTATGTATATGTAATATGTAGACATCTTTATATATATAATTCTTCTGTGAGTGTGTATGTCACTGAACTTCTCTCAAACGACTGGACTGATTTTGATGAAATTTTTTGTGTGTGTTCAAGGGGATCTGGGAATGGTTTAGATTCACAATTTTGTCCGCTGGACAATGTTTTTTTAATTAATTTTTTATATTAATTTATATATTAATTTATTAGTAGTTGTTGATTTTGGAATGTTTTACATTGGATCCGACAGACGGCGCTACCATCGCAGTGTCAAATTTTAAATAATATTCGAATTTTAATTTTAGTCTGTCCCGACAGTTAGCGCTGCTATCAAATTAATAAAAAGTTTTGTTATCATTGTGTTATTGTAGACCATGTGCTGGATCAAATATTAAATTAAAAGGTACTGAGTGTTTTGAGAAGAGTTTTGAAGTGTGCCTAAAAAACTATACATTTTGCGAATTTAGTGCAGAATCGAAGTGAGTATATTTCTTATAATTTTTTTTATCAAATTTACACGTGCGTTAGTTAATAACTAACCTAACCTACAAATTTATTTGTGTACTATCGGCGTCATTAATTTATGACTGTTTCGAGATTTAAGGGAAAATAAAATAGTATGCAAATAAAATTTAAATAATTGAATATAAATGAATAAAAAAATATAACATCACGTCATAACATTTGAATAATAATTTTCATCAAAATGGTCCAGAATGTTTTAGCTTATTAAAAAAAGTTTGAAATTTTCAAATTAAAGACGTGTAGACAGGACAACGTCTGTCGGGTCCGCTAGTATATGTATATAATATCTATTATTTACAATTAGAGTTTTCGATTCGATTTTTAATTCTCGCGAGTTCACAAAAAATATTTTTAATATTAAAATTCGTGAAATTAGGAGATTACAAGGAATGTGTAACTAATTGATTTTCTTTATTATTTAATAAATTGATGAACCGGAAAATTCATAACATTTGAAAACTTGTTACAAAAAAAATTATATTAATGAATCTTAAATATACCTATAGAAAATCTATATGTTTTAGAAGGCTTTACATTTATTTAGAGCAAAGATTATATTAATTGTTTTACATAATCAATATTATCAAAATATTTCATATATGTATAATAATGAGAGCAACATTGAAAAAGACAAGGGTTAACAAATATGATTATAACTCATGGCACATAATGATATCAAATGAATTAAATCTTATTTACAATAATTGTCGTGGTAACGTCAACTGAGGTTTTCTGACTGTGGCGAAGGATCAGAGGTTATTGGCATTTTTTAGTCGACAGGACAGTTACCGCCGCATGTGTTAGAGACAGCGGCGCAGGCGCAGGCTGGGCGGGCGGCACTGCGTGGGCGCGCGTTTGTTTACGCAGCCGCAGTCAGCGCCGCGCCGAGCCGAGCGCTGCCACTCGCGCACACCCTATATTCAGTTCACGGCCGCTCTATTACCGGACGTCTATTTCGGCGCATAATATTTCGAACGGTGCGGTGGAACGTTCAGTTTCGCGCGGGCAGGTGCGCGCGTCGAGAGAGATGCGGCGAGCGAGCCCAGCGCCCCCAACGGCATGGAGCGTCGCCGCCCCACGCGACTCGACCTCGCTGACTCCATGACCAAGACTGTTCGCCGCCGAGATAAACCGCGCGAGCGATGGCTGCTCACGCGTAAGACATGGAAGTACATGTCAGATGCCGGCCGCCGGCTTATACCGGATGGCACGCAAAATCGTGCGGAAGACGTGCCGCGCATCGAGGCATACTTCCAAGAGGTTTGCCAGCGCGAGCCACGGTTCCTTCTGTGGCGGAAAAGTTCCTACCCGGGAGTGCTATCGCGCCCGCGACGCAAGAAGAGAGCGCGGGGCGGATCGGTCCGAGCGCGCTCGCCATCCGATGACGCACCGCCGCCGCCCGTGAGGCCCACCGAACTCTACATACCCCACACTTCAGGTGGACGCTTTGATATTGCAAAGCTCCGGCGAGATTTTTTCGCGGCCCCACCGCCTTCTCCGTCCTCCTCTGGTTTACCGTCATCCTCGTTCAATACTGCATTCAAAAACTCTTCCCCGCGGTCGGTACCTGCGGAAGATGATGACGGAGTATTAGTTGATTTACTACGCAAGTACCTGAAAATAGACGACGATAAGGGTGCGCCGAAGCTTACAGAATCTGAGGAGCTTTTGCAAGCATTGAGAAATTATCTCAAGCGACAATCAGAACGTGGTCCCTCTGATTCTGATGGTGACCCCGCGCAAAGAATTTTGCGTGAGAACCTCGGCAGGTATTACAATAGATCGCCAAATAGAGACAGTACAGTGCAGGATTTATTAAATGATAGGAATTTGTTAAAAAAACTTTATCATGATCTTCGTAAAACGAAGCCATATCGCGGTGGTAGGAGCGGTGGTGGTTCCGGTGGTTTCACGCCCTCCGGTGGGTACAGTGCAAGTAATTCACGTAGCGTGTTTCGAGGTCGAAATTTTGGTAGTTCAAAGTTTAATGATGAGGACCATTCTCAATCGCCACCGATGTCACCTCCCCCTCTTATTGAGGTATGTGGTGAATCATTGGAAGAAAAAGGTGTTGATGTCAGTACGCAAACTATTCCTATTCCAGAAGAATTGTTACAGGAGTTGGAACGTGCGTACAAAGAAAAAATAGAAGCAGCAACGGTTCCAACGAGCCCTACGAGTCCTCCTCCGGAGAGGCGGCCGAGGCGCCGGTCCAGCGTGGACCATGACGACGTATCTCAATCAGTCAGTGATACTATTAAGCGGTATTTAAGAATGGCGCGGAAAAAGAGTGTAGATTCTGAAAAGACTGATCGATTCAAGCGCATTAATTACGACAAGAACCTTCGTAACATAAAGCCTCGTCAGCCCGGCGAAGTGGATGATGACGGGCCACATAAAGGCTGTCAAACTGAAGATTCTTGGATTTTAAACTATAGAGACTTACAGTTTGCTTCAGTGGTGTCAACGCCAACGTCTCCTCCATCGCCGACTCAGTCGCACTCGTTTCTGTCCACCCTATTGGGTAGAAGTGCAACCCCTGTGACATCTCCGACAGGTGGCATGCAGAAGTCGCGGTCGTCGAGCAGCGTGGTGCAGAGCGTCAGCAGGCGGCTGTGGCGCACCCGAAGCCGGTCTTCTAGCCGCGTCGCAGCCGCCTGGACTCCTCAGGTCAGTCGCAATGCATTCTATCATAAATAGTTGCTATTTTTTCTAACCTAATAGATATCGATCACACCACATTTTTGTAATGGCACGTTGTTTTGTTTAGATAGAATACACATGAATAGATTTGTAGTGATGACTAATCAAACACTTTTAAGAATGCCAGGAAAAAAAAATTGGAACTGTTGAAAACAATCAAAACATCAATACTTATCTTTTAGCACGCAATCTAAATATCTTTTGTAAAAGGAACATCGTTTTTTTTGTGTTGCCGCAAAACAGTTGTAATTTTTATTCTTTAGCTTTATAAAAAGTATGTAGGTATTAGTTGTGAAAGTTGTAAAATACAAAATACGTAATATTAGGAAATAAATTGAATTGTATGTAATTTTCGTAGCTGTTCGTAGCATGACGCTAGGTAGATACGGAGTAATAAATTGTAAAAAAATAATTGGAAATACAACTAAACAAGTAAATAACATAAAGTAGACTTAAAGCATTTTTTAAATCAGTCGGTACTACATATTACAAGTAGCTGTATCGGCCTCATTAATCATTTATATTTGTTTAATTACACTCAGACCAATAATTTGTTAGACGATGTAAATTTTTTAAAAGTTTTTAAGTTCCCAAAGGGTACCTACTTCAAATCTCTTTTTTTGTTCAATAAACGGTAGGCCAAGTAGGAAAACAAGCATAGTATATTTTACTTAGTCGGAAATTTTTAGATAAATTATAAACATACAATAGATAAGTATTTTACAATTAGACATCTCTGTTAATTATATGTGTAAAATAAAAGTATAAGATTTGCTTTTTATTTCACGATAGGCTTTCTATCACCTAAAACTACAGTCTAAGAGATAATATTACAAGTCGTAGCCTTTTTTGGGTTCCGTACGGCTTACCCAAGGCAATAAAAATGTGTTACGTGACCTTAATAATGTGCTATCAATTCATCTGTTTGTCTGTTGTGACTAGAGGGTTGTCTTTTGAGTATCTAGTAGTAGGCAGCTAATTACATGTTATGACAAAGTATATACCTATCTTTAATGACAAAGTAATATGAAATCCGAAAGGAGGATTATGTGTTTGATCTGTATGTATGTAAGTATATGTATATATGTCCAACCATAGATTTCCTTGTAATTACTAAACACCTAATACCATTTTGATGAACTACACATACTATGTCGTTAGAGTTATCTTGATCATGCGATGGTCATACAAAAAGTGCAATGTAGCAAAACTCATACCGATTGAAGTATAAAACATCTATTTAAGCCCCCGAATGCATAATGTTGTCAAATGCTAGGGTTGGTTATCAAATAATACTAATTTTCATGATAAACGGTTTCGAAGTAAAACCGTTGTAGTACCCCTTCATGGCAAGCTGCAGTTATACCTGTATAACCCTAATGTCGTTTCCCGACATTCATATAAAATAACGTATGACATTCGGATGCACCTCACCCGCGTCTCTCCTTGCCTGCCCCGAATAAGTGCCCTCTCTACATGCCTTTATTAGACGACAATATGTTTAGTAGATTGTGATAATATGTTCTACTGGTGATTTCCCACCGCTCCATCAGATTAGTTCAATTATATTTATTAAACTAGTGACTCACCCTCGCTCCGCTCGGGTTCGTCCCTGGAATTACGTTTTGATGTTTGGTATAGATTTCTCAGAGATGAGATATTTTCCCGCAGTAAAAAGTATCCTATATGTTGACCCGGATAACTAGCTATCATCATACCAAATTTTATTAAACTCCCTCGAGTGGTTTTCCCGCGATGCTGTCAAAGATAGACAGACAGACAAAAATTCTAAAACTATAAATCCGGCTATTGCATCGATAATAATCCCTATTTCAATAAGATTTTCTAAGAAATATTTAATGTACAGATTCGTTCAGTTACAATTTTAGTATACATATGTATAGATTATAAATCTATGTATTATTACTGTAATGTTTTATCAAGATTCATTCAGTAGTTTTTGCATGAGAGAATAACAAATGTATGTAATATTGATTCGATATTTCTATGTGAATTTGTTTCCATCGTTTTACTTTCTTTTCCTAAGTTCGCTTAGTTATTGCTCTACTGTAAACGGAAAATGCCTAAGATTTTTTAACATATGCAAAATGTGTACACTGGTCACTTGCAAATCGAATATGATGCTTAGATTTGCAATCACTATATTAGTTTATAACAAAATTTAAATCTAGTAACTTTGTTAACTTGATCATAGTAAAATATATTCTCTTTGTATTCTACATACTACTTTTCTAATTTTTGATGTAATTATGATATATGTATAGTAGCATAAATTACGTTTAAAACAATTGGGATAAATAAAAAGATATGTATCACTAGCGACTCACCCTCGCTTCGCTCGGGTTCGTCTCTAGGTTGTTTCCCCATAAAAACTTACATCCCCATTTTCACCCTCTTAAGGTACGATTTTCGGAATAAAAAATCTAATCCTATGTCCTTCCCAGGGTCTCAAAGTATCTTCTTACCAAATTTCATCTAAATCGGTTCAGTAGATCCAGAGATTACCGCCTATAACGTCACAAACTCACAATTCACAAAATCACAAACTTTGCCTCTTTATAATATTAGTATAGATTTGTACATTATTGTTATGTATTACTACGTTCAATCAAAAGAGGATAGGTAACAATCATTCATAAAGATCTAGTGACGGAAGATTTGGATTTTGTTATGTATTGAGTTCTAAAATATTATTTTTATATATTCCACCTTTCGAATTCAAAAATATTAGCTATAGGTGGTTATTAGTTTTACTCGTAGTCTAAAAACTTAAATCTCACGAAACATTTTTCAAAATACTTATGCCCATTGTTATAACTGTAATTGTATGTTTATGTGTACGTTTGTTACTCCATCACGCTGATACGACTAAACATATTTGGATGAAAATTAATACACAGATAGGCTATGATTTGTAATCATAAGTTAATTTATGCAAGTATAACAATAATTTTAAGTAAATATTATTATAACGTTTCTACCCTGAACGCAGCGACTACTTAGGTACATAGATATCCGCTTTCTCAATCTTCCATCTTTTATTTAAAGTGATTTAATTAATCTTTCGCACAGAATTCTTGATTTTCTTATGTGCAAAGCGCATTTGTAATTTCTATTTATCACTCACGTAGGCAGTTGAAAACACGTGGAAAGCGAGTGGATCTAGATTAAGCGGGTATGCGGTCATTTTGTTCTGCACAGATCTTTATACATAACTTTAATAATTTATTATTTCTTCATTCTGTTTTTAACTACTTTACCTTAGATAAAAATATTTCTATTTTATCACTTAGAATAAAATAATAATAAATAATAATAATAAATAAATATGTTGGGGCATTAACACACAGCACCATCTAGTTCCATGGTAAGCTACGAGGCTTGTATTATAGATACCAGATAGTTGATACACTACACACATATATAACTTTAAAATACACACATATTATAAATATAAGCACCCATGACTGGAGTACAAACATTCGTGCTCATCACACAAATGAATGCCCCCAGTGGGACTCGAACCCGCGACCGCTTGCACAGCAAGTAATGTCACTACAAACTGAGCCAAACGTGTCGTCGTGTAGAAAAATCAGTAGTCCATTTGAGTGCTATTTGAGCTCCCAGTAGTCCATTAGAGTAGTCCATTTGAGTTCCCAACTAGCTATAACTTCAAATGTACTTATTGCTTTCTAATAGATATTTATACTTATTTAGTAAAATAAGTAAAATTTCTACTCCAAAAAAATGGAAAAGTCCTTATCACTGAATTGTAACTTTGTAGTATTTAAAATAATAAAACTTATCCATAAAAAACTTTTATCATAAAAGCGCACCGAAACAAAAGTTTTTTCCATTTAAATTATGCCATCCTTTTTCAATCTAGTTAGATAGATACAATTTTTCATTATTGAAATAGAATTTACAATTTCAGCCCTCTAGAACCTGTCACTTGGGCTGTGACATCATTAATCAAGAGTGTGATCATTCTTAAATAAAAAAAAATTAAATACCCCCAAAACAATAACCTATTCGTTAAGACTATTTCATTGATCTTAAACATGACATCTCCGCGGTACTTTAGTAAAAAGTTGGGTATCTTGCAGATTTTAGTTGCCATTGCAATGTCATTAAAGTAACGGGATACCAAGTTGTTCATATCTTTTTACGGTCTAGAGAAGAGCTGATGACTGCCAACGGCTGAACGGATGTTCTTCATTTATAGCTAAGAACACTCGATCAAGGCACCTTTGTAACAAAAAAAAACTTAATTAGATTGCTTCCGTCATTCATATTGCACAGACAAACAGATAGGTACATACTAATAAAACTTACAACTCCTTTTTTTGCGTGGATGGCTAAAACAAATTTATTTTCCCTATTACAATATAAAGAGGAAAATGCTTTATATGTAGACAATACTGCTTGAATTTGTTGAAGCGATACTGATTTTAGAATTCTGATAGTAAAAAAAATCATGTATATTATTAACTTAATATCAGATTTCATTCGGCAAATAAATTTAATTTAATATAGTAGTTATTGTAAGCAATTTAATATTAACACGCTGCTTTGCTTTTCATATTTATAACTAACTAGCGACTCATCCTCGCTTCGATCAGGTTCGCCTCTAGACAAATACAAATAAACAATACATATCTATCCCACGGGAACTATACTTTTTTCCGGGATAAAAGTAGACTATAATCTATCTCTGTTCCAATTTTCATCCAGATCCGTTCGGCCGTTCTGGCGTGAAAGAGTAACAAACATCCATACATACTTACAAATTTTCACATTTATAATATTAATATAAAATAAAATATGGAATAT
Organism: Brenthis hecate; assembly: GCA_951806755.1. NCBI lineage: Eukaryota > Metazoa > Arthropoda > Insecta > Lepidoptera > Nymphalidae > Brenthis > Brenthis hecate. The sequence goes on along the minus strand of OX638259.1, from coordinate 10,514,415 downwards.
GGCAATTACTTTCAATTGGTTGACATCACTTTATTTCAAAAATCTATTTTTTTATATTTTTAGTTTATACGTGATCATTTCTAGAATAATGTTAGTAATGTTGCTAGAATTAGAGGGAATCATAAGATAGATTATACTCTTTTTTGTTTCAAAGAAACATCACAAGTTATTGCTGCAACTGGAATTTTAGCATATTATTTAAACTAAATTATGTATACAATACTAAGAAAAAAAATGTATTTATCAAAAAGATTATTTGGGATTTTGTAAAAAAGTCAAACGGACATTTAATCATTTTCGTTATAGATGTTTAGACTGCGTATATTTCACAGACGACTTTGATGTCATTCTGTGGATCATTCGTTTGTTATCACTTAGTCGTAGCTATAACTCTACCGATAATTAAATGGGCATCATGATTGCGAAAGTGATGAAATCTGTTTTTATTTGCTAAGAAATACCATTAATAATAAAGCTGCGTTTATGATTTTCCAAGTTTTATTTCATGTTATATCACTTTTAGTTGAACAGAATTGAAAAAAATACTGTTTACGTCTAAATAATTCGTATTTTAGTTGTAAAGTGTTATATTTTTCATATGAAAGCAATATCCAGAATTGTTAGTAACAACAAAATTACTTGTATTTTTAATACGATATAATAAAACTGTAAGAGAATTGACCACTTTCAAAATAATTATGTAATGATGATGAAATTAATTACTTAAAAAATGTACGCTGACAAAATCACCTCGAAGTAACACTAATATTATAATTTATACTTAATCACCCTTAGGGGCGCAATTTCATTTGACATATACATGCGTCCACTCCGCTCGTATTATGGCTTATACATTAAAAAATAGTTATGAGAATTTGTTTATAATTGGCGAAAAGATTAATTAACATATAAAAAAAATTCAGCTGAATTGATTACCTCCTCGCTTTTTAAAGTTGGTAAAAAATATTTTTTGCACTATTCTGTAAAAATTACAAGTTTTATATGACTCAAAAGATGCAGCCTAAAGTCCTTCAGTGGTAAAACAGACAGAATGCCATAACCGTAGAAGCAACGTAACGTAATATAAACAGCATCAAAACGAATCTATTAATTTTGATAAAATTAGATACAGTTCCATGACAACACGCCAGTGATCATCAAAAAACAAACACTGCATCGATTATGCTCCACTAAAACTGAATGTGGGCGTGCTTTCAGACAAAACATATTTATCACACCCGCTCTGACTCTGAATCACGGCGAGTTTTTCAACTGCACATTCTCTGACAGGCTATTGTCAGGTATACACTTGATACACTAAAATTAATGCATGCTAAAACTTTAATCGTTGGTGGAGGAAAGAAAAAGTCATTATTTCATACAGTTCTATTTATGTAAAGAACCGAAGTTCCATTTAGAACACTATTCTAAAGGATATTTCTTGTTTTTACTCCATTGTAAACACTTCTATCAAACATACAATCTTTAGTATTATAAATTAAACTTATATATGTAAAAGTTCTAAAAATAATTAAATCTGATCAAAGCACTATATCCATAATCAAACATCTGTAGAAATGTATTTTGCAGGAATCTAAGTATCGTTATATAAATTAAGAATGCCTTTATACATTATTTATTATCATTACAGGACCTTCTATGTGCGTTTTCTTCAGTGCCGGTCCAAGCCTTTGTTCAGGGTATAGCGAGATTGTCTTTCAGCGCTCTTTAGTCGGCGCTTTCACTTTACATAAATTACATATTAGCTTTATGTTAAATAAATAATTATTATCAATTTTTTCAAATCAACTTGCATGATTGGAATTCATTGTACTTTCAGAGCTAAAGGAATAGTGCGTTATAGGACCTAATACCTATTCTATAAAGCCAAGTACCGTTGTAAAAAAAACGAATTTTGATTTAGTAATCACAATCTCTTACAGTGCTCAAACTACTCGTGCGTAAGCCGTCCTCATTATGCCCATTACGCTACAAAGGAAATGTAAACTTTATAAGATTCTCAAGCGTTCGATATTTATGCAAAATGCTTCTTCTGTCGTGACATTAACGATGATCTGGTAACGATAACGGCTTCGCACCTACTTTGTTTATTACGGACTATTGGCTCTTTGATCCCAATGTTTGAAAAAATATTATACTCGCGAAATAGGCATTAGCTATTCCACAGGTAGACATGCTAATGCAATCATTTTATATTTCTATTTCTGTTACAAACAAATTGTTTTGAATAATATTTTATTATGTTTTATAATCATGATTCAATCATAAAACGAATTTAATGTTACTTTAATCTAAATGCTTAAACTATTACTTAAAAATATAAGTAATTTTCCTCATGTATGTACAGTAAGTATGTCTTGGTACGGATAATTTCATAGAAAGTCTTTAAATTTAAATAGAAATATTTCATCAGTTATTAAGCATGATCGCATGAGTTAATGGGTGTATGTGTGACGATTATTTAATTAAACTCTATAGTAAACTTGTGCTTAATACTAACAATTTAGAAAAACAAATAATTTTTAACTGGAAAGGACCATGGAAATATTATTTTCTTAAGAAGTTTCTTTTAAATAGTTAAATATATCATTCTCTTTACTTAAAGTTATAATTGATCCAAGCAATCAGTTTATAAATAATATTATATACAAATAATGGAAAAACAGTAAGTATTTATATATACATAGTTTATTACAACTGTTATAACAACTAAATAATACAATTTTTCTATAATTTTATAATTTTTCACTTACCAATATAACAACTAATAATATAATATTATAATTTAATTTAATTAACACTTACCTTTTTTTAAAAAATGCTACGAATAGATCCATACTCCTATCTATCGATTGATAATTTAGTCGATTCGAAGAAGTCTTATAGATATGTATATCGGTCAATAGAAAGTAAAGTCTGTTAAAATTTAGCAAATTTTTCAATACTTATGTCAATTTTGTAATATTAACGTAAAGTTTACAATATTAACGTCAATTTTTCAATGTTATTGTCAAGGTTGCAATATTAATTTCAATTTTTCAATAACATGTGCTATCCGTGGTGTGATGACGTGACGCGTTGTGCAGGGCAGTTGTTGCTGGACAGACGGCAGCGGGCGGTGCGTGCAGCTGGCTGACACTTCCCTGCTCACTCTCACCGAGATAGAGAGGAGGGCGTTGCAGCAAGCGGCCCTGGCCAGGCTGCAGCAACTCAACTTGGGGACTACTATTAAGATACCTGAGGGTAAGTGTTTCTTGTCATATACATATATCATGTCATATATATGCTGAACACTGATCTCCCTTAAATACCAGGGGGATCAGGCCATAGCCCACCACGCTGGCCAAGTGCGGCCTGGCGGACTTCACATGTCGTTCGAAAACTTCACATCAACAAATCTCAACATATTTATATATAAAAGTGAAATACCACACACAGGGATAAAAAAATGGGTTCGATATTTGTTTAAAAATCCCTTATTTTTATTAACCTTAATACAGGTAAAAAAAGTAAAAGGAGTGTTTTCTTATACAAAATTGTATTACCAATTGAGTAAAAACAAATTTGTATCTTTATAGATACATTTTTAGTTTTTACTTTTAAAAAAAGTTAGTATAGGCATACGTTTTTCTTAGAACCGTTCACACACTTTGTACCGCAAACAACGTACACTGCTAAACGCTTACTTAACTCACCTGGCCTGTCATGTAAACTGAATAAACTTTAACGGCTACTCGCGGTAGTTGAAAAACCATGAGTGTTAATTTTTTTATACAAACTAAAATTTATAACAGCGTGAAGACGAGAGAGAACATTACAATTTCTAAGTTTTTAATCGAATACTGTGAAAAGTGCAGTGTATTGCCGTGTAAGCCCAGTCATACGATAATTGTTTTCTATTTTGTCTATACATATAAAAATTGTAACTAAGCCGAATATGTACAAAAAAAATGTTTGGAGAATCTTATTGAAATAGACATTATTATCGATTCAGGGGCCGAATCTATAGTTTTTAGAATTATTGTCTGTCTGTCTGTGACCGCATCACCGAAAAACTACTAGAGGGATTTTGATGGGTTTGATGATAGCTGGTTATCCGGGTCAATATCTATATATCTATACTTTTTACTGCGCGAAAATATCTCATCTCTGAGAAATCTATACTAAACGTTAAAACGTAAGTAGGGACGAACCCGAGCGGAGCCAGGTTGAGTCTCTAGTAATGCAATAAAAATTCAAGTATGCGTTTATGTCAAATGACATGAAGTAAAACGTTTGACTCATCGAATTAGTTTGGCGCTAGTGAAAAGCTATATAAACTCTAAAGCGTGTGTTGAGCAAAATTTCCGGTACATGGCGAGTGGTAAAAGATAAATTTTTCATTTAAGTCGTAAATTGCATATAAAAAATAATGTTTCGAAATATCTTACATACTAAATTTCGCACATGAGTTTTTTCAATAAATATTAAAGTTAAATTATGTTAAATAAAAAGTTGGTTAAATGATGTAATTCAAAAATGTTACTATTAAAACTACACTTCTTTCATATCGTCGTCGTCTCAGTATTTATATTTTGTCCAAACGACCAATTTACTGAAAGAATTTTTAATGCCAATTATTGAGTTTTAAATGTTAAGCTGAAAAGAAGTATTTTATCATGTGTACAAATATGTATACAAATCATATATTTGACGACACGTTTGACTCATTCTGTAGTGACCCTACTTGCTATGCCAGCGGTCGCGGGTTCGAGAGACGCTGGCTAATTCATTTGTGTGATGAGCACGAATATTTGTACTTCAGTCGTGGATGTTTATATTTCTAATATGTATGTATTTAAAGTTATATATGTGTAGTGTATCAACTATCTGGTATCCATGATAAGCCTCGTAGCTTACCATGGAACTAGATGGTGCTGTGCTAATGTCCCAACATATTTATTTATTATTAATCATAGGAATAAAGCTTTGTTTTTTAAATATGTACAGGAAAAAATCTCTACTGTAAAGTACAACAAATATTGGTCGTTTGAACAAATAATTGCACATAGTTGCAGTATGAAGGGCTACGTTCATTCTTAATTACGTAGGTATATATCATTAGTGATATATGTATGTCATACATTAGTATACAAATAGGTTTGGTCGACTATCAAATTGTAAATAACAAATATAATCTCTTCTGACGTTAAGTATAATATTATTCTTCTCTTGGTATTTATTTAACTTTGTACATATGTTTGTATATATAATTAAGTATATTTGTAATTTTCTTTTTTGTAAATAAAGAAAATATGTATACTTTATATTTATTAATTTATATTTATTACTTTATATTTATTATTTTATATTTATTAATTTAATTTTATATTTATATACCATCAGTCTGTCCAAACACCATATTTAAGAGTTAAGATTAACCCATCACAAGTTGTGAAACTTGGTATCATGCCAGTAACTTTTATCTTTTATCAAGATTTATGTGAGTTTAATAATTCCAACATCGTGTTATCGCGCTGATTTTCTTACTGCCTGACCGTTACTCATTTTTAAATTGGTTTTACAAGTTGACGAACTTCATAGTTAATGGTCGCTGTATATCTTTCCAAACGGCTTGAAATAGTGACGCGGAGACTCGATAATATGTTTAAAGTCAGCAAAAAACGTGATGAATTAGATATATTAGAATAAATATAAATCAAAAGATTTAGATATGTATATAGATACCCGTATCTTCACGGCTTATTATCTACTAGCGACCCACCCTTGCTTCGCTCGGGTTCGTCAGTAGGTTGATTCCCCATATAAATTTTCATCCCCATTTTCACCCTCTCAAGGGATGATTTCCGGGATAAAAAGTATCCTACGTCCTTCCTAGCGTCTCAAACTGTCTTCTTACCAAATTTCATCTAAATCGATGCAATAGATCCAGAGATTACCCCCTACAACGTCACAAACTCACAATTCACAAACTTTATCTCTTTATAATATTAGTATGGACTAGTAACTTACCCTCACTTAACTCGGGTACCCTAGGTATGTTTTAAATAGATATAGATTTATGGATAGTTATTGCGAGTGTACCTCTTAGGAGATACACATATTTTTGTAGGCTTTATTAAGACCTACAATTTTCTAGTACATTGTTTTGATAAATCTTAAGGTTTAGCCAGCGATAGACATGTTAATTTCTTAAAAGACTCGATAGAACCAGTTATTGTGTTTTCCCGTGCGAAAGAAAGATTTTCCTGTAGTAAAAGGTACCCTAAGTGTTGACCCGAGTAATAAGCGATCACTACACAGTACACAAAATTAAGTTAAAATCGGTCCAGTACTTTTTACTTGAACTTCGCACATCGATTTCGCTAAGTTACTGTTTTATTATATGTATATATAATATAATATCACGTAACACATGTTCTTATGCGTTATATACACACACACACACACACACACACACACACACACACACACACACACACACACACACACACACACATATATATATATATATATATATATATATATATATATATATATATATATATATATATATATATATATATATATATAGTTTAATATTTTAAATTCTAAAAAAAAATACTTTTTAAAGTACAAAGTGATATTATATTAAAAATTTAAATGTAGTTAGAATAATCAACAGTATTAACAAAGTGATAACGGTTTAAAAAAGTACCTATTTGGTAATGAAACTGCATTTAAAGTCTGCCATATATGATCCATACGAGGATCCTATTAAAGTGCACGTCGCGGCTTCATCTTTCTTTTCTTGCTAAAAACTATATGATAACAAAACACACAGAATGGGTCTTATCATACTAAACTACAAGCTTATCCCAAAATTATTAACAAGGATACCAATAACCACTAAAGTAACTAAAAAATGTAGGCACAAGTGACCTACTCGAGTGTTTCTATAAATACATTGACACATGCAAGACATGTGCTATTTGCAAATGACCGCCTTTAAATACATAAATACGTAGTCCGCCGTTACGCAAACGTGACGCGCCGTGACGTCACCTGACACCGCCCAAGTGACATTACGGGATTATACAGGGGCGTTATGGGACACGTGTATGTCTGTTTGTTTATATATTATGCTGTACTTTCTCATATTCGTCTTTATGGGGTAGAAATTTTCTAGTAGGTATATCATTGTTCACAGCTTTTCTATTCTAAAGAGAAACAAACGCACAGTGTTAGTGGCAATTTTTTAATTTTATATTATAACAACAAAATGTAATTATTGCTTTTGTTATTTTAAAAAAAAATCAGTACCAGATACATTATAATTAAAAATGTATAGTATAATTTGTTATCTATAGATATTATAAAATTGTAACTAAGCCGAATCTGTACATTAAATATTTTTTGAAAATCTGTGATGTCTGTCTGTTACCGCATCACAGAAAAACCACTGGAGGGATTTTCATGAAATTTGGTATGGTGATAGCTGGTTATCCGAGCCAACATATAGGATACTTTTTACCGCGCAAAATTATCTCATTTCTGAGTAAATACACAAAAACTGCAATGTAAGAGTATACTACTATGTAAAACCTAATAATTTGGTTTTTGGTCATCTGAATACGGGCGGAACCGCGGGCAATGTTAATTAAAAATATTCGACAAGTTCAAATGACCACATCATTACACGCCTATTACATAACATTTGATACTAATAAAACTGACAAATTGTTACAATGAACTGTATGATGTGCAAACTGTAAATAACAACAACCTGTATATTGTTTCATACTTGGCAACGCTGGATTGAAAATGTCGCTTGAACCCGATCACATGATCCTCTTTTGATGAGTTTCTTAAAAGATTATTTTTGATTACAAATCTTAATGTAGGTGGTTTATAATTTTACCAGTCTCTTACGAGTCTTGGCACTCGCAGAGTTTTATGTGGAATCAAAATGTGAAGATGTTTATCTGAAATCTGTTCGATATATTTATTTTGAAAGCTGCTTTATATTAAAAGTTCTATGTAATTTAAAAGCTCTGTTTCAAATAAAATACAATGTCTCTAAAGTAGCTAATTTGTGTACGCGTTGTAAACAACTCATACGCGCCGGTCGTAAAATTGTACGGCCGAATGAAGAATTACAGTAAACTAATTAAGCTGTTATGACATCTTGGAAATCATAATGTGTAAAAGTATATTTGCGAGAACAAAAATTATTTTTATATCTAGCTTTATTGGTCATTAAATCAATTTTTAAATGTAAATATTTTTAAATTGTAATAGCGTTCTTGCAAGAACTTTCTCACTTTAAAATCTAAAAAAACACATGCCTACTATAGAAATTTTATATACATATATTTACTCTTAAGTAAGACTGATAATTACTCACAAAGAAAATTAAACTTTCTGAAACATTATATTATGCTTCACTTTTTTACTGTAAAACAGTTTTCCGTTACTATATACTATTTGCCTTAACTTATATCTTTAAATGAGCATTTTTGTATATATAATCTGAATCTCGGAAACGGCTCCAACGATTTTCATGAAATTTTGTACACACGGGGGTTTCGGGGGCGGTACATCTATCTAGATTAGTCTTATGTCTGAGAAAACGCGTGTTTTCGAGTTTTCATGCAGTTTTCTTTTGCATTATTCCACGCAAAATATGGTCGATAATTTGCACGCTCGGCTGTAAGCATCGTGGTCAAGCGGCCAAGGTGCAATATCAACAATCACTAATGTCCAGGTTCGAATCTCTGTCGGTTACAAAGTTTTTTCTTTTATTTATTTTTTAATATTTATTCAAGTTTTTAGTTTTTTTAATAAATGACGCAAGATTGACAATCATAGGTGTCCGGGTTCGAATCCTGATCGGATACAAAGGTATAATTTAAGCTTGGTGGCCCAGATACTCTATACTAATATTAGAGAAAGTGGTAAAGTTTGCGAGTTTGTAAATTTGTAAGTTCTTGAATTCGTGACGTTGTAGGGGGTAATGTCTGGGTCTACAGAACCGATTTAGATAAAATTTAGTAAGAACATAGTTTGAGACGCTGGCAAGGACATAAAATGCAGTGTAACTGGGGATGAAAGTTGGTATTGGGAAGCAAGCTAGGGACGAATCCAAACGAAGCGAGGGTGAGTTGCTAGTCTATATATATAAAAATCAATTGCCGTTCGTTAGTCTCGGTAAATCTCAAAAACGCCTGGACCGATTAAAATAATTCTTATTTTTTGTTGGGTAGGTTTAAGTATTAAAAAACTAGGAAAACTCAAAAAAAAAAAACAGTGGAAAATCGAAAAGTTCAGAATTATTTATTTTGAACCTATAAATATGTTGGGATATTAACATACAACACCACCTAGTTCCATGGTAAGCTACGAGGCTTGTGTCATGGATACCAGATGGTTGATATACTACACATATATGTATAACTTTTAAATACATACAAATTATAAAATATATAAACACCCATGACTGAGTACAAACATTCGTGCTCATCACACAAATGAATGCCTGTCATGCAAATAGTCAATCTAATCCATACTAACCGTTAAAACGTACGTAGGGATGAACCCGAGCGAAAGAAGTTTCTTATATATTTAAATATAAAGAGCTAGTTTCTTATATATTAAAATCCGTTTAAAATTATAACGTAGCTACAAATCATATCGGAACAAGATACTCACCTCAACTCTTTTTGTAGGGTATTAATTTTCACATAACATGAATATACCTACCTTCGAATTCTATGGAATAAAAAAATTAAACTTTTTTTACTTCAATTATTCAAATATTAACAGTATTGGACCTGTACACTTTTTATAGCAACAAACATATATTCTATGCCAAATAGAAAAGCGAAAATTGCCCTTGATACCGAAAATGCAATTTTAAACAAATAAATTCCGTCTATCCTTGATAGTGGTGTCTACGAATTGAAAAATACCTCTATTTCGATTTGTTTACCTTTCGCCAGACTCTGGACAAACAAGTTTATACGCAGGAACTCGGCTTATGATAGAGGATATACGTGCCAAAGAACTGGCAACTACGTATAAGCAATGTCAATCATTCAATTTGTACCTAGAATTGTTGCAATGTGCGTTTGTTAGCTATTTTGTTAGAAATTGGCGCACACGTCGAGCAATTCTTACTTTAAAATATTTAAAATTTTAAGTTTTAGCTTACTTTAGTTATCGATCTTTGATTTGTACTGCATCTATTTCTAAGTCTATACATATAATAAAATTGTAACTGAGTCGAATCTGTACATTAAATATTTTTTGGGAAGTCTGTTTGAAATAATCATTCTTATCGATACAGAGGCCGAATCTATACTTTTTAAAATTTTTGTCTGTCTGTCTGTGAACGCATCCACACAAAAACTACTGGAAAGATTTTGATGAAATTTGGTAGGATGATAGCTGATATCCAAGTCAACATAATATAAGGTACTTTTTACTGCGGGAAAATATCTCATTTCTGAGAAATCTATACTAAACTTTAAAACGTAATTAAGTAAGTATAAATATAAGTGTGTTTTAAAGCGAGCTTTAAAGTAATAGAAATGAAAATTTTAATACACAATACGTACCTATATAAGAAGTACTCCTGCCTTATGTATTGAATGTTCTGTTCTGAGTGTTACTATTAATTTTCTTTTATTTGCTTACTGAAAATAAAAAAATAAACTTAAATGAATGATACTTTTTTTTTAAATAAAAATAACTTTTCGGACTTTCCCGCGGATTTATTTCGATTCTTGGTTCCCGACGTTTCGAATGCTTAACAGCAAACATCCTCTCGGGAGAGACTAAGATTCTCTAGATTAAGAATGTAATAATAAATAATAAATTATTTATTTATTATTTACTATTAGATTATAGACGTCTCAAAGGTTATTACATATAACACACGTAAGGATGTTACATAGTAATTATAGACTGTACAATGAAGATAGTTTTATATAAATGAATGCTGTCAAACCTATATTTTCTTCGTCTTCTCATTCGATGCATTTTTTTTAATTAAGCGTTTCACAAATATAATTCATTTTCTATTTCTAATATAGAAATCATAAAACATAACCTACATAGTCGTAAAAATGCCTTAAAAATATTTACACTTCCCATAAAATGGGATCAACATAACTCTAAGATCAAGAGATCAGATCCAATAAAACTTAGTAGATGAAAGTTTTGCATAATTTGAATGTTTGTGAAGATCGTCTTACGTTGTAATGGAATTCGCGCGGTAAATCGGGTTTATTCTAAATATAGCGCATGCCGTCGCGCCGTTATCTCAAAAGCGTTTGTCACTTAGTCTTGCATGATTCGATTTGGTATTGGAAGAGATTACGTTAACATGTTGTTAAGAATATCTTTCGATTGTTGATCAGAGATTCTCAAAACGACTTTGACGCTTCTGTCAAACTATATCACTTTAAGTTGCACTGAAAGAAGAGACACGGAGTTAAAACTCGCTTCTGTTGAATTTTCAAGCGAGCGCGTTACCATTGACTTTCTAAGATTTCTCTAATTTAGTATAATATTTTTATTTCAACATATTTATAATGTAGAAATGACGATTTTTTTTTATTATTATAAATATGAAATGTACTATAATGTATGTACTGATTTTGGTAGCTTATTTTTTCATTGCTTTAATTTATTGTATACATAAAATACTTTGTATTTGGTATATTACACCTCAATTCTGTATGTTTACTTATTAAATTTATTTGAATCATTACCATCAATGAGCAACATACTCAATAGTCATTATGACATGTAAATAATGAAAACGCCGCTTTGAGAACCCTTACCCAACACGTTCAAATTTGATGAAACATAGAGAACAAAAAGGTGAGTCATTAAATTCTCTGCCTACACCACAAGGAATATAACTATATTTTATTTTACAAGAAATACTTGTATATAAAAGCTGCTCGTACATTACTCGTACAAGCATAGTGATTCATGTAATGGGTAGTGGCTGATATTTTTATAAAGACTGATTAGTTCGCCCACCACTGGCACCGCACTATCGGTCTAGATTGCCTTGATTCAGCTGTCGGCTGTCTAAAGGAAATATAAATTAAATTAAATCATTATGAGATGACAGGATTTTACTTTTCATATGTGTAACAACAAGTCGTTATTTTGTATCGTGGGCATCATTAACTGTCCTGAGATAATCCAGATTGTTTTGTTGCTTACATACATACAAATGTGTGATTTATCATGTTTTGTAAATTAGAAAAATATTTACATTTTGACATTAGTCAAATTTGATTTTAAAAGTGTTCAAGTCACATTAACTTGCTCTTATATCAAAAACAAAATACTACGAATAAAAGATGAAATAGGGAATATAATAATTTTATCATATTAATGATATACTCGTACTAAAATATGCTTCCCGTAGTCTCGCCGACTATACACTATTCACGGAGTAAACCATGCAGAGCGCTATCTCTGTCCCACATTTGCACACAAACTGATAAGGACAGAAAATTGTTTAGCTCCGCCCACTAACGCTTGCAACTGGTTTGAAATCATAAGACTCGTTTATGTTGCTAATGCTTTAGTGAGGAATAATTAATAATCTGTAATAAAATAAAATCGACATTAAAATAAATTAACTGTATTTTTAAATATTTAATATACATTATTTATTAATTTTCACTTTCCGACGTATCACTATCATCTCCTATATTGATAATAAAAACTTAAAAAAAACCGACTTCCAGGCACTAAAATGTAAAAAATAACTAAACGGAGGTTTTCATTTAGAATAGATATCTAATCAGATATTTTCGAAGTCGGTGTCAGCCGTGCAAAGCGAATCTAATATATTTCGATACGTAAAATACATTCTTACCTATTAGATATTCATATCATAAAATATTGTCGGATTTGTTGTAAAAGAATTCGCGTAAATCTAAGAAAGTATATATATAGACATGCTTTTAGACGACTTAAACTGCGCAATAAGTCAATAGAAATATCATCTAACAGCTTGCTATCTTCCCATTAATATAAGTTTGTCGTTACGGATATTAAAGGGTTAAATGAAAAGAAAAAAATTTTGTTAAGCCATTGTTTGAGGTAAATACTCTGTGAGTTTGACAGCAAACTTTTTGAAACTAAAGATGAACATTTCAACTTAATTTTTAAAACTCTCGCTTCGCTCGGGTTCGTCCCTAGGTTGATTCTCCATACAAAATTTCATCCCCATTTTCAACCCCTTAAAAGCTGATTTTCGGGATAAAAACCATTTTAGGTCTTCCCCAGGATCACAAACTATCTTCTTTTCAAATTTCATCTAAATCGGTTTCGTAGTTTCGGAGCTTATTCGGTACAAACAAACAAACAAATCTTTCCTCTTTATAATATTAGTATGGACTAGCGATTTACCCTCGATCCGCTCGGGTGCGTCCCTAGTTATGTTTTAATTTTTTCGAGTAGAACCTTTATATTTAAAAAAAATAAAAGTAGCCTAAGTTAATCCTTATAACATCAGTTATCTGCCAGTGAAGGTCTCGTCAAAATCAGTCCAGCCGTTTCGGAGATTAGCTGGAGCATACAGACAGACAAAAATATTAAAAATGGTTTTTTTCTTATAAGTACCGTATACAATTTCGTATGCATTTAGTAAAACGCTATTATTTTAACATTACAAACATACACTTCAATTTTATTTATCTGTATAGATGAAATTTCTTTCATCTCTAGCTGCACTTCTAATATAGATCAGGTGAACTACTAGATGTACTGGTCAGTGTAAGGTGGAACATACCTACATAATAAAAATATGGCAATAATTTAAATAATATGCGATAGAGGATACAGCGCTGCTCAATCACCCCATGTGGGTGTTACGTCTGTAGCATGATTTCATAAACTAATTATTTTTACTTATTTTCGTTTCAAAGCAAATTTTAAAGATGCAAACTTATCTTATAATATATAACATAAAATAAAAGAATATTTCATTACCATCTGGCTTAGTTGATGTGTCTGGTCCTACACTCACATGAGGTAAATTATGGTGTTCGTCATACTGATATTTTATGTTAAATATTTAAATTAAATGTATATATTTGTATCATAAACTAATTTGGAATTATAAATAATAAGATCTTATTCTATTAAAATTAATGGTAATTTATTAAGCCTATTTTTAAATAGTATTATATAACTTACTAGCGAGTTTACGTTTTAACGTTTAGTATAGATTTTTCAAAGATGAGATATTTTCCTGCAGTAAAAAATATCCTATACATATGTTGATATAGACGGAAAACCAACTATCATCGTACCAAATTTCATCACAACCTGTCCAGTGGTTTTCTAGACAGACAAACAAAAATTCTTAAAATTATAGGTTCAGCCTCTGTATCGAAAAAAAAATTAATGTACAGATTCGACTCAGTTACAATTTTATTATGGGTATATAATATTTTTTTAATTTAAAATTAACACAATTACTATTGTAAGTACCATACACACTTACACTTCGGTGACATTCTTCTATTTCTTGCAAATTATTGTATAATTGTAGGTAAGTAGGTACTACCGTCTGTAACAACTACATAACGTATAATAACTTTTGAGGCGTCTATAGTTTCGCCCTTGATCATGATAGCGTGATTATGAAGAAAATTTTAAAATATATTTCGCGACAATATCCGGAAAGATAGTTTTATAAAAATAATAATAATAATTGTCAACGTCAAAAATAACGTCGAATCTTGCTTCTTACTCGTGCGTTAACATTAAGTTTAAACCCAAAATAACTCGTTGGAACAATGTTGGTATTCGAAAATGTTACAGCATAATGTTTTCAGATTAACTGAATTTCAAACCAAACAACAAATCATTCTAAATTAAACCTCAGTGATTTTCTATTTATTTCAATTCTATTTCAACGTTCTTATTATTTCTTGTCACAATGCTCTTAGCTCTGTCATTGTAAATCTTTGGGGACGTAACACTTCACGCGGGGCTTTGTTTACGTGGCGATAAAATTATTTTAGATTTACAAGCATATTATACTATACTTTTTACCTCTTGAGTTTAGAAATCTTGAAGTTTTCTGAATTCCTTAATTTTTATCAATTTTTAACATTTGGTATACTTACTGTATATATTTCTAAAAATTAAAGTTAAGTTCAATTTAATTAATATTTTAAAACCTTATTTTTAAGTCTTTTTGATTCTGCTCATTTGACAAATTTATACTAGCACAAAAATATTTAATGTCATTTCAGTTCAGCCCCTACAACTTCCACATATCACAATTCTCATGTATCATTTATGTAGATGATCAAAAATATTTAATTTAAAAACATCTCTGACGTGAAAGCTTCTGGCAAGCGTGATTAAAATTAATAAAGATTGACGATTCTTTTAATCAATGCTTTTTAACAGGGATTTAACCAAACCCGTCGCTCTGCTACGACATAGACGAAGCAGATGGGCGGGTATGACATTTTTTATTTTTTTCATCGGAAATCGTCTTGAAATAATGTTTTTATACTACTTGTGTATAAAATCTCATCTTTCGTTTTTCAGTCGACTTTAAAAAATTAATTATCTTAGAGATATTCTTTTGTTTTCGTGTTTATTGTATGTGATAACTTCGCAACTGGTATCCAGAGTAGCTTTAAATATAAAAATTCCACTCCGTAAAAATGGAACAATTTAGAAGGTAGCTTAACTTTTGAATTAAAAAAGTAAGTATTATCTGTTTTTATTTGTTCGGACTCGGGATCCACTAAAAATACGGTTTACTGTACGAGTATGATGGAAGCTCAACCTGAGCTTTTTTTGAATCTACTTAACTTTAATTGAATTGAAAAATAATTATTTCTTAAATCAGAATATTATACAATATTATTAAAGTGGCAATAATATTCGTCCAGTCAAAAGGGATAGGTGCGACAAACAAACAAAAAATATAAAAACTATTTTTATACTTTCTTTTACAACTAAAAATATATAATAAATATACAACTTTAACATTGTTACAATTTTATTTTTTCTAGTCACAAAGCGCTTTTAAATTGATGCTTAATGAATCTCCACTTTCTCTTCTTCAAAGTGTTTCACGTTATTTAACGTTTAAAATATCTGGTCCAGGTGACAATCATTGCTGACACCAACGCAGCGACGCTGTGTTCACGGCGTGAATTTTCAATCTAAATTCCTTTGCAAATAGACCGTTTTTTGTTAGTTGTTACGAAGCAAATTTAGATTTAAGGGTTTTTTTAAGAATATTAAGACTATTCTCGAGAACTAATGTTAATAACATTGTGTGTAATTATTGGATAAGATGGCGTGGAAAGTTTTGACTACACAACAAGTTCTAATATTTTGTATGTAATATTTGTATTCGAGATACTTATATGCTTGTATTCACACCTTTTTTACTTTTCACATCCCACTGCTGGGCACGGACCTCCCTTAAATACGAGGGCGCATCAAGCCATAGTCACCCACGCTGGCCAAGTGCGAGTTGGCTGACTTCACATGTCTTTCGAAAACTTGCTAGGTTCTCTCAGACATGCAGGTTTCCTCGCGATGTTTTCTTTCACCCTAAGACAAGCGATAATCATGTTGGAAATGATTCGCATATAACAATATCAGAGATGCGAGACCCGGGATATGAAACTGTTTCACTCGATTTTCTCAAGCGAGCACGTTAACGCTGGGTTACCACTATATATATGACCACTTTTAATTAAGGTGGAAGTCAATTATAACCTACTTCTGATTGTTGTGCTGGTCTAAAACTTTGTATGTCGATTTCGGCTGACAATACGAATTTAATATCATTGAGCTGATCTTATAACGCAGCCAGGAGGAGGAGGTTGATAGTGTAGTGAAGGTTGTAAATTCTTTAACCATAAAAGCGAACTTTTAATAATTTTTTGAAACTTTTATTATTGAAAGTATAAAGCATCACTTCTAAAACATTGTTTGAAATTCAATCAATGATAATAGGCAATAACAAAAGTATATTTAGTAACTCTGATATTTTATATGTCTTCTAAGAATCTTATTTTTCAAACTGCAAAGAACATGTAGTAGTAAAAATGAACTAAATTTTCCATCGGTACACATGAAAGCTGAGCGCGATAACCCCCAAGTGTTGCAACTCGATACTTGTTTTGATGAAATCTTGGCGACTTCTTACACTGCATGGGTTTACGTGGAATTTCGATTCGCATTATTAAAATAATTTTAAATTTCGCATTATTAAAATAAATTTAAATTCTCACCCAAGTTATTCCACAATAATTATATTAACTACTATTATTATGCATTATATTATATAGATATGTATTTGTGTATGTAGTAGTATGTACATATGTTATGGTATATAATATGTATAATGTTTTGTTATATGTATATATAATATATATTTATTTAAGTATTTACATTTGAGTTACTGCACTTTAGCCTGCATTTTAATACTATCTCTCTAACTCACTTAGGTTGACTGGAAGAGATCTCTTCTAGAGATAAGTCCACCTTTGCTAACTAATTTTATTGTTTGTTACTCTCTGTATTTTACATATAAGTGCAATAAAGAATAGTATATATATATATATATATATATATATATATATATATATATATATATATATATCTTATATATTTAAACGAGCTATTCTTGTATATATATATGTATATATATATATATATATATATATATATATATATCAATATATAATCTGAATCTCGAAAACGGCTCCAACGATTTTCATGAAATTTAGTATACAAAGGGTTTCGGGGGTGATAAATCGATCTAGATTAGTCTTATGTCTGGAAAAACGCGTGTTTTCGAATTTTCATGCGGTTTTCTCTTGCATTTTCACAATTTTTGCATTGTCAGTTGTCACTTCTGGTGGGTGGGAGGCGCCACTGTGCAACTGTCAATATCGTGTCCGTATTTACATCAAGTTTAAAATATTTAAGTGGAAATAATCTAAAGAAAAATTCTAAATTTTAATTAATTTAATAATAGTTTTAAGAAATTTTAATCGATAAAATCTATGGGCAATATGTAAACATCACCAAGTCTAGATGTGTTGAAGAACAAATGAGCTTTTCAAAATTCACCTACCAAACAAATACAAAAGTGACAAACATAACATATAGATCATAGAGTATATTGCTACATATATAAAATATAGATACTATCAGTGCAAAACCATCTTTTCTGTGTGTCATGACAATAAAACAAAATAATTTGTGAAGTGGAAGCGTAAAATATTAAAATAAGTTTATAACCTCAAAAACTAATACTCTGTATAAAATTGCAATTCAACTAGGTATAATTGGTGCTCTTTTTCAATCAGCTTTTCTACTTCCGACTTCACACTTTAGATGGAGGACATAAAAAAGTTGCTAATAAACATGCAACAAGAAATAAGACAGCAGAAAACAGAAATGTTAGAAATGAAAGAAGACATTAAAAATACAATCAACAATAATATACTTAAATGAGAAATTTAAACACTTAGAAATAAAAATTGAAGTTCTTGAGAAAAAAATCCAGGAACAAAGTACCTCAATAAATAATTTAGAAAGACATATTAGGCGCAAGAACTTGGTTATGTTCGGAGTAGAAAAAGGTAAAAAATCCTATCATGAACTAGAGGAAAAAATAAAGTCTTAAACAAACGCAAGGAGTTACAAGCCCAACTGAAGATAAACAAAAAGACCTAGGCAAAACAGCTTTCATTAAATATGACAAACTAATTATTGTGGATAATAATAAGAACACTTTTCGCCAATACTCAAATAAAAGAAGTCTGCTTGTATTTTCAGAAACGCCTTACCTCAATTATAAACAAAAACTAATAAATAAACAACATACAAAGAAAACCAAACCTGCTAATATTAAAGACTTTATATTACAACAACCAAAATTAACTTTCAACCACATAAATGATAACCAGGAACAACTAAAAACAACACAGCAAGATACAGTATATTAAACTCAGTAGGAACCTCCTCATCTTTATCCCTCAGTACGGCCGGTCACTGTGGGGGAGTTCAACCGTAACCGTCCAAAGAAAACAGACATACAATGAACAAAGGTATACATATCTTCACCAGAAAAACTTCTAGAATTAAAATCAGCATTTCCTACAACAAATCAAAAGAACACAAAGATAAAATTATAAACTTTATATCAGAAACAAATTATATATTGGAAACAAAATTTGAAAAGAAACCCTTTGCAATCATACAAGCATAATCTCCAACGGAGAGCTCTATGCAGGACTACTTTGGAGAAGGCTTTTAACCGAGAGGGGTCTATACATGAAAAAGACATTTACTAAATAAATACATTTAATTATGAAATTGAATACCTAATTTATAACTATTGTCAGAATTAATGTATGGAAAGAAATTTTATTTATATTTATTATTGTGAAATGTTTAGTATTTACTCAATTGAATGATTTAATTTATTGCGATTGTTTATTTATTTATTAATGATAATTTATATATATACAATATCATTTCAAATAATATTAAAGATTTTTAAAATAATTTAATTCTAGATTAGAAAATTATTAGTTAAAAATTATAAGTTAATAAATAGTCCCTAACCAAAAATTGAAGTTAAATTAAGTATAATCAAATAAGTTATAAATATGATCTGTTAAAATACAATGTTAAAAATGGTTAATTAAGTAAGAGTAATTTTAATTTAAAATTATAAGTATGTATACAACAAATAAAGCTTTATTATTATTATGATTCCTTTTGCATTATTCCACGCAAAATATTATATTCGATAATTTCGCACGCTCAGACATAAGCATTATAGTCAAGCGGCCAATACGCAAGTTTGACAACCACAAGTGTCTGGGTTCGTATCCCGGTCGGACACAAAGTTGTTAATTTTGTTTTTTTTTGTATTTATTCAAATTCTTAGTTTGTTTTTTTTAAATGTTTTTTTTTGTCCAAAAACTCCGAGCGAAGCTCGGTCACCCAGGTACTATATAATATATATATTATATATATATATATATATATATATATATATATATATATATATATAATCAAAACAAACAATATTTATATAAAAATAATCAGTTTGTCGTGTTTGTATAAGATTAATTTAATAATTTTTAAATATTTTTATAGTGTTATTTAATTCTTTTATTATTAAATGAGCAATTCTTGTATATATGTAAGTATATTTTATTTCGTGTATCTCGGAAACGGCTCTAACGATTTGAATCAAATTTTGTATTTAACCCTTCCAGGTAAATTTCTAAGAAATTAATTAAATTTCTAAGAAATCTATTGTTAACTGTAACGCTGGCGTGTCCGCGGTCGTGGAGGGATTAATAAGGTTTTGGTTTTTAAGTCTATCTATATAGAAATATTTTTTGATCAAAAACGCATTTTTTATATCTTTTCCGAAAAACGCCAAACTAAGCTCGGTCGCCCAGACACTAAAAATGAATGGATGATAGTTAATTATGAGAGGTAATACATTAAAACATTAGAAGTTACATTAAGTACCTACATCAATCATTTAGTCATAAGATTTATTACTCACAGTTACATTTTCCTCATTATCTAGTTACAGAATATTAAGTTACATGGAGTTTTCAAATATTTTTTCTCAGAAGCAATTTTATATTCACTTCACATTGCATTTATTTACTTACAAATATGTTTAAGCAAAATGTATTTATGGAATACGATTGGAATAAAAAACAGGAAAGTCTTATTATTAACCAGTTGTTGCCCATGGTTTCGAGTGATAAGCGGGGCGGGATTCAAGGATAGTTTATGTCCGATCCTAGGATGCAATCTATGTCCTTGCCCAATTTTATCGAAATCTGTTCAGCGGTTTAAGCGTTTAAAGGTAACAGACAAAGTTAGTTTCACATTTATAATATTAGTATGGATAATATATTATAGCATGGATGTAATTTAATAATATTCTTTTATCTTGACAGATAATGCTACAGCGGTCGCAACGAAGCCAAAGAGACGAGCGTACTTGCTTAAAAGGAAGGCGCTAACTACGGGTTTCTTTGACCAGAGCCGTGCAAAGGACGGTGATAAGGAAAAAGGCAAGATTTTATACAATATTTCAATTACAAAACTATTAATAGTTTAAAAATAAACAGATTCACTGGTAGAAATACTAATTTGATTACATGCACTAAAAATAATATGAATATTTCTATATAAAGTTATTTAAATTATTGTTTTGACCACACCCTGAATAAATGGTTACATTAAATCGATAATCGGAAAATAAATTGGTAAATGCATGTATCAAATGTACCTACCTAAAAAAAATAACCATAAAAAATTGACACGCGTACATTTTCATTAGAAACTAAACGGTCGATCTCTTCCCCCCTTGCAGCTTTTGTAAATATGGCCAAATGTAGTTTTTAATGTCAAGTAACCCTACAAAATGTTTTTAATTTAAAATACCATGATCTTAATGTTAGTCCAAAAACAGTTTAACTTGGGACCAGGTCTATTTCTGTCTGTAACTCGCACATATTTTAAATATTTTTCTATATACAAATTATTGTCAAACCATAGCAAACTGTCTCATAAACGGTAACTTTGCTACCCAGATTAATCATATTTATTCTACCTGTACTTTCGTAGCAAATTTCGTAGCAATCCTGCGTAGCACTTCTACAAATATTGCCTACCTTATATTTTTAATTAAAACTACTTGGTTACTTTTTCTTATTAGCTGTAAAAACGATTACTGTCTGCTTTTTCTCAAATTGGCCAAGACAAACATGCGTTTATTTACTCTTATATATTATATTAAATACATTTATAAATAATAAGCTCGACTTATTAATTATTTGCTAAAATATGAAAGAACAACATACAAAATGCTATATCGCTGTATAAGCCTAGACAACTTAGACCTTAATAAAAATAAATAAACGGTGCCAGCCGATGCAAAGCAAATCTCATATATTTCGATACGTAAAACACATATTTACCTATTAAGTAGATATTCATATCTTAAAATATTGTAGGCTGGCACCGACTTCGAAAATATCTGATTAGATATCTATTCTAAATGAAAACCCCCGTTTAGTCATTTTTTTACATTTTAGTGCCTGGAAGTCGGTTTTTTATTTATTTTAAGTTTTTATTTGTCCATTTTTAGTGTAGACGTAATAATCAGGTAATTTGTTAGAATAAAGTTTTTTAATAACATGTTCGATAAAGCAATTTATTTAAAAAAATTATTTATTTGTTGATTTAAAAAATACCGCTTGGCCGATTTCGATAAAATTTATATGGAACTACCTGGGAAGTATATACCCTTTGAAACAAAAAAAATCCAAATCGGTACAGGCGTCTTCGAGTAATCGGTGAACATACATAAAAAAAGCAGATTCCGGCGAATTGAGAACCTCCTCCTTTTTGGAAGTCGGTTAAAAATTAAATGAATAATGTAAATTAATTCAAAAAAGAATTCAAAGAGATACACGTATTTTACTCTCATATTCGTATTAGTAAAAAAAACTAAAAACATATAAGTATAATGTACTTTTATATGTTCATATTTCCTTAGAAATATTTTTAATTTCAAACCTATCATTGAAAAGCGACATTGAAGAAGTTGATTGCTCTATTAAAATTCGATAGCAAAATCCATAAACCTGACTAAAATGTTAATACGGAATAATATAACCATTTCATAGCACATAAATATTTCATAGTTTCTGGCGAATTGTCAATAGTAAATGAATAGCAATCGCAGTTGAATCATCCGTCTGCCAATACTCAAGTGTCGTATTCAATGTCGATAGTCAGGTTCCTTTGATATCACTTGAACATGTGATATGTATGACAGCTCAACATCTTTCTCAAAAGAGTATATTTTTATTAAGGATTGTTATTTCTATTACATACTAGCGACTTACACTCGTTTCACTTGGGTGCGTCCCTAAGCTTGAATTATCTATACATATAATAAAATTGTAACTAAACCGAATCTTTACATTAAATATTTTTTGGAAAATCTTATTGAAATAGACATTACTATCGATACAGAGGCCGAGTCTATAGTTTTTGGATTTTTTGTCTGTCTGTAATCGAATCACGTAAAAACCACAGGGATTTGATGAAATTTTGGTATGATGATAACTGGCTATCCGAGTCAAGATATTAAATACTTTTCGTTGCGGTAAAATATCGCATCTCTGAAAAGTCTATACTAAAAAGTAAGTAGGGATGAACCCGAGCGGAGTAAGAGTGAGTCACTAGTTTAGAATAAAAGACAAAACTTCCATAGAAAAAATATTTTCTTGCAAAAAGAACCTCCGCACACGTATACAAAATAACTCACCATAGTTTCATCATAATCGGGTCAGTGGCTTAGAAACACGTAGAGGACAAACATTCGAAAAATAAGCTTTATTTATATTTATGTAGATTAAATTTATTTAATTGTATTAATAGATAAACTGGATTTCATTAATTGACTTGCTATTAAGTATTTATTGTATATACATACTTAATTTTTAATTTTAAAATCACTATTACCTTACATTTTATAAAACTCCATGATACTATGTTCATTTTACATAAATAATTATTTTTGAATCATAAAGGTTTTTCGATTCATTAATTTAATATTCATAAATTTAATATTCATAAATTTAATATTTCAAATTATTTTTAAAGTCATCAGTTAATTATTCCACTCATCGGTGGAATTCTTCTTCGAAATTTGTAGGGGACCACCATGAAGTTTATAGCTGGCGAAGATATCACGTAATATACACGTATATACAATAGAAATAAAAACATATAAAATTAATTACATATCTTCACCTCTTTTTAACCGATTCCAAAAAAAATCCATATTGCTAAACTAATTTAAGACTTAAAAAAAAACAGTACACGTCGCAAATAAAATTTTAATAAGTACCTGTTATAGTTACAAATATAGATGGTACAAAAAACATACGAACAATAAAACTGTTACAATATCCAGAGAATTGCTCCCTGATTGTTATTCTTGCATACCAGAAACATAAAATGATACGTTTAGAAGCCAATAAAACGTACACAAGACAGAGTGCGGCTAATGAATACATCAAACTGATTTACCGTTTGTCTGTGTATATCGTAACTTATCCTATTCTTCACACCTAGATTCATTTCATGTGATATTTTTGAACTGTTCGATCCATTGTTTAATTGAACTAAAATCGTATCGGGCTACGCTTTTTGGTAATTATAATTTGCGGAGTTAAATCTATTTTCATTAATATGGCACAAATTTTGATAATAAAAAATAGTATTATGTATTTATGTAAGTATATGCTGCGGAATTTATTTACAATAGAAAAAATTACAAATATACTTAATTATATATACAAAACAAATGTACATGCTTATTAAGATTAAGATTAAGATATTTTAACTTACCTAACTTTAAACGATCTTATCTTCTTCTAGCGTAGAGTTTAATCAATCTATGGTACAACGACTACTTTTACGTAATCATATTACAATTTATAATCAATAATCATATTTGTGTAACAAAAATCTTTAATTTTGTGTAAGTTTTAGAATCAGAGTTTTACCGATTGATGAGACATGAAATAATGTTAATTTTAATCTAAAAAAATATGTTATCTTTATTACATCATACAGATAAATCGATTATTTATAATAAAAGTTATACTAGAAGTTTGCATGCAGTCGGCTTGCACTAAAAAGGTAGCTTTTGTGATAATCTGTACATATCTATCAATATATATAAATACATATAATAAAATTGTAACTAAGCCGAATCTGTACATTAAATATTTCTTATTAAAATAATCATTATTATCGATACAGAGGCCGAATCTACAGTTATTAAAATTTTTGTCTGTCTGGTACCGCATCACAGAAAAACCACTGGAGGGATTTTGATGAAAATAGGTGGTTATCCGGGCCAACATATAGCATACTTTTTCGAGCGAAGCGAGGGTGAATCGCTAGTGTAGGATAATAATGATTTTTATTTCGAATTTAACTCTTTGTTGAGCCGTTACAATAAAGTAACAGACACATTTACTCAATCATTTACAGACTATTACATTTATAATATAAAGTATTATATGATATATCATAACACTATAATAATATAACTAGTATAAAACATTTGCAGAATTTGAATAGATTAGGGTTCTTACACAGTATGAAATACTCAAAGAATATCGGATAATTTCGATGGTCAGTGAAATTTTCAGTATATACCTATTGCTACCGACAAAGTATTAAGATGATAACTTAGCGTAAGAAGTCTATAGAGACAGGATGTGGACAAAATAAATAGGTCCTATTAGATTTTATATTTTCCTGTAGCTGAGATTAGTCTCTCTCTTATGAACACGTGGCAATTTTTACTGGACTTTAAAAAAGAAAATAAAGCGCTAACCGATTCTACACCTTACATCGAGAAGAAATAGAGTAAAAATTGGTAAATCACTTTCTCTGTCCCACGAATTATCTACTAGTGAAATTTTATAGTTTCTTTAATGATGTTTATCACTTTAACAAGTCACATAAAGCACTAAAATGAGGAAAAACAAATAAAATCTAGTTTAATTGAACGAATAAAACATTATTAGTTTTTCCCACTGTCACTGGAAAAATTTCATAATGCACATCTGTTAATGTCGTTGACCATCTAGTCATAAAATCAATACTGACTAAACCCGTGGGAATTCAGAAGCGTGAAAATTTAAAATAGTGTAGGCGCCGGCATCGTACCGCGCTAAATATAGCTAATTCTTGAGGATTGTCTGTCATCACCCTTATATATTGTTCTGGCCACTACCGCGATGCGGTGCGTGGTCACGTGCTGCCATTTTGTTGATGCGAAATTGAAATTCACTTAGAATAATGACATTGACTTTAAGATGATGTTGATGTAAACGATGTATCCATATAAATGTAAAAGTGTGTTTTTTGTTTGTTTGTCCTTCTTTCACTTTGAAACAGAGTGACAAATTGGCATGATTTTTTGTGTGGAGATAGTTGAAGGGTTGGAGAGTAACATAGGCTACTTTTTACTGCGGGAGACTATCTCATTCCCACGGGAAACACGTAATAATACACGCCACAACGATTCATCGTACCTAGGTATATATATATATATATGTATATATATATATATATATATATATATATATATATATATATATATATATATATATATATATATATATATATATATAGGCTATCTATTCCATAGTAACACTTATGTCATATCTACTAGCTACTACCTAACTGCTAGTTTAAATATATGTAACATACATAGATAAATGGATTCACTACATATGTAAATATTATAGTTGGGGTTTTCTCCTTGATTTTTTAATAGGTTTAATTACTAAATATATAGAACTTATATACTGCTTTTTATATATTAACTATATTTTTAAAACCTTCCATAAGAGGTAAATGAATAAAATAATTGCATAATACATTTTTACTTACTTTAGAAACATTACAATACATACTACACGTTATTCATTTCCTTTATTTTGATTTCTCATACGTAAGTAATATTTTGTTTGAAAATAAAATTTATAATGAAAATGAATTAAAGTAACATCTCTTGGACGATGTCCAATACACGAAATATGGACCCACCTGACTTCGGATATAAAATAATAAGTTATAGGCTTTATTTAATGTTTAATGTATAATATTTATTTTGGCTCACGCGTGCTTGACACATTACTCTGCTAAATATTTTCTAAATTAAAAGTAAAAAAACGTTGCGAATTCGTTACGTTTGGATTTTGGACTTTAGTAGCAGCAACTAAAGTGTCTTTATGTAAAAAAATATGTTATGTGTATTGGAAATTGGGGTTTTCATATTAGACTTCCGGTAAATATATTCTTTTTACAATAAGAGCTTGTAGTTTATATTTTTTTTATTTATTTAATCCTTTATTACACCGAAAAAAAGAAAAAAGAAAATTTAAAAAGTATACAAAAATGTGCAAAAATGTATTTCAATGTACGTATGACTAAAAGTGATCTCCTCCAGGCACATATCTAGAGCAATATATAATTAACCAATTTATCATTTATGACTTATAATTTTCTTTCACAAACAAAAAATAGTGCTGCCACAACAAATAAATAAATTACACATCTCTAACATTTTTTTTTTTATTTATTTAGTTGTTACTTGCAAAAACTTGGAAAAATGCCGCCCGTGTTATATGGGCCGTCCTTTTTACAAAAAAATATAACCTACATATTAAATACATATAATAGGTCCCAGAGGGAATCAAACCCGTCACTAGTCTTTTATCTATAGTAGATAACTCGGCATAACTCAAATATTCTTTTAAATTACTGATGATTAATATTGACAATGACACATTAAATGTTGTCGCTTTGCAATCTTAAAATATTTTTGCATTGGACTCAATTTTATGAGCGTATTTCATCGTATTCCAGCGTAGTTTGTCAAACGTCTGGCGTGTAGGAGGCGGGCTAGACCTTGTTCGAACAATGTATGCATATTTCACTTCTTTATAACTTTACGTGTTTCGTGTTTACATTGAGTCCGTGCCAATTCGCCTTAATACATTATGAAAGTGTTACATTTTAAGTTTTTTTCCTTATCGCACCAAAAATTTGGGTCGTGCATGCTAAATGACTCAAACGTTTTTGGGTTACTGGGAACGTATTTGCGGTTCGGATCTGAGTGTAGTTCTCTTAATCGCGAATAATTATAATGTTAACGACCATTGGCATAACTTGACAACATACATATAATTGTTTGGAATCGCGTATTGCGGTTGGTTGTGCATGTGTGTGTAAGTTGTTAATATGTGTATGAGACAAACGTTATTGGCTATGAAATAGGTCTAGATACTTTTTATTTACTCCGCAAATTTTTTTACAGGCTGATTTATTTAAAATTTATATGAGACCAATTAATTATTCATTTCTTTAAAAGAAAAATCTTATAATATACCAACACGATGAGATGAATGAAATGAATTTAATTAAAAATGTTCAGTACAGTTTACCTCATTGTGATATAGAAAAAATTGTCATGTCATATAAAATTAAAACAAAAGTTGAATTGCAGAAGAAACAGAAACAGAAAGTTGCAAAAAAATTGCATGGCAATAAGTAAAAGAAAGTCATTAGGAAAATTGCAACACGGGAAAACTCAGTAAAGTAAAATATACATATCATAAACATAATGTATTGGTTTTCGGGCTTTTCAATAGCCTTTCACAATTTATAGCGCTGCATGACCACGTTTCCCCATTGTTTGCCGAGTGGCCGCAAATAGCTAGATGTAAATAGCTCGGCCTTTGCACTATCATTTATAAACTAGTAGACGATAGTTAAATAATTTCCTCTCTTATAGTTATAATCCATAATATGAGCTATTGGCTAAAAGACCTATTTATTGTAATTTTTAGTGTTAAACTTACAAATATATAATTGACTAGTGACTCACCCTCGCTTCGCTCGGGTTCGTCCCTAGGTTGATTCCCTATAAAAACTTTCATCCCCATTTTCACCTCATTAAGGGATGATTTCCGGAATAAAAAATATTCTATGTCCTTTCCAGGGTCCCAAACTATCTTCTTACTAAATTTCATCTGAATCGGATTAGTAGTTTCGGAGCCTATTCAGTACAAACAAACAAGCAAAAACTCGATTAGATCAAAGAATCGATAGATTCGTGTTAAGAAAGGTTAATGATTTTTGGAACGGTCACGGTTTTGAAAAACAGTGATAGATAGATATACGATAAAGACTAGAGATATGAATAAAGTTCTAACGCCTAGATTTCGGTCTTTTGGATTCGTATTTCGGATTGTCCATTCTGACCTCGGTGATTAAATCCTTTACGGGACTGAGTATATAGATATATAATAACACTTCAGAAACTGCATTGGATTTACCTTTTAAAAGATTTAAAGTTACATTAAAATAAAATATTACTGAGTAAAGAATGTGTCGAGAAGAGTGATGGAAATAAATGTAGATAGATGGTGAGGGAGATGAAGACCGAAGAAAAAATGGATAGATTATGTGAGACAGTACATGAAGGGGTGAATGATGATGAGACGAGTAATAGGGGAGAATGGAAGAGGAAGACGTACTGCGCAGACCCCAAGTAATTTGGGAAATGGGTAGAGAGATGATAATTACTGAATAAAGCATATAATTCTGTTGAAGAGTTTCATGTTGATCAAAATATGTGGAATTAAGTTATATTGACCCATATGCGGGCTAGCTATAATAATAATAAATAATGTTGTATAAAAAAATTGAACCCAATATTTAAAAGAGCAACTGTTGAATATCTCTTTGGCTCCACTCAGCAGCTGTTTTTCGAGCCGGTGGTAGTTTCTGCACGGACTGACTACATGGACTCTCTTTTAATTGAATTTAAAGTTTGTATGTGTATATTTCTCCCTTACGCTTGAACGGCTGGATTATCTTATTGGTAAAAAAAAAAATAATAAAAAAAAACATTTCCTACACAGAACCTACGGGGAGCATATTCGGCGTGCCTCTATCTCAATGTGTAGAGACTGAACGAGCTCTGCGCAAGCACGGTGGTTCCAGAGCCTCTCTAGCATCGCTTGGAGCACTCGAAAAAGGTGATGATGTGAGTATCGCACACTCTACCACATTTTATAATGCATGCTATATTTATTTTTATATATAACACGTGTGGGACTTTAAAATAAATATATCTTTATAATACGACTTGATGTGAAAAATGGTTCAACCGGATAGTTTCGACGGTCAGTAAATTGAAATGAAACAGTACTTCAGGTAAGATAATAAAGAGTTTATTTAAAATTGTTAAACATTTGGAATACAGGGAAATCCCGGTTAGATGTTATTTATATATTCAAATATTACACGCTAGCAGAACCCGCGGCTTCGCACGCCCTAAAATTACAAATTAAATCTCTAAAAAGGTAGGTATCATACAAACTTTCACCCCCTATTCTACCCTCTTAGGGGTTGAATTTTGGAAAACGCTAAAATACGTAACTCATTATTTTTCATACGAAATTTCATGCAAATGCATATGTCCAAGGAATAAAAAGTTTCATACAAAATTTTATACCCTATTTCACCCCTTTGGGGGTTGAATTTTAAAAAATCCTTCCTTAGCGGTTACCTTCATCATATGGGGAATACTAATATTATTCAATTTTTTAGGCTTAAGAGTTTGGCCTGTACGTTGATACATCAGTCTATCACTTTTGCCTTTTATACATATAGATAGATACGAGTATGTTTTTAGATTTCCATTAGTGATGTGATAGGTTGATGCTTTAACAATTCAGTTTAATTACTCTTTATATTTTTTCCAATTTTTTTTCTATGATTAGTAACAATATACAATACTTAATTAATAACTATTTTAAAAATCTAAACTAGAAACAAATTAGAACTTTATAAACGTATAATTAATATTTTGTCAATTTTTTGCGGTAATGTTTAACAGTCGTAAACGCTTCACTCTAAAAACCTTGTGCGTTTCTTCTCTCATCGATTGGACTGTAGAACACCTAAACATATAAACTACATAAATTCCCAGAATAGTGGAGCAAAAATAGAAATAGCACAGAGCTATCCTATTTTTATTGGTACTTATATTAGCCTGAATGTGGTAAAGCTAACAATAAAATATATAATTCTATTCAACCAATTTATACAATTAAAATATTTCGATTTGGCTGTCTGTATAAGAATCCTACATTTTTTAAATTAATATTTAATTTATATACTGAACGTTAAAAGATATACCTGAGTATTCTTTAATTGAACTAACAGTTAATCTATTCAATTTTTGTCACCCCTTCTTACACCTATGAGAATTGCATTTTAAAAAAATCTTTCTTAGCGATTATATATTGTATTATTATAATAATACGATTTCAAAAGTTTGAAGCCCATAGATTACATATAATCAATCAGGACTAGAGACTTATTGACATGTAAAAACAAGTTGAAGTATCACACTACACGTATACTAAGTAGCTTTGCAGATGGGTATTGACTTGGGCCTATTTTGTGATTAGACGATAAACTAAATTTTAATTTTGAAAACCAAATTTTCGTTACCTTTATCAGTATTTATATAATAAACTTTTCATAAATTATATTTAACGAAACAACGTGTAAAGCATTCGGTATCCATTTATAACCTCAGCTATTACAAACATATTTATGATAATCTCGATAGTTCAGATATTATAACAAACGGGTGCACATAAATTATTCTAACGTCATAATACACAGTCTGGTGAGCCACCAGTCTTACTTGAACTTTAGGGATCTAGGGATATCTGAAACGCGCAAAGTGAGGAAGGAAACAAGGGATCTTGTATAAGTGGTCGGGAAAACGATTTGGCATGCGGCATTCGAGGTGCAGAAATAGTTCCCTATTGCACGCCAAGACACGTAATAGTTCGTGTTGCACCTGGACCTATCCACCATTGTCCCCACAAATGCAACGACGAATTTCACTTCTGATCGTATCTTATTTGTTAAATTTAGAAAATATTTACTGCTTATATAAAAATTACTATTACTTTTTCGTCCTATGTTGAGTTTTTTGTTGTTAACATGTACCTATGTATGAATGTCAGTAATATTTGCCGTTCTGCTTATTCTTTTAATCTTATGTTAATTACATTTTATAAAAAACATTTCAAAGTCAAAAAAGGTAATTTAAAGGTATATAAAATTAAACTAATTAAACACAGGCAAAGTCTAATCACAAAAATATTCTATAATGTACTTTATAAAAATTGATTGGATTGAATTATTAGATGACCGTGAAATCTCGGATGCTGTTAATGTTTTTTATGAAACTATATTTAAAATTGTTAATGATCTTATTCCAATTAAAATTGTAAAATATAATAAAAATTATCCCTGTTGGTACCCTAGATCCTTAATAAAAGTTATTAATGAAAAATTAAAGTATCATAGGAAATGGAAAACTTATAACAGAACCTCTGATTATGATACGTTTAGTATCTTACGTGATCGTGAGAAAAGGTTACAATCTAAATATTATGATTTGTACATTTCAAATTCTGAAAGTAAAATTAAAGAATGTAGCAAATTCTTTTGGTCATTTGTCCGATCCAAAAATTCTTCCTCTAATATCCCTGAGATTATGCAACTAGGAGAAATAACTGCCTGTGACGGAAATGAAATATGTTCTCTTTTTAGTAATTATTTTGAATCCGTTTACGAGTCACCATCCTTAATCAACAACAATAATCGTGTGAGTACCTCAAGTGTGAATAGTTTTGTTAGCATAGGTTCGGTTACACTTTCTCCGTTTATTGTACATAAATACCTCTGTAAACTAGATATAAATAAGGGATACGGGCCTGATGGCTTGCCTCCTATTTTTTTGAAGATGTGTCGTAGCTGTTTATCCCTTCCTATTTATTTGTTATTTCAAAAATCTATTTGTAGCGGCGAAATGCCTCAACTGTGGAAACAAAGTTATGTGGTACCAGTTTTTAAATCAGGTGATAAGCACAATGTTAAAAATTATAGACCTATATCTAAATTATGTACTATTGCTAAACTTTTTGAGAAAATTATATATGACTGTGTTTTTCCTATCCTACGAACCGTTATAATTCCTCAACAGCATGGCTTCATAAACAAAAAATCTGTAGAGTCCAATTTATGTGAATTTGTTCATCAGGTTACTACCGCTATGGATCAGGGTTTCCAGGTGGACGTGGTGTATACCGACTACTCAAAGGCATTTGATAAAATCTGTCATGTAACCTTAATTCGTAAAATTGAAGAACTCGGTATACATGGCGACCTCCTCCGTTGGCTTACTTCATACCTTAGAGATCGTAGCCAGGCGGTTACAATTAAAGGTTACTGCTCTACGTTCGTGCCTGTTACTTCTGGTGTGCCCCAAGGTTCTCATCTTGGACCCCTTTTATTTAATTTATTCATTAATGACATTATTGCGGTATTTAAACATTCTTCAATTCTACTCTATGCTGATGATATGAAGATATATAAAACCATAAGTAAACCTTCTGATTGTAGTTTATTACAGGATGATTTGAATGAATTGTGTAAGTATTGCAATGATAATCTCTTACAACTTAATATAAAAAAGTGTAACGTAATACCGCAAAAAAAATACTATTAATTTCAAGTACACTTTAAACGAAAATCTTATTGAACGGGTTTTTGGGGTGAGAGATTTGGGCATTCACCTTGATTCCTCGTTAACCTTTAGTCAACACTATAGATATGCGACTGCAAAAGCCTATCGGATGCGTTTTGTTCTTAGAATTAGTAAAGATTTTAAAAATAATACCACCCTGATTCTTCTCTTTAACGCATTCGTTCGCTCTATACTAGAATTCGGTTCAGTGGTTTGGAATCCACATTACAAAGTCCACATTCGAGAAATAGAGATTCAAACAAAACATTTAAGATCTAGATGTTCCGCTACTGATCAAGTTATTCCTAATTTGACCTCTCTGGAAAAACGTCGTAAGGTAAAGGACCAAACATTTCTGTTGAAATTACTACATAATATTATTGACTCTCCATTTCTTCTTAACATCATTAATTTCCGTTGTCCTAGACAATCTTCGCGAATTAAATCTTTATTTTATTCAAATACTACACGTACCAAATATGCACAAAATGCCTTCATTCATCGTTCTTGTTTATTATATAACAAAGAATACTGTTCAATTGATTACTTTACGGGTTCGTTACAGAAGTTAACTCAACAAATTAAGAAAATAACCTAGTTTAAATTATTTTTATTTGTATTAAATTATATTTGCGACTTTTTATTATTAACTATAATTATGTAATTATTACTAAAACATTAATTATTTTCTATTCATATGATTATTATTTTATTTAATGTTATTTTTATTGTAATATTTGCTCGCATTATTCTATGTAATATTTAATTGTGGAAACTTTATTGGTCAATGATTTATATTTTATGTTTTGTTTTTTAATTTGTATCAATTTGTACTGTTTGTTTCCCAAATAAAATAAAAATAAAATAAAAAATAAAAATATCGTAAACCCATACATTTCATTACATTTTCATAAACTCGCGACTCACCCTCGCTTCGCTTGGGTTCGTTCCTATGTAGGTACGTTTTAACGCTTAGTGCGTAATAGATAGACTATATATTATATATTTACATAAGAATTATGAGTTATTGTAGGTTGTATTATAACGTGTTTTCCATGGGAATGAGATAACCATCCGGGGTAAAAAGTAGCCTATGGTACTCTCCAGCTCTCCAACTACTTCTAACTATAGCCCTACAGCGACTCCACACAAACCTTTCGACGTGAAAGACGGACAAACAAACACACTTTCACATTTATAATATTAAGTATGGATAATTTACAACTCTAGTCTACAGTGTAAATAGTGTAATCCAGGAGGTCGTTAGAGGTTGGATACATCGTATTCAAACCAATCTTATATCTTTTCTGGTAAATAAACAGTTGCAAATTGAAGAATAGCAATTTCCCTCCGTCAGATTTTTTAGTAGTAGCGCGAATTTCTGTTAAACGCCCGTGAAACTGGCTCGTTAAATTAAATGCTTCGGTTTGTTTTCGGTTTACAGTTTACACCTAGTAAAATTATACGGCGAATATATGTAGCTATGCATATTAAATAATTTTAGAAATATTTGTATTTGAAGGATGTTATAATTATAATAGAGACAAACAGAAGATAAAATAAAATAACTAAAAGGCTACTCCTCAGATTTATAATGCATTAGATTTGTGTGATAAGTTTCATTTGAAGCGTCAAATCAATCTCGAGATTCTGAAACTTTGTTTTGCACTTATTCTTCATAAGTCATTATTTGTGGATCAATAGAAGTACATATGTAGTCGATGTGACAATCTATCCATACTAATATTATAAATGCGAAAGTGTGTTTGTTTGTTTGTCCTTCTGTCACGTCGAAACGCAGTAACAGATTGGCGTGATTTTTTGTGTGGAGATAGTTGGAGGGCTGGAGAATGACATAAGCTACTTTTTATCGTGGGAGATTACTTAATTCCCACGGGAATACACGTTACAATACAATTAAAAAAATATATTTATTATCAGAATTATTTGAAACTTGATATATACATATATATATATATATATATATATATATATATATATATATATATATATATATATACTCTTCAATAAAATATATATCAATCTTCAATATAATATACGTGATAGCATTTTTCAAAATTCATCCTATAAGGGGGTAAAATAGGGGATGGAAGTTTGTATGAAACTACCTTTTTAGCGATTTTTTTATAATTTTAGCGCGAGCGAAGCCGCGGGTTCTGCTAGTTGTACAATAAATGAAGTCAAGAGCAAGTGTCGAAAATCTAGAATCTGAATATCGTTACAGATGTTATTGTATTGAAATGTATTTTCAGATTTTGAGTACATTCAATATCATTGAAAATAGTTTAAGAGGTTAATAATAATGTTACAGAAATAAATTTATTTTGAACGGTTATGAACATAGTCAAAGTAAAAAATACACTCGTTGAGATTTTATTTTGGTCAGATAACTTTATACGCCTGCCTAATAACCTGTGGAAATCACTAATAAGATATACATATAGGATTATAACACCCTAAGACCTGTATGCAAAAAATTATGTCGAGACGGTGCATTTCGATCCAAAATAGTCTCAATTTTTTGCATATATAATATTGATAGTGATAAATTTTAACTACTAAAATAACATCAATTAAGGCAAAGCATTTATTAGTTTCAAGATGTTTAAGCCATCAGTTGCTGTTGCTGTAGTAGACGATACCGTAGACGTGCGTAGGAGTGCTTGCACACGCTTAATAATATGACACGCGAATCGACCTATGTTTACTCGATACATCAAACTAATGACAGCGCGCGAGAGTTTTGATTTATGTTCGCAATTCTGTAGTTTACAGGTACCACTCGAAATAGAACGGTTTGTGGAACTATTAGCCCGTCCAGATTGTTTCGACTTTGTGTTTAAAATGATTATTTTGTTCTTATTTTAGTCTTCATAAATAACGATAAAATTACATGTAGGTTTAATAAAAGTATTTTATCTATAAGTTCGTAATTTCAAATATCTTGCCAATATAGGTGACACGCCATTTATTATTTCAACTAGCGACTCACCCTTACTTCGCTCGGGTACGTTCCTAGGTGATTATTTAAATTGACATTTTTTTTATTTATGAACCGATTGAAACAAAACAAATACTAAATGTTAAGTAAAGCTTACCACAATATATTAGTGAAACCCGCACACATATCGGTTTAACCGTTTCTGAGATTAGCGCGCACAAACGCACAGATAACAATACTAAAAATCATTGTTTTAGATTCTATTGCGTTAATAAAGACCCCAAATAATAATTTTCTTAAATATTTTTCATGTACAGACAGCGATCAGTTACACTTTTATTATATGTATGGATTACAACAATGAGTTTTGATACATAAAAACACTAGCTTGGATCTATATAAGTATATGAAGGGACTCACATATATAGTATATTGTATATACATATAGAAATTTTATGACTATTATTTCTAATTAATTATAGCTATCTTTTATTACATAGTAAACGTTTGATTTAAAGTCATGCACAAATTTACAACACGGAAGTTGTTGATTATAGTATTGTAAATCTAAAGAAATCATAAAATGGCTGTCGAGCCATCAAAGACACAGTGACATTCTATCCCCTTACATTTTAAAGTAACAGATGGTTGAAAATTGAATTGCTAGTACTAAAAAATTAAGTGTGTACTCAAGGCTGAATGTGGACTGTTTTGTTATAGACAAAGTATAAAAATTAAAAATAATTTTATCTAAAAACATGTCTCCTCAGAAATATTGTATTTTTCACAATCGATAAAAGATAATATATTCAATTAATTATCATTTGAAAATTATATCAATCGTCGTCAATGTTCATCAATACTATCTATACAAATATTATAAAGAGGTAAAGTTTGTGAGTTTGTGACGTTGTAGGGGGTAATCTCTGGATCTACTGAACCGATTTAGATGAAATTTGGTAAGAAGATAGTTTGAGATCCTGGGAAGGACAAAGGATAGGAATATTTATTGAAATTATTTATTATACGCTTACTTCTGACTGTAACTTTGCACAGGTATAAATACTGTTATTAATTTCCAAAAAATTACAATTTGACAAGTCAGTCCGTGAAGTTACCACCGGCTCGGAAAGTGGTTCCGCTAAGAGCCGACGTCAAAAGCCATTAATTTAAAGCACTATAATATTCCAAACAAATGATAGCATTTATTAAATCATTAAACAATAGCCAGATCGGTCCCAATAGGTCAAATTTGACGTAGCGCAGCGTCACGCTGACGTCACTCATATCTGGTTACCTGAACGGCCTTAGAGCGGCTGTTTTCATTAAGGCCACGATAATTTTATCGTATGACGCGTCTCGCTCATCCCGATACTAACCGAAATAGATAAGCAATTTCGACAGGTTATATCCGTGTTGCTACTCGCTGACCGAACCCCCTAAAGTCCATGAACTTTCGTATAAAAATATATGGTTATAAATAAATTGAATTCGTACACACAAAACTATTTTGTATAAATCAAAAAATATATCTACTTTATTCAAATAGACTTTTACTGTCTGTACAATGTATGTCGATGACAAACCTACCACCGGCTCGGAAGGTAGTTCTGGAAAGGGCCGGCAAGAAATTCAGCAGTTACTTTTTTAAAAATTGTATTTGTTTACATTATTGTAATACAATCATTATGTGCTTATCTTATAAGAAGGATATATTTATGAAAAGAAGTCGAATAGATAGCTAGTAGCTACCACTGATGGATACTATATTATTATTTTGTTAATAGTCTGAATTATTAACAGCCTGAGTGGAGGATTTGTTTAAATATTTAAATAGGTACCATAAAAAATCTGCAATATTTTCATTTAAGTTTAAAAATTAAAGTTTAAGTAATTAAATATAAAATTATATTTGCCAGAGTTAAATGGAAACCTTCATATGATAAATAGCAATCGTGCTCTAGAGAAGAGTAAATTTATGAAATACATACTAGTGACTCACCCTTGTGTTTCGTCCCTAGCTTGCTTCCCAATACAAACTTTCATCCCCATTTTCACCCCCTTAAGGGATGATTTCCGGGATAAAAAGTATCCCATGTCTTTCCCAGAGTGTCAAACTATCTTCTTACCAAATTTCATCTAAATCGGTTCAGTAGATCCAGAGATTACCCCTACAACGTCACAACAACAACTCACAAACTTTACCTCTTTATATTAGTATAGATTGGCACATGAGTTAAATTCATATTTTCACTGAATATAATAATATTGGTGATAAACAGA
This sequence comes from Brenthis hecate, assembly GCA_951806755.1. Taxonomy (NCBI): domain Eukaryota; kingdom Metazoa; phylum Arthropoda; class Insecta; order Lepidoptera; family Nymphalidae; genus Brenthis; species Brenthis hecate. The sequence goes on along the minus strand of OX638259.1, from coordinate 10,475,875 downwards.
CGTACCTATATATCAACTGCATAAATCTATCTCCATAAATCAAACAATATATCCACATAACAATATATGAAAAACGAGCTCTCTTTTGGTCTGTTTTAAGATCTAGAAATTACAATTAAAGTTTATAATTTAGGCTTTTTAAATATTAAGATATAGTTGTTGTTGACAGGTTTAAAGTAAAAAAAAAACCATATAAGCAAGTCGAATATTAAAAATGATCAAGTATTTTCAGTTGCACCGGTGGTAGGACTCCGTCAAGCCTGAGGAGTCCGACTGGATGGGTACCACCCCCTTATCTATTTCTCCCGCCAAGCAACATTAATTGCATTTTTGTATTCCGGTTTGAAGGATAAGGTAGCCAGCGCAATTACAGGCAAGAGGCATATCATCTTAGTCCTCACAGTGATAGCGTACTGGGGTTCTGCAGTTTTGTTACGTAAAACCTAAGTGCATGAACCGTATGTGTTATGGGCCACAGGTACCGGTTTCTATCAGGTGGGCTGTCTGCTCGTTTATCACTAAGTACCATAAAAAAGTCCGTCATCGAGTAGTCGGAGAGTAGAAAGCGCTACGAATTTTAACACGCTTCTTTCACTTTTTACAGTATTGACATATCAATGTATATTTAAATTAAAACTCGCTTATAATCATATGTTGCAGTTTAAAATAATAACCAATAACGATCTTGACGAGAAAGATTTATTTGCAATGAAAATTTTACGCTTGTTTACCTACAAATCAGTGTAAGTGCTTCACTGACGTCTTGAAGTATCACTCATCATAAACATCGTCTTGAAGTATCACTCATCATAATTGTTCATTTCTTCTGACTTTTTGAGTTTACCATAGGATTGTAGAAAGTTAAAAAAATACTATATATTTTTTTACAGTTTTATCTGTAAAATTATATTTAAACGTTTATTTTAACTCTGTGTGCTTTTGGATAATCTAAGATCTTTTTAACCGACTTCCAAAAAGGACGAGGTTCTCAATTCGTCGGAATCTTTTTTTTATGTATGTTCACCGATTACTCAAAGACGCCTGAACCGATTTGGAATTTTTTTGTTTCAAAGCGTATACTTTCCAGGTGGTTTCATATAAATTTTATCGAAATCGGTCGAGCGGTTTTTTAAATAAATCAACAATAAATATATTTTTAAAATAAATTGTCTAGTCGAATATGTTATGAAAAAACTTTCTAGTTACAAATTACCTGCTTATTACGTCTACACTAAAAATAGAAAAATAAAAACATTAAAAAAACCGACTTCCAGGCACTAAAATGTAAAAAATAATTAAACGGGGGTTTTCGTTTAGATGAAATTTATAGATATATCTAATACCGACAATATTTTAAGACATGAATATCTAATAGGTAAATATTAAATATTTTACGTATCGAAATATATGAGATTTGCTTTGCATCGGCTGGCACCGACTTCAAAAATATCTGATTATCTATTCTAAACGAAAAACCCCGTTTAGTTATTTTTTATATTTTAGTGCTTGGAAGTCGGTTTTTTTTAAGTTTTTATATATTAGAAGAATAATTGCAAATAATTTACTACGTAATTTAATGGAGGGCAATAACTATATATGGGAAAGGTGCCATGAACGGGACAAATTTATTTTGTGTAAAATTTTGAGCAATAAATGAGATATAACAAAAAAGCTTATAAGATAAACTTGATAATTACTATGATTTTTGGGTGTTTTACTAAGTAGCTAATTATATAATATTATTATAACTAAGGGTTGTATGCAATTGATCGATAAATAAAATATATCAAGTAAAATAATTATAATAAATATGTCTGTCTGACCTCGTTGTCCAAAATATTGTCTAATGTAGACAAATAAATTTGACCTAATAACGTGTTATTTATCTAGAATTTAAAACACTTTTCAGAGCGAATCCTGTGATTCCGGTGAATGGGGCTGGTCTGGTTTAGAAGAAGGAGGCAGTGGTCCTAAAGTGCCAGCATTGGTATCCGCGTGTTTAACGCATTTGAGAAGACACGGTCTTCGCACATTAGGTCTTTTCAGAGTGTCGTCCTCTAAAAAGAGGGTTAGACAGGTGAGCTAATCCCGATCAGAACATACAAAGTTTTAGTTCAACATATAAATTAAAAAATAAAACTTGCGCTTGGATTCCTATAGATAGATAGAACTTTAATCAAATTAACTTAATTTATTATAATTTCTCAATATTATTACTATTAACAATATATTAATTCAACTCCTATGATAAAAATCACAAAATCTGATCTAATCAGTTAAACCAATTAAACAACAATCGATTAAAAACAAACAGCTTACATTTAACTTATAAATAAAATCACTAATATGCAATTCACATCTTATGATTAGTAAACGTTAAACAAAGTACACTTGATATACCAAACACTCATTACAAGCGGTTGCTATGACAGAAAATAAAGCAGTAAATGTAGCCAAGGCGAGTTTACGGATCCGATTCGTACACGCGCAGTAAGAATAAAACATTGACCGACAAAATTAGATGTTTTCCAACGTATTGGCCATTGCAATCGATTCGCGTCGTTGACCCAGTTTGGGGTAATTTATTAGAAACTAGCTAATCCTTCAGACTTTGTTTTGTCTGTGTTACCTTGTAGGTATTCGTGATAAATAAGACCTAGATAGTAATTTATAATGCATAATATATTAGTCAGCAAATTTTTATTTAATTTTTTTTTTAAAGTATGTTATTTGTATATTCTGAAATTTTATTTCCTCCTTAACAAAATTTCATCATTTCCAGCTACTATAATACATCCATCTTAACTAAATCTCATTATTCCTCTAAGTTTTATCAACTTGAGTCATAAAAAAACCAGATAAACATACATACAACGTAATCAATAGAATAGAAACTAAGATGCAGTAAATGAAACGCTTTTATATCATCTGGTATCGAGTAAAGATGTAGTAACAGCTGACTGTATTTACGTTAGTGAATGAATATTGTTACACAAATAGCTGCAGGATGTGTATGAATTATGATCTCGCCGCAAATTTTATATACACAAAAACAGCACAAGTCTTGTTCTCATCGTACAATAATACCTGGTTTTATACTTACTTTTGTCTGTGGAAAGTTTGAGTGTGAAAAGTAAAATTTAAATTATAATCAATTTCTAATTCTAGAATATAATCCATCAATTGGTATTTATTAAAGAAACAAACACACTAATGCAAAAATTATTCTAATGTGTACTAATCAATTAAAACTCTTAAGAGTGAAACAGATTCTTGAAAATTATACGAACGGTCCCATATTTCATTAAGGTATAACGCTTTAATAATACTATTATTAAAGTGGTTAGTTATGAACTCTTAAGGTATATTCACAATTAGTGAACATGCGCTAAAATTAGTAGTCCTCCATTTTGAAGAACAAAAATTTTAGGACACTAAGGAAATAAAAATACTAAATAGAAGTAGGATTGCAAAGTAAAGAATAATTTTCCACTTCCAGCTCAGAGAAGAATGGGAGCGAGGCCAGGAAGCAGCGCTAGATTCGGCGGTCTGTCCGCACGATGTTGCTACCTTGCTTAAGGAGTTTCTACGTGATTTGCCCGATCCATTGCTTTGCAGGGACTTGTATCCAGCTTTTTTGAATACACAAAGTAAGGTTTAGCTTCTAAGCATCAGAATTTATAATTGCTAAAGCCTTGAGAAATTATCTCGAGTCTCTTATAAAATATCGATGTATAAATAGCATAACTTGTATCGTCACAGTTTAAGTAGAGAGTTAGAGAATGGTATGATTGGATCACATAAATCACACTCTACTTGGACGACGATGAATTCTACCTCCTTCCTACTTTTCCCTCGCCCTATCCCTTGTTTTTCTTCATATTATGTGGTATAGCGCAAGTGCTACCTAAGGGGTAGTTAACAAAAAGTTGATTATCAAATTTGTAGTGTAAAAAACAAAGCGACATAAGACTATTCAAGATAATTATTTAAATGAGTTCTTTGAATCTAAATGGTATTTTCATTTTATATTTGAATCAAAGACATGATTGATATTTGAAATGAAGTTTATTATATTGAATTTAAAATAAGCTATTTTCAATCAAAGTACGCTAGCAGGGCAACATGTTTAAACTAGTTTCGTTTTCTCCTTCCCAAAGAAAACAGAAACCTTTATAGGATCACTTCGTTGTCCGTCTGTCTGTCTATTTGTTTGTCTATCAATATTTAGGCCCTTCTTCTCAGGAAAGCGTGGAGGTATCGAGTTGAAATTGATATCAATTACACAGATCTGCAATCTGAAGCTGTGAAAAATCCAACTATTCTATTTGGCGCACAGACAATTAATGGATGTTAAGTTACTAATAACAAATAATTTCTCCTTCCAGAAATCCGTAACCGTCGTCTTCAATGGGAAGCTCTACGTTTAATCGTACAGTTGCTCCCGGCGGCTCACCGAGATACTCTCAACGCGCTGCTTTCCTTCCTCTCCCAACTGGCCCAGAATGCTGAAGATGGTCAGCAACCCGGCAACAAGATGGATGCTGCTAACTTGGCAACTATCTTCGCTCCAAATATCCTTCACCGGAATAAACCTAATGAGACCGCTAGGTATGTGTTTATTCAATTAGCAATGAATGATAATGAAATGAAAATGAAAAAATGACAAAATGATTTACATTACGGCTACAGGTTTTTTTGTTAGAAAGTCTCAGTAATAGTCCGGAGTTGAGATGTTGTTAGAATTAAACAGCTATGCTTCAGAGAGTGCGTAAAGTCGTCGGTTCTGCTCCTGGTTTGTTGACTGTTATTAAAGTTCTAATTATGTATCAAAATTTCAAATCTGGTAATTTAGAGAGTAAAAGGAATAGAGACTGTATTTGAGTTTATACTTGTGCACTATAATATCGCACAGTTGGCTAGTTACAATGAGATTAGCTGTCATAGTCGAAATCGGTTAAAATGTAGTACTGTGTATTATTTCTCGACGTTGAACGGTTTAGTGGATTCAGGCGAAATTGCATACTGATAAACTTCGATCTGGAGTACTGTGAAGTCTACGGTTAACTTAAAGATGGGTACATACAATCTATACTAATATAATAAAGAGGTAAAGTCTGTGAATTGTGAGTTCGTGACGTCGTAGGGGGTAATCTCGGGATCGATCGAACCGATTTAAATGAAATTTAGTAAGAAGATAGTTCGAGACCCCGAAAAGGACATAGGATACTTTTAATCCTGTAAGTCATCCCTTAAGAGGGTGAAAATAGGGATGAAAGTATGTATGGGCTACCAACTTAGGGACGAATGAGTCGCCAGTTTACGTGTATGCCATGTCTCTGAGTGTCGCGTCTCGCCGGTGTGCAGCGCGGAGCAGCTGTCGGAGCGCGCGGACGTGATCAACGTGGTGCGGCAGCTGGTGGAGCGCCACGCCGAGCTGTGGGCGCTGCCGGCCGAGCTGCTGCACGAGGCCTACATCCACCTCGCGCACAGCGCGCCCGCGCGCCTCGACGCGCTGCTGCTGCGCCGCGCCGGGTGAGCCCCCCCCCCGCCGCACACCCACATACACGACGACACATCACGCTTCTCCTTATACACTGTACACTATACACTCTCATCATATATAAACTCACATCATGTACCGATGATACGAGCACGCTCCATGCCTACAGACACTAATTTTCTTAATTTTTTTAATTTTACTTTTCGGTTTTTTGCGATAGATTGAATTAATTCTTTCAAAATGTGTTACATTTTATTGAATATGCTACTTTCGCTGTAACATCCTCTTCTTATTAACCTTAACCATTTTCGTTCGCATAAACATAATATTATTTAGCCAGATTCATCATCATTCAACTATCATATACTTCCTATATACACTACATATATATATATATATATATATATATATATATATATATATATATATATATATATATAAAATAAAATACATATTAAAATAAATTTCTGCATTTTTTTTTAATATATAATTAATTAAAACATTATTATATTTCTTACCCCAGATGCGCATCGGAATGTCCAAACACAAACTCAGAGAGCAAGCGGCTGTGGTCGCGCGAGAGCTTCCTGCACGCGGCCGCCAACACCGCTGCTACGCCCAGGTACAAAAAACGATAAAAACATACATTAAACACATATTTCATACTTAAAATACAAATATCAAATAAGTACTAGACACAATCAGCGACAAAAAATGTCCTCAGCCAAATGAGCGCTCATTTGAATATTTAAACGCGCTTTTCCTTTTTTTTGTTAAAACAACATTCAAGTTACATTGTTGTATATTTATATACAACGAGTACAAACATTCGTGCTCACCACACAAATAAATGCCCCCAGCGGAACTCAAACCCGCGACCGCTGGCACATCAAGTAGGGTCACTACAAACTGAGCCAAATGTGTCCTCAAATATTATTTATTAGTCTGAGTATATTATATTATACTTAATTCCATATAAGTATAGGAAATATAGGAATTAACATTTGAGGCGAAGTGGTTTTACATTAACAGATGCGTGAAGCTTCTCACACCACACAATATTTGCTTTTCAGTGAAACCCATATCATTAAGTAACTTACACGTACACATACATCACATTCACGCTTCTTCAGCTAATTGTAAAAAGGAGAATTTTAAGTAAAACCGTTTAAAAAAATCAATCTATACATATAACGAAATTCTAACTGAGTCCAATCAGTACATACATTACTTACATATTTTTTGGAAATTCTTATTATAATAGACATTATTATCGACACAGAGGCCGAATTTATAGTTTTTAGAATTTTTGTCTGTCTGTCTGTCTGTCTGTCTGTCTGGGAATACATAATGAGAAAACTATTGGACAGATTTTGATGGGTGTGATGATAGCTGGTTATCCGGGTCCACTTATATAGAATACTTTTTACTACTAAAATATCTCATCTCTAAGAAATCTATACTAACCGTTAAGACGTACGAACCCAAGCGGAGCGAGGGCGTGTCGCTAGTAGTACATATAATCCCATAAAACATTTATTGATTTATAAAAAGACGTTACTTTTACAGACAGTCAATTTTCACATTACATTTTCTCATACTCGTATGAGTTACCAACGTACATACTTTTTACTAAATCTAAAAAGATAAACTAGAAGTGATGTTTTTAAAATTATCCCATTCTTGGGGTGGAAAAAATACTACACTCACTTATACCTACTTAAAAAAACTTGTGAAATCAATACATTTTATTGTGGAACCATTCAAATTATTCAACATTTAAAATTTTCAAACAACAAAACAATTAATCATACACTGTAAAGCTAATTATAGTAATTAAACTAGCGACTCAGCCTCGTTCGCTCGGGTTCGTCCCTAGGTTGTTTCACCATACAATTTTCATTCCCATTTTCATCCCCCTTAAGGGATGATATCCTGTATAAAAACTACTCTATATCCTTTCTAGGGTCTCAAACTATCTTCTTAGCAAATTTCATCTAAATCGGTTCAGTAGTTTCGGTACCTATTCTGTACAAACAAACAAACAAACAAACAAACAAACAAACAAACAAACAAAACAAATCAAATCTTTCCTCTTTATAATATTAGTGTAGATATAATTAAAGAAAAAAAATACACATAAGGAAACAAATTTAAAATCGCACATAATATGCATAGGATCGAAAGGGGCCGGCGTTCCCGCGCCGCCTCCGACACCTCATCCGCTTCTCTCGCTTCCACCATCACATTTCTCACGAGGCGAGCCCGCGTACAAATTATGCTTGCTTTAAACACTCAGACTAAACAATTATATAGATGGAGTCCGCCAAAATAAATGTCAACTCGAAAACAGTAGCATGGTATACTGTTTATGCTACCATTCTCGATTTTGCCATACATCTATGTATATGGCTTTTTTTAAATAAGAAGGGAAATTTGACATAATATGTACTAGTTATTTAATATATATTTTTTTTAGAATAAAATGGACCCAGTTATGCAAAAAACAGCCATGTGCGTAAAAGAACCAACAGAGTTATAAGCATTTTATTATAAAAAATAAAAAAAATATATAAAAAATAAACAATACTTATATAAATATTGTTCAATTTTAAAATAACCAGAAAAACAAAACATAACCCAAGTGCAACTATCGACAGACAAATGCTTATAACTCTGTTGGTACTTTTACGCACATGGCTGTTTTTTGCATAACTAGGTCTAAATATGAATAATAAAAGTAACAGTTTATTTTTCAGTATTTTTGAAACATTAGTTCTCTTCCTCTCGAAAGGCAACATATTAGCTTATTTTTTATTATATAGTATTTTTAATTATTGAGATCTTTTTAATTATTACTCAGTATACAAATTGTCATTTTTATACTATTTTAAAACATTATTGTTTGGCTTCATGTTTAGTTCCATGATACTCTATCTATATTATTCCTTAGTCTGAGATATTTATATTTGCATGAGAGCAAACTGATTGTTGTTGTATTTCCAATTGACCCTTTCCTCAAATTAGTCCTGCGTTTTATTAACGTCGTAATTCCTAAAAAATAGAACAATACACGCAAAACTCAACTAAGATGGTGCCACTAGCATAAGAGGTTAAATAAAAAACCTACCTCTGTATAAATAAAATTTAAAGGCAGTAATAGCTTAGTTGTAACGTACTCACTTGTAAAATCAAGTGAAGCGAGTTCTAATCCCGGGTCTCAGAATTTTTTTTATTGTGCAAATCATTCTCTAGGTGATTGAAAGAAAATATCCTAAAATTGAATTTAACTGGTTTTCAAAAGACGTGTAAAGTTTTCGAACAACCAACCCGCACTTGGCCAGAGTGGATCCCCCTCGCATTAAAGGGAGGCCCGTGCCCAGCAGTGGGACGTTAAAAAGGGCACGTTATTAAAGCATACGATAAATGTACAAACTGACTTGAATAAACTAAATTCGCTCGTTAATTTTTATATTAAATAAAAAAAAATTGTGGATCTTTACAAGTCTCTTATTTTTTTCAAATGAATGTAAATAAATAATCAACTATAAGAAAAAGATAGTCATATTAGTTTTTACAATGTCTTACAAATATTTTAGTGATTTACAACTTTGACATATTTGCAGATTTGTTTTATTTTTATCGATATAATATACATTATTTCAATATGCTTTTCTACAGCTAAAAATATGAAAATATAAAATCAAACATAACATCCACATGATCTATACCTATAATAAATCAATCAAAAACATAAAATCCGAAAAGATAGTTTTATGTAAAATGTCAATCAAAATTATCAAAAAAGTACTAGATATACAATTCCATGCAAAAGTTCTCTTAAAGCTTTCACCAATTGTGTTTAGGTAATTCTAGTTGAAATAAATATACAACGATGTAAATTAAATTGTAAGCGCGCTCAAATCTTCAAATGAGCGCTCATTCGATGAGGATTTTTTGTCGCTGACTGTGGTGTATCTAATACTTTTTTGATCGATGTAGTATATCAAGTATTAACAGCCTTAGTGTGAAGATTTACCTGAAACATCTTTGTATTTATAAATTGTAAATAATTAGCATGTAATAGTTTTTGATTATATATGTGTAAAAAATTACTTGTTTAGTTAGATGTGCTTCATGTGTAAAGTAACCACTTAAATACTTCAATTTTTTATTAAATAATTATACTTATGGCGTGATGGCGTGAAAAAGAAAAATCGTTTTCATTATATAATATAGAAGATTTTTATTATATTGTAAACAAACATATATTTTCTAATATTTTCAAACTGCTTAACAAATCATGAACTTTTAATATGACATGTTAAAATAAAATATATAAAAACTGGACATCGCAGGTTCGATTTCAGACTGTTCAATATTTCTAGACTAGATTGCAAATGCCATTAACTCTATGCTTTATTATATGTCAAGACTTTATTATGAATCTAAAATGGAGGCTTATAATTTATAAATAGCGTGAAAAGCGAAATTATAAATACACTTAAAAATCAGTATCCCAATGAGTCCATTTTGAAAGTTCCTCCAAGAACCTTCAAAGGAAATTCAGTGGCAAAATTTGAATGATATACGAAATTGTGAAAAATACGTATTTATTTTATAAAATCGCCTTTCACCAATAAGAATTTTTCGCTTTCATTGTAATATAAATGTTATTTACCAGAGTACGCAGTAGTGAAGAGCGAGCTAGTAGCGGTATAGTGAGTTCACCGCCGAGAGACTCCGCGCCGGACTCCAATGACTCTGCTAGCGACTATAATGAGGTGACCTGTACTTTATATTTGTATTAATCGTGTCTTATTAACTGTCTAGTGGCTAAGATATACCTACGGCTGCAGATCTGAACGTCCTGGGTTCGAATCCCGAGTCGGGTCAAGTTTAGTCTTTGTGCTCGTTAAGAAAATACCAGTAACAGCTCAGAGTTGGGAAGTTGGCACCGTTTCACCTTAATGCCGAGGCAGAGCACGTAAAGCTGTCGGTCCTGCACCTGATCTCATACCGCGAGTGTTAAAATGACATCACACCGGAGCCGAGTCTAAAAGTGAAAGGGATAGAGAGTGCACTTGTGTCTGCACAGACTCGTACTGAATTGTGAAAGTTAGTTCTGAAGTTTGCCGATTAGATGAATTTGTTAACCGGAAATTATTTTGGAAAATAAAATAAATTTAATTATTCGAAAATAGGACGAGTATTCAATGACATTCACAAGGATGGGGCCCTTCCACTTGCGAGTTGCAAATCCTGTTTTTGAGTTAAGAACGCGTATTTTGAAGACTGAAACAACAAGCAGTTTCTTAACATTTATACTTACCTTTATTACTTTTTATTATAGCCATAAATATATTTAATTTTGTTATTCCTTTTAATCAACAATTTAATCAATACTTAAAATTTTACCTTTAACCCCCTAGGGTTGCAATATATCAGAGGACGAATGCGTGATCACAGCATCACTCCACATCCCGATGGTGCGAGCGCGGAGACGCTCCTCCTCCTCATCATCAGCACTCAGGGACTCCGCCGTGGGCTCCTCGGCGGCGTCGCCCTCGCCCGCCGACAGCGCGTCGCCGCCCGCCACGCCCCCGCCGCGCCCGGCCCGCCACGCTGACCGACACGACCGACACGCAGACCGACAAGACCGACATGCAGAGCGCCAGCTGGACCGGCAAGACCGACAAGGGGAGCGGCAAGAGCGACAGCCGGAGAGGCAAGACCGACAGGCAGAGCGACAAGACCGACACGCGGAGCGACAAGACCGACACGCGGAGCGGCAAGACCGACACGCGGAGCGACAAGACCGACAGGTGGAGCGACAGGACCGACAGCCGGAGAGACAAGACCGACAAGTGGAGCGACAAGACCGACACGCGGATCGACAGGCTGACCGACAAGACCGACAAGAACGTCAGGTGGACCGACATCCAGATATAGATAGACTTGTGGGTTTCGGCAGGTTAGTTACTTTCACCACTTCTTATTCTTACTTATTGTGGTAATATTTGAAATATAAATTCAATACAAAGACAAGTCTCATACAACAGGAAAATAAACAAATTGAAAGTTTGATATGACGGCTTGTAAAAATATTTTAATATTTTCTAATTGAGACAGATTTATAAAGTGTTGCGGTTTAATTACTTTAGTTTACTTTGACATAATACGGTGAGAAATGGTATTATAAATATCTAATTACAATGCCATTTTGCGTCAACTGTACTTGTTCTATCTCATTTTTTTTGTCATAGGCAAAATCACACTCATTTCATTGTTTACTTTAACTAAAAATCTGCTTTTTTAAGCATTTAATTGTTTTCAATTCGAGATCAAACTTAAAAATAACGAGATCATATTTTTAACCTTTCATGATCACTAACACTATTTTTTTATATAAACCAAGATATATATTCCAGGGAGCGAAACACATCCGACGCCCGCGCTGTTGTCGTACGACAACACGACGAGACCACTGTCTCTACCCGCATCTCCGCCCGCCGGCAAGACGTCCGACAAGAGGAGAGGAGAGAAGTGCGGAGAGAGGAGAGGAGAGAAGAAAGAAGAGAAGAAAGGAAGGAAGAGAGAAGAGAAGGCATATTGTTATACAAGAGAAACGAGTTGATATCCAGCGCACGGCCGCCGTGATACTACACGGTACATTTATGTGTTTTATTTATATATTTAGAGAAATAAAGTATTTTTTACGATCAGTCTTATTTTGTAGATCTTTTTTATTGTTCTTTTTGCTATTAGCTTACGTATAATAATATAATATAATCATGGTCACTGACAATGTTTTTATGGTGTAAAGTAAGATATTTACCATGTTTAATACTCACTTTTATGAGTTTCCGGTAGACTCAGTATACCTCCCTGTAATCAAAATGTTTGGAGCTCATAAAAGTAAGTGGAAAACGTGGTAATTAAACCGTTTTAAATCATAAAAGCACATTCAGTATAATTTATTAGCTATTCGTTAAAAAAGAAAACACAAAAAAGGAAATAGAATTGAGTACTTACCTTCTCTTTTTAAAGTTGGTATTAAATAAAATTAACTTATGAACTGAAAATTATAGTTGGTTTAAACAAAGGGACATCACAAGTATTTAAATCTGATATAAAAACGGCTGAACGGATCTGGATGAAAGGCACAGAGATAGATGCCTGGAATGGCACATAGGCTACTTTTTATCCCGGAAAAATATACAATTCCCGTGGGATAGATTTGTTTTTGTTTTACTAGTCTAAAACAAATAAAACTTGCTCATTTAGTCAATCCAAGAAGGCTACAAACAATACCAAGTGTTCACGCTAAAACAGTTGAGACGGATTTGGATAAAATTAAGTACACATATTATGTCAGATCTAGACACAGACTACGAGCTGAAAAAATTTATAACCTAATATTAAGCACTTAATGGCCGAACAAAGAAGGGTAAGTCGCCAGTGTAATGATAAAAAGAAAAACAGTTTTTCATACACAGAATTTTATATAATAAGGATTTTAGCAACACCAGGATATTCCATATAATTCAATCATCTTCTATGTAATTTGTCACGCATGATGATGGCGCCGAGCTTCGAGACGCCATCTTGGTATTCAGTCTTGCCCAGCGGCGGTACGGCCGCCGTTGTTTCTGTTGCACGTTAATATTAATATAAATATAGGTCGATTGTAAAAGTTTGCTAGATATTTTTAGAACTTGCCAGACTTGTAAGGTAAGGTTTTTCATCATATTCTTAAAGACCTATCCAGAGATATACCACGCGTTCAAGAGGATTCAATTTTTTGAATAATAAACAATGCATTTAGCGTAAGAATTGCCCTCAATCTGAACCGTCTTGGGTATAATGTATCTCATTTATTAGACTGTTAAAATAGACAATTAGAATGATAAAATAGATTTATCCACGCTAAATACGTAGGTAAATCGTTACAAGGTACTAATAAGTAATAGTTAAAAGCATGTAAATTACGTCATTTAGCCCTCGTACGCCCGCAGTCTAGAGACACTTGGACATGGTGGCATATACCATATACAGTTTAAAGTCGACTTCCAAGATTTTCTTACATAGTAAATTACAAGTGAGGTTAAGAATAATAGATAAAAGCATGCTAAAAAAGAAGAAAATATGTACTGCATTCTGGTCTCGCATTATCCGCAGTCTGTGGCCCTTTGCTTTGAACATGGTGTCTTACGTTATATACCTACATTACACAGTTTCAAAACTATTCAACAAACAATTAAAATAGACCTCCAATATGTGTACATACTCAAGTAAAACAAAGAAAACAATGCGTGTGTGTGCAATTCACAAACGGTAGAAGTCAAACTTCACAAAAGTAACCTACGAGAGAATAAGATGAATAAAGAGTATCAGGAGTAGGATAATTATAAGGTTTATTTCTTATAATTTTTTTACCACTTGTTTAAAAGTTATTTTACATTCTATTTGACTTAAATATACATTTCTCAGACAATAATAACGGTTAGCACGGCAACATGGCAATGTATTCTATCTCATTCTCTCGCTGGCTTAATCCTATATATTTATGTGTTTGTCTCTTTCTCGTGTTGCATTTCTATTTGATCGAGTTTCAAATCACAACGATTTTAAAGAAGCTTCACTTCATAAAAAAAATAACAAAATACCGCATTTAGCCCTCGTCTCGCCGGCACTCTGAGGCCCCTTGGACATAGTGCGTGGCGTGGTGCGGCGCGGCGCGGGGCCCTCGCGGCAGGGGTCGCCGGGCAGCCGCAGCGGCTGCGCGCAGGGGCCCACGCCGCTCGCGTCCGCCGCGCGCTGCAGGTTATCGAACTGGGCCCCCGGACCTGGGGGGATAGGGAGTTTGAAGAGACTGTTGTAGGGAATTCTGGTTGGGCCCCAATGTATGTACATCAAGTCGTAGTGAGAGAGCTGATTGGCGTCCGGCAATCCAGCCAGGAGCAAAGCCAAGACGGGTTATTCCAGGTACTTCTATGATTTGTAGTGAATGCGCAAACGGTCCTGCAACGCTCCATTGCACTGCGGCGACGGGTTTCGCTGTGGGTTTTAGTGAGTAAGAGTCTCACAGTACCCTGCCAATAAATTGTTGTCATAAATGTAATCGCTGCCAATAAATGTCAATAAATCGTACAGACTTATATACATTATTGTAGAACTGATGTTTACATATATCGGAAGTTTGAACGCGGGCGAAGTCGCGGTTACTGCTAGTAGATTATATAGAGCCAACCTTAACTAAATAACTATTTCTCTAAAAAAAATCATAATTAAAATAAGTACCAGCTTCACAGTAATCCACTTGATAGGTAGTTTTATTACGGTCTCGGTCGATGCGCTGCTTCAGCTCCGGAGAGGCCTCATTCTGTAAGATGCTGTACAGCATCGGGTACTTGCTTTGTAACTGGAATTAAGATTATATATAAACCAAGATTAAATAATCATTTAGGTATATACAGAGTTCGCCAAAATAAATGTCAACGATAAAAATAATAGCGTAATTAGCTGTTTATGCTATTATATTATTCTTGATTTTGCCATACAGATCGTTTACTTTATTCAAATAATATTTGTATAACATTAATATTAAAAATTTTGAGAATAAAATATGAATTTGTATTTTTTAAGCATTAGTTCTCTTTATTTGAAAGAGAGATAGCTTTTTTTTGTTTCATATAATAAAATCAGTTTGCTTCCCAATGAATTCCAATGCGGGCGGAGTCGCGGACTAAAACTAACTTACTACTATAGAAATGTACCTTATCTAAGAAGGCGTTGGGCTGGTCGTATCTGGAGGTGGGCGTCTCGGGACTGGCGCCCGTGCGGACTGGGTACAGCTTGGGGTCCAACATCGGGCCCATTATCTATGTGTGGAAATTATCTTTATATATACCTAATAATATTTTTAAATTAATATTATGTATGTTAAAAGTTTGTATTTGACGAAAAATAATCAAAGAGTATAGAATGCTTTCTGGTTCTTGAATGGTGAAAACCAATAGGTATATTGAGTGATTCCAAAAATTTGCGAATTTTTGTTGATGTTTTTTTTTCTAATTTTTGTTTAAATTTAAATGTACATTAATACAACTATAAAGTTAATGCTCACCTGGCATTCTTAAAGCAACAAAACAAAGAATTCATTCATAAATCTATGTAGTTCTTTGCAACTTCTTACGAAATAGAATTTGTATTATAATTATTTCATAATGAGATATCTATAAATTTTTCTATCAAAAAAATACCTGATGTACTATATATTTTTCATATTTTTTATATACCTAAAATACAAAAACTGACTTACCTCGTTACGACTCCACCCCCCTTCTTTCCCGGGGGGCAGCTGCGGCATCTCTTCGCCAGAGTACTGTGGACACCTGCAGTCTGGCGGGCGCGTGTGCTGCATACATGCTTGGTAGAAGGCAAGCTCTTGACCAGAGAGCTTTGGTACTCTATAAGTTTTATTTAATACAAATTGTCTCTAATTATTATTTTGCAAGAGAATTTAAAAAGATAGGACTTTTAAGGCTTTACAATAATCATGTCATCATAAATGTGAAAGCATGTTTGTTTGTTCTTCTTTCACGTCGTAACAGAGTGATTTTTGCGTGGGGATAGTAGTGGAGTCGTTTGGACTCTCAATCGTATATTCATGAATGTATTAATGTTTCGTTTGTCTAGTAGCTGGCATGTACGGCCGCAGATCGTGAGGCCCTGGGTTCGATTACTGGGTCGGGCCAAAATTGCTGCGGGGGTTTTCTGCCACGAAATTCTCAGTAGTCGTAGCAGCCCGCAGTTGGAAAGTTGACGGTGTTAAATCTCCGTGCCCCAATTCTGTATATTCTCTCTATATTATAGCCCGCGGTCTGCGAATTTGGTTAGTCTCGGTGAGGTTAACGTAACTAACTCAGCAATAGTGCCTTGCGCGGCGCCATCCCCGGTCTTTGCCGCCGGTAAGTTCGGCCACAGGTAGTCCTTCCGATAAGTTGTTAGATAGTGATCCATTCTTTATAAGATTGGCTATTTTTACGCATCACTAAAATTTAGTTTTACGACAAATTAACATTGTAAAATTTTAAAAAATATCAAGGAAATATAATGAGTTAGTTATGACATTTTTAGTCGTTGACGCCTGGATTGTCTTATTAGGTATAAAAGTATGTCATCCTCTTTGATTATCCGTATCAAATTTAAGAAAAAAAAAATCTATGCAAATTAATAGTACCTACTTTGTAATAATGACTGAGACTACTACTACTATTAGAACAAGATCTTAATATATTTATATAATTTTTCTGTACGTGTGTTTGTTAACCTACTGCTCCTAAAGGGCTGGACCGAATTGGATGAAATTTTGTGTGTATATTTCAATGGGCTCCTGGATGGATTGAAAACACAATTCGGCTCGGTAGGTGGTGCTGCTGAGTCGATGTTTTACTAAATTTTCATAAAAGACTTCATTTTCCGAGCAATATATAAATTTAAATTTTTGATTAAATAAAATAAAAATTGATGTGTATATGTATGTTTCCTATGGACTCCAAAACAGTTGGAGAGATTTTGATGAAGTTTTCAGGTAAAATTCAGATTAGCCCAGCGGGTGATCCTGTCAATTTTGTTAGCGATCGGAAGTTTGAACGCGGGCAAGCCGCGGGTTACCTGCGGAGGGTGTTAAATAAGTTTAACAAAATAGGGTAGGTACTGCTAGTATTTTATAAATCTATAACTGTATGTATCATTAAGTGAGCATTAAGCAATTCTTGTATATACACGTAATATATAAAATTTCGTGTATTTCGGAAACGGCTCTAACGATTTGGACCAAATTTTCTATTTAGATAAGAATTTGCTATTTAAGTTTAACAATAAAGATGTATTTTCTTAAAAACGCAATTTTCACAAAAAAAAAATATTCTTCATTGTTGAAGCCTTTTTCTATCTGCTCTCTTGCTGACAATGTCATACAGCGCCATCTCGTGTCATGTTTGTGGTATTGGCATTGTCGCCATTGGATGATAACCTACTGAATGAGCGTCTACGACGCTACGCCAAGCGAAGGCCGGTCGCCCATGTATTAAATTAATTTAAAATAAGTTTAGCCAATTAAGTAACAGTAACTGTAAACCTACTGTTTATATCTCACTACATTATGTTTTTTGTTGGGTTATTTAATAATAATTATAATAATAATGTGTATTTTTGCTAAAATTTGGCTAATTTTCATTAGAATCGATTGATTAGATTCAATAATGCAGAGATTATATTTGAATAAAACGTTACAATCAAGTTGATAGGTATCTTATATATTTAAACGAGCTTTTCTTTTGCATTTTCACAAAAGTGTCAAACATAACATATAGATACTATCAGTGCAAAAGCATCTTTTCTGTGTGATGACAATAAAACATCAGCTTTTCTACTTCCGACTTCACACGGAGGAGATAAAAAAGTTGCTAATAAACATGCAACAAGAAAAGACAGCAGAAAACAGAAATGTTAGAAATGAAAGAAGACATTAAAAGTACAATCAACAATAATATACTTAAATGAGAAATTTAAACACTTAGAAATAAAAATTGAAGTTCTTGAGAAAAAAATCCAGGAACAAAGTACCTCAATAAATAATTTAGAAAGACATTAGGCGCAAGAACTTGGTTATGTTCGGAGTAGAAAAAGGTAAAAAATCCTATCATGAACTAAAGGAAAAAATAAAGTCTTAAACAAACGCAAGGAGTTACAAGCCCAACTGAAGATAAAGAAAAAGACCTTGGCAAAACAGCTTTCATTAAATATGACAAACTAATTATTGTGGATAATAATAAGAACACTTCTCACCAATACTCAAATAAAAGAAGTCTGCCTGTATCTCCAGAAACGCCTTACCTCAATTATAAACAAAAACTAATAAATAAACAACATACAAAGAAAACCAAACCTGCTAATATTAAAGACTTTATATTACAACAACCAAATTAACTTTCAACCACACAAATGATAACCAGGAACAACTAAAAACAACACAGCAATATACAGTATATTAAACACAGTAGGAACCTCCTCATCTTTATCCCCCAGTACGGCCGGTCACTGTGGGGGAGTTCAACCGTAACCGTCCAAAGAAAAACAGACATACAATGAGCAAAGGTATACATATTTTCACCAGAAAAACTTCTAGAATTAAAAGCAGCATTTCCTACAACAAATCAAAAGAACACAAAGATAAAATTATAAACTTTATAGGCATATCAGAAACAAATTATATATTGGAAACAAAAATTGAAAAGAAACCCTTTGCAATCATTCATACAAGCATAATCTCCAACGGAGAGCTCTATACAGGACTACTTTGGAGAAGGCTTTTAACCGAGAGGGGTCTATACATGAAAAAGACATTTACTAAATAAATACATTTAATTATGAAATTAAATACCTAATTTATAACTATTGTCAGAATTAATGTATGGAAAGAAATTTTATTTATATTTATTATTGTGAAATGTTTAGTATTTACTCAATTGAATTATTTAATTTATTGTGATTGTTTATTTATTTATTAATGATAATTTATATATATACAATATCATTTCAAATAATATTAAAGATTTTTAAAATAATTTAATTCCAGATTACAAAATTATTAGTTAAAAATTATAAGTTAATAAATAGTCCCTAACCAAAAATTGAAGTTAAATTAAGTATAATCAAATAAGTTATAAAATGATCTGTTAAAATACAATGTTAAAAATGGTTAATTAAGTAAGAGTAATTTTAATTTAATATTATAAGTAAGCATGTATACAATAAATAAAGCTTTATTATTATTATGGTTTCTTTTGCATTATTCCACGCAAAATATTATATTCGATAATTTCGCACGCTCAGGCATAAGCATTATGGTCAAGCGGCCAATGCGCAAGTTTGACAACCACAAGTGTCTGTGTTCGTATCCCGGTCGGACACAAAATTTTTAATTTTGTTTTTTTTTATATTTATTCAAATTTTTAGTTTGTTTTTTTTAAATGTCTTTTTGTCCAAAAACTCCGAGCGAAGCTCGGTCACCCAGGTACTATTTTTAATAAGAAAAATACAGAATATTATTGCACACAAGTTAACAACAAAAAAAACAGCAAAAACAAGCAACAAGCACAAACATACTAAATACATTAAAAAAATTAGGTACTTGTTTCGTTTAGATATAAATGTAGATATATTACTAAGATTTTAAAAAAATAAAGGATTTAAAAGAATATATAATAAACATTAAATCCCATACATGTATCTCCTATCATCCACATTAGGTTTAAGGCGATTTCAAAGGGGTCCTTATCTAGTTAATTCAAATCAATATCAGCATTAAATTCTATACGTGTACATATAGGGGTTCCTCCACCGTCCATATTTAGGTTCATCTCGCGGGGGTCCGAAGGGGTTGTTATCGAGCACGACTTGCGCCAAAAGCCCGTGACTCACCCCATAGCTGGTGTCTCCGGTCGTCACGCGAAGAATACGACGGAGTTGTTCTAAAAATCAAAAACGGAATCTTTCAATACCAGAGCTTTGACTAATTTCATTAAACATTATTTAAATCAATTTTTTCTACTACTAAATATAATGAATCTATCTTGCACTAGGAATTTTATAGTTTATTTTATTGACACTATCTTTTGACAAATTTTATTATATCTGTAACCTGTAACAAAGTATGCACTATGTACTAAATCTATGTACTAAATTTAATTCAAATTTGTTCAGCCGTTTCAGAGTAAAAGATTTACACGCACACAAACTCTCCCATTTATTCGTATAATAGTAGTGTAAATACGTAACACAATTACGTTGTGCAGTTGTAATGCAATCTGTCTAATACTTGAGTCGACTCGGAGCTAACCAAAAATTAAACTTACTTTGCAAAGAAGGATCAAACTTAGGCTTCATTGATGTGGAAGAAGGAGGCTCGGCGTATTTCTCCGGCTTGGGATGTCTGTAGGAGCCCTTGTGGCTGGTATCCGGGATGTAGATATCGTCCGGCAGACGGAAAGTCTGGAGGGCTCGCGCTCTCCGTGCCAGGTTTACTGACATGAAGGGTAGTTCTGAAAATATGGGGGTGTGGAAAGTTTAATGTAAATTAATTTTTAACTTGTTAATGGTTTTATTTTAATATGATAATAATGATAATAACCATTTATTGATAAAAAGTAATCAATAAATTATTAAAACAAAATGTTTCTTAAAAAGTTACAATAATCAAAACATAATTTAAGAAAAATTAAAATTTATGAAAATTTTATATACAAATTTCCGTGAAAGCACACCTCGAGAGCAGTACTTGGTCAGATACTCCGTTCGTTTAAGATCTTGTATTTCGTGATCTATTGGAGTCGGGTCGACGTCCTTCGACATGTATTTTCTCGTTAGCTTCGGATGATCTTCTTCAAACTGCAAATTTATAAAACTCTCATAATATATAAACTAAGGGTGTCATAACAATTCTTGGCGACATACACATAACACAATCCTAAGAAAAAGTTCTCTTAAAACTGTCACCAATAATTTGTGTTTAGGTATAAAACAGCAATATAAATTGAACCTTAAATGTAATATTTAAAGTTGTTTTCACAAAAAGCCTTTAAATTAAAAGCGCGCTCAAATGTTCAAATGAGCGCTCATTCGGTGAGGACACTTTTTGTCGCTGATTGTGTATCTAGTACTTTTTTGACCGATGACAACATATCTTAACTTTTTTTCTTTTAACTTTTAAATGCATAATTTTCAAAAAAAAAACATCAATAGTTTAATTCTAATTTTGTCATATAAAAGCTGTAAATAATCACAGATTATAAATTATATCAAAAATGTGTTGAATTTAGGAAAATATACCCTTTTCACCGCATCCTTGTAGTACTCAAAATTTATAGGACAGAGAACATCTGGGCTTTTGCGAGGCTGGTCCTTGGCCTTCAGAGAATCTCGGCTCAAACCTACTATGAGGCAGTCGTCGTCGATAGCCTTGCGTCGAGGACTTTTACTGAGATATATAAATCCATGTGTAACGGCGACAGATTTGTAAAAATTATATCATAATA
Source organism: Brenthis hecate (assembly GCA_951806755.1). Lineage (NCBI taxonomy): Eukaryota > Metazoa > Arthropoda > Insecta > Lepidoptera > Nymphalidae > Brenthis > Brenthis hecate. Next base: position 10,454,269 of record OX638259.1, on the reverse strand, counting down.
ATCTATACAATAAATAAAAATGCTGGAGGAATTTGATATTTTTTAAAATGTTATAAATAGTGTGATTAAAGAAGAAAATTCGGGAAGTGCGGAAAAAAAATTTTGCAATTTCTGTAGGATTATCGTGCGCATTCAAAGACAAAAAATAAATTAATTGAAATTGTGACAGGACACTGCCTGCCTGTCGGGTCTTATTTTCAATATATTATATAATATCTAGAAATATTTCAATAGTCAGTGAGATAGTGGTCCAAGCTGCTTTTCGTCCCAATAGGTAAGTATACCTAGTGAGTAGGTTTTCTCCGAGTTGTTCTTAATAGAATAGACCTGAGGTAGAAAAAGAATGAATCCCCATTGCATCACTTTGTGCGTACAGAAGTAGAACGCTACGGGTTACCTATGGTTTCAACAGACATAAGCAAATTTTTATAGAAGTAATTACCACTTGAAGGTATATATTATATATTTAGGTCTAATAATATACTTACGGTTTATCTTTTTTAACAAAGTCCACCATGTAAACAGTTTTAAATTCGATTTCGCCATCAAACACGGACATATTTGCGAATAAAGTCTAAAAAATACTACTAGTGTAAAATTACAAATTGTTTCAGTTTGTAAACATAGAAATAATTATTTATTGTCAATGTCACTCATATGATATATCATTCAAAGAAGTTTTACTTTCCATTTTGATAATATTAGGTAAATTCAACAAGAAGAATTTACACCATTTTCTTTGAGAGCGTAAACAATTCTACGTTTCAAAGTCGGTTTCCTATAAATAAATAATTGCAAATCGTAAATTTTTTTATTTGGCACGTTGGCCGAATGAGCTTGGGTACGAATCTAGTTTTAAAATTTTTAAAATAAAACTATCTTTTCGGATTTTTTCGCGAATTTATTTTGATTTTTGGTTCCCGACGTTTCGAATGCTTTACAGCATCCATGGTCACGGGAAAGACAGGTGTTACATGTCTTGAAGGTATAGTTGTTACAGACAGCCTACCCACAATTAACAAAATGAAAATTGCACCAATTACATTACAATATTTTTTAACTTTAAAACATTTTTATAATTTTAATTATAATTGAATATGAAATATTATGTATTTAATTTTGCTATTATTTTTTATAATTATTACAATTTTAAAATATTAATTAGTAATCTATATTTAGTGTTGCCATTATTATATTTATAACCATAAAGAAAAATATAAAATATAGTATTAATTATTTAAGCCATATAATTGTTCTATGTGTAATTTAAAAAGTTAAAATTAATTAAGGATAATAATTTTTAATTTAGTTTGCTGTTATTTAAAAAACAAACTTACTAAGCAACACTATTACTATATACTTTTACAAAAAAAAGTTTATATTTGTAAAAGTATATAGTAATAGTGTTGCTTAGTAAGTTTGTTTTTTAAATAACAGCAAACTAAATTAAAAATTATTATCCTTAATTAATTTTAACTTTTTAAATTACACATAGAACAATTATATGGCTTAAATAATTAATACTATATTTTATATTTTTCTTTATGGTTATAAATATAATAATGGCAACACTAAATATAGATTACTAATTAATATTTTAAAATTGTAATAATTATAAAAAATAATAGCAAAATTAAATACATAATATTTCATATTCAATTATAATTAAAATTATAAAAATGTTTTAAAGTTAAAAAATATTGTAATGTAATTGGTGCAATTTTCATTTTGTTAATTGTGGGTAGGCTGTCTGTAACAACTATACCTTCAAGACATGTAACACCTCAGTCTTTCCCGTGACCATGGATGCTGTAAAGCATTCGAAACGTCGGGAACCAAAAATCAAAATAAATTCGCGAAAAAATCCGAAAAGATAGTTTTATTTTAAAATGTCAAGTATTCGCGTAAATCTAAGAAAGTATTATTTTTAAAATTTTCTTTACTGAAGGTATTGTTGAGCTCTTAGCTGTAAAATTATTAACTAAATAAAGCTACATACTACTATATGATTCCTTACGTTGCATGCATTACATCAATTCACTTGACAATTCACAATTTTATTTTCTATTTTCTTTGAATTTATTAAAAAAAATCCTGTAGTGTATATCAATTTCATTGTCATACTTATAAACGAAAATTATCGATTTTTATGTACTTTAGTGATATTATAGATTAAGTTATATCTATTTAATATATTTTTTTTAAATTTTGGTTAAATAACACAAGTCAATTACATCGAATCACATTCATATTTGCTGGCAAATTTTATTAAATAAAACAGTATATACAAATTTATTTCTTTATTCAATAGGTACATCTATAATGGCATAATCAACATATTCTCATATAAATTGCTAACATAAGGATTAACAGAACTTACATGCAGACACAGCCTTATATTCTAAATAATAATATTTTACCACAAAATAATAAGAAATAAATTATATGTTTTGAGCTTTATTGTTGTAGAAATATAGAACAAAATGTAAACGAAGAAAAAATAACTCTTTCAAATGGGCCGTTTCAAATTAAAAAAAATGATAGTTGTATTTTAATATTTTTTCATATAAATCCTGTAATCTTCTGAAAATAATTTATGTATGAATCATGTATATTTTTGTCCTTTTTCTATTGAATGAGTCAGAAAAGGTCGGAACTAACCGCACTAATGTCAGATTGACAAATATTTGCCTTATTGCTTTATAGATACAAAACGTTTTTTGAATTAATCAACGATAATCATGTTTGGTCTTGTTTGGGTACGTCTGGATCTCAATTTTTATATCAATTAAAAAATTAATTTGTTGTCTAACGGCGAACGCAAACTACGTATTAATATACTTTTCTGTCATTCATTTTATTGTCGAAGAAAGAAACGGAGTTCAGTATCTGTCTATAGCTACTGTATTCATATAATTATTACATTTTAAACAGTCTGATAGTGAAAAAGCTCGTTATTTTATATTTTAAAATATAAATAATTTCCTTTACAGTAAATAGTATTTGGCAATTATTATAAAATGTACCTAAACATATCTACAATATCTTGAATGCATGCAAAATCATTAAAAACTTTAGAAAAATTATAAAAAGCGCAATATTAAAAAATATATATTATTACGCTTACAAAATTAGTATTTTCTATGTTTTTAATTTGTTTGGAAATGATATTTTTAAATTAAGATAAAAATTACGACGATTTTGAAAGCATTACACTTTTAAATTATCAAAAATGTATGAGATAGTTTCATTATTGCTTGTAATATATAAATTCTACTTATTAATTACCTGCCAATAATGTCTATTTTATTTATTTAACAAAATTTAATATTGCTAGCACATCATTATTATAATAATTTTAAAATAAATCAATCAATCAATTTATACCTCAATCTGTCAAAATTCCCAAAAATCACAAAAAAAATATCTTTAAAAAATCAGTTTATACAATAATTTATAGATTTATTATATTAAAAATATTTATTAAAAATTACTAATAAATATTTTTTAATGTTACATTAAATACACAATCGTAAAACTTGTATTAGTTATTTCGTTTGTGAGGAAAATAATTGAAATACAAAACACTCCATAATAAATTTTAAATGAAAAATTTTTAGGAGTCAAATTTATAATCATTATATAAATGTATACATAAAAGGCACGCGGCGGACACGCGATTCAACACCCCTCGTGTGAAAATGCCCTAATATCACATAGCGTATAAAATATTAGAAAAGTTTAATTGTAATCTGTTTATTACACTACACTAAAAATTTACATAGAGTAGGTAAATTGATATAAAACGTGGAAAACTGCCTGTCTGTAGACTGTTGAATTCAGTTAAAAAAAAAAACAAATTGTATCTAATTTACACGTATATATTTTTGCTATATGTTTTCCACGCGATAACGGAGACATGTAAAAATAACGTCATATAAAAGAAAGTCCAAATATTTCATATAATATTTTTAACCTTTTAAAATGCCACGAATACACAAATTACCTACCATACATTATATGTATACATAAAAATGTCTGAGTGATGAATACAATAGAATAAAATTAATAAGTTTGACAGATTATAAAGTCATATAGTTTAACAGATAATAAACAATATTACATCGCACAAGATGGCGTCAGTTAGAGGCCACACTGAAATAATTAAGCACAAGCACATTAAAATGATATTAATATAATACGTAGTTCTATATTTTTTCAATAATTGTCCATTTGCACTGCTAGCTATTATTTACAAGTCACAACACTTTCCAAAATGGGGGAGAAGGGATTGAAATGTATAGTATTACAAATGAAAATCCAACAAATATACTTACACTAAATAAAAGAAAATAGTAACAAAATAAATGAAACTTTAATAAATAGCTATTACTTATGTTTTTTTTTTGAATTAATTTTTGTTTTATAACCTAATAATGTTGTATAAATTAAAATTGTAATAAACAATTTGTCAGTGAAGTCATTAATTCGCCAAATTATCATGTTAGTTACAGCGCGTTCTTGACCTTGTCGATAGTAAGCAATCGCACAATAATATTCAAATGAAACGTGTTCTTCCACTAGATAAGTACACGACATTTAAGAACTAGTTTAACATATTACAGCTATTCTTTTAATTCTCTTTGTTTTAACGAACAATCCCAACAAAAAATACACACAAATCGTAACAAATCGAGACAAAATTACCGAGCCGTCACTTCATCCCCTGTTCACCCAATTTACCACCCATTTAACCCGAGAATCCAATTAAAGCAGTGCAAGTCAGTATCTTTCGTCCTCGGACATTGAGGTGGAACTCCTTTGCTATGGAACCCTGAAGGGCACCACCAGGTCCTCATGGTGTTCCACGCGCAGCTCAGAAATGGCTGACGCGGCTTTTTTCACTGCATTCGTTATCTGTAATACGAATTATGTTATCTAATTAGCTTTATCGAACCTACAAAATTTCTATACATGCAACGATACATATTAGCTAATCACACATCTAAATTATAAAATAACTTAGCTACTACAGAATCAGGTCTCGCAAGTATATTGTACAGGGGGAATATTCAGGTAATTTTTTTTGTTAGCGAATAAATGACGACTCAATGATTCAACCTCAGCACATTCCATCATAACACATCATCTATTACCTGGCAAGACGAAGAAGTTTTAACAGTATAGCATTAAACTGCTTATTTGTGTAATAAAAGTTACTTTTTAAATCGTCTTTTTGAAATAAACTAGAAAGATGAGAGAAAAGCAAAAATTTACTATTTTATTTGTGTTTTTTTCTTAAACATCACGATTTAAAATATATTATAACGATATCAAATACAGAAAAAAATAACAACTTTGATTATTTGCATCATTTCATATCACGGTTGCGATCATCATTTCATATCAAAGCGAATAATTTTATCAGTTTCGATTGCTAGTTCCCAATAACTAACATTTATTTAAAACAGTCTGTACGAACTGTGTTGGGAACCGAAGCCGCTACGTCAATAGTACGTAGTGCTATTTACACATTAACCGCTTTCATACAATTCTTTTAGACTTTTAGTAGAAAATCCATTGAAAATATTAAAAAAAAAATCGGGTGGGACTGTCGGGGCACACCGCCGTTGGTTTAACATAAACGTCTATTTCAGCGAGTCGATTTCATTGTTTTTGTTTTTTATAAACACTTTGCATATTTGAAAACAAATTAGTGAAAATAGTAACCTTTGAAGATAGCAATGGAAATAATATCATATATATCATTTTTCAGACAATAACTACGGTTACTATGGCAACCTAAATCCTAATGCAACCTATCTCGTTAGTCGTTACGGTCCACTTTTCTGACCTGGTATCCGCATGTTTCGGTGTGATTTTAGAGACGTTTCACGTCAAAAATTTAAAGTAAGAGAAATCATAAAAGTTAAAACATAATATAAAGTAACTCTAATCTGAGTGCATGGCACCGACCATAGCAAATGACGAAGCCGTTTTTATCGTTGAATCCCTATCGCACATTATTTATTTTATATGTATAATAATTTCATTAACGCGTAAACTTTGTAATAAAATGAAATTAAAATTTATTCAATTAGACTTAGACAAGCGATTGATGCGGTGATCACAATAGACCAGAAATGGTCGCAGTGACACGAAATAGCCGCAAAACTTCTAAAAAAAAAATAGACAAGCGATTAAATAAAAATTAATTAATTAACGATTTTTATTGCTGATGGTAATTTTCGTTGCTTATAATCAATCGATTTAAACGTTATAATTACGAATAATAAATAATAATGTATGCAATTTTAGTTGAATTTAGATAAAAAAGTTTCATTTCATACAAACACAAAAAATACTGCAGAATTAAGTACTTCCTCCTTTTTAAAGTCAGTCAAAAAATAGCTTATTCCATATATAAACAGAACACAAAATCACACGAGTCCGTTATTCTGCTGTTTATATTGCAGTATATAAAATAAAAATGGTTGTATGTCGCCTTTTTTATTTAAAAAAAAAGTTTATTTTTTTTTAAATAATCTATGATAGAGCTTAATGTAGTGGGATGAAGAGTCCTTGCTCTCAGACACAAAATCCCTGTGCAAAAATTCAAGCATACCTTATCTCATTTTTTATATTGTCAAGCATATTTGCCTAATGTCCTTATAATTTTTAAGACATCTAAATATAGTCGTCCTTCACCCAACTGATACATTACTAGAAAAAAATACTATTTTGTATGTAAACATAACTGTGTGTCATTCAAATAAATATATCGAAGATGTGTTGCCTAATGAAGTAACGGTCAACAATGCCGAGTCTTATGCCCGATTTCACCAACGTCATCTAAGTTTAAGGGATCTCCTAAGCATGGTTAGGGGGCTGTTAGGGGCAGTTTCTGTTTCACCGACAGTTAGGGGTCACCTAAATATTAAAAGGACCCCTAAATTTAGGTGCTCGAAATAAGGGCTTAAAGACGATGGTAAAGCGAAATTTAATTTAGGGGCTAGTTTAGGGGAATTTTAAGCTAGGGATCCCATACGTAGGTGGTTAGCTTATGGGTTGTTGGTGAAATCGGGCATTACTCTACAACACCTAAAAAAACGCGCAGTACTACTAGGTCACGCGTCTTGCCTTCCTCCAATTTTTAACTTTTCACCCGTGATTTTTTACCGATTTTTCGATAACAACTTACTTTTCAACCGACTTCAAAAAGGAGGAGGTTCTCAATTCGACTGTATTTTTTTTTATGTTTGTTACCTCAGAACTCCGTCATTTATTAACCGATTTGGACAATTTTTGTGTTGTTTGAAAGGGTATATTTCCAGATTGGTCCCATTTAAATTTCAAAAAAAAAAAATACCTCCCCTAAGGGTGGAAAAATAGGTAATGATGAATTTAACCTACTTCTAATTGTCATATTAACTTTAGATTTGCAAGTGTTTCTATTTCCGTTGATAGTACAGTAGTTCGGTATTATTGACCTGATCTGATGGTAAGGCCAGAAGGTGGATAGGTGGAACTCTTCAACGGCTAATAGTAGATACTTTGAGTTTGGGCTTATTTTGTTTGATTTGACAAGCCTAACACGTTAGAATTCTTCTATACTAAAAAGGGAAAAATAAAAACTAATTAACAAAAAAATAAAAACCGACTTCAAACAAAAGCACTAAAAAGTAAAAAATAACTGATTGGTAGTTTTCATTTACTATACATACCTAATCAAATATTTTCGAAGTCGGCTGGCACCGATTTCAAAAATATTTGATTAGGTATGTATTTAATAGGTAGGCTTTAATTACTTAGCCAAAGCACACCGACTTCGAAAATATTTGATTAGGTATGTATAGTAAATGAAAACTACCAATCAGTTATTTTTTACTTTTTAGTGCTTTTGTTTGAAGTCGGTTTTTATTTTTTTGTTAAAAAGTTTTTTTGCAGTCGGAATAATTTATTTTATAATTAGGTAATATTAAATTTCTTTTATCAACAAGTAAGTGAAATATTAGACGAAATCTTAAAAAAAAAAAACAAAAAATTTTTTTTATTATTTTTTTTATCACACTGAACACAATCAAATTAAGGGTTAATTGTTTTTGTATTAAGTGTACCCTCACTTATACCTATAACCTAGCCATATCTAGACCATTGATCACTCTCAATAATATTGATTTGGATTAAAGATTAATTTTGCGAAAATGTAAAGAAAATATTAAGAGTACTTCTAAAATCATATAAAATGTGTAGAACTAGTAGACACATTTTAAATTAGATAAAAGATTTACTGAAGGACGAGTGTCTGAGCGAAGCCCGCGCTTTGTAGTAACTAAACTATGTTTTAGTTTTTAATATAAAATATATCTCTTGTATTATTTTTTACTCATTGTTGATTTTTATAACTCAACATATTTAATCTTAAATTAAAGATTGATTTATATCCTGACTGAATGAATGAATTGAATATAACTATAAAATTAATTATTGTATTATATGTATACCTACAATAATGATAAACGGCGGGTAAAAATAGATAGATATAATAAGCAAATACAAAAATTTATTAATATTAGGAATGAAATGTAATTATATGGCAACATCCTTAGCTTGTATGTTATGTGCATTTAAAACAGAATAAAAGGGAATAGAGATAACACAATTAGAATCGTAATTAAAAAATATCTATGACAAATAAAAACACAAATATATTGATGACCTTTGTGGAAGGGCAAGGTAACATTCAAACAACACTAATATTTATGTATGTATACATAACTTTAATATATATGTATGTACTATGTATATTAATTATATATGTAAAATCTATTTGGGTTTTCTTCATATGATTGGTTAGTGTTAGCAAGCTTAATTTCTTTTAGGGCAATTTTTCGTTTTATTTTATTCTAGAGACTTATTCTACTTCCACTAGTGTGTGTGCCTAGGCGTCTAACAGTATTACAGTTCAGTCTCTATGACCTATGTATCTACTAAATGCTATCTAAATACGTCTAGCCATTTCAGCCCAGTAACAAACTTACACACACATACAATTCACATATAATAATAATTCAATCAATTAACTTTCTGATACCACTATATTCCTAGTTCATAAAAAAGTTATGAGTTTACCAAAAAATATCTCTAATAATAAAAAAAACTCACCAAATCCTTATCACTATATGAGATGGGAGGTGCAACCAACACCTGCCTCCTGACAGCTGGAGGCAGGTCTGCCAGCAGCCTGGCCTGAGCAGGTGCTGGTAGGGTCGCCGTGGCAGCCCTCGCTGTGTACGCTCTCACTCGCTCACTGTACGCACCCGCTTCTAACGAGTATGGGCCTAGTGCGCTAACATCGATTACATTTCTGAAATGAAAGATTTTGATAATAGCTATTTTTTTTAAAACTTCTGTTAAACTATCAACAACTTTAACAACAAGTATTTCAGTTCAAAAAAGTTATAATAATAACATGAGACAAGTATTAGATAGAAATTATAAAGCTCGCAATGCATAAATGGAAACAAAATTTCGCAATAGGCTGACCTGTCTCGGGTCCTAAAGACATTGCTGTAAATCAATGAGATTAATAATCTATGATAGTGCCTAATGTAGTGGGATGAAGAGTCCTTGCCCTTGTAATTTTTTTAGATTTTATAAAATTTATATTTATTTAATACTTACGTAGCAGTTTCGTGCAGTATTCTACTCAATGCACTCTGTTCATCGGGTTTACGAGGGGGGGTTGAAGCACATGCCGTTGGTGAAGGAGTCTCTTGTTGCTGCTCTGGTACTTCCAAGAGGTGGGTCCTCTCATTTACTATATTTTCCTATAATATATAAATAATAACAAAGTAAATAAGAAGTTAACATATACAAATAGGGATTGAATTTCTTTTCAAAGAGATTTCTCTTTTGCTGCACTTTTATTATTCCCAATATCAGCATAAACTTTAATATTATTATATGCAAAATCTAATTATGCTTTTATATAATACAGTTAAAGATTTAAAAGAAGCTATAACTCCATATGATAACTTTACCAGTTATGTAAATAAAATAGCTTAATTTGAAAATATGATAAAAACAACTTTCATCAAGATGTTATATTAAGTTATAAAGCATGTTTTAAAACTGAATAACTTCATAAGAATATTATAAAATAATATCACTTACTTTGCTCTAATCCATAAAAAATTACCAAGACTCCATTAATTATAAAGAAAAAATGATTGTTTATTCTTATAAATTATAATAAATCAATAATGTCAATGAATTCAATATGTGGTGATAATAATTAATAATATAACAATATAAATAAATAAAAATATTATAGAATGATTATGAATAAAAATATAGGGCACAAATAAACAAGATAAGCCGTAATCGTATTTCCAGGTTCAGTATTCTGATAAAAATGCCAGACAACTGGGAAAACGATAACAACGCACATTACCTTTGTTATACAGGAAGAACTATACATTTTGCACGTATAGTATTTTTGCAAGACTAATTAAATACAACAACACATGGACACAAAGGAAACGCATTTTATTTACATATTATACTAATCGCTACATCTTGTCGGACATGGAAATTAAGTAAATTATATTATTACCTGCGGATCGGTCTCTTTGTGGCAGATACTGTAACAGCAACCCATGACTGCGCTTCTCAATGAGCCGAAGCATGAATGCAGCAAACTTTCTTCCCCGTCAGACTGCATAAATATTTTGTAACGTTTATAGGCGTTATAAATAGAAATATCAGTAATTTGCAGTCAACAATTTTCACGGATCGCACGTCACTTCACGAAGCTAACAGACATATGTCAAATTTGTGTTGACAGTTGACACCGTTGCTGTCAATAAAGTTACATAGTATTTAGTATTTACTATTTAGTAATACAATTTGATAGGATAAAAAATATTGTAAAACTTGTGTATGTGCTAAGGAAAAAAAGTAGGTAATATAAATCTTGTTATTGTCAATCTATTTAAAATATATTTTTAATCTGTTGAGACAGCTGTCTACGCTCTACTGTCAAATTAGAAATTTGGATTTTGGATCCACATGCCAATTACCGCAGTCCACAACATATTTGAAGTTTATCGTTTGGAAGTTAAAAACACGTCAACACTTTCAATTTTCTTTAAATTTACTATTATTTATTGAAAAGCAGCTTTATTCATTAAAAAAAATGATTAGATATCGCGGAAAAAATAAGGTCCTCGATAAAGTTAAGGAATTAGATGCATTTTCCAAAGTTCCAGACGAATACGTGGACAGTACACCGGTCGGCGGGACATTTTCAGTTATAACCTTTTTTATAGTCATGTGGCTTGTGTATAGCGAAGTTTCATACTTTTTAGATAGCAATTTAGTATTTAAATTTATGCCAGACACAGATATGGACGAAAAACTAAGAATAAACATTGATATTACTATTGCAATGCCTTGTTCAAGTATTGGGGCTGATATACTTGATTCAACTTCACAAAGTGTTTATGGGTTTGGAGAACTAAAAGAAGAAGACACCTGGTGGGAACTAACACAAGAGCAACAAGATGCTTTTGATGCAGTAAAATATTTAAACTCATATTTACGTGAAGAATATCATTCTATATGGCAATTACTTTGGAAAAAAGGTCATGGTTCAGTAAGAGCAACGGTCCCTGAAAGAAAAACTAAACCTAATCATAAACCTGATGCGTGCCGTCTGCATGGTGTATTAACCCTAAATAAAGTTGCAGGCAACTTTCACATTATTGCTGGTAAAAGCTTGCATTTACCAAGAGGTCACATACACTTAAACATGCTTTTTGATGATACACCTCAGAATTTCAGTCATAGAATACACAGGCTTAGCTTTGGAAGTCCTGCAAATGGAATTATATATCCATTGGAAGGGGACGAGAAGATTACTTCAGATGAAAATATGTTATATCAGTATTTTGTGGAAGTTGTGCCTACTGATGTAGATACTACATTTGAATCTATAAAAACATTTCAGTATTCTGTTAAAGAGCTTCAAAGACCAATAAGTCACACAAAAGGATCACATGGGGTTCCTGGAATATTTTTAAAATATGACATGGCCGCATTAAAAATCAAAGTTTATCAAGAAAGAGAAAACTTATTACAATTTATGTTACGCTTATTTTCTATTATAGGAGGTATTTATGTGATAGTTAGCTTTATTAATTCTATAGTGTTGACAGTTCGGACAGCATTTACGAATGTTGTAGATCCTAAGGTTATTAAAAATGTAGGAAATAATAAACCCACGCAAAGCTTTACAGAAAGAAATCTTTTATTATCCGCACGGGATCTTAATGTACCCTTTGATTTAGTGAATCAATGACATTGGTACTTATAAGCTTAATTATATTGTCTTTTGTACATAATATGAATCAATTTTATATTATTTTTTGTTATAAATTATAATTTTTGATATTTTCCTTTGTGATCTGTTAAGTCAAATGAATTTTTATTTAATTTATGTAATAAATTATATTATTTTATGTAAATTCAGGTATAATGTTAAGATTTGATAAGATTTTACAACTGTCTTTCAATATTATAATTTTTATAAAGGGTGGATACTTGATAACATTGTAAATAAAAGATTGTTATATTTTAGCTTACTAATTTAATAAGTCATATACATACTGCATTTATATATTTTCTTGTATCTCTAATTTTTAAAACAGAATTGTTAAATAATTTTGGGACAGTAATAATGGTTAAATTAAGGAACGTTTTTTTATACTTAATATACGTAAACTTTTACATCAAAATGGCAATAAACACTAATGATTAATTACTGCTCGAATAATTTAATGAAATAAATACATGAGACTGGATCGCAGGTGTTTTATTCAAAAAGTTTCAATTCGCATACTGGGGGGTTGCGCACCATTGAAGTTATCTGCCCTTTTCCCACCCGTACACATTATCTTCCTTCTCTTTCGTAAGTTTGTTTTTTTTCTCATCGCGACGACGACTGACGAGCGAACGAAACCATTCGCGCGGCGGCATCGCCATTTAAAGACGTGTTGCTCATAACCTAACCGACATCCGAAAAAGTTTTGCAACTTTTTAACTTGTGGCCCGTTATAACAAAATAAACACACTCGTTCGAACTCGATCAGTGCCGTGCATATCAGTGAAATTAGTGTAGTGCAGTGCGATTTACCGTTTCAATTACTGTTTTTAACAAAAAGCGAAATAGCGGGGCCGTATATGGTTGATTCTTTTGGCGTCCACGGTGAAAGTAGACCTTTAAGTTCATAAGGACACGCTGATCGCGAGCCGCAACTAACTCGAAACGAAGTTTCGCGTGAAGTTGCGAGTCGAAGGTGAGTGACTTAAATTACCTACTTGCTACACAAGTACTGTTATAACATCGCGAGATTATGCCGAAACGATGTCTTTACAACGTTATTGTGGTCTAATTAACGGCTAACTTCGCTATAATATATTAAAATGTAATTACTTACCTCAATGCTTGTCTCCGTTATGCTTTAATATCGGTTAAAATTCCAACTTATTCCGGTTTATTCATTGAAGCTTCAAGAAATATCCTACCAAACAAAACATGCTATTTTAATTATTTTTAATTATCAATACGTAAAGTTATTTTAAAATAAGCGAAATTTAATCAAATTTGAATTACATTTAGCTGAATTTTAATGATGCCATTCATGCTAGCAGTCTGTAGGTCAGTGCCCTATACCTGTTGAGTTCCCTGCTTAGCCGGTTCTCTCACTGCTCGGGCAACAAAAAATATGTCAATTTTTTATGACATTGATAAACAATTGCTTACATATTTTTGTAAAGAAAGATTTACATTTGTCTCGACATTATATGTGTCATCATTGTTTATAATATTTAAGAACTTGCACGAATTTGCTGTAATGGTCACTTTTTGTAATAAGGCCTTATTATTATTTTTTTGTTTGGTAAAAGCCAAACACCTACATAGCAATGACTTGCTAACGTCGTATATACCTACATAATTAAAATTTAAAGCAAAAATTAACCATAAAATAAACTAAAATTTCTAAGAAATAGGTAAAATTTTGACATAGTAATTTTGTATTATATATTATACTTGTACTATTATGTACTAGCGGCTTATCCTGACTTCGCTCGGGAGCGCCTCTAGGTACGTTTTAATTTTTTTGAACGGGACACTAATTCTTTTCCTAAGATAAGTAACCTAGGTGACTCCTTATAACACCAGCTATCTGCCAGTGAAAGTCCCAAAAATCCAGCCGTTTCGGAGATTGGCCGAAACAAACAGACAGACACAAAAAATTTAAAAATGTGTTTTTCTTATAAGTACCGTAGGTGTATAATTTCACATGCTTTTAGTAAAAAGCTGTCATTTTGACATTACTATTTCAATTTTATTTATCTGTATAGATGTATTAACTTTTTTTCCCATGGAACTAACTTTGTATATAAAATAACAAAGTTTTTTGTTATTCTAAGCCACCTGTGACTTGAGTTTGTAAATATGGATAAGTTTTAATAAATAAACATTTGCATGGGAAAGTAGTAAAAAGTTGTAAAGTACCTAACTTTTAAGGTTGTAATTTTGTGATGTTATGTAATATACCTATTATTTTATTTTTATACTCTAATAATTGATATGTGACTGATAGTGATTCCATTCAATTCCTCTATCGAATTTTCGAAGGAGTTTTTGTGAAGAAAGTATTACCATCGTTTTACTGATTAGGTAGAAGGCATATTTGTATGGTTACATGCCACGATTTAGTTAATTCAATACGCATTTTGGCAGTTAATTTACTGATAGGATCAAGTTTAACTTTGTTTTTTTTTAACAAGTGTTATACATAGATTTGATTAACCCGAGTGTATTGTAACAACACTAATATTATTTAGTAAACACGTCACTCTCCGTTCATAATTCATGACGAAATCGTGACTTTCATGCATAATCAGCGTACGATTAGGCGATACCAGCGATTAAATAAATTGCTATTTAATTGTTTTTTTATAATATTAAGACTTAGTATGTAATTAAAAAAACTAGATCGAAAATCCGAAAAGATAGTTTTATTTAAAATGTCAAGTATTCGCGTAAATCTAAGAAAGTATTATGAAAACTAGATCAATTAAGATGGAACTTTGAAACGATTATAATTAATTATTGTGAATAAAGCAAACTTGTATAAAACTCCAAAGTGTTTAAGTGTACTTCCAAATAAATTTTAAAACGTGTTTTAACTTTTAAGCAAGACATTCCCAACAGTCCCAAGTCAATAATAGTTGAAGGCGTGAAAACAAAATGGTACGGTTTATTTAAAGAAGCAGGATGCGGGTGAAAGGGGAGTTGTAAGATGATACACTCGTTGATGCCACTACAGGATATCATTGGAGTATCGAGATCGCTTCGTGTTTAAAAACCTGTTTGAAAACAAAAGTTTTTTGCTAACTATATACATATATGAACACGTCTTAAAAAGCTAGCGCTTATCATTGATTTGATTGATTCCAAAAATCGATTTCTAAGAAGATACATGAATAATTGTCGCTTATGCATATAATGTATAATCGAATTGACAGATAAAACGTTAGATAAAATCACGAAGTATGTATAAAAATTAATTATAATAAGTTTATTTTTCTTTCCTTGGATATGGGATTTTATTTCTCTAATACGTATGTTCTTTCTCTTATAAGCATACTAGATTAGAGATATAGATTCGACTTAGTTACAATTTTATTATATGTATAGATATTGATGGTAGGTAGATTTTTTTGGACTTAGGGTCTAAGAATAAAAAGATTTGTATGAAATCTTCTTTTAGTTCATAACGTTGTTCAGAGTAGGCGTTATTTTGAAGTAATTAAATAATTACGTACATAATTGGTTTAACGCACTACCAAAATCAGCTTAATATTTGCTTTAAATTAGCGAAATAATAGAGTATACTGAAAATGCCTTTCAAGTAGTTCAACGGTGACGTTATACAACAGGTGTTAATATGGAAGGTGTATAGAAGGTACATTTGTCACCATTGTTCTCGACACGCGGAACGTTTAAATGTATTTATTATAAAGGAATTTCAAAGTGAAATTGTTAATGAGGTTACATAAAATTTTAGTAGTAGTTTCTCGTTATTTTCTTAATTTGTTTACTCCTAAATTTTGGGGTAGTTTTTATTGTTATCAAAGAAATATTATATGTTTCACCAATAATACATTATAATAAAATTATAAATGAATCGAATCTGCACTTCAGTAAATATTTTTTGGAAAATCTTACTGAAATAGTCATTATTTGATAATACGTACATACATAATATATTACTAGAGTATTACATAATACTTATTCCTATCTTTTGAGTAAGAAATGTACCTAGCTAATATGTTTTAACAATTAGTGTTAGTAAGTAGTATCAAGTTAGTGGAGTGACTAATGGATAATGTAGTCCAAGAATAGCTGTAACGTAGTTCACGGTCAGATAAATAGAGCCTGCTAATATTTATAAGGCGGGGGTCCCCCAAGCACGTGTCTTTCTATACGACATCACTGTAATATTGTTACTTACTAAACTTTATATTGAGGATTTCATTTTGAGTTTTGACCTAAAAATCTACATCGTTTTATGAATGGTATCGATAACAATAACGAGTTATTTTATACACTTTCTTATCTCCATTCGTAATTTACAGTTTTTATAGAACTAAACATTTTTGATAACTGCTTCTTGATCGAATTAATTATAAGATCCTATGAAAAGAGTGTATGTAGGCCAAAAAGGCCAAAAAAACTCGACAGCGGCCCGGATTTGGGAAGTCGACTTGGTTATTACATAAAGCTGCCAGTCCTGCGTCTTGATCTCTTCCCGGTTGTGAAGCGTTATTATCCCATTTTACTATGAGAGGGGAAATAGTGAGTGCACCTGTGCGCACACTTGTGCATTATAGTATCGCCCGCACAGATTGTTTAATGAGATTGGCTTAAATTACAACTTTATAAGACAGTTTTTGTAAACAGTATAAGTATTTATATAATACGTTTAGTATAGTTTTCTCCGAGATGATATATTTTCCAGCAGTAAAAAGTATCCTATATATTGACCCGGTTAATTAACTGTCATCATACCAAATTTCATCAAAATCTGTCGAGTGGTTTTCTCGTGATGCGTTCCCAGACAGCCAGACAGACAAAAGTTCTAAAAACTATAGATTCGGCCTTTGTATCGAAAATAATGACTATTTCAATAAAATTTTCCAAATAAAATATTTAATGTACAGATTCGAGTCAGTCAACATTTTATTATATGTATATATAATATCATGTATTATTTATTATTAAAACAAAAAAAAATGGTGGGTTGGTTTCACCAGTTCTGAGGATTAGTTAAGGCTTTTTCTTGCTGTACTGGACTTATGATAGTCAGTAAAAATTGTAAAATGTAATTTAATTCTGAAAAAATATATTAGAATTATAATAATATATTAAGTATGATAATATATTTAAGAAATATATTATGTGTGTTTTGGTTATTTAGTCGTAACATTGTAAAACTGTGATAGTAAAGGATAAGAGTGCTATACTTACATGTAATACTTACATACTCCGTATTCCATAAAATGTACACATGTAAACGTAACTGAAACGTGTGTGGTAATAGGAGTATCAAGATGTATAAATCAACTCTTGCCCATTGCTATCAAATGAAAATATAGAAACTTATCAATGAAAATTATATAGATTGAATTGAATGAAAAAAATGAAAATTTTGAATGTAACTGTCACTTTTGACACTGTAAAGGGTCCACTTTGAAAGATATTTAAATAATAGACATATCCTGAAAAGACACATAGATTTTAGATTTTTTTTATCGAAGTACCCACCACATGAGCGCAGCCGCGGGCAGAAATTAGTTGCAAATATAAGCATTAACCGTATTACTGTTTCGTTAACTTCTTATTCTTTTTTTTAACCAACAAGTTTTTTTTAATATACCTAATTACATCCTTAATTAGTTTACTTAATATTTTTATACTACACTTAACCCATAATGTGAATCTTGCACAATAAAAACGAACCCACATGCGAGGTGTTAAGAAATTCCATTCAATTCAACTGCGAAACTTCTGCGAATTTTTTCAATGAAATTGTATTAAACATATTACCGTTATATACGTATTGTTCACTTCGTCCATACCAAGTTATGTAAGGAACAAAGTATTTCTACACAATAGAGTAGCAATCATCCGGTGAAACAAAAGACTTTTGCAATGCGTGCATCTGCACTGGGGTAACTAACTAGTCTTCTAACTTGTGGCGGCTGTTATTATCATAAATATAAAGAAATTAAATAGAAAGTTCTACAAACAAACATATTGTTTATTTTACTGAATATGTAAATAATAAGTAAAGCATAACATAATATTTTGAATATAATTATAGGTTAGTAATAAAGTTATTAATATAGACAATTAGACATGCACTATACATCGACACCTGCACTATTAGGGTATAATACGTGATATGTATGAACTATGAACAATGCGCACGCGCAATTTGACTTTGATCCATGAATTCTCATTACTGGCAAAAACTTACAACAATTCACGCGTGCAAAACTCTGCACTAGCTAGTTATAAATAATAATATCACAATAAATGCATCGATTATTCAATTTTACGTACATTTAACTGCTATCATCCGGCTTCTACATGATATAAAGCAATTAACTCCCAAGGGGTATTAGAGCATGGCCATTTATAAGACTCTTTGTCTCGTGGAATGATTTAGGGCAAGAATACAAATGATGGCTGTACTGTGGTCAGCGTGGCTTGGAAAATTATTTCCTGTAGAAATGATTTATAGGTAAATATGTAGATCAAAATTCAACTTATATATTCTGTTTTGATACAGCGATGATAATAGAATGCTTTGATAGATTTGTATGATGAAATTTAATACACAGATGACCTGGAGTAACACATAGGTTACTGTTAGACATATGGAACGCACTCGAGCAAGGCTAGTGGAAGATGCTAATATGACCTGATGTACGTAAGGAGTCGTTCGTTTATTAATGTTTTTTAACAGAACCTACACTTAAATTAGTATCAAAGTTCCGTTGAAACTTTGGAAATGAAAACGTCCATGTTTACAAACACGGTTATGTTTGAGATAAGAAAGTAACTATAAAAACGTTGGCAATTTAACTTTAAAGTGGTAAAAGGTCTAAAATTGACGTATACAATACTTTTAAAGAATTTGCTTTTCACGAACTGTCAATTGTGAGCAATTTCTTTTAAATGGATAATGATGATGACCTTGTTTTTGGTAATGATGTGAAAGTATTGATAATAATCGATGGTTTTATAATTTTAAGCTTTCATAGCACATTTTTAAATTTAAAAATATGTATTAATATTTTAATATATACATAATATGTTTATTGTTTTAATATCGATAATTACAATATTATAAATTACTAGCAGAACGCGTTCAATCTACAAAAAAAACTCGTATATATTTATGTATATAAAAAATGGGGGGTGGGGGTAGGAGGGTGAATAATAATTTACAACCTTTTCTCATACCTACATATCAAGTATACAAAAAAATAATTAAAATCGGTTTCTACGTAGGTACGGTAATACCGTTTCGGAGGAGTGCGACCACAAACACTGTGACACGAGATTTTTATATATGCGTTAGATTAATAATATCGTATTGATCGTTAGAAACATATTAAGACTAACTTTTGATACAATGTTTTTAATGCACTGAGTGTTCTGTCAGTTTGAAGATCGTGGGATCGATTCTCGCATGTGGTGATAGAACATGTGCGGATTCGCTAGTCAGCGAAAAAACATCATGTCTTTTAAAAACTACTAAGCAAGTTTCACGATGTTTTTTTCACAGTAAGGTATTGGTAATCATGTTGAAAATTCGCACATGAAAATATCTGAAGTGCGAGATCAAACTCGCTTCATTTGGTTTTCAGCAGCACCTTACCACTGGGCTACCACCGCCTTTACGTTCATTCCTTCAAATTGATCTTTCCGATTTCGGAAGCTTAACAATATTATCATATTTAAATATTTGAGCAAAAATATCTTTTTAATACACTTTAGCATAGCGTCCTACTTACATTATTATTTTACGCTCCACTTCATTTCAGAGCATTTTCATTTCACCGTTTCTCAAATTATTCAAATTGTAGCGAAAAGGTTATAGTGGCAAACTTTTAAATAATATTTTAAAATAAAATACCTTATTGGATAAAAGCGCATTCATTTTTTATTTAATTATACTAAGTAAATAATAGTGAATGACAGATATTCATCTGAATATTATTTTTAGATAAAAACGATGATGTCACCTCAAATATGCAGTCAAATGGATATTTAAAAATAAATTGTATGGATAATTTTAAATATATTTATAATATTATGTATATCTTTTTATATTATATACATCATTCTTCTGTACATGTGTATGTCACTGAATTCCTTCAAAACCGCTGGACCGTCTTTGATGATTTTTTTTTATTTTTGAATTCCCTGTTCCTTGGACGGTTGAGATTTTAGATTCACAATTGGACCCGGTAGGTGGCGCTGTGATAGACTTCCAGGAATGATTTTTTTGTTTTGATTTTTTTTAACGAAAAGCCAACTTTCGGACGTCGGGTCCGCTAGTGCTTAGTACTAATATTATAAATGTGAAAGTTTAGACGGGTGTTTAGACGTTTGTACCTTAATCACGCCAGAACGGATGAACGGATCTGGATGGAATTTGGCAGAGAGATAGAATATATTCTGGAATAGCACATAGGCATACTTTTTATCCCGGAAAAATGTACGGTTCCCGTGGGCTAGATTTGTTTTTTTTAGTTGGTTATAAATAGGCAAAGATAGAACTGTTAGATGATATTTACAGGTAAATTTTATTCATATATGTTTTCCTCAAATGATTATGATCGAGTTTCGACCACTGGGCAAGTCTAGTAATTTTAAATATTCGTAAAATAATATACTTAAAGGACTTTGAATGACCGTGACAAGCAAAGGTTCACGCTTAGCAGAGACCTTATCGTTTTACTTAAGTAGTTTTTAATTACTCTGACTAATGTGTCAAGTATTTTGGGTGTTTATCTCATATTATATATCTACTAAACATATCGTTATTGCATATTATAATATGTTAAGTTGTTATAATTAAAAAAAAAACATATGCATCTTATTTATAATATATGTAAATGTGCCTTTTAAAGATGTCTGTTCAAGGATAAAAATTAAATTTAACATATTAATTAAAAAGTTAAACAGTTTGTAACAAATATTTAAATAATTAATAAAGTAAAATAAGTAGTTAAAATTAATTAAATTAGGGACATTTTGTACATTTGTGGATATTATTTTAATCGAAACCCTCTGTAAGGAATTATATGTTAATCTGTGCCTATATTTGAGGCCTAGACTAAAGTCTAAATATATGCATAATAATGTATAGCAAATGTGAAAAGTGTTTATACTCTGTTCTTTTATAAATTTTATTTTTCTTTATTAAACGGGTTTTTATATCGACCACATTCCATTCAAGCTTGTTGAACATCTACCATGACACTTAGTTCTGCCGCTAAAACCACTAACGCAAATTCCAATCAGATGAGTTGAGAAGATAATAATCTAAATTCTTTTATTGGAAAATTATCTCATTATAGAGAAATTATAATAACATTACATATGCCAATAAGTTGTGCTATTTTATGGCCGCACACTGTACAGTTTTAATCGTAGCGACGAGCGTAGTTTTTAATCGGGTGCCAATCAAGATTAGTTTTGAGATGTTAGACATGTGTAGTTTATATAATGATCTATAATGGTAGTGGTTATGAAATTAATAAATAATTAAAAAGTCATTTAATTTGTATTAACATTTTCACGGCGAAGGAAAACATCGTGAGGAAACCTGCGTGTCTTAGAGAACCTAGCAAGTTGTCGAAAGCCGTGGACCAGCGTGACGGACCTGATTCCCATCGTATTAAAGGGAGGCCCGTGCCCAGCAGTGGGACATAAAAAAGGGGCTGAATAGAACATTTTAACTAGTTCAATTCTACTACTCTTTAAGTTTTATTGGGGTAATTTGTATATCTCAGTAATATATAATTGCGCTTGCTTATTAAGGTTTAACTTTACGGTGTCTATAGCAGCGTTTTTTTAAAACAAATCGGAAATATATGTTTATGATTTCATATAAATATTCACTTCGAGCGAGCATCGAATAGGTGATCTCGATCCGAATAGTGAGTGCCAGATTGATTAAAAGACTAATCTAATATTTACTTACGAACATACTTTCCCAAAAAGTGAAAAAAACCATAAAAATCTACAATATGCGTAGCTGTGTCTATAAAGACTCCATAGATAGTTATAATTACAAAAGCCGTGGAGGCACGTTCGTACTCATTCGCGTGTGTCTTGGAATACTTTTGAAGCGATTTTCTTGAGTCAATCGAGCGAATCCTCGATAGTTCTTGTACGTGCAGAAATCCGCTTGCAATGATACATTTAGAAGTGGTATGCATTGTTAGAATTATTCATGGTTAAATGTTGTAGTTTTTTTGTGATAGTCATAGAAATACTTGTTTTTTTTTTACATTTAATTGAAAAACTAACCGTTTTAATGTAGATTTTTTGCTAATTTCGTTACGGTGAACGAATTATCTATACATATTATAAAATAAACTTCCCCGCTACGTCTGTTTGTCGGTCTGAGAGCGATAAACTCAAAAACTACCGAGCGGATTTTCATACGGTTTTCACCAATAGATAGTGATTCATGAGGAAGGCTTAGGTGTATAATTCTTTAAGGTTTTGTGTCAATTGACTGAATTATTATAATGATGATTGTTGAAGGTGTAACAAAAAAAAATTTAACAAAATAAAAACTTTTTAACAAAAAAATAAAAACCGACTTCAAACAAAAGCACTAAAAAGTAAAAAATAAGTGATTGGTAGTTTTCATTTACTATACATACCTAATCAAATATTTTCGAAGTCGATGTGCTTTGCTTTGTATGGGCTGGCACCGATTTCGAAAATATTTGATTAGGTATGTATTTAATAGGTAGGCTTTAATTACTTAGCCAAAGCACACCGACTTCGAAAATATTTGATTAGGTATGTATAGTAAATGAAAACTACCAATCACTTATTTTTTACTTTTTAGTGCTTTTGTTTGAAGTCGGTTTTTATTTTTTTGTTAAAAAGTTTTTATTTTTCCCTTTTTAGTGTAGACTGTAGTAGCAAAGTAAAGATTCTAACGTGTTAGGCTTGTTAAATCAAACAAAATAAGCCCAAACTCAAAGTATCTACTATTAGCCGTTGAAGAGTTCCACCTATCCACCTTCTGGCCTTGCCATCAGATCAGGTCAACAACACCGAACCACTGTACTATCAACGGAAATAGAAATACTTGCAAAGTTTCAAGTCAATATGACAATTAGAAGTAGGTTAAATTCATCATTAGTTGTTTTTCCACCCTTAGGGGTGGTATTTTTTTTTGAAATTTAAATGGGACCAATCTGGAAGTATACCCTTTCAAACAAAACAAAAATTGTCCAAATCGGTTAATAAATGACGGAGTTCTGAGGTAACAAACATAAAAAAAAAAAACATACAGTCGAATTGAGAACCTCCTCCTTTTTGAAGTCGGTTGAAAATAAAAACCGACTTCAAAAAAAGCACTAAAAAGTAAAAAATAACTGATTGGTAGTTTTCATTTACTTTACTTATTTCATTTACAGTTTACATACCTAATCAAATATTTTCCAAGTCGGTGTAGGTACTTTGCTTTGTATCGGCTGGCATGACATAAAAAAATATACAGCCGAATTGAGAACCTCCTCCATTTTGAGGAAGTGGGTTGAAAATCAAGCCGCATGGGTATTTTATTGGCCGCGTAAACTAATAAAATTATATGGAAAATCAATGTATTACAGAAATATTCCTCTTAAAAAGTTCTTCCTATTAAACTGGAGCAACGCTATGTGCACGTACCTAGGGACCCACTCGAGCGAAGCCAGGGCAAGTCAATAGATATATTTATATATAATTATTAAATGCTATACGTTTCTTGTAGTAAAGAAATTATATTTCATTAGAACCTCAGTTTATTTATTTTTTTAGTTCGGTTCTCAGAAAACAGAACATATATTTATATTATTATCCTCTAGATTCAACATCTACTCATCTGGTATAAAAACCTCCAAAATCTGTAATACTTATCGTATTTCGCCAACAAAATAATTCAACGACACTAAGCATTTGCTAAATCACGTCCAAAATAAATGCGGCGAAGAAAATTGTATCATACCCTTCCTCAAGTTTCCGGAAAATGGGATATCGAAACGTCATTATTATAGATTCGGATCGGATGCTGTAACGAGATTCCCGCTGGAATCATAAGATTTTCTAGATTACCGGCTTTACTTCGTACATAGGTACTATTGGTGTTTTGAAATATCTTGGAATTAGGTCAAATAAGATGGTGGTAACATTGATATTTGTAAAACAGAATAAATATAATAATACTAACATTGCCCGAGGCTCCGCCCGCGTTCAGGTGACCAAAAATCTAATTCAAGATATTTTCCCGCGTAAAAAGTCCTATATGTTGACCCGGATAACCAGCTATCAACATACCAAATTTCATCAAAATCGCTCCAGTGGTTTTTCTGTGATGCGGTAACTGACAGACAGAGAGACAAACAAAAATTCTAAAAACTATAGATTCGGCCTCTGTATCGATAATAATGTTTATTTCAATAAGATTTTCCAAAAAATATTTAATGTACAGATTCGGCTTAGTTACAATTTTATTATATGTATAGATTATGAAGAAGCAGAGTTCAACTTAAACTAAAGTAACATAATTATAATAGTAATTAAATCTACTACTATAACCTTAAAATTTATTTGTACTAACCTTAGAAAATAACTGCCCTTATTGTCCCGTGGTGGGCGTAAATGGCTGTGACACAGTTTATACGTACATATGTTATTATGTTCAATAAAAATCTTTAAATCTTTAGAGTTTGTTTGTTTGTGTGAACGCGCTAATCTCAGGAACTACTAATCCGATTTGAAAAATTCTTTTTGCATAAGATAGCCCGTTTATTAACTGTAGACTATAATATATGATCCTACTACTACCAAAAGGAGTAGGTTATCATAAATGTCAACAAATCGGGCATACTTCCTTACATTATTGTAAAACTGTTGTTTATAATCAAACAAAAATGCGGGTGAAACTGTGGGGCACAACCAGCACTTAATAGTGTGTCAACGATTCAACTTCTATGAATATTATAAAGATATCCAGAATATATTTAGGTAATAGTGAATGTGTGTTTTTGTTTTCGAAACCTTAAAGCATTTATTTAGTATATTTTAAAGGTAAATTGTTTTGCATCTGATTAATATGTAAAGCGTTTGTGTCGGTGAAACTTATAAAGCTTTAGTTTGAATATTCTGAAAGCTCATTACGTACAGTTTTTGCATTAAGCATATATTATTAAAAGCTTTTCGAAGTAATCAAACTTATTTTACATTATCCCGCTCTTATTTTTATTAATTTCTAGCCTTGCCCGCGGCTCCGCCCGCGGTCAGATGACCAAAAACCAAATTCTTAGGTTTTACATATTAGTATACTCTTACACTGCAGTTTTTGTATTTTTTCTCCGAAATTAAGACATTTTCCCGCATTAAAAATTATCCTATATGTTGACCCGGATAACCAGCTATCACCATACCAAATTTCATCAACATCCGTCCAGTGGTTTGTCTGTGATGCGATAATAGACAGACAGACAGACAAACGAAAATTCTAAAAACCATAGATTCGGCCTCTGTATCGATAATAATGTTTATTTCAATAAGGTTTTCCAAAAAATATTTAATGTAGGTATAGATTCGGCTTAGTTACAATTTAATTATAAGTATAGATTTTACTACGGTAAGGAAATAGGTTTGATTCCTGATAACGTTTGTGCCTGAGTCTGGGTTTTAATGTGATACTGACGGTGTTTATGAACGCCACTAACATTCTTAACGAATAAAATGTACATCATAATGTACCTATTGTGTGTTATTACGTGATTTTTGTTATTTCATAATTAAATCAAACCAAAATATACTTTATTCAAATAGACTTAAAGAAGTACTTTAGAATCGTCAATATTTACATTTTTAAACTTAAACGTCAGTATGTAGGTTCGTGAGGAATCTAAATAAAGGTAATAGTATAAGAGATAGATTTTGTTATTTAAATATTTCATAATTTACTATGTATTTAGTATGACATAGAAATTTTTAAGTAGGTAAATTATACAATGTACTACTTGTTACCCGCGACTTCTCACGCGTAAAATCGTAATTTGTGTAAATGATCTGATCCTCTAAAAACACTGCACCTTGAAATGCACTGAATAAGTTTTTCCGTTAAAAATTAACGAATATAAAGAGTTTCTCCGTAAAAAAATAACGAATATATCGTAAAGGAAGCGAAGTTTAAATCTCACATGATTATTGAATACCTCTGTTTACAGAATAACTGTTGTATCGTGCAAAATAACGGTGTATCAAAAGGAAGATGAATATCTTATAGCTGGGTTATTTGATTAGCCTTGAACCGTGGGAACATCTATACATCAACAGATAAAATAACCTACTTAGATTAATTGGAATTGGTGACATTGTTTTAAATAATATTTAATGTATTTCGTCATTTTCAACCGACTTCAAAAAGGAGGAGGTTCTCAATTCGACTGTATGTTTTTTTTTTATGTTTGTTACCTCAGAACTCCGTCATTTATTAACCGATTTGGACAATTTTTGTTTTGTTTGAAAGGGTATACTCCCAGATTGGTCCCATTTAAATTTCAAAAAAAAATACCACCCCTAAGGGTGGAAAAATAGCTAATGATGAATTTTACCTACTTCTAATTGTCATATTAACTTTAAATTTGCAAGTGTTTCTATTTCCGTTGATAGTACAGTGGTTCGGTATTGTTGATTTGATCTGATGGTAAGGCCAGAAGGTGGATAGGTGGAACTCTTCAACGGCTAATAGTAGATACTTTGAGTTTGGGCTTATTTTGTTTGATTTGACAAGCCTAACACGCTGGAATTCTTACTTTGCTACTACTGTCTACACTAAAAAGGGAAAAATAAAAACTTTTTAACAAAAAAATAAAAACCGACTTCAAACAAAAGCACTAAAAAGTGAAAAATAACTGATTGGTTGTTTTCATTTACTATACATACCTAATCAAATATTTTCGAAGTCGGTGTGCTTTGGCTAAGTAATTAAAGCCTACCTATTAAATAGATACCTAATCAAATATTTTTGAAATCGGTGCCAGCCCATACAAAGCAAAGCACACCGACTTCGAAAATATTTGATTAGGTATGTATAGTAAATGAAAACTACCAATCAGTTATTTTTCACTTTTTAGTGCTTTTGTTTGAAGTCGGTTTTTATTTTTTTTAGGTATATTGAAAAGTTATTTGGTATAGTAGTTATTTATTATTATTTTATTATTATTTAGTAAGTAATATTTTTGGCACCTTTACGAATAAGTTTAAAGATATTTTAATACTAGCGATTCACCCTCGCTCCGCTCGGGTTACTTACGTTTTAACATTTGCTATAGATTTCTAAGAGATGAGATATTGTCTCGAAGTAAAAAGTATCCTATATGTTGACCCGGAAAACCAGTTGTCATCATACCAAATTTAATCAAAATCCCTCCAGTGGTTTGCGTGACGCGGTAACAGACAGACAGACAAAAGTTCTAAAAACAATAGATTCGGCCTCTGTGTCGATAATAATGTCTATTTCAATTAGATTTTCCAAAAAATATGTAATGTACAAATTCGGCTTAGTTACAATTTTATTATATGTATGGATTATATTATAATCTAACTTAACGCTACTATTATAAAGGCATGTGTATACATATTTGTTA
This sequence comes from Brenthis hecate, assembly GCA_951806755.1. NCBI lineage: Eukaryota > Metazoa > Arthropoda > Insecta > Lepidoptera > Nymphalidae > Brenthis > Brenthis hecate. The sequence continues at coordinate 10,426,225 of OX638259.1, read as the reverse complement.
CTCCTTCGCAAACGGCTGAATAAGTTTGGGTGAAATGTTATCTATATATATAAAACAAAGTCGGGTTTGTTACAACACTTATAACTCGAGAACTGCTGGACCGATTTTCATGGTTTTTGATTTGTTGGAGTTGCCTCCGCCCCTAATAGCAGAATAACTATTAAAACAACAGAAAAGTTCACGAAATAAATATATATGGCAAACGCTGGCTAATAACTATTTATATCTATTTAAAACGTAGCTAGGGACGAAGTCGCTGGTACACAGATAAACGATGACTTGTAGTTAAAAATACGCTACTGTTTTTAACATAATTGGCCAAAAGTAGACGCTATCTGTATATAAAATATACTTATAAATTAAATTATTATAATACTAAATTATTGTAATTAATAGAAAAGGTACAAAACCAAGTGAAGATAAGCCGCTAGTATCTAAATAACAATACATATCAAAAATAAAGTCATAATTGATATTTATTAAATCGAATTACATGTATTGTTTGTAAATAAAGAAAAAATAAATACGTTTCTTATACAATATATATATACATATATATATATATATATATATATATATATATATATATATATATATATATATATATATATATATACATATATATAATAGAACAATATGTTATAAAAAATTTGAGAAAGCAGATCTCTAATATCACAAAGCAGTTTGAACCAAGAAATTCGTCTTAAATTGTTTGTATTATGTTCATGTTTCACCATCAAATCAAAATAACCATGGCCATTATCAAGGTGAAATCTACGTAGGTTTGCAAGACGGTAAACAAAATTGTCATGGGCGGTAGAGGAGCGAACTGCGTAACATCACGCTATGTCTAATTTCATGGTTACCATTTATTCTCGCTTGCTTCACGTTTTTACGTCAAAGACTATTATAAATTACACCAAAACTTATATAATTTAGCATTTCACACTTCTCAATTACATGTCATAGCTGGTTTAACGGCTCCTTGTTAATATATATAAAGATGGATATGCAAATATAAATATGACAACGTTTAACAGTATGCAAATTTAAATGTTCACTTGTGGATATCGAAGTCAATTTTCAACCGACTTCCTCAAAAAGGAGGAGGTTCGACTTCGAAAATATTTGATTAGGTATGTATAGTAAATGAAAACTACCAATCAGTTATTTTTTACTTTTTAGTGCTTTTGTTTGAAGTCGGTTTTTATTTTTTTGTTAAAAAGTTTTTATATAGAAATAGGACGTAGTGTCATTATAATTTTTGGCGACACGTTTGGCTCAGTTTGTAGCGACCCTACTTGCTGCGCCAGCGGTCGCGGGTTCGAGAGCCGCTGGGGGTATTCATTTGTGTGATGAGCACGAATGTTTGTCCTCCAGACATGGGTGTTTATATTTATATATTTAAAGTTATATATGTGTAGTGTATCAACTATCTGGTACCTATCCATACCACAAGGCTCGTAGCTTACCATGGAACTAGATAGTGCTTTGTTTAATGTCCCAACATATTTATTATTATTATTTTTTACAATTAAATGCAAGATAGTTTACATTCATACAAAACATAGGAATAAAATATAAATAATAATATTGTAATATGGTCAATTTATTGAACATTAACGTGAAGAACAATTTAAAATAAAAGGTTTAAAATCAATCCAACACTTTTTATCATCAGAATATTCTCAGCTTAACTAATTTATGTTCAATAATCAAGCATGTATCTCCTTCTATTTAGCCCTTTTTAACGTCCCACTGCTGAGCATGGACTTCCCTTCAATACGAGAGGCATCAGGTCATAGTCCACCACGCTGGCCAAGTGCGGATTGGCGGACTTCACATGTCTTTCGAAAACTTGGTATGTTCTCTCAGACATGTAAGTTTCCTCATAATGTTTTCCTTTACCGTAAGACAAGTGGTAATCATGTTGGAAATGATTAGCACATGAAAATATCAAAGGAGCTGGACCTGGTATTTGAATCCGCTTCACTCGGTTTCCCAAACGACCTTATTACCACTGGGCTGTATAATACAATGTAACATAATAATAAAAATGATGTCCTTACCGATTTCGGTGACGGCGGCTAACTCTCATGTACCGTTGGGAACTCGACACCGACGATGGGAGACCAGTCATCCGCCACTAATTTTCCTACTCCGGACTGCAACTGAATTTTAGCCTAAACCGAGACTCGAACTGAGGACCTGTCGATCTACAGCCATATATGCTAGTAAAAACTATCGACTCCTTCCTTTAAAAATACAACAGGGTGTCCGTTGCTTTGTCATTACGCATCACAGAAATTACCGGATCAACGTAATTTTTGCATACATACTTATATTTTTTTAACCCGTAAAGTAACATAGGGTAGTCTTTATCCGGTAAATGTCAAAAAATGCACGAGATATAGTTAGGGTCTAAATAATAATAATAATAATTAAGTAGATAATATCTATTCTAAACTGTACCTATAATAAACGTATTCGAAAGCGAGAACCCCTAGTAGCGTCGGTCATTGCTTGCAACGCTCCGTTGACCGCCTCGCTGTACCATTACTGGTGATAGTTGATTTTGATCCGATCTTAAATGCTATCTAAATGTAGAAATTTTACCATTTTAACGATATTGAAATAAGTTTTTCAATGTTAAATATTTATTGACAATCATACTTTCTGATGTACATATACATATGTTTGTATATACATATATAATATATTACATAATACAAGAAAATTTTATTAATAATGTTTTGTTAAGTTACGCAATTAGAAAAAAAAAAAAATTAATTTCAATATTTCGCCATTAATGTTTTTAAATTGCAAATAATAATTTTAAAACAACAATACTAAAATATGTATGTATATAAAATACTGTATAAATTATTGCTATTATAATTTATAAAGTACCTCGTAAAAAAAGCTTCGCTCGTCGTTTTCCGAAAAATGTATAAAAATGGTTTTTTTTTTTCAAAAAAGACACCTATTAAGATAAATTTAAAAAGCTAAACCTTATCTAAACACATAATTTAATTCAAATTCAAATAGAGATTTTTCCGAGATAAACGAAATATATATATATATATATATATATATATATATATATATATATATATATATATATATATATATATATATTATACAAGAATATCTCATTTAATATTATATTAAGATATGTAATAACTTCGAGGGACTTACTGTTTAACTTTACAGTTAAACAAAATATACGACAGGGCTCAAACTTTAAACATTAGTAACGCGAGTCATAATCACATAATATCCCCGTATTACATTTCAGATTGATGCCCTTAGTAAATTAGTAGAGTCGTTGACCGCCTATTGAGTGCTTTAAAGTTAATATAGAAGGTCTAAAGTTACATTTATGGTGTAGTTCGTTTATACTAAAACAGAGGTTAAAGAAAAAAGTTAGGTCGCGGGTTCGAGTCCCTTTCAGGCAACTATTGTTTGTTTATTATTATGATGTAAAACTGGATATTTACCATGTTTAGTACTTACTTTTGAGAGTTCCACATATTTCGACACTGTTTCAAGCGCCATGACCACGGGTATATCTATATTCTATATACATTATACATATAATAAAATTGTAACTAAGCCGAATCTGTATATTAAATATTTTTGGAAAATCTTATTGAAATAGTCATTATTATCGATACAGAGTATAGTTTTTAGAATTTTTGTCTGTGTGTCTGGGAACGCATCACGAGAAAACCACTGGGTGGATTTTGATAGAATTTGGTGTGATGATAGCTGGTTATTGGAGCCAACATATAGGATACTTTTTATTGCGGGAAAATATCTCATCTATGAGAAATCTGTGCTAACCGTTAAAACGTACCTAGGGACAAAACTGAGCGGAGCGAGGATGAGTCGGTGGTAGTAAATCATAATAATATTGTCAGTGTCTATGAAAGTTTAAGGCCTTATATTGTTTGTTTGGTAAATAAATGTAAACGGTCTGGATTTATGAGTGTATTTTATGAGAACTTGGTATAAAATTATGAGAACTCTTATATTTATACATACGTACTAATGATCGCCTCGTGGTTGAAAATATTTATTAAGTTTGATCGATAGTGTGGTTCTTTTCTCAAAGTTATATACATAGCCTATAAAATCCAAAAGAATGTTGAAACGGGCCCATAGATTCAGATTTGCACGTACAGACAAGCAAACTTCATATTTATATTATGTAAATACATACTCGTATAATATTGATGAAAGTTATCTGACATCAAGCTACATCTTTTAGCAGTAAAGTAATTATATATAAATAAAATGCGCGAACGGATTCGTAGATAAAAGAAAGTCAATTAATTTTGGCTTTCTGCAGTCCTTCTCTATATATAGATTTCATTATGCCAGTCCTTCTCTATTATAAGCGTTAAGTATGCCAAAGTTTATACTCCTTCGTATATGCAATATGCTTAAATTAATAAGGGGTTCAAAGTTTTTTCTTCACGTATTAATATATAGATATGGATTAAGTATAATTATTTACTGTGCATGTAAGGAATTGAACATGATAAACTGTATAAAAAGATGTAACACTGGCACTACGTCACATGGTTATGATAATAAATAATGAATTAATTATAAATTAATTTATATCTTTGATGTAATTAAAAACAATGTTGTTATTGGTCTAAAGTGCAAATGCTAATAGATTATGGAAGCTGATTACTCGTAATAATATTATTTATCAATAAAATATAATAAAATCATGAACGAATTAACCACTTCGTTCGTGAATAAAATCGTAACTGAATCGAATCTGTACATTATTTTTTTTTTTGGAGAATCTTGTTGAAATAGTCATTATTATCGATATAGAGGCCGAATCTATAGTTTTTAGAATTTTTGTATCTGTCTGTCTGTCTGTCTGTCTGTCTGTGACCGCATCACGAGAAAATCACTGGACAGATTTTGATGAAATTTAGATATGACGATAGCTGGTTATTCGGGTCAACATATAGGATACTTTTTATTGCGGGAAAATATCGGAAATCTATACTAAACGTTAAAACGTAAAACTAACGTACTACATAATACAATAAACAATTTCTGTTATGGTTGTTATGTAAACAGGCAACTAAAAGCACAAAATCAACTCGAAAGCTTTTAATAAGGAAGAACTTGATACAAGGACTGGTTCTAGGAAACATTATTAACGAATGCGTCAGTCTGGAGCTAAGCAATGACTCACTGAGTATCGCCATAAAGAAAACACTGTTATCGTTGTGTACTTACTTATATTTAGATGATTATGTATGGTTAAAGTATTGAGAAGTTAGTACTATTAAAACTCAATTTTTATTTTTAGTATTGTGGATCAAAAAATAGTTGTATATATATTTCCAGGATCCGTTGATAGTTATCCTTTGATAATTTATATTGATAATAATCTTGATAATTATCGTGGTATTTATATATGGATAATTATCAGGTGATAATTATCAATTAATAATATTGACGATGAAGATGAGCCGGCCTATTAAGCTTTAAGATTAATCGATTAATCGTTGCTTTTATTGATGAAACTGTTATGTGCATTTACAAAAAATAAGCAACGTACTAACCTAATCTTCTTTATCTATTACTAGCTACTCACACTCGCTTAGCTCTGGTTCATCCCTGGGTTGTTTCCCCATACAAACTTTCCCCCCTTTTTTATTTCTTTAAGGGATGGTTCGGGATAAAAAGTATCCTATGTCCTTCCCAGGGTCTCAAACTATCTTCTCACCAAATTTAATCTAAATCGGTCCAGTAGTTTTTTAATTTATTCGTTACAAACATACAAAAATACAAATCTATCCTCTTTGTAATAGTAATGTAGAAAGAATCTCTAGTAGAAAAATATCACTTTATCATTTTTTGATAATTATCTAAATAAATTTTCCAAGAAAAGCGTTATCTGACATTTATTATAAATATATCGGATTTATCTATAAGTATATATACATATAAAAGGCAAAAGTGATTGACAGATGTATCAACGCACAGGCATATATAGGCCTTAGGGCTAGAAACTTAAAATTTTGCACAAGTATTCCTCATAAGACGTAGGCATCCACTAAGGAAGGATTTTTCAAAATTCAACCTCCAAGGGGGTGAAATAGGAGGTAAAAGTCTGTATGAGACTTTTTATTCCTTGGACATATTTGCATGAAATTTCGTCCGAATTGAGTACGACAAAAATTATAAGTTACGTATTTCAGCGTTTTCTAAAATTCAACTCCTAAGAGAGTAAAATAGGGGATGAAAGTTTTTATGAAACCCACTTTTTAGAGTTTTTATGTAGTTTTAGCGCGAGCGAAGCCGCGGGTTCTGCTATTATTTAATAAAAAATTGCATATGAAATCAGTGCTTTAAGCTATATGAATCCTTTTTATCTTATCGTATACATAATACCTACTAAGAGTTATTATATAAATAACATTATAGTCACATCCAAAAATAAGTCCGTTTCGGCAACTCAAGTCAAACTACGCATAATCATAAGCAAAACAATTTTATCACTACATTAAATTAAGGGTATCGTGTAAGATGATGCAATCGGCCGTGACCTCAAACTTGAATGCAATAAATATTCTTGCACCGATTTGCTGACATTTTAGTGCTATAAGCAGTCGATTTTACGCATTTTAAGTGCTTTAGTGCGCGCTGACTGCTGACCATACTGTGTGATCGCATCCGCTACCTTGGATATGTTGAATTTTTAGCGACTTACACAAGGTCATAATAATCCATACTAATATTATAAATGTGAAAGTGTGTTTGTTTGTTTGTTTGTTTGTTTGTTTGTTTGTTTGTTTGTTTGTTTGTTTGTTTGTTTGTCCTTCTTTCACGTCAAAACGGAGTGACGGATTGGCATGATTTTTTATTGTTATTGTTATTTGTGTGGAGATAGTTGAAGGGCTGGAGAGTGACATAGGCTACTTTTTACGCGGGAGATTATCTTATTCCCACGGGAAAACACGTTATAATAGAAATCAAAAAAAAATCAGAAGTACTTGAAACTTGGTATTAATGTTGTTCAATAAAATTAAATAAATACGTGTTTCAGCATTTCTCGAAATTCATCCTATAAAGGGGTAAAACAGGGGTGAAAGTTTGTATGAAACTACCATTTTAGAGATTTTTTTGTAGTTTTAGCGCGAGCGAAGCCGCGGATTCTGATAGTAAATATTAAATAGGTTGGGAAATTGACACCTTAGTTTAAATGATTTACCACTACTTTACTACACTATTCACTATTCAGTTTTATCGAACTTAGGACTTATGTTTAACATCGATTTTGAAAATTCTAAGAAAACTAACAAATAATTACATTAAATTAAATATTATAGCATTACGGTACGGAATGAACGTACAATATCTTCAAAGGCGAATGAACTTTAAAAAATGTTTGTATATAAGTAACTGCTTATTTTATGCAACGGATGCATAGCCGTTGCTAATTCACTAACACTGTATGAGTCAAGTTACTTAAGATATTACATAAAATCTACGCGATTCATAATAAAAAATGATGAAAGCTGTTAGTAATATCTAATAATGCCGATATCACTATAGATACTTGTACTTACAGCTTAAAGGTATCCTTTTTTATTTACGTATCATAATATCGATAACACAGTAAGAACTCTTAAGTAACTCTCAAAACAAAAGAAGCACGTATTTTTTTATATTTATTATTATTTAACTTGCAATGTTTGTATGTATGTTTGTTCCGGCCAACTCTTGCAACTGAATTTTAAAGTAGTTATCCTCAACCGATTGAGCTGAAATTTTGCATATATGTTTAGTTTGGGTGACAATACATGACTAGATAAGTGACATAATTCTAAATCCAACACAGCGGACTCCCAACGAGGGTGGACTGTGTTTTTTATGCACCCCCTTGATATGGATATCAAATGAAAGAGTTTGCTGAGAAGAATACGAATAAATAACTAAAAATAAAAAAATAAAACTTTTACGTAAAATCAAGCCCATATTGTTACATTACACAATTAATATGATATAAAAGCTTGTATAAAAAATGTTTTTTAAATATTAATTTATATACATTAAGAAAAAATATTTCTGATTGTTTCATAATTATTTATTTATTATGAAAGACATATTAAAGACATATTATATCATTCAAAGCGATACAGTACACATTACTAGATGATTAAGAGTTGCCTCTTCAAACTTTCCCTTGAGGAACGTTGCGTAAAATTAAAAAGACTATTTTTTATGCTCCGCTACGTTTTCTTTGTGATTATAAGTAAAGATAAAGACGTATTATATACTAGCACTGCCCGCGGCTCCGCCCGCGTTTAGATGAGCAAAAACCAAATTCTTAGGTTTTACGTATTAGTATAATCTTACAATGCAGTTTTTGTACTTTTTCTCAGAAATGAGATATTTTCCCGCGGTAAAAAGTATCCTATATTTTGACCTGGATAACCAGCTATCATCATACCAAATTTCATAAAATACTGTCCAGTGGTTTTTTCGTGATGCGGTAACAGACCGACAGACAGACAGACAGTCAGACAGACAAAAATTCTAAAAACTATAGATTCGGACTCTGTATCGATAATAATGTCTATTTCAATTACATTTTCCAAAAAATATTTAATGTACCGATTCGACTTAGTTACAATTTTATTATATGTATAGATTAAAATGATTTCAAAAAGGTTTAAGTAAGTACTGCATTGTGTATGTTACGCGGTGTATTTGCCAATTGTATTCCAATATTCATGGTCCCTTTTAAATTAAGAAATTACCTTTACCTTATTAATTTTTTAATATTTTTTTATTCTTAATTATATATTAGTAGCTGCTCACCCTTGCGTCGCTCGGGTTCGTCCCTAGGCAGGTACATTTTAAAGGTTAGTATGGAATAGTCGATAGATAGACTATATAATATATTGCTGCTCTGCACCCTTGGGTAGTAGCATGATGATATATAGCCTACGACCTTCCTCAATAAACGGGCTATCTAATCCAAAAAGAATTTCTCAAATCGGTTTAGTAGTTCCTGAGGTTAGCGCGTTCAAACAAACAAACAGTCTCTTCATAATATTAGTATATATATTCTTATATATTTTTTATGCTTAAGAGGTTGTCCTATAACCTCTTGGTTAAGAGGTTGTATCCTAAATTTTATTGAAATTTGAATAAAAAAATTTCACCTCAGAGGGACGAAGGACTTGAACGCAATTTTAAAGTCAATATACCTTTTATTTTAAAGATAATTGGCTGTTAGGTATTTTGTAATTTAATACATTAATGACACATTGTAATTGATCACGTGAAAGCCTCAAAATAAATTGATGCAATTTGTCCTCAAAATAAATAGCTGGTGTATGAAACCCGAGTATCTTAACTGGTTCCTGGTCTTTCACATTTGTTAAGGACGTCCCAGTTTGAAGCTTTGAACTGTATTGATTAAGTACGTGACATATTAGATCTATTATGAAAAGTTTGTCATCAACCTACAGAGCTTGGAGATAACTAACATTTGATAAGCTCTTTGTAATATATGAAAGTTTGTTGTTCTTTTGAGCTTCTTTATATTGAAAGGCTTTAATAAGTTATAATAATTTATAAGTTATTTTATATTAATTTAGAAGTTATTTTATAATAATTTATAAGTTATTTTATAATAATTTATAAGTTATTTTATAATAATTTATAAGTTATTTTGTGTATGCCGTACGATATCGTCGACAATTTTAAATTTTTTTTTTTTTACTCTGTTTTTTCAAATAATATTTATGGTGACTTCTTTATATTTCTAAGACATAAATCCTTTCTTTATGGGCGGGCGGTTTTTATATTTTTATCTGTTAGATACATATGTATATGTACAGACATATGTATATGTATGTATATATTTTGATAAAATTTGTTGCGTGTTAGAATCGAACACTGTGATCTCCCAGTGCAACAATAACTAGAAACACTACAACATAAGTCCTCACAATACTTACTCTTGTAAGTGTCTACTTAGTTATGATAATCAATGTTACGAGCACACCAGAAGTACTTAAACAATAAATTGGCTCTATACAACATGTTAACGTGATAATGGCATTAAAACCTTACCAATAAAAGGTTATTAGTATTAATTGAAGAGACAGCAATTGTAATTCAATTGTCACAGAGTTCGAGTCGGAATGCCCTATTTTCAGTGAAGTGTAACAATTATGTCAATTATACGCGCTAGCTCTTAGAGTTCGAAAAGTTGTTTTAGACTGTACTACGTTTGTATTACTATATTCTTTACTGGGTATTTAAGTAACATTTCTTTTCATAAAATATATTAAATAAATCTATATAAAAAAGGCAAAGACAAAAGCAATTGCTTTTTGTCCTCTGGTTTTTTTTTCTGTCTAATAGCTATTGATGAGCTTTTGTGTTATCATTATCAATAAAAAAATTGGCAATAGTTAGATTTTTTTTTATAATAGGTAGGTAAATTATATTTATTACATGTATTCCCCTTAAATTTGTAATAATGATTATGATCGAGTTTTGAACACTGGCCGAATACTAAGTACCTACTACTAAGAATAAAATGAAAAATAAACATATTTGTACGGTCAAAAATAATAAATAAAGATATAATATTATAAAGAGTCAGTTTGTTTATACGAGTATGCAATAATATCCAACATTATGACCAAATCTGTGTTATGTATACCATACATATGAGCATTATGTTAGAATTCACATAATTTTATAAAAATGATAATAACTAGCTAAACATACAAAAAAAAAATCATGAAATAGTTTTGGCGTATGTTCATCGATATACATACATATCGTGCACTACATATTTACATAGCATATATGGTATCTATAAAACATTAGTGTCAATTAGTTCTATCAACATAAGCAAGGAGGTTGATTAAAATCCATTGCATTAATCATAAACGTGCTAGAAGCAGAAACATTTAAAATCGACTGTCGATTGAGAACCGCTTGTTAAATGAGTTATGTTCACTCGTAATTGTTTACAAAATGCAATGTAGACCATTTTGTTGAAATTGGGATTTACGATGTAATAATCGATGGTTTCAATGAGAACTATTGATTGTTTTGTTAGTTTCTCAATAACAGATGGATATTATAGAAAACAATGTTTGACATTTTGCATAAATATTTAGAAATCTATACATACATATAATAAAATTCTAACTGAATCGAATCTGTACATTAAATATTTTTTGGAAAATCTTATAGAAAAAGTCATTATTATCGATACAGAGGCCGAATCTATAGCTTTTAGAATTTTTGGCTAACTGTCTGTCTGTCTGTGTGACTGAATCAAAAGAAAACAACTTGACAGATTTTGATAAAATTTGGTATGATTATCGCTGGTTATCACCTCTGAGAAATATAAACTAAATATCTTAAATTGTAAAGATGAACCCGAGCGGAGCGAGGGTGAGTCGCTAGTTTTACTATATATAAATATTAGCTATATTATATTACCATGTTACTTAGTAATAGTAAGTACAAACTGAACGTGTTTTTTTTTCACTTTATTATACGTATCATTTGTCGGTTTATCCCACTAAGGATATTATAAAATAATAGTATAAAACAATATATATGTGGCACATAAAATACTTTTTCTTCATAGTAAAAAATCTGAATTTGTTAAAATAATACATTAAAATCATTATCTGGAAGAAAATTATAAGTGGTCGCGATCCTCATCAGTGTAGGAACGAGGAAGAAAAAGATAAAGTAAATATTTATTACATGAAAGTGTTTTACTTTCATATTTATGATATTAATAAGAACTAGTGACTTAACCTCACTTCGGTGTGATGCGTCGTTGCTTCTTCTTAAAAGGAATGATACCGTAATATGTACATTGTTGTTTCATATTACTATTGGCGTACACAGCGCGCGGCAGTAAACCTGCTTCCAGTTTTTATCGAAATCTTCAACAATCATCTACATATTTCAGCGTTTTTTCCACAAAACGTTAATGAATTACCCTTAAACCTTGATAAATAATTTAATCTATTGGTGAAAACCATAATATGAAAATCTGTTTGGTAGTTTTTGAGTTATCGCTCTCAGACAGACAGACAAACAGACAGACAAACGCTGCGTTTTATTATATATAATGATGATACTCCATAATTTTGTTACATTATGCATAATGTAAAGGATAAATGTTAACACGAATCACCTTTTTTGTACTTCTCTGCTATACAATAGACTTTGTCGTGTTAAAAATGTTTGTTAAACATAACGTGTGAATTTCCTCACACTTAGTGATGTTACCTGCTCAACGGTGTAGGGCTGCTTCTCTCCCCAAATTGCCTGATTCTTTGGTTTTTTTTTTAAATTTTATAGTAAATATTTATTTTATTAGTTAAAGGAAACTTTATGTATTTTTTTTTATTAAATCTGTAGAAGTTACTAGAGTCTATTTGAGCTTTAACACATGTTTAAAATTTCTTTCCATAGTAAATGCTTATTTAAATAGAGGTTTTTTTTGAAGATTGATTTTTATTATATATTATATACTATTTTTTTGCTTTATTTGCATCAAAATAATTTTATATAAATACTAATACTTTCAAAATTTAAATACTAACATGTTATTATTTATTAAAATTGTTTCATCAATGATGGCAACCCTAGTCCTCGACACTATGTCTAATCCGCACAGAACCTACAAAGAACGACCTTGTTTCTTCGTGACATATTTTGTACGTCATACATGCAAATTAATACCTATAATAAGTTAATGATAAAAAACGTTTGAGATACATTTGCTTATCTAGAACTAAGGCTAGATAAGCACTAAAGACTTTTAGATTAGTACTAAAAATGACTTACAATATGTTATAATATTAGTATACGTCTCTTTAAACTGCTTTACTATATAGATCTCATTTTAATTTAAACAGTATTACATTCAATAAAATAATTCCCGTTAGATGAACTAGATGACTCTAAATAGTCCAATATTACAGATGTAACATAATAGACTAATCAATTTTTTAACTGATAAAATATATTAAATTAATATCGGCAAGTGGTCGCCCAGTGGATGAATTCCGGCAATTAACAAAAAATAAACTTTTGAGGTACGGAACCCTAAAAACAGTTCACATACAAAGGAAATTTTAGTACTGAATTGTTTTATATTAAGTATATCATAATAATCTTATTTAGGTATACATATTATAATAAAATTCTGAGTCGAATCTGAACATTAAATATTTTTTGGAAAATCTTACTGAAATAGTCATTATTATCGATACAGAGGCCGAATCTATAGTTTTTAGAATTTTTGACTGTCTGTCTGTCTGGGAACACATCACGAGAAAATAATTTGACATATTTTGATGAAATTTGGTATGATGATAGCTGGTTATCCGGGTCAACATAGAGAATACTTTTTTCAGCGACAAAATATGTCATCTCTGATAAATCTATACTAAACGTTAAAACGTAAGCAAGGACAGACTCGAGCGAAGCAACGGTGAGTCGCAAAAGAAAAAACATTTAAAATAAACTACAGAGAAATCGCCACGTTGATAGTATACTGTGAGGATTGAGCCAAGAATAGTGATTAATCAAATTATATATATTCAATGCAAGCGCTATCACCCTTATGCAATGACTCTCACTGGATTACGCGGATGCTGTAACGTGATGTGCCGATAAAGTGGCGGTCATTTAGATATATGATAGACGGCTCGTGTGCACGGAAGCTGGCATACTTTCCAAAATAGTATTTTTATTTCAAATTGCTATTTTATAATGCTAGTTATATCACTTGATAACTTTTGAGTAATATGATGGTGTAGTTCGTTTTTTTTTCTCGATGGTCAATATTGGTTTATGAGACTCTCCTTCAACTACCTTTTTAGGGTCATATAGGTAGTATGTATACCTATACAGTATACATACTTACAGTATAAATATGTATAATCACCCTCTTATTTTACATCTATACGTATAATAAAATTGTAACTGATAGCTGTCTGTACCTGGAACGTATTTGAGAAAAACTATTATTCGGGGTTTTATTAACGCAATAGAACCCATTACAATGATTTTTAGAATTCTTGTCTGTGCGTTTGTGCGCTATAATCTCAAAAATGGCTTAACCGATTTGGGTGTGGTTTTCACTATTGTATAGTGATAAGCTTCACTTAACATTGAATATGTGCTTTGTTTCAATCGGTTCATAAATAAAAAAGTTATGTTAATTAAAGAATCACCAGACATCAGTTTTTAATAAGTTCTTAAATATTCTATTCATTAAATAAAATAAGTTTTGAATAAACAAATATTAGCAATTACTGATTTATAATTTTAGTAACTATGTATATGTATGTATATTGGAAAATATTGAATTAGTTTCCTAACGAGATTTGCAAAGTTTTCGTACCTGTGAGTTTGCGTGAACTAACACAATGTTCGGAAATTCAAAACTAATATGAATAAAGTTGATATTGTTTTCATCTGCCGTGGTTACTAGACTGTGGACTGTATAGTATGTCCGTATCGCAGCCGACCGCGTTCCATTTCAGCAACAGATTGCTATAGAAAATTGTAGAGTAACATATATGCAGATCTTTCAGGATAATTCGGCCTAATATTAAAAAAAGAAAATCTAATAATACTTTTTTAGATTTATGCGAATATTGGATATTTTAAACAGAACTATTTTTTTTGGATTATTTCGCGGATTTATTTTTATTTTTGTTTCCCGACGCGACGTTTCGAATCCTTTACAGCAACTAAAATAAAAAAAACCTCTTTTTAATTTTGTATATTATTTCTTGTATTGTTATTATGTACAGAGGTTTTTCTTTTGGATAAAAAAAAACGTATAAACAGAAAATATTTTTTTTTAAAATGAATAAAACTTATGCAAGCAGTTCTATAACGACACATAAATAATTCATACTTGTATTTATTTTAAGGCCATAAAGATTCAAATTATTATTATAATACTATAATTAGCTGATTAATAATTATAATTTACATGTATAAATAGGCAAAGACAAAACAGTTTAGTACCTCTTCTCCTCTGTTTGTCAACTGATTTTCTTTTTTTTTGTTTAGTAGTTGTTTATCTTCGTGTTATATTATCAATAAAAAAAAGATTTGTTATACAGGTAAATTCGAATCATATGTTTTCTTTAAATTTTCAATAAATTATCGTTTACTATTATAAATACAAGAGTTTGTGAGTGTGTGTTTGTTTATGGATATTTGGATGATATTTAGTACACAGACAGACTGTTAAGAAGTATTTCTACTCAATAAATACTTAATTTGGAATTCTAAAAAAAAATATTACAATATAATTATATTATGCACTTTACAGTTTATCTAGATTCTCTATCCAGCATTACTCTGTGTCCACGTATGTGCTAACCGCATCGATCTCTCTTGTTTTGAGGTCAATGCATTTGTCGATTGTTCCGACCGTCATTAGTTGCGTCACCTACCTTTTTCTTTTAGTTAACTTATTTAAATACTTATACATATTAATCAATGCTATATATGTATTATAATTTATATAGCTTAAGAGGCTTTTTTACATAAAAGTAATATAAACTTGTATATTAAAGTAATTATTTTAAAACAAAATTATTTATAAAATGACAAATAACCTAAATCTAGCGAACGACCCTGACTTTGCACACAGCTATATAAATAAATACCCCAAGCATCATAGAGTAACTTTTTTCCTATATCGTATTTACACAAGGTTTAATTAATTTATCATGACACAAAGCACTTTATTTCTTTCTACAGGCCATTTATTATTTCTAAGTAAACTTGGTTTATTTATAGACTTTTTGAATAAATTTAATTTTATATTTTTTTGTCCTGTTCATATAAATTAAAAAATATCATTTCTACGGGTGAAATAATTATAAAATTATAAGTTGTTTCAAAATCGGTGTAGATTTTCATACTCTCATCTTACGTGTGAAACGACTTGTATCATTTAATATTTTAAGTTATAACCAGACGATTTTTTACTACAAGTAGTAGATATATTCTATAGGTGACAATTGGAATTTATATGGCCTTACGTGAATGTTATAGAGCATTATTTGTAGTTAGGAATCATGGGGTTAATGCCGTAAACTTTACCTTCATAGTGTAAATGTCGGCAAAGTTTATGGCCGGTCACGGAAATTTCATGCGGCCTTTAAATTTCGATTCGTTTGTATTTATTTTAAGATATTGATTTGAATAGATGAAAATGTTTTTAAAAATAAAACATGATAAATCAAAATCTCATGAAACTTTTAAGATTTATTTTGTTTATTATTGTTTCATATATCATACTAGCGACTCAACCTCGTTTCTCTCGGGTTCGTCCCTACGTTAAGCCCCTACGTTTTAATGGTTAGTATGGAATAGATGGACTATATATGATTGTTGTTTCATTGGTATGATGAGTTATTGTGGGTCGTATTATAACGTCTTTTCCCATGGGGATGAGATAAGTTCCCGCGGTAAAAAGTGATCTATGTCACTCTCCAACCCTTCAACTATCTCCAAACAAAAAATCATGCCAATCCGTCACTCTATTTTGACGTGAACGACAAACAAACAAAAACACTTCACATTTATAATATTAGTAAAAAATACATAGTATTAATCCTCAATGTAATAGTTTAAACAAACGTGAAGTATTTAAAAATCTATTAAATTCTATATAAAGAATAATTCATAAATGTACTCGCAGGTACATACCGTATAAAAATAGAAACCATTTCTAAATCGTTTATGGAACACTTACGCGGCAGGTCACTTTCCATCAATCAAAAATCCAGGCTGCGTTTTGGGAAATCAGGTCATTCTGACAAAGACAAATACTAACGTTTCTAATATGGTCTCATAAAGACAAATATTAATGTTTATAATATGTTTTGTTTGCTATAAATTTCATTTAATAGGCACTGTCTAATAATGAGTAAATCAGTAAATGTTTTTAAAATAATTTCTTTATAATACACTAGCATTGCCCGCGGCTCCGCCCGCGTTCAGATGACGAAATACCAAATTCTTAGGTTTCAAATATTAGTATACACTTATATTGCAGTTTTTGTATTTTTTCTCAGAAATGAGACATTTTCCCGCGGTAAAAAGTATCCTATATGTTAACACGGATAACCAGCTATAACCATGCCAAATTTGTATAATCACAGAAACGAAGTATACTTTCAAATCTAAGACTTTAAGTACTCAATTATATCACAGACTAAAAAAATATAAAGATGGAGTCCGCCAAAATAAATGTCAAAGTCAAAAATAGTAGCGTGATTTGCCGTTCATGCTACTATTCTCGATTTTTCCATAGGTACGGATCTTTTACTTTCTTTAAAGAATAAGGGAAATTTTATATTTGTATTTTAAATTAATATACAGTTATTGAGAATAAAATATGAATAATAAAAATACCCTAATATTCTTTTGTATTCTTTAAGGGTCAGTTCCCTTGAAACAGAGATAGCACAATAATACCATATTGAATTATTTTGTCTTTACTATAATAAAATTCGTTAGCTATTTTTATTTTTAATAACATTTATTTACTTATCTCTCAGTATATAAATTGTCATTTATACATATAATAACATTCTAAGCCGAATCTGTACATTAAATATTTTTTGGAAAATCTTATTGAAATAGACATTATTATCGATACAGAAGCCGAATCTATAGTTTTTATAATTTTTGTCTGTCTGTCTGTCTGTCTGTCTGTCTGTCCGTCTGTCTGTCTGTTACCGCATCACGGAAAAACCACTGGAAGGATTTTAATGAAACTTAGTATGGTGATAGCTGGTTATTCGGGTCAACATATAGGATACTTTTTACCGCGGGAAAATATCTCATTTCTATGAAAAAATACAAAAACAGCATTGTAAGAGTATACTAATATGTAAAACCTAAGAATTTGGTTTTTGGTCATCTGACCGCCAGCGAATGTTGTATAATATTTTACAACATTATTGTTTGGCTTCATATTTAGTTCTATGACACTCCGTCTTTATTATGCCTTAATATGAATATTATATGTACCTATTTATTTAAAACAGACGGCGACACTAAATTGTTTCATTTATGATATCCGATCTATAATAAGGCCTTATTTGCTTAATACAAACACGGCATTGTTTTGATTACATATTGTTTAACCAAAGTATGATTGTACTGCTACTTAATTACACTATTTACTAAAAATGCTGGAATGCTACATTCCGTTTTCTAGACTACAGATTTTTATTATTAAATATATGCAGTATAGTCTGAATATCTTTGCCTAAACAAGTCAGTCAGACAGGTTCAGTAAACGTGGTTAGTTATCTGTTCGCCCGACTTCAAAAAAAGGGGTGCTCAATTCTAGTGTGTTTTCTGTATGTTAATCGATATAGGTATTCGTTAAATATGATCCTTTTTAGGGTTCCGTACCCGAAGGGTGCTAACGGAATTACAATTAATAGGTTATAATCAATAGGTTATAATCAATGGTGACACAAATTTTGAGATAAAAAACCTCTGTATAATAATTACTTCTAGATACAGATTTCGAAGTCGTTTTACATAAATTAAACCCTCCACGACCGCGGACACGCCGGCGTGTCTCTTAACAATAGATTTCTTGGAATTATAATTAATTTCTTAGAAATTTACCTGGAGGGTGTTAAAGTGGATTTAAGCAAGTCAACGCTAAGTATTTATTTACATTATATGTATGTAATATATTACGATAACATGTTGATGATTTCCTTGTTTTGGGCTTCTCTCATTTCCCTATTTACATCATAATCAACCAATTTAATAAATATGCAGAGTAGACGCAACAACAAAAGAAAGTATATGTAAGGAAGTAATTAACATGTAGTTATATTGTAAACTCGAGGAGTTTCCTGCAGCTGAACGTTTTGTAATCTTTAAAGTGGACTTAATCTTCTATATAATATATTATACAACAATGAACTTCCCAACGGAAATCTCATTAATCGTCATTATAAGACTTATTGTACCCCTTAGGGGATGAATTTTTAAAAATACACAAATCTATATAGTATACTAGCATTGCCCGCGGCTCCGCCCGCGTTCAGATGACCTAAAACCAAATTCATTAGTATACTCTTACATTGCAGTTTTTGTATTTTTTCTCAGAAATGAGATATTTTTCCGCGGTAAAAAGTATCCTATATGTTGACCCGGATAACCAGCTATCATCATACCAAATTTCAATAAAATCCCTCCAGTGGTTTTTCCGTGATTTGGTAACAGACAGACAGACAGAAAAAAAATCTAAAAACTATAGATTCGGCCTCTGTATTGATAATAATGTCTATCAATAAGATTTTCTAAAAAATATTTAATGTACAGAATCGGCTCAGTTACAATTTTCTTATATTTATAGATATTGATGGTAATAAAGAAGAATTTTTAAACACTATTAGATGTTCTTCTAACCTGGTGGTTTAGGTCTGATAAGTCTGGTCTGGAAACTACTGAACCGATTTAGATGAAATTTGGTAAGAAAATAGTTTAAGACCCTGTGAAGGGCATAGAATAGTAGTTATCCCGGAAATTATCACTGAAAGTTTGTATGGGGAATCAACCTAGGGACGAACCCGAGCCAAGCTAGGGTGAGTCGTTAATTCTTTATATAAGTAAAATTAAATTAACAAATATGTTATGAATCAAGGACACAATATTATACGTATGATTAATTTATTTACTAGCCTATTAAATGGGTCCTTTAAAGATAATACAAATAAGCTTATCATTTCCAACTTTAACCCAACACATGTCGAGAATTTAGTTAGATAATGGAGAGACGTTATACCTTAAGGTATTAGGTGAGAATACATAATTTTATATGAATATGGTATCCTTGTTCGGGACATGCGCCACTAAAGCGATAATAGCATGTATGTTTATCGTAAGTACATTCGAGCAACTCATTAGGATCGAGGCTTTATGACGCACTCTGCAATTATTGAAGTTGACAGCTGTTACTTACATAGAATACGTAACGGCAGAATAATAGTAATAAAAAATCGTCCTGTCTTATTTGATTATTGTTCTAGATTTCTTTAGAATTATTTTTGTTGAAAAAACGTATTGCAGAAACTTTGATTTGTTGTTAACGGCCGCTAAGCTCTACAAAATAAGTTACATCTATACTATACTAATAATATAAAGAGGTAAAGTTTGTGAGTTAGTGAGTTTGTGACGTTGTAGGGGGTAATGTCTGGATCTACTGAACCGATTTATATGAAAATTGGTAAGGAGATAGTTTGAGACTCTGGGAAGGACATGGGACACTTACATTTTATACCGGAAATCGTCCCTTAAGGGGGTGAAAATGGAGATGAAAGTTTGTATGGGTAATCAAGCGAGGGTGAGTCGCTAGTTTTAAATAACCTTACTAACATACGAACTATTTTTATTTTAGTTAAATAACTACTATGTACTTCTAAAATAACTTCTTTATGAACCAACGTGTGCCTTATCGATCTGTCACATCGGAAGATTGATTATAACTGAGTCGTTCAAAAGTTTTAATGGGACTCGAGGTAAAGGAATGAAATATGTATTTAATATTATTTTTGAACTTTTAATAACGTTTTATTTATATAGGTAGTTGAAATTGCTAAATAAAATGTCTGTAAAGATTTTTTTTAATTTACCTTCTAAAGTTTAGATAAGATATGGAATCTCGTCATTTTTGCGGTTAGAAATATGTGATTAATGTTTTTAATTAAGCTTTTGTTTATAGCTTGTTTTGAGCTTTATTTTTTAGCGATCTCTATCAAATATTAAAAATAAATATTAATAAGTAAAATAATGAATTATTAGCAAGCAAAGATCCACTCGTTATATTACTCTGTGATGTAACAATAAGTATTTGTCGCGATGGACAAGATACTGTGTGTGACATGTCGCATACTAACGAGTGTAGAGTCTAATCGTGTAGTTAATGGTTAATTTTCATCAATTGTATATCACTGACAATTATTAAGTCACAATCAAGTTGTTAAATTTAGATCTCTACATCATGTTAGAGATAACTGTTGTTTGTTAGGAATTATTTTGTTTTAGTTTTAAGTTTCCCTGAATAGAATGTATGAAGAATAGAGAAGCTTTATTTCTATAGTGTATTAATAGATAAAGGCAATATGGTCTCTTTTACTCCTATGTACTTGTATATTGAGTTACTTGTGACAATTCGCCTTAATTTTACTAAAAAGTCTAAGAAACTATTTGTTGTGAAAGTACATTACAGGACTTCGGCTGCCAAACTATAATTACGCAAAATACTTTTACTTGGTATTTTCGTTTGTTAATCCGTTTTACATATATGTATGTATGTATAATAATATAGTTTTACTTAAAACTAATCTATCCCACGGGAACCGTACATTTTTCCGGGATAAAAATATACTGCTGGGTGCTGTTCCAGATTATAATCTATCTTTGTGTCAAATTCTGTGTCAGATCCGTTCAGCCGTTTTGGAGTAATTGAGTAAAAAACATCCAAACATCTAAACTTTCACATTTATAATATTAGTAGGTATATGTAGAAAATTAAATAATGACGAAATTTTGCTTCTCATAATCACATTAGAATATGCATCTTAAATAAGTTGGTATATACAGTAACCCTGTATTAAGCGTTTTAATTATGTACACAACACTATACCACCTCATACTCATAGAATATTCTAAAATTACTCCACCAATTTGTGTAAATTATATTTTGTACCGTATGATACTACTTGGGAATTCCTAAAACATTGTCATAAGTCACTCCGTACGTTTTAGGAATGACAATCAAATTTTTAGAAAGTTCTAAGAAGAAATTGGGCTTTGTAACATTAAACATAACATGTTATTCTAATATATATTTTTTTGTTTTTCCTATTTTTTGATGTACTATTTTTCGAGTTTGATTTACATAAAAGCTTATCATTGGAGATATATGTATGTATATATGTTTCTTAGATATTGGAGGATTCTTTTGGCATTGACTTTTTTTATTTTTGTTATTTTTTTATTGATTATTGAAATTTTAAGTTCAAGTTAAAGCATTTAATGTTAAGTCAAACAAAGCGGACTCAAAGTGCTACACAAGGCAAAAAAAAATGATATTTATTTTTAATCTACATTTATTTAACCCATCCATATAAAAATAAAATATTAAGAACGGTCTAACTTTAAACATAAATACAGTAAAATCTCATTACTTCTGATAAAATCAAAGCAATCATTCCCTAACTATACCCGAGCAATTCTTACACCAGACGAGTTATCCATACAAAATAGAAAATTCAGAACGGTCCTTAATTTTTGTACAATTTATTACCGAGACATTCTTCGCCTTTACATTATATACTCTTCACACGTGTTTGCGATGCACAAGACGCTACGTGACGAATCGCATGCTAATTAAAGTAGTCTTATCACGCAGTTAGTCGATATTGTGACGTGTACATTATTGTTTTATATTGTGGGGGTTGTTGATAGATGTAAATTGATAGAGTATGTAAATTGATAAGAGTCTACTGAGAATGTTTTAAATGCTTGATTTATTAGAAATAAACTGCTATATCAAAATGATTAAAATGATATGATATGATGTGAGCGCGCCCGGGCTTCTTGCTTGCCGAATGCGAACTAGTCTAACTTTTAGTATAATAATTAATATATAATGGAATAAATGACGCGTCATGAGAAAAAATGATGAATTACAATATGTACGGTTGTACCGTACATATATTATACTAGCATTGCCCGCGGCTCTGCCCGCGTTCAGATGACCAAAAACCAAATTCTTAGGTTTTACATATTAGTATACTCTTACAATGCAGTTTTTGTATTTTTTCTCAGAAATGAGATATTTTCCAGCGGTAAAAAGTATCCTATATGTTGACCCGGATGATCAGCTATCACCATATCAAATTTTATCCAAAATCCCTCCTGTGGTTTTTCTGTGATGCGGTAACAGACAGACAGGTCTTCGGAACTGACAAATGTAGATTATGGTATTACTTAATAAACAGTAATACTTTTAATTTGATGTCTAATTTTATAATCATTACTAAATAGTGCCTTTATAGGACAAAATTAGTTCTAAAACTTGTACCATATCGCCAATAGCAATATACAGCTGAATGGATTTAAGTAAAATTCGGTATGAATTTAGCTTATATTCTCAATCTACATAAGGGCTTTTCTTTTCGAAGCACGCGAAAACAGTCGTGGGCAAAAACTAGTGTATTATAATTTTCTTAGTTATTTTATAATATCTAGGTTAAATACATGAACGAAGGGGCTAATTCGTTCATGGTTAAATATTAGTAAAAAAAGATAACAATATGTAAGAAATGTAGAGAAACAAAATATGTATGTAGATTTTTTTCTCCAATTAGCTTAAATTTAAAGGATAAGAATTGAAAATATTTTTTTTATTTAGGTTTTCAAGTTGCTGGCATCATTTCTAAATCGAAATAGGAATTATATTGCATCGACTGTTCGATGTGATAACCTTTAAGTGCCGGCGACGTTATCTAAATTGGACGATGGGTTTAGTACACGTGTTCGTTTATCGATAGAAAATTGTTTATTTATAAGGGAAGATTACTTATTGATCGCAAAATCTATGGAAGCCTATGAAAAGTTAAAGGATATTGCCAAACATTGATAAAATAATGTTCCTTCTTCTCTGAAAGGGAAGTATTATTACATACTAGCGGCTCACCCTCGGTTCGCTCGGGTTCGTCGCTAGGTACGTTTTAAATAGATATAAATAGTTATTAGCCAGCGTTAGCCATATACGTTTTAATTTTTTTGTAAATAATATTGACATTAATATTTATACGATACTAAACTCAATTGTTTTGCCTTCCCGGAACCTCTCCACTAACACTTAAACTTTATGATATGGTATTAAAGTTCAAATTGAATTTTAAGTATTATTACGAATCTTTTGTATGGCAGTATATAGTATAAGTGTTGTTTTTAGACTTTTTCAGGCAATTTTCTAAATTTTTCTCTCCGTAAGAACCATCTTCGTGCTTCAAGGAATATTCTAAAAAAGAATTAGCGAAATCGGTTCAGCTGCTCTCGAGATTTTCGCTTACCAACACATTCAGCGATTTATTTTTATATTATAGATATACATATAATAAAACTTAACTGATCGCTGTCTGTACATAAAAATAGGAGGATAGGATTGGAGAGAAGAAGAGAAAACTATTGTTGAGGGTCTTTATTAACGCAATAGAACCCAAAACAATGATTTTTAGAATTTTTGTCTGTTCGTCTGTGCGTTTGTGCGCGCTAATCTCAGATACGGCTTAACCGATTTGAGTGCGGTTTTCACTAATGTATTGTTATCTTCACTTAACATTTAGTATATGTTCTATTTCAATACGTTCATAAATAAAAAAGTTATGTCAATTCAAAGAATCACCTAGGGACGAACCCGAGCGAAGCCAGAGTGAGTCGCTAGTCTTACACTATAATTGTAAAATAATTTTGTTTGTTTAGGTATACTTAGAATTAAAGATTAACTCCTTGATTTATTGAAACGATTCTAAAAATTTTTATCCGAAATGTAAGCGGATTCGCAGGCTATCATATAGGTTATAGCTATTTGAGAAAAGTATTGTATATATGTACATATAAATTATAAACGTACTTAAATAAGTGATTTTAACAATATTTTTTTTTGTTTCAGGTAAAATATTAAACAACAGTAATACTGCGCAAGTGAACAATGACAAATGAATTCGGTATATAGCAATATTAAATTATTATTTATTAGTACATATTTTTTAATGCGAGGTGTAAAATAATTGTGTATTTAGAAAACTTTTTAACAAGGATAAAATTAAAACATCAAAATTTCATTATAGGACTATTTAATACAGTAAATATATGTCTCACTAAACTGAATTAGTTTTTATTATTATTTTTTCCGTGGTATATTGCTCATTCTTAAGGAGACTGGTAGAGAACGCTACTTTTAGTGTTAAGTCTACCTTTTGTTACTTTCTTATATATTTAGTCCAAAAAAATAAAAAAAAAAACTAACGAAAAATAAAAACTTACAGAGAAAAAGCTAAACAACATTTTACATACTTTTATAAAATAATTCATGAATTTTTACTCAAATTGTCAAAGGTTAAGGCTACGAATACATTAAAGTCTCAAAGAAATTTAAAACTTTCTCCCCACAAGCTTTTTAAAGTCAATGCCATAGTTTTAATTCCTAAGAAAATTAAAAGCTTGAATTTAAATTACGCGAAGTCACGAGGTGGCTGCAATTAGTGGCTTTATTTAAAAAGTTTAGCAAAATCTTACCTACGTGTAGTGTCGACTGTCGTAGTACGGATTTGTATTACAAAAGTTATACACATATTTAACCTTTTGTAATATAACCTATCTCTACAATTTAATTAAAACATCAAATATGAGACTAGATTATCTTAATATAAGAGGAGATTAGTCTAAAAGAAATAGCAGGAATCGATCTCTTATAAGGATCAAATACTAAAAGGTTCTTATAAAAACTACTCATTTAAATGTTTTTTTCAGAACTACTTAACGTATAACGCTATAGCATTGTCACTTTCTATTGAAGTACTGGGTTTAATCCCAGCACGAGCTAAATCTGTAGGTACAAATAATTATACATGTACCTATAGGTATATAATATGAAGAAGCGGAGTTTGTTTGTTTGTTTGTTTGTTTTTGTTTGTTTGTTTGTTTGTTTTTTGTTTGTTTGTTTGAAAGTGCTAGATCTCAGGAACTACTAATTCCATTCGAAAAATTCTCTTTGCATTAGGTAGCACGGGTATAGAGAAAGGCTATATCAAGGGATCGGAGCAGTAATCATAAATATCAATAAAGCCACAGATTTTTTTGTAGTTTCAGGGCGAGCGAAGCCGCGGGTTCTGCTAGTATATTATAAAAATACTTTATTGTGGGACATAATGCTGTAATACTTTCTTTGATTTAAATTAAGAATTACTTTAAGATACTTTGATGTCATTTTGTTATTTTTAAAAACATTTTCACTCCTAAGATGATTGTTGAGACGTCTAAAACCTTAGTCTCTCCCGTGACCATGTGCGCTGTAAAGCATTCGAAACGTCGGGAAACAAAAATCATAATAAATCCGCGAAAAAATAGGAAAAGAAAGAGAGAAACTTGAGTGTTTTGATATAAATACATTAAAATTATATTATTAGTTATTTGGATTTCCTAACCATTTCGCTATGTGAAATATACAAACCAACGTCAAGGTTTTAAAAATAATTCGAAAATGTACGTTCTTTGTACACTCCAGTAAGCATTTAGTTCAAGAATATTGTTTTAACATCTACATGTATTTGTAAAATAAGACGATTCTAAGCAGATATCAAAAGTTTATGTATTAATTTACCATAATTTCTGATCTTATATACATACAATAAAATTTTAACTAAGTCGTATCTGTCCATTAAATATTTTTTGGAAAATCTTATTGAAATAAACATTATTATCGATATAGAGGCCGAATCTATAGTTTTTAGGATTTTTGTCTGTCTGTCTGTCTGTCTGTCTGTCTGTCTGTCTGTTACCGCATCACAGAAAAACCACTGGAGGGATTTTGATGAAATTTGGTATGGTGATAGCTGGTTATCCGGGTTAACATATATGATACTTTTTACCCTGGGAAAATATCTCATTTCTGAAAAAAAATACAAAAACTGCAATGTAAGAGTATACTAATATGTAAAACCTAAGAATATGGTTTTTGGTCATCTGAACGCGGGTGGAGCCGCGGGCAATGCTAGTATATGCATATAATGTAAACTTATGTGCATAATTTATTATTAACGCTTAACAAGTTCTGTATATACAAAACTTGAAATCTTCTGAGTCCTGACTCAGAAGACTATGAAATGATATAGAATAGTTTTTACTAAACATAAAGCCAAACAATAAAGATGAAAAAAAAATAAGCTAATATTACGCTATCTCTCTTTCAAGTGAAAGAAAACTATATTTAGGTATATTTTATATATTTATATTTTATATTATTTTAATTATTCATAAATTGTCTTCAAAAATTGTATATTAATTTAACTAATAGTTACATTTCCATTATTCTTTCAATAAACTAAACGATCTGTATGGCAAAACGAGTTTTTTTTTTAATTTAATTGGCTCTACAAACAGAATAGTGTAGCATAAACAGTAAATCACGCTACTATTTTTGACTTTGACATTTATTTTGGCGGACTCCGTCTATATGATTTTTTTGTATGAGTCCATATTACAAATTATTAATATTCCACATCATATAGATTTTTTAATCAATAAATGATGATGATGTTGTGTACATTGCCTTTAAGTTAGTACTCACCTATGTTTGATATTTTTGTACATATATCACTTGCATTTTTACTCCATAATTAAGCCAGTAACAATATTTTTAATCGACTATCAAACTTAATGGTCTAAATAAAATTCACTTTATCTAACACGTTACAAGAAATATCACATAACGATCTCCCTCGACTAATAAACTTCGTGGTGTCATATCTTTGTACAATCGTTACTTTTCCAGTTTATAAGCGGCGTAAAGAGTTTTGAGATCCCTCATAATTTATTCAATCAAGAGTAAGTGATATGATATAGGCTTTAAACATTGGCAACGTTCACTGTGAAGGATGTCGCAAGTTCGATTTTTGCGTACGAATTCGGTCAATCGCCAATAATTTGAAAGAAAAAGTTTCGAATCCATATTTACATAAAAAGACGTTACAAAACATTATTATTTTAGTATTATACAAAATATTCTGGTATATATATACACACACACACATATATATATATATATATATATATATATATTGAAATTTCGCACACGTATTCCTCATATGACGAAGGCATCCTAAGGAAGGATTTTTCAAAATTCAACCTCCAAGGGCGGGGGCAGGGGGAGAATTGGAGGGTTTGGGGGGTGTGACATATTTGCATGCCATTTCGTACGAATTGAGTACGGTAAAAATAAAGAGTTATGTATTTCTGCCTTTTCTAAAATTCAACCCTAAGAGGGTAAAATAGGTGATAATAGTTTTTATGAAACTCACTTTTTAGAGTTTTGTTGTTGTTTTAGCGCGAGCAAAGCTGCGAGTTCTGCTAGTATACTTATTGTATATACTTCATTATTTTTATTTTTAAAAGTGTTATAAATGCGACGAAAAGTATTCTAATTCTCTAAATAAAGTAACTTAATAATAACATGTATAACTCACTGCAGTGTTTATGTAAAATATTTTACGATAATAAAGCCTTATATAACTTAAAACTTAGAAAATACATTGCGATTTTCGCATAATAATTGCCCATTTTATATACGTATTCGCTGGTGGCTATATATTCTTAAGTAACATTTACAATATTCATATTACACGCTATCATGCTTTGGATTATTATAACGTAAACAAATGTCTATATTGTAAACACAATTATCCGTCCCGAGCGAAATTAAACCGCAAGGGGCATGATATGTTAATTATTGGCTTAAAATATAGACTTGTTTTTTAATGGAGATTTCTCTTCAAGTTTACTTATTCATCTATACATATATTAATATTTTAACTCAGTCGAATCTGTAGGTACAAATAATATTTTTTGGAAAATCTTATCTTATTTTAACAGTCATTATTATCGATACAGAGGTCGAATCTATTGTTTTTAGAATTCTTGATCTCGAGAAAAACACTGGATAGCTTTTGATGAAGTTTGCTATGATGATAGCTCGTTATCCAGGTCAACATATAGGATACTTTTTACTGCGGGAAAATAATTCATTTCTGAGAAATCTATACTAAACGTGAAATATTATAATATTATAATCTGTATAATACCAGATAAAAGTCATGTGGAAAACAATTTCTCTGTCAATTTAATACTGAAATAGATAAAAAAATAACCTCTCAAAATAGGTTCCTGTAGCAAAGTAAGAAAACAAACGAAATCACCATTTCTATTTTCCGCTGTATCTAATTGTAACCTGAATGATTCTGTTTTCGCGGTCGTGTTGTACTTTACGGTCGTTCAACCCTCATTGCACAGGATCACTGCGAAATACGAAGAAATTTATAATTTTAATATACATATAAGTGCATGGTTTTATTGGGAATGTAATGTATATTATTTCAGATGTGACAGAAAAACTTGACCATTAATATATTTTTTTGCTTTGTACATATATATGTACATAATCTATACAGGTAAATAAAATTGAAAATGTCTATTTGTAATCTCAAAAGAACAGCTTTTTACTCAATGTATGTGAAAGTGTTTACGTATGGTACTAATTAGAAGGAAACAATTTTAAAATTGTTTGTCAGTCTGTTGTTCCGACTAATCTCCGGAACGGCTGGAATAATTTTGACGAGACTTTCACTGGCAGATGCTGATGATAAAAACATCAGGGTTCCGTGCAAAAATATAAAAAACATGAAACCATGAAAAAGCTGTGCATACTTTTAAATTAAATTTATATACAAATAGCGTAATATTATAATGTTAAATACATGTTTTATGTAAATTTAGTTAGTAAGCCTTTATAATAAATAAATAAATAAATAAATAAATAAATAAATAAATAAATAAATAAATAAACCGGTGGACCTAGACACGCACCAGAACAAAGCAAGGGTAAGTTGCTAGTTTCATATTATATCATGGAGAATAATGTCTTCAATAGGTACTCCTCCGAGGTCTCGTCCTTTTCCACCTTCCACTCTCTCTTCATATACATCCCTTCCGCATCAATCCAAACCCAAACAATTTGAGCATGTTTTTGCTTTCATTATTTATATCCTTTTATAAATACACCAACGTAAATGTGAGATAAGTCTCTTGCGAGTAACTTATTTAGACGCACCAAAACAGAGAAAGGGTGTGCCACTAAAAGTTAACAATTTCTACTCTGATTTAAAAGAAACAAAATGTATTTTGTTTCTACAACATATTTTACCCTGAAGTTTATGTTTCACTCGAGCACCAGCTATATAATTTCAAACTATAACAGGTGACTAGTAAAGTAGTGTACTTTCTCAGAATATTAATGCGCTATTCGGTAAGCTAAGAGTTAATAGAGAAACTTCCTGATATATCATACGATAAATGTTTTTAGCTTTCCAGGCGGAACTTGGGCAACTTCATGTTGCTTAATTAAAACTTGCTAAAAAAAACTTGTGAATTATTTTGATACTTGTAAAATTAGATCATATTTTAATATTAAAACTAAAGTTATTGGACCATTCAAAAGGATCCAGGGCAATTTAAAAAGAAATCGTGGAGTTTGCTGTTGTAGAGCAAGAAAGACTAACCCCAATTATTTTGAAAAAAAAAATTGGAAAGAAGAATTATAGTAATTAAACGTACGTATTAAGAATAAAACTATCTTTTGAAAAATTTTCGCGGATTTATTTTGGTTTTTCATTCTCAGTCTCAAATGTTTTACACATACCAAACCTCGCTTCACACTCCTTATTCTGCCAGTCGACGTCCTGTTAAAAGGCTTTTCGAAGATTAGTGGATGTACATTTAAAACCAACAAATTGGTACATTTTATGAACTATTAGGACTTTGGAGCCGATATAGGTACTCTTTTATTTAAGTTTTATAAGGAGGTAGATATACATTAAAAAAGTACATAGCGTGTAACCTGTAACCTCTGCAGAACAAAGTATGCCGTTTCGGTTCAGACTCTTAGAGCTTTACTATGTTACAATAGAATATGATACTATAAAGCTCATTTAATGAGAAGCTTAAAGGAACTAAACCTTTTATCGGCTTCTAATAATCCTATAAAGTTTATGTGATTTGTTTAGATCATTTCCTTGTACGCCCCTTACATACGAGTACAAGTGTATACCTACAGCACGTAACGGATATGTCTTAGTATATTTGTATAAAATATTCACCTAACAATATATTCTTGCTAAACACTACCAAAATAAATACTGCTTTGTTACTAATATTATTATTTATTTTTGTTCATCCTTCTTTCACGTGGCAATGGAGCGATGTAAGAAAATCTTTAGCGAAATTTTGATCTATAGGTACATATTATAAAATTCTGAGTTGAATCTGTACATTAAATATTTGTTGGAAAATATTATTGTAATAGTCATTATTATCGATACAGAAACCTAATCTATAGTTTTTAGAGTTTTATCTGTCTATCTGTCTGCCTGTCTGTCTGTCTGAGAACGTATCACGAGAAAACCACTGAACAGATTTTGATGAAATTTGATATGATGATACATGGTTACCCGGGTCAACATAAAGGATACTTTTTACTGCGGGAAGATATCTCATCTCCGATAAATCTATAGGTACTAAACGTTAATCCAACTAGGGACTAATCCGAGCGGAGCGAGGGAGAAGCGCTAGTGAAGAAAATAAATACATATACATATAATAGGCTTTTTTCTATTATGCTATGTATTATACTGTCTAAAAGATATTAAGAGATATTTCACTAATCCTTCCATAAAACAAAACTCAAATAGAAATCCACTTAAAAATAACTAATGACGAAACACTGCAACAAAGCTGACGGAATTAGAGGTAATCCGTTGTGAAACGATTCGAGTAAATAAAATATAACGGGGACGGGTCGCGTGGCCTCGATATCCGTCACAAAGAGGTGCATATGCTATATTCAATATAAAAGTACAATATAAATATTTATTCACATGTATTAATATGTAAATGCTTAATTACAACAACAAACACACAACATATGGGATAACTAGATCTACTGCTACAATCGCCATCATTATCATTATTCTCTTACTGCTGGGCACGGATCTTCCTACAATGCCGAATCCACCACACTTGCCAAGTGTTTGTTGGACAGCACATGTCTTTAAAAAATTAGTTGTATCTGTCTAGACTGGTTTTCTTTGGAAGTTTTCTTTCACCATACTAGTGGTATTAATAGCGAAAATGATTCGCATATAAAAATATAATTTACCAAACCATACCACTTGGCTATTTGGTTTTTTACTTCCATACATATATGATATAATAGCTTTACACTTATACATGCTTTCACATACAACGTGTAATTTGACAACTGTTTGTACTCGTATTTGTGGTGTCAATTATGCGTTGTGACGTCAAATTATAATCAAATCGATTAGCGTTTTTTTATTACAAAACGAATATATGGCAGAACGGTTCCGAGGAAATAAATTATGTTTGAACTTAATTAGGCTACACCTAATAAATAATAGGTCGGTAGCGTTGCCAAAGGTTTTAGTTATAGACAGGGCCGGACCGTGAATTTAGGGGGCCTCGGGCTAACATTCCTTGGGGGTCTAAAAATGACAATCAGTAATTAGAATTAAATTTATTGTCATTTTCTCATTAATCATTATAATAACTACTAAGTATGACGATAAATGACATACGAAATGAAGATAATGTTATTTTTTCGTTCTGGTTAATTGATCTCAGGGTTATTAGTCAAACCTTTTATGACCTTAATCCTTTTTTTTAGATTTTTTTTATAAATCAATATTATCCATTGTTTACAGCAGAGGGGCCCGCCATAGATCCGCATCCGATTTTTTAATAATTTGTGTATTAAATTAAAAGCCAATGTAATAGTAGTAGATTATAACAGTAACTAAATCTTCAACAGTTCGGCGAGTCTTATACATTATGGTGGCCAAAAGACTATTTTTTTTAGATTTTTATTAAATTAATCTCGTCTTTGTTATAGTATATTCTTTTAATTGAGCTTCGACAACACTCCATAATCTGCACTTTCATGTGCAACAGGAGTGATATTTATTTTTGTAAATAAAATAGAATTACAAACGCGAGCTAATCGATAGGCTGTAACTAGTATTATTTTATTTTTTTAATTTTTCTAAACTAGCAGTCATAGGTTCAATTAGGATTGCTCTTTTTACATCGTATAAAATGAATAGGAAACCTTGTAAAAATTAGATTTATGCAAGTTCCAGTTATTAATTATTGTTCATTAACTTGACAGTACTAATTGCGGCGACACGTTTGTGCTTGCATGTCAAATTTCATTACCCACACGACGTTTTGTCACGCATTTTACTTTAAATTTCCATTATTTTCTGCACGACTTTGCTATGATTTTGTATGTAATATAGTTTCATATATTATTATCTAATTAATACTGAGCGCCACCAAAAAAAAATCCTTCGTAACGTACTAATATCCTTAAAACCACTTAAGCATCGGGATAAAAAGTTCTCATGTTACTCAATGGCCTCGAACTAGAATAAGATAGATGGAGCGTCTACAGCAATAAATGAAGCCAAATAGAACTGACAATGTCAGAAATAAAATGTAATATTTTTACTATTTTCTGATTAGTTGTTAATTTTCTGTACAATAACTTTAATACTCAGTATTTAATTACTTTCTTTGTTTTGCTTTTAATTGCATATAAATCCACCGCATGTGTCTTTGCTTCTTGTATCTGTATGCCTGCATGTATGAGACTATAGTGTTAATTAATAAATTATAATGCTATTTCATGCTTCAATCTGCGTATTTAGAGAATGAATAAAACAAAAGAAAAACGGGAAAATTTCAATTTTCTGGATTTTTTACCACATTTTTGAAATTTACTACGAACTAGTGACTCACCCTTCCTTCGCTCGGTTTTGTTTCTAATGGTTTTTTTAAATTGATATAACTTTTATTTATATACCGATCCAAATAAAACAAATACTTTTTAAATAAAGCTTAGCACAACACATTACTAAAAAACCGCACCTAAATCGGTTATGCCGTTCCTGAGATTAGCGCGCACAAACGCACATACAAACAGACAAAAATTCTAAAAATCATTGTTTTGGGTTCTATTGCGTTAATAAAAACCCTCAACAATAGTTTTTCTCAAATATCTTCCATGTACAGACAGCGATCAGTTACACTTTTATTATACATATGTATAGATTTCGTATACACTAAATAAAAAATTAAAACTTTAACTCTACTCGAATTATTTAACAGAATTTTGCTTATCTGATTTTGCAGTTCTAATAAAGTCAGTTGTAGACCTTATCTAGGCTAACGTCGCTAGATATACTGCTTCTAGACGATCGTAAATAAGATGAATCAATTACAGGACTGAAGTATCATATAACAACCTTAACGATGCGAGGGAAATTTGATTCCGGAGTTTGAAACCTCCCACTTTCAGGATTTATTAAAGCGTAATATCAACGCTGTTCGTGTTAGGGTAGGGCAAAGTAATGAGCTAGTTATAACATTTATATAGAATGATTACATTTTAATTCTTTTTTCAGGCAAATAACTCGAAAATGTTTAATAAGAATAAGATTTCTACGTCGATTTTTAATGAATATTTTTCAGTATATATATTCACTAGCCACTCACCCTGTATTCGCTTCCAGTTCGTCTCTGGAAGAAACAAATTTATCCCACGGGAACTGTTCATTTTTCCGGAATAAAAAGTAACTTATGTACTATTCCAGACTATAATCTATATCTGTGCCAAATTCCATCCAGATCCGTTCTGGCGTGACAGAGTAACAAACATCCATCCATGCAAGATCACAAACTTTCACATATACCTATATTATTAGTATTACATTTAACTCAAAGGTCTTCCCATACTTTTCTTAAGAATAAAAGGAACTCGTATGAGTGTTTAAATTTAATGTCATTTTAAACAATTGCTTTTTTAATTAAAACTTAGTTATTCTAATAAGGCATATTTTTGGCATTTAAAAAAATAATTATAGTAATAAGTTACCTAACTATTATTGTTTTTTTTTAATAATGATCATTTTCATTAAAAACCTATTTACCAAGATCATTTATTGTTTTATTACTTTCTTAGTTTTCGCAAATATTTGATATCTGTACATATAATAAAATTATAGCCGAGTCCAATCTGTACATTAAATATTTTTTGGAAAATCTTATTGAAATAGTCATTATTATCGATACAGAGGCCGAATCTATAGTTTTTAGAAGTGTTGTCTGTCTGTGTGTCTGTCTGTCTGTCTGTCTGTCTGTTACCGTATAACAGAAACACCACTGGAGGGATTTTAATGAAATTTGGTATGGTGATAGCTGGTTATCCTGGTCAACATATAGGATACTTTTCACCCCGGTAAAATATCTCATTTCTGAGAAAAAATACTAATACGTAAAACCCAAGAATTTGCTTTTTAGTCATCTGAACGTGGGCGGAGCCGCGAGCAATGCTAGTTTTAAATAAAACTGTCTTTCCGGATTTAAAAATACATAAAAATCCGCGAAAAAATCCGTTTCATTTCTATTGATTTATGTATGTGTATATAATGTGTAACAATGATCGCCCTTTAAATTTTAGTGTACAATATTTTTTTATGTATTGGTTCGTCATTGATTTGTTAGGTTAAGATTGATCACGATTTTAAGTATTGCCACTCGTATTGTCTATATTAGATAAAGTTTAAGAACACGAAAGCTGAGTAGGTCATTTATTTTTACTAGCGGAAAAAATAGTCAAGTGAGAGTCGGGTTTCTTACTATTTTGGAAGTTCATAAAACAAATAGACAGGTTCCCAAGTTAGTTTATTATAATTTTATTTTTCCATTGAATGAACAAACAGAACCCATTTTAGTTTGGTTTTGCCATCGAATGGAGGTACATAAATCTTAAGTTATCATGAGAAATCGTTGCTCCCAATGTCATTGTTTATTCAAATATCATTTAAATTTGACAGTGGGTCATTCACAAAGTGACAAATCTACTTCAAATCAAAGGAAACTGAGTAATGGAGTATTCATGCTTGCTCGGTCTCCGTTCTATCAAAATATATCGTATGCTTTCGACAGTGATAAATCACAGTTTAACTACTTGCACATACAATAGGTCATGTATAGGCAATTCTATTTAATTCAGTTGTTTTAAGGGTATACTTGATTTCATTTGAAATAGTTTTCTCTGGCACAGTGGTTACATCTGCATCTACTAGTACTCATAATTCGTAGAGTCGATTCACGGTGGGGGCAAGTATTTAGATAAATAGTTTAAGATTAACTATCGTAGTAGAGAGTAATTGATTTATAAAAATTATTAATTAAACTAAAATAATAAATTTTGTGTGTCTTTAAAAACTTTTAATATAAAGATTGCAAATATAAAAAAGCTTTTATTTTTCTTACCCCTGTCAAATAATACAATAATATCTACACCATTATTATATAATTCATGACTCGTACCGATATAGCATTTTATTATTCACGAGGGACCTCGCTTTTCTACGTTTTAATTTTTTGAGCGGAACCCTATTTTTTTTTTAAATAAAAGTATGTTAACCGTTATAACTTCAGCTATCTGTCAGTGAAAGCCCCGTCAAAATCAGTAAAGCCGTTTCGGAGATTAGACAGAACAAACAGACAGACAAACATTTTAAAAATTGTGTTTTTCTTATAAGTAGGTACCATGAGTACGTAATAATTTAATATGCATTCAGTAAAAAGCTGTTATATTGACATTACAAACAGACACTTCAATTTTATTTATCTGTATAGATAAGAATCTAAATACTGCTTCACTTATCAAAGTTCGTGATAGTTAAATAGCCATCTAAATATTTTGATGACTTTCATAAAATATTTACTCTTTTCCATCCCTTTCTATCCTTTGAGAGGTAATACAACTGTCTCTCTCGTGCCACATCTGATACGTTGCGTAGCGTAACAAAACGACATGCAATGTTTTTCCAATACTCATAGATCATAGTCGTAGTAATACTTAATGGTATCTAGAACTAGATCTAGTGACATTCTTTTAATTTAGAAAGAAATATCTATTTACTCCAAATAAATATAGGTATCACATCACAGTATGAGGTTACAAAAATAATGAATATTATATACAAATAGTAGTTGTAATCAACCCTTTATAAGGTCCCACTGCTGGGCACCGACCTCCCTTCAGTACGAGGGGGATCAGGCCATAGTCCACCACGCTGGACAACTGCAGGGTGGACTTCACATATCTCCAGAAAACCTAAGAGGTTCTCTCAGATATGCAGGTTTCCTATTTGTAAGACATAAGACAAGTGTTAGATATAGTGATAGCCCAGTGTATAGATAGATATGTAGTATAAACCGAGTGAAGCGGGTTCAAATCCCAGGTGTCGCACCTCTGATATTTTCATGTGCGAATCATTTCCAACATGATTACCATAAACAAATAGTAATTAAATAATACAAAATTATTTTTATATCTTTAATATTATTAAAGTAATTGGATAGCAATGCAATAGTGCAAAATGGATAGTTATTCTGATTATAGTGGGCTTGATTTGATACTGTTTTTCCAAAATATTCCACTACTAAAGGGTGGAGCATTATTTTTAACGTGATATATGCCTTTTTAGTTCAAAAGTATTTATGGCATGTTGTGTTTCCGCATTTTACCTTGGTTGCCATATATTAGAATATTATTCTGATGACTGAACACTGTGGAACTATAGAATAGGACTTCCTTAAACACTGTGAATAACAGACAATATGTGTAACTTATTGATATAGCACTGTAATTTAAGATTTAGGTACTATCTGCAGTCTATACATATAATAAAATTCTGAGTCGAATCTGTACATTAAATATTTTTTGGAAAATCTTATTGAAATAATCATTATTATCAATATAGAGGACGAATCCATAGTTTTTTGATTTTTTTTTAAACAAAACTGATTTCAAGAATCTATGTTGATTTCTGGCTCTAGACGTTTCGGTTTACTTTACAGCAATCACGGGAGACACTGTAAAGCATGATTGCTATGCGAATTTAACACGTCGGGAACCAAATACCAAAATAAATCCGCGTAAAAATCCGAAAAAAAGTTATATTTAAAATGTCAAATATTTGATTAAATAATCTAAGAAAGTAAGTAATACGTACATAATACATATATATAATATGTACATACCAATTAAATGAAACGAGTTTTATAAAAGTCAAGGTATTGTAGAACACGTTAAAAATGCAGGTCGATAGAACCTCTAGGACTTAAAATGGCAACTACGTTTAATTGATCTCTCTATATCTTATTATTTTTTTTAAATCGCAGCTGTCAGTGTAGTGCTTTATATTTGTTACACGTTTTTATTATATTGCTTCACTTGTATTATATTGTATTTACTATCTTATATTTACCCGAATATTTGATATTTTAAATGAAATTATAATTATGAATATAAGTATTTCGGTGACATTTCCCAAAATTTTTCTAAATGATCTAATGATTCCTGAAAATTTTGGGGGTTCGATTCTTGCTTAGTTATTTGGTTAAATTTAAGCTCAGAGCATTTGATTCATTTTCGCTTATTTCCTTTACTACATTTGGCCAAAAGCATGTTTTTTTCTGTTTTCGTCTAAACGGACTTTAATGTTCATTTTAAACTTAAGTTAAATACATAATTTATTAACTCATTATTAACTAACTTTTTTGTTAATTAAGAACACAAATCACTGTCAAACCTTCAAAATGGCTGCAATATTTAAGAAAAATAAATTTCAAGAGGATTACCGTCCAAAGCTTAAACAGCTTATAAATTTTAATTCACTGGCGCTTGTTTATTAACGAAATTATGGGTTTGAATGAAAAAGTTTATAACGTTGTAAATGACGTTAATGTTCAAGTATAAATTTGAATTTATTACTAACTGTAATCTCTTTGCCCTTTACTAAACAAAATATTAAAAAAAAAACTCGTTATTACAAATACTATATTATACTCGATATTACAATATCGAGTATAATATAGTAAAGTATATGAAGTTACATTTATATCTGAAAAAACTTTAATAACTAAGCTTCGCTATAGGTACCTAAGAGGATTTTTTCTATTATTGTAATATGTACCTATAGTCCACTTACTAAATGGTTTTTCAATACTGACACGACTGAAATTGGCATTATTATTTTGTATTTGAATCAATATTTGCTAACAGATATTTTATCACAGATTCTTTAAAATTATTACGCTTATGGATACAATTTATGAACTGATGCATGAAAGAATCCTAATTCAAAAATAAAAGAAGTTGGAATATCTAATGTTATTTATTTACACATCTTCGTTTTGACTGCACTTGGTTGTTATTTCATTTACGCGTACACGAGACCACGAGCGGCGTAAGCGAGGGCTGGGCTATGAGCATAACCTTGGAGAGCGATGGAGCGGGCTCCGATGAAGGGGGCAGAGTAGGCGGAGAGAGCAGGAGATAACGAGGCAGCATATGAGACGGCTGGTACTGAGTAAGCGACGGGAGCGACTGCGTGACGAGCTGCATCAGGTGACACACTCGCTACGGCTCCATCAACCTGAGCAGCGGCTACCTGTGCAGCGTTCACTGCTTGCCAAGCGTTATCTTCTGCATCATTGATAGCTTTACCGTGGATCTCAGCGGCTTGATCGTTGATTTCCTGCACAGCATCCACTGCGGCGCGAGCGTGATCGGTAATTGCAACGTTAGTGTCGATAGCAGCAGCCTGTAGGTCTCCAGAGTTGACGGGGGCTACAGGGTATGCGCCATAGGCAAGAATGCCATTGGACAGCAGGGCGCTAGGTGCGGCGCAGGCGCACGCGAAGACGGCGGTGGCTACAATCTGTGAACATCGTTGTTATTAGCTCGTTATGTATGAAATACATGCATTTATGAAATTATTGAATTGATCTAAAGTATATAGATCATTTCAATGTGAAGCAAGTAAAATTACATATAGCTGCGAGACACATTTTCGATACAAAACACTTATAATATTTACTTAATGATTTTTAAATAAAAAAAAATTTTGCGCCACTTTTAATGTTAAATCTAGATAATATTAATAATAACAAGTAAAAAAGACCTACCAGAAATCTCATCGTGCACTTCTTTTAGACTGCTCGAAAGCTACTGATTGATGTCAATACAATTTTGCCATCTTTTATACTTATCTGTACATGACGCTCGGATCGCGAATGTAACTTGTTCTCAAGGGCGCAGGGTGCAGGAAGCAAAATGAGATGGCGAATTTGACATATGCAATTTCGAGTTTGAGGAATGCGAATGTCGATTACTTTTTAATTCAATCTAACAAGGCTAAGTACTCGATTTGAAATATTATCTGTTATCATTTATTAGCTATTCACATATGTACATTTACATATCAGACTGTCAGATTCGTCAATGCCTAGACCAAACCGTTGGAGCTGAAGGGCTAAAATTACAATAGCGTATTTCTGTCTTAAAATAAATATCAAAAACGAGATGCCTTTGCGCAAGTTATGATTTACTTTTATATCTTTCTGAATTTACTTCTTTATGATATTAATTTACCTATATACATAATATTTATAACTATTTACAGCTTCCGTAATATTGAATTTTATTTTTTTGTATGTAATCTCACAGCACAGAAGATATATATATATATATATATATATATATATATATATATATATATATATATATATATATATATATATATACACACACATAGCGAAGCATGTAAGGAGTGACATTCAAACAGATACACACAAATTTTAATTTACACACATGAGTAATAAAAAGGCACTTCTTTCTAATTGCCAGCTTTTGAAAGTTCAGTTAGTGGAATATCTAAAATGCATACGTAATGTAGAGCCCTTAACCTGGTTCCTTAATGCAACCTTATAGTGTTATTCCAAAGTAAACTTAAAAATTATAGACCTAGAGTCGATTTCGCTTATTAAATAAATTTTCTACTTATTAATTAAAAGGAAATTTCGCCCGTTTGCTCCTTCTTCGACAAGATATACTAAAAATGTATATTATAAATTTATACGATCGTTATTTGAGGACGACAAAGGTTTATTTTGTAATAAATTACCATCAAGAGGCTTTATACTAAAAAGTAATATTGCTTGTTATTGAAATCCCTAAATTATCCATTTTCCAATCAAACAGCTCTATATTAAAAATTCTTGCATATATAATAATAATTTGATTATACATTTTCAATTTTGATCTACATAGTTATTGATTTTACAAAACTTGGCTTGTACCTAACATGCTATAAGTGCGCGTTTATTTTTAATTTCGCAAGAATAAAATATAGAAAACGCTACTAAATGGCCCTTCTACCTTCATTCAAATACTTCCTACCTCCCAGCGACATTCATTAACTTTGTTCAATATGCT
This sequence comes from Brenthis hecate, assembly GCA_951806755.1. Lineage (NCBI taxonomy): Eukaryota > Metazoa > Arthropoda > Insecta > Lepidoptera > Nymphalidae > Brenthis > Brenthis hecate. Next base: position 10,384,899 of record OX638259.1, on the reverse strand, counting down.
AATACCTCACGAGAACAACTTAATGTACTAGCAGAAAAAGCCTTTGCCACTATTGCCCCACTTCTATGCAATTATTGAGTTGTTGTAAAAAAAAAATAAACACATTTATATTTATATTATTTTCCTTGCTTATATATTTTTATAAAGACTTTATAAACAAAACAATATGCCAATTGTAAGCGAGTTGAACAAGTAATCAAAATGTCACATAAGTACCACCACGGACGTGTAAAATACACGAAGGCCGAATAAAACAAAGCCTTTGCTTTTTAATTTAAAGTCAAATCTCAACAGGAAAAGCCTTTTAAAACCCTCGCCAGTTTAAATGAACAGCTCTAATATTACTCTCTGGACGCTACACTGTATGGACGTTTTGTGTACTGTTTGTGCTACTTTGGAAAATCTTTTATGTTGCTACGAGTATATCATGTAATGATTTTTTAAAGCAAATATAATTGTAATATTTATATGTATCACCTAGTTATATTTTTTGTATGTAGTTTGGTTTCTACATTATAAATTAACACCTCCAGGTAAATTTCTAAGAAACTAATTAAATTCCCAAGACATCTATTGTTAACTGTAACGCCGGCGTGTCCGCGGTCGTGAAGGGATTAAAATGGAATTTGCTTCTAGTTTTATTTTAAAACATAAGGCTGTGCTTTTTTTCATGAAAGTGAACATTATTGGGATAGATTAAAAATTATATCACGTTAATTACGTTAAAATAACATCCAGAATAAACTAACGTTTAGATAATATAAGTACTTTTTAATATGATGGATAGTTGAATAATACTTTAAAGCTTAAACAATGTAATGTGATCATTATAAAGTATAAATTCATAGATAATAAAAGGAAAAGCCGTACATAGAGACATCCGTAGCCCTTGTTTTTTGCATACAATAACGCTTAAATATAAATAAATAAAACATGTAAATGCAATTTAGTGAATCACAAATCACAAACTGCACCTATTTCCTGCCAGTCCTTTGCTAGTAGCCTTGACTGTAAATTATACATAGTTGATACTTGATCCGTACTTTTGATCTCATGTTACGTCATCAGGGCTAACCAATGTTAATACTCTACAGACAACTATACTCTACGTTTCCGCAAAAACGGTATTGTATTTTCAACATCCCACTTTTGGGCACAGTCTTTCCTTCAATGCCAGGATCAGGCCATGGTTGATTATGATTACACTATCGAAGTGCGGGTTGGTGGACTTCACATGTTTGTCAAAAACTTGCCAGGTTTTCTCAGACATCATCATCAGGTTACTTCACGATGTTTTTCTTCTATTTAGATAATTTAGGATTTTTTTTTAATTTTCCAACCAAAAAGGTTTTTGTGAGGACAACATCTGCCTACCGGGTCCGCTATAACGAATTTTACTTAGTAATACTTATGGATATGAGTCAATATTCGTTTTTGGACGGAAATCAAACATGCGATCTCATCAAATAAACAGTAATAATTAAATTATGTTTGTTTAGGCAAAATAATGCTTGGCTTACTTTAATATTTTTTGCAACATTCCACGTAAAATCACTCTCCGAACGACTATTCTTATGCAAAAAATTATAGACAATATATTCATTGTTATTCAGTACTAGCTAGACAGACGTTGTCCTGCCCATTTCAATAAAGTTCTCGTTCATTTAAAAATTCTGTAGGAAAAAACATTTTCAGTTCTTCCCGAATTTTCTGTTTTTCTAGGCAACTACTCTAATTTTTTTGCCTAAAAAATTTATTCGGACTCACACTCTCATTTTAGAAAAATGTGCCGAATCCGTCGGTTTTTTTTTAAAGGATGCGCTTACCAATATTTCATTTTTATTTATGTACTAGCATTGCCCGCGGCTCCCCCCGCGTTTAGATGACTAAAAACCAAATACTTAGGTTTTATATATTAGTATACTTTTACATTGTAGTTTTTGTATTTTTTCTCAGAAATGAGACTCTCTATTCCTGTCACTGTAAAAAATACTCCTATATGTTGATCCGGATAACCAGCTATCACCATACCAAATTTCATCAAAATCCCTCCAGTAGTTTTTCTGTGATGCGGTAACAGACACCGACCAACTATAGACTCCAGGCTTCTGTATCGATAATAATGTTTATTTCAATAAGAATTTCCAAAAAATATTTAATGTATAGATTCGGTTTAGTTACAATTTTACTATATGTATACAAGAAGAATTTTATTGTTGTGTACATAAAGAGCTCCCAACATATATGCATGTATAATAAGCTATGATTTAGAAGTATTTTCAAGCATGCTTCTTAAATATAATTAATATCCATAAGAGACCTATTCAAATTATGGCATTAGTAATCATATTACATTAGTAATTGAATTTACCGCAATCTACTTAACGCTGATTAGGAAATAGGTTTTCGTATATTCATTTCCGTTGATATTACTATGTGACGTTCAAAAGAAGTTGCTATTATGTTACAAATAATATAACATAACGATATTGGAAAGGTGTTAGTTAACATTTAATATTTGTGCTTTTGAGATGTTAAGGATATAGAGAGTATTATAAATAGTTTTTAAATTTGGTCTGTTCGTCTGTTTGTTACATCACGATAGCTCGATGTGATTATCTCTAAGTTTTCTAAATACTACTTTCTTATATATATATATATATATATATATATATATATATATATATATATATATATATATATATATATATATATATATATATATATATATATATATAATACATATAGGTAGTACGTATAACTCGTGAGTTACTAATTTAACGGTGGATTGTTTTGTCTAGGCATTTGGATAAACCAAGTAGGTATCTATTTGCTCCAAGCGGGAATGGAACTAGCGACCTTAGTAGTAGTAATAAGAAATGAATTTGTATACAAACCATAAAATGATAAAATGTCACAACGCGTGATATATTTATCATGTAATGGGCCTGTCTCATCAAGATTCATAAGATCAAATTAGTAAAAATGATATAGTACAATATTTATAGAATAATAGAAATGTAGTAAAGACGAGATAAGGTTTTTCATAATAAAATTCTATCACCAATGAAATGTTATTTTACCAATTGATAAAGAAAGCAATTTAATTTTCCATGATTTATGTTCTGTAAAATTAACATTCAAAATTTCTTTTTACCCACACTGGTGGGATGTCTATCGTAGTTTAACTTTTGAATGATAAAACTTTATTTAATATCTTTGCCTAAATCATATCGCAAATTTTGGATTTTTAAAGCCTATTCATACGTATGAGATCGTCTACAGATTTGGGTATGTTTTACTAAATTGATTTTTAACCGTAAGAAAAAACTAGAACTATCATTTATTTTAACACGCTTTTATTATTTAGTTCAACTTTCCAGTGGTTACTAGTAAAACCTTCAGATTTAGGTTCATTAGATGCGTTTTGACCATAGAGAATAGGCTGCGCAATACTATCATGAAATTGACAAAGAGAGGAAGCGACCGTACAGCAAATAAGTTTTATTCCAATTTGAATTTTTAAATGGAATGTAAAAAATATAGTAATATTGAAAATTATAATATTACTAGCGATTCACCCTCGCTCCGCTCGGGTTCGTCCCTAGTTAAATTTAGTTTTGTACTTTTTTTTAATGCCCAATCATTAAAAAATTAAAATATTTTTTTGTCCAAATAATATTTTTTTGGGGTGGACCATCAATATTTATCTCCAACATGATTACCACTAGTCTTATGGTGAAGAAAAACATCGTGATGAAATCTGGATGCTTGAGAGAAACTGTAAGTTGCGAAAGACATATGAAGTCTGCCACCTCGCACTTGGCCAGCGTGGTGGACTATGGCCTGACCTCCTTCATATTGAAGAGAGGTACGTGCCCAGCTGTGGGTCGTTAAAAAAGGCTGAATACATAAATATATCTAGTAACTAAAAGAGTTTAAATAAAATTAAAATAGATTTTGCTTCGCTGACAGCTCGATTTTCTATAGAGCGGAAATTGCATCATGGAAGTAAATCAAAACGTGACCACGTTCGGTTTCGTATCGTGTTCGCAATCATTTCATTTAAACTGTTTGAAGTTTTAGTGTAAACAAACTAAAATATATTATTGAACTAGTTACTTATCGTTTCTCTCCTTACTGTTTTTATCACAATTTTTTTTTTATTTTGGTTTGTTTAAAAAAGCTAATCGCTAGGAACAATCACCATTTTTTTTAAATGCATCTTAGATGAGTGGTGTAGGTATATCTACTCTATACCTAGGTTTAAACTTAAGGTGGATTTATACTTATTTCCATTATTTAATATCCAATGTTTCAAAAATAATTAAGTTAATATTTAATAGAAAATAAATGACGAACTTATTAGAAAATATTTTTATTTACGAAGAAATCTTTGAAAATCTAAAAAGCCACTTTAACTTTCCTACTGTCCAGAATTATTTATACAAAATTTACGTCGGCCACAATATTTGGGTCAGCATTTCTCAATCTGTTATTTGAACGTAAATTTCGTTTACCCTCTTAACCCTTGGGCCCGGCAGTTTCTATTTGTAACCTATTCGCAATAATTCCAATGCATTTACAGTATAAGTGAAAGTTTGGCAAGCGGCCAGTCGTGCCTGAACCAGGATACACATATTAAATTGTAAAAATGTGTATATTTTCGTTTTCACATTAGAGCTCTATGTCTTTTATTTAGTACTAAATTATATGAAACTAGCGGCTCAGCCTCGCTTCGCTTGGGTTCGTCCCTAGGTACGTTTTAACAATTAGTATGAAATAGATTATATACATGTATACATAGGCATATAAATAGGCATGATGAGTAGTTGTAGGTTGTATTATAACGTATTTTTTCGTGGGAATGAGATTATCTCCTTAAAGTAGCCTATGTCACTCTCTAACCCTCCAACTATCTCCACACAAAAAATCACGCCAATCCGTCACTCTGTTTCGACGTGAAAGAAGGACAAACAAACAAACAAACACACTTTCACATTTATAATTTTATAGTATACTAGCATTGCCCGCGGCTCCGCCCGCGTTCAGAGTACCAAAAACTGAATTCTTAAGTTTTACATATTAGTATACTCTTACATTGCAATTTTTTTTCTTAGAAATGAGATATTTTCCCGCGGTAAAAAGTATCCTATATGTTGACCCGGATAACCAGCTACTATCATACCAATTTTCATCAAAATCCCTCCAGTGGTTTTTCCGTGATGCGGTAACAGACAGACAGGCCGACAAAAATTCTAAAAACTATAGATTCGGCCTCTGTATGGATAATAATGTCTATTTCAATAAGATTTTCCAAAAAATATTTAATGTACAGATTCGGCTTTGTTACAATTTTATTATATGTATAGATAGTATGAATATTAAAAATTGTACTAAATTCGATGAAAGAAAAGTTCTCTGTAAAAATGTGATTTATTTATGATATTCGAATAGGTATCTATTCAAATATCATACAGGATTCACATTTGAGAGATTTGTTACAGAAAATAAACATCGGAAGTGTTTCTATTTTATTTATTTTCCAAATAGGAAACTAAATTATTCCTGTGTGACAATAGAATGTATATTTTTATAAGATACTAACGACTTACCCTCGCTTTGATCGAGTTTATCGGGTTTTTGTATTTATAATAGACAGATAGTAATACTTTCTTAGATTTACGCGAATATTTGACATTTTAAATAAAACTATCTTTTCGGATTTTTTCGCGGATTTATTTGGATTTTTGGTTCCCGACGATCCGAACAGATAGTTTTATTTAAAAAGAAAGATAGTACAGACAGAGAGAACCACTTTTTGGCAATTTTTATACTGACAGTAGGCTGTGTTACATCAAGTTATGGCGTACTAAATTTCATCCATATTCGTCCGACCATTTTATCATGAAGGAGCAACAAACATAAAAACACATACAAAATTTATTAATATACTGCAAAAAAAAATTTCGTAAAATTAAGACAAATGCATGCAATGAATATTACATATTTTATGGCAAAGATACAAAGTGCTAATATGAATATTAAATACTGAATTTAAAATAATATAAGAGTTTTTCTCAAATCATATACAAAATCTATAGGATGTTTTAGATAAGACTGTAATAAACGGAAACCATCCTTTTAAGACGCGCTCTGATTCACACGCTGTACTCGATATACTACATTGTGAGACATAAATACGTACGTGTGAGGTGCAACAATGTTTGGCCTCAATGAATTTAAAATAGCTCAATAGATATTACTTTTTGCGGTTATATTTTAACATATACTAAGAGTTTCTAATTGGAAAATGAGATTTACATCGAAATGTAATGAATTTTATGTATGAACGAATAAACTTTTCTTGTACGTTACGTGCTTTAAAAATATACATACTTATAGTAAACAGAAGTATGAAATACAAATTTACTTATACAAACCTGCATTACTATTTATTACCTTTTGATAATTTTTGAATTGATCTAGTTATACATACAAAATATATTATAATATATTTTCTAATATACATCTTCCATACATATAATAAAGTGTAATTGATCTTAGAATGTACATGAATATGTACATTTGAGAAAAACTATTGTTGAGGGTTTTTATTAAGGCAATAGAACCCAAAACAATGATTCTTCGAATTATTGTCTGTTTGTCTGTCCGTTTGTGCGCGCTAATCTCAGAAACGGCTTAACCGTTTTGGGTGTGGTTTTCACTAATACGTATATTGTGGTAAGTTTCACTTAACGTTTAGTATTTGTTTTATTTCAATCAATTCTTAAAAAAGTTATGTCAATTTAAATAATAGGGACGAACCCGAGCGAAGCAAGCGTGAATCGTTAGTAATATAATAAATTGGACAATATTAACGAAACTTTTCAAGGTATTTTGTACCTTGAAAAGTTGTATTTCACTAGTCTTAACTATTAAAGATGCCAAGCAACACATAATGTCTCTTGGGTCGAGTAAAGCTGTACATGGATCCATTTAACTTTGCTCCCTTGTGAAGTATTCAGATAACAAATATTGGCCTTCAGTTGTGGCATTTAGGGATGTTAGATATGTAGAAAGAAATCTTAATATTACCTATACTTTGAAGATGTACTCTAGAACTTCTTTGGTTTAATAAAAATACTGTTACCTATCTATAAGGATGCAATAGTATAAGTTTAAAAAAATGTGTTTTTGTTTGTTTAAATGCACTCATCTCTGAAACTAATCAGCAGGATTTAAAAAAAAACTGGTATTTTTAGCCTGTTTAATAGGATTTTTAATGGTTTTAGGTTTTTTTTTTGTAATTCTTAATCTCACAAGGATTCAGACAACGAGCTAAAACTTCCTCATTTATTACTAGTGACTCACCCTCGCTCCGCTCGGGTTCCTCCCTAGTTACGTTTTAAGTTTTAACGTTTAGCCCAGAGATAAGATATTTTCCCACAGTAAATAGTATCCTACATATGTGTTGACCTGGATAACCAGCTATCATCATACCAAATTTCATCAAAATCTGTCTAGTTGTTTTTTTGTGATGCGATCACGTCAGACAAACAAACAAACATTCTAAAAGTTATAGATTCAATCTCTGTATCGATAATAAAGTCTATTTCAATAACATTTTCCAAAAAATACTTAATGTACAGATTCGGCTTAGTTACAATTTTATTATACATATTTAGATATTATTAAACATACATTAACAAACAAAAGAAATGTGTCATTTTTTATCATAAAACCACGAAAATATAATACCTGTATTAATAACGTAGTCTGGTTTCAATAATTAGTCCACTGTTTGGCTTCCACCCGCCACATTACGAATACTTCGATGACTCATAGCGAGCTCTCAAGTTCAATATTGATTTATATCTCACTTAGTACACCTCTGTTATTACAGTAGTTCTAAATATACATAGTATTGTTTAAATATTTTGAATTAAGCCGGCATTGATCTCATTCTTATAGATATAGTATAGTACTAACTGTATGTTACTTCTATACCTAAAATAAAATTCTGAGTCGAATCTCTACATTAAAATTTTTTTGGAAAATCTCATTGAAGTAGTCATTATTATCGATACAGAGCTTGAATCTATAGTTTTTATTTTTGTCTCTCTGTCTCTTTGTCTGTCTGTCTGGGAACGCATCACGAGAAAACCACTGGACAGGACGAGTTATCATCAAAAACTGGTTATCCAGGTCAATGTATAGGATACTTTTATTGCGGGAAAATATTCATCTCTGAGAAATCGAATCGAAAGAGACCAACTCGAGAGGAGGGAGGGTGAGTCGCTAGTTATCCTACTAATTACCTTCGTGATTCACATACTGTTAGGATAGAAAGTAGCATAGAAGACGTTGCTTAAAAAATAAAACACTTTTCTCAGATTTACGCGAATATTTGACGCTTTAAATAGTACAATTTTTCGTGGTTTTATTTACATAGATGGTTTTTTTTCTGAAACAGTAGTATATATATTAAAAAGGATTGTATGTCTACAAGTGGTATGCGTAAATGCATTTTCCATCATTAAGAAAGTGGTCTCTTGTTATTAAATGAGATAATATGATAACAATGAAAATATTTAGAGCCTATCTTGAGCCGATCTTGAACTCTTGATGTCTTGGAGCTACGAGTATTAATTCATAGGTTCGAATATTATAAATTCGTAAGTAACTGTTTGTTGGTTTGTTTGTTTTCTTGTTTGTTTGTTACCTTTTCACGACTAAATAACTGAACCGATTCAGATGAAAATAGATATGGAAATAGTTTGAGACCCTGGGAAGGACAGGATAGTTTTTACCCCGGAAATCACCCCTTAAGGGGATGAATAGGTGGGTGGAAATTTGTATGGGGAATCAATCATCTCTCAAGTAAAGGCTATAAAACTCTTGATATCTATAGTCTATATATTCCATACTAACTGTCAAAATGTACCTAGAGACGAACCCAAGCGAAACGAAAGTGAGTCGCTAGTATTTTATATAACTACTAGCTGACATTTGAAAACAATAATAACGATTGTTAAACTTTTACTTAAGATGCTTATTTTCGAAGGAAATGCCTTTCTGAAATAGACTTATTTATATCTTTTGCCATGTTTTATTTCTATACATCAAGTGTAAGCTTTACACAACACCATTAACTATTGTTGCCCAACATAATAAAGCACCATCTTTTGTTTTATGGGAGAGTATATGATTTTTCTTCAAGTTAATACTAAATAAGACAGGCCCGTGGCACAATATTCATGGTACGTCGCTCGCGAATCTAATCATATGAGGTATTTTATATAGGAAATATAAGTGTAGGAAAAAACCGGCTTTTGAAAATTGAGACAGGTTTTTATAAATTATTCATATAAACGATATAGGGTCTGGAGTGAATTTATGTTTAATAGGTAATTTAGTCCTTTATCTTTTCTACACAATTTACCTATAAAGCTGTGTTTATAAAAATATATGTAAATGGTTAAAAATAAAAAGAATATACAAAGAGATAGATTAGAGATAGAAGAAGAGACTCTCTCTTTTCAATTAACATTCGCACTAAGTAAATAAAAGTTTTTTAATAGTTTACTTTTAGAAACAAAAAGTAGGCGGGGCTTTTTAAAAAAACAATGGCTTTTACAAAGTTTAAAGATCTCTAATCTACCGATGTATTTTGAAGTATGTATAAGATATTTTCTTTAATCGTATGTAAGTTGTAACTAAAAATAACAGACATCCATTGGATTTATATAGTATAAAATCGGATTATGCTAGTACCAGAATACATCTTAGAAGAATAAAAAGTTTACAAAGAAAGCTCTCAAAATAAATCTGGTAAACCCCAAATTCAAGTATCCAATTAGAGAATAGCACTTAAGTTCTTTTAACTGTTTCTCTGCAACTTACTTTAATTAAGGACGTATTTACTTTTGCCTTTTTTAACTAAAAAAGGCATTATGAAAATTAGTGATAAATACAATTATTTAAATCTCATAGGTCCATTTTTTAAATTTATATAGGATCTTCCTTTAAGTCTAATTTATTCATTGAATAAATAATTAGGAAAATCAATTCACCATTGGCGAAGATATCACGTAATATGAAACCTACTTAAATTGGCTCCTTTTTTAAGTCAGTACAAATTTAACAAGAACTTTGTAGAAGAAAACTGTCAAACGCCGAATGAATTGTTTGATTTTAGTTAATGTTGTTTAGATCATATCTTAAATACCAGTAACTAATCCATACTAATATTATAAATGTGAAAGTGTGTTTGTTTGTTTTTCTTTCACGTCGAAACGGCTTGGCAGATTGGTGTGATTTTTTGTGTGGACATAGATGGAGGGCTGGAGAGTGACATAGGCTACTTTTTACCGCGGGAGATTACCTCTTTCCCACGGGAAAACACGTTAAAATACAATCCAAAAAAATATTAATGATCAGAATTACTTGAAACAGTATAAATGCTCTTCAATACAATTAATTAAATACGTGTTCTAACATTTTTCAAAATTCATCCAATAGGGGGTAAAATAGTGGATGAAAGTTTGTATGAAACCTACCATTTTAGAGTTTTTTTTTGTATTTTTAGCGCGAACGAGGCCGCGGGTTCTGCTAGTTGTATTATAAATTATTAACGACCTAATCTTCCTACATTTGGGCTCTACTATCTGCATCTAGCGTCCATTCGTCTGAAAAATTCATTTTCAATTCATATTTTTATAAAGATCAACTTCTAGTATGTATGTATTTTCTAGGTTATAAATTTACATTCCTTCAGGTCATCATGTTTTCAGTTGGTCACTTATCTTTACTAATAAATGTATGTTCAAAGGTTGTTTGTGTTCTCTTAACATTAGTTAAGAATCGACGCTTATTTTAATGCCTGCATAATAAAGTAACTATATACTACATAGTAAAGTATAGGTATACATAGTAAATAGCTAAAATAATTCAGTTTTCTTATTATTACGATATTTGATATTATTTAGCGTAACCTTTGATGACTCAACACCGGCGACATGCAGTATGACCTTTTATTGTGTTTCCTGATAGTCGGGTCAACAGTCGTATGGATTAACGCTTGGTGCAGCAGCGACGTGGTATTATGAAGTGATTACTAATTCGATTCCCGCAAAGTATTTTGTTGTAAACGTTGATATACTATAGAATTAGAAACATAGATACACATTTCCTAAGAAATATCTTCAAAAAGTGGAGTCGACATGGGACGTTAAGCCAAATTAAAGAATAAAAAAATCAAAAGTTCTAATTGTTTAAACACAAATTCTAACTTGCGCACATTTCATAAAGTAGTTTTTTAAACGAATCAACGTGCGTTTTAATTTTGTCATCCGAAAAGCAATGAACAAAAGACATTTCATAAAAGTGCATAGTTTCGAATTGTGCGCTTCTTTTTGAGGACACATTTGAGACCCTAATTGTGTATTTTGAGTTTTTGTACATCAATTATAATCAACGGTTGTAAAAAACTAATTAGGTAATACACCCACCTGTTACATTGTTTGAATTTCGTAATTAACAAGTTTGAAATTGCAAATTACGAAATTATTATTCGAGAGAAACTTGAAGGCACAATTTTAGCTTATTTATTATAATTATAACATTTATTTTTTTGTTATAAGGAAACATTAATAATACGCCTAAAAAATATAAAATATGACTTCCGGTCAAAGTTGTCTACGATTATTTACATTTGAACTGCTAGGGCTTTATATTTCGTAAACAGAAAATCTTTATAAGATAACTAATAAGTTTGTTTGGTCTGTCCGTAGTATTTTCATGAAATTTATGAGTAGGTATTCTCTTTAAATTTATTGGGAGACAAAGCGGAAGTTTGCCGTATAAAGTAGATAAAATGGAAACAATAATGCAAAAAGAATAATAATATGCTAAATTTCACGCAGTCCGAAAATTCCTACAATGCGAAAACGGTGAACAAAGATGAAGAAAACGACCGTCGTATAAGGTATAAAGAAAGGAAATCTGATTTTGATGATGATTGAGGCGCTTGGTAAGTAGCATACATGGATAATATTGTTATAAGAGGTACAAATATATTTTAAACTAGCGACTCACCCTTGTTCCGCTCGGGTTCGTCCTAGTTATATTTTAACGTTTAGTATAGATTTCTCAAAGATGAAATTTTTTCCGCAGTAAAAAGTATCCTATATGTTACCATACCCGGATAACCAACTGTCATCATACTAAATTTCATCAAAATCTGTCCAGTGGTTTTCTCGTGATGCGTTCGGAGACAGACAAACATTTTTAAAACTATACATTCGGCCTCTGTATCGATAATAATGACTATTTCAATAATATTTTCCAAAAAATATTTAATGTACAGATTCGACTCAGAATTTTATTATACCTAGATACAGATTTTAATAATCGTACAATGTGTCTTTTACAAATTGTACAATATTAACAAATATTAATATTGACCATTTATCCTTCTTTCCGAATGTAAGCCTAGATTTTGAAAAAAGCAAGCAGGTACTTTACTATCCATCTATTACATTTAACTAAAGTTTTCTTATGATATTTATATACAGAACCCCCTTTTATGCAGACTCGCACTTAACCATAATTCGTTATATGATCTAAGAATTTCACGTGAGAATTATTTTAATGTAAGAAGTATCAGGTTTTGATTTTTAAGCGCCTTATTGGCTAGTAGGTATACATTTAATTTATTAACTCTAGGTCTTAGTAGGCTTACAATTTATTGTATGTATATTTTTAATAAAAATATTATTTATTATATAGTGATTTCTTATGTTATATAATATAATGCTTAAAACGTACAAAAGAATATATGTAATACTATTTTTAGTATTCATATTTTATTCTCAAAACTTGTATATTAATTTAATATATAAAATTAAATATCTATTTAATATATATAATATTCTGTAAAGAAATCGAGAATAGTAGTGTAAACACAAGATTTTTTTGACTTTGACATTTATTTTGGCGGGCTCCATCTGTATAGTTCATTAGTTTGAGTTTTTATATCACTTATATTAGAACTATATAATATGTTGATCTTTTCAAAATCGATTAACTCGTAAACTATTATCTATGCCTACCTCTAGCGGGTACAAACTCGTTCGCTAAAAATAACCCTACAAGGATCTGTTATGGACTGTCCGCATGCCACGCGTTATTGCAAACCATTAACTGTGAGATGCTTATATTCCTTTATGCTATATAAGATCAAGGATATCCATACGAATATTATTTATAAATGTGAAAGTTTGTTTGTTTTTCCTTCTTTCACGTCGCAACGGAGATCTCATTCCCGCGGCGAAACACGTTAAAATATACAACCCAAAAAAATATTTGTCATCAGATTACTTGAAACTTAGTATTATTGGTTTTCAATAAAATTAAATAAAAACGTGTATAGAGCATGTTCCGAAATTCATCCCATATGGGGGGGGGGGGGGGGGAATAAGGGATGAAAGTTTGTATGAAACCTACATTTTTAGTTTTTTTTCATTGTATTTTAGCGCGAGCGAAGCTGCGGGTTCTGTTAGTTTATTATAAATATATCAGCATAAGCTCGACGTGTTATGTGGGCTTCTTAATTATTTCAAAATTACAAACTTATGTTTTATTTATTTTTCACCTTACCTTTATTTGGGGGCGTGTCTATGCCCGGAAACTTGTCTTTTGTATTTATAATATTATAGACAAATAGCAACACCTTATGACATGTTTTATTACTAACAGCTGCGGCTGTTATTCCAGGTCTATCTAATAGGTACTAAAATTCATTATCATTCATTCATCCAGCCGTCTTAACGCCAAGGAAAAACAAACATACATACACACTGTGACATTTATAATAATACTAGGAGGACCCGCGGTTTCATTCGCGCTAAAACTCTTCCCCTATTTTACCCCCTTAGGGGATGAATTTCGAAATATGCTAAAACACGTGTTTATTTAATTGTATTGAAGAGCATAATTATCAAGTTTCAAGTAATTCTGATCATAAATACTTTTTTTTTGTTGTATTAGAATGTGTTTTCTCAGAGGAATGAGATAATCTTCCGCGGTAAAAAGTAGCCTATGCTACTCTCCAGCTCTCCAACTATCTCCACACAGAAAATACGCCAATTCGTCAATCTGTTTCGACGTGAAAGAAGGACAAACATACAAACACACTTTCACATTTACAATATGAGTATGGATATACATACATATAGTGTGATATTTGGCTCTAAACTATGACTAACTTAGTTAAAGTAAAAAGAAAATATAAATGAACCAATTTAAGTTCTCTTTGAACGTTTGCAGCCTAAGGCCTTTTTAAATATTTATTAACTGAGCCATATATATACCTATAGAGTCATCTAATTCTATCTAGTCTATTAGAAAAGTATCCTGTCGTAAATGTAAGTAACAGTGTGAAAAGAACCTTACCGTTATCATATAAAAATTTAGTGCACGCACCTAACTCACAAGTTTTTCCATATAAATCATCCAAGAAACTATACGACGACTCTTTCTGAGAACGGTATTACATACTAGGAGTAGGGTTGTCAAGTCGATATTTGTATTTTTAAATCTATATATATACAATAGCAAACAAGTATTCTCCCAACTTCCCTAAAAAGAGGGTTACAATATATTATATTTTCGACTGTCTGTGTGTACTTGTGTCTATACTTTAGGACACTTTGTTGCTTAAATGACTTAATACAAACCTACAAACATACAAACATAGATAACATTAAACTCTTATCTGCATAAGTGATAGGTATAAACACATATAATATTTAAGTATAGTGGCGGCAAATTAATGAAATTATAATGAAAAAGAATATTGTACTGCAATTTTTGCTGTAAAGCATTCGAAACATCGGGAACCAAAAATTTAAATAAATCCGCGAAAAAATCCGTAAAGATAGTTTCATTTAAAATGTCAAATATTCGCGTAAATTTAAGAAAGTACTATGTTAAGCAATACCACTATTCGTAGTAAGATAAGGACCAGAATTTTTTCATTTTTTTTTTAATTCAATTTTCTTGTTAATGGCTTCAAAGCGTGCTAGTTGAGCAGCATTTTTTATAGACATTGTAAGTCAATGCAAGTGAAGCTTATAAAAATGATTTGCAAAATAAAATTTGACGACACGTTTGGCTTAGTTTGTAGTGACCCTACTTGCTGTGCCGTCTGTCGCGAGTTCGAGTCCCGCTGGGGGCATTCATTTGTGTGATGAACACGAATATTTGTACTCCAGCCATGGGTGTTTATATGTATAATATGTACCTATGTATTTAAAGTTATATTTGTGTATTGTACCAACTATCTAGTATCCATAACACAAGCCTCGTAGCTTACCATGGAACTATATGGTGCTGTGTGTTAATGTTCCAACATATTTTTTCATTTCTTATTTATTAAAAATATTTTTTAATTTTGCAAAAACATGGCACCCAATATCCATGCTATAACATATATTGCTGAGTTTCTTTCGCCAGTTCTTCTCAGGTCTGAGGCTTCTTCTTTCCGAACTGGTAGTAGACTCATGACGTTCAGTAAAAAATTGTAATAATTTAATGCTGAATAAAATATTTTAATTTGATTTGATATAAATTTGCTTAAAATGTAATACAAAGTTTATAGCTCGATGTACTAGTCATTATTGAATACCCTAACACCTACATATGTGGTATAAGAAAATAATTAATAGTTAGTGTCGCTTTGTAGAGCCGACCGATTAAAATCACTATTTTTTGCACCATTTTTCTAGAAATTTCTCAACCGTTCGAACAACCGTTATCTAATTTTAATACAAAAGTTTTTCCGCAACGGTAAAGATCAGTTAATAGATTTTATGCCGTAGTAAAATATATTCTAGTTTTAGACTTAAGGTATTAAATATACATGAATGTTTACAGAAGTTTTTATTGTATTTTAGTTGTGGTTTATATTAAACTACTAAGTATTTTTTAATTAAAAGTTGACTGACAAAGCTATAGGTATTTATAAACGCAATTATTGAAAAAAAAAACACTAAATCCTTAAAATAATAGGCGTTTTACATACTACCATTATGGTTCCTAAAACGAGTTTAATAATATATGTATATATAGTATAACATTTTTCGAGTGTCTGTGTGTACACATTTGTTATTTGTGTTAAATGGCTTAATAAATACATACATACATAGGTGGCATTAGATACTTAACTACAATATATTGTCTAAATGATATATACAAATATAATATTTAGATATATATTTCTAAGAAACAAAATGTTATTAAGTATATCAGGTGTAAAATCTATCAAAAAGTGTCGTAATGAAGAACTCTATGCCTGTCTGTGTGTACTCATGGTGATCCGTCGCATTCCTGCTTCCGCAAATAGACGCTCCCTTCACGACCCGTTTCAGACTCATCTTTTATTAACTTATTCTAATTTGAAGTACTAAATTTGAACGTATTTATTATGAGTCTGAATCATACGATTTTATATATTTTACATTTGCACTAAATAAACACATGTTATTATGATTTACTTAACATATGTATAACAATAAGTTGATATACAAATTTTAGGGCTACAAACTTAAAATATTTTTCGACTGATTGGATATGGGATATTTTCGCCAATTGCGATCCAATATTCACCATGTCTTTTTAATGAATATGTTACTCCTCAAGAGTAGTCCCATATACTTTTCGTTATAACTTCCACCCATAAAAGTGAAAAAAATTTTAAAGTCCATGTAGGTACATTTTTAATTAAAAAATTGATATTTGTCTATGTTGTAATAATAATAGTATTGTTTACTATTCTATACAAGTTACTTAGTATCAGTATTAAATGACCAAGATCTTGAATGCCAACGTCCTCGCGGCGACGGTGGGATGACAGAGAAAAGTGCTGTCACGCTTTGATTCCTCCAACCGGCTTGAACGCACTTCACCGCGTATTTTATTTCTGTTTCATACATTATTTAATAATAAGTAGTTCATTTACAAAATTTAATATTTAGTAATATACATACAATAGTACATACCTGCCCTAATTTACTTATTTATTTATTTATTAGGTTTATTTACAATGACAATAATACACACAATATAAAAAAAAATAGAAGTAAAAACTAGGAACTAAATGTAGTGATTACTTACAAATAAACATAGCATGCACAGAAATAAAGTTTCTTAAAATATTATACAAAATAGATATATTTTAGAAGTAAATAGTTTTTTTAATAATGAAATTAACCTATGTTAAAAATGTTTATTGATAACATTTTTGAAAATTTATTATTAGAAATGGTGTTTTGAGATCTAATAGGTATATTTATTATTAGGTAATGTGCACTACCAATCACATAGGTTTACATACACATACTTTTTATGAGCTGTACAAACGAGATTCCCCCCATTTCCCCATAGATTTTAGATGACATTAGCAACCAGTGAAGCCACTCATTTGTCATCTAAATTGACTAACTATGGATTTCGAAGCAACTAAAATTCTAATATCACAGTTAATTAAAAATTAATTGGGTGGTAAAAATTGTTCTATTACAGAAGTTGAGTCTTGGAATTATTGGTTAATGGTGGCAGCTAATTTCAAATGTAAGGTAATTAGAATTGTTTTCTATTTCTTTATTAGCGCACTAGAGACTCACCCTCGCTTCGGTCGGGTTCGTCCCTAGCTTGATTCCCCATACAAAATTTCATCCCCATTTTCACCGCCTTTAGAGATGATTTCCGGGATAAAAGTATCCCATGTCCTTCCCAGAGTCTCAAACTATCTACTTACCTAATTTCATCTAAATCGGTTCAGTAGATCCAGACATTACCCCCTACAAGGTCACAAGCTCACAAACTTTACCTCTTTATAATATCAGTATAGATTACTTCAAAAAGGTTAGTTACATATTCTCGCAATTTTTCTGTATGAATAGATAATAGTTTCGCTTTAGACTGCTGACATTGCTAAGTTTAATTTCAATTGGTCGAGATCCAAAGCTACTAAAGCTCTTGGCTTTTCGCGCTCGTATAGCTACAAAGCGAAGGGTCAAGTACGTATAGTGATGTGGGTTGAACCTAACACATCACAGCTGCCAGTATATAATATTTTGTTAGAGCTACTGGTATTCTTTATATTGACCTAATAAGAAATAGTTCAAAAAAAGAGTATTTTTTTAATATTGGTACTTGACCTGAGATGATGGTACGCCTGATTTTGTTTGAGTCAGGGGATGTAGGAAGCTTTTATACTATCCACTCAAAGTAATTATTGATAAATCACTTTGTTTATTCTCTGTATCTATCTATTCAGCCCTTATGCAGCATAGCATGTCTTTCGAAAACTTGTTAAGTTCTCTCAGAAATACAGGTTTTCTCACGATGTTTTCCTTCACCGTGAGGCAAGTGGCGATCATGTTAGAAATGATTCGCAAATGAAAATATCAGAGGTGCGAGACCCGGGCTTTGAACCACTTCACTCGGTTTTCCAAGCGAGAGCGGTACCACTGGGCTACCTGCCTTAATTTATTACTAGCAACTAAACGTTTCAATGTAAAAAGTAGTCCGATTTGTTTTTTAAAGGGATACGTGTGTGGAGTGAATTCATAAGTAGAAGACGAGAGGTTGCTTAGTACTAGTTATGTTTTACTATAATGTAGAATTACGTGATTTACGATCTCAAGGCTAACGTCCTACGTGATGGACGAGATGACAGAAACGCACCGTCACGCCTCGTACATACGCACTCTGCGTGTTAATTTCTGTTTCATATAATTACTGAACTATAGCGACAGCCTTGAAATTCAATGGAGAAGTTTTCCATTTTTTGTATTAATTATAAAAAATTAAGTAAAATGTAACAAAAAAATGAAAGAATTATTAAAATATATCAACAAATGAAAAAGTTATGAAACTTTAAAGTTGCGCTTGTAACAATAATTTCATGACGACACACGACCTGAACAAACATTATATTAATTTCTCAGTCATTTATCGATAGATTTCAAAAAAAAACACTGATTTATTAGTTTTTATCTATATTATAATTCCATTGCGTTAAATATGATGTTATCGACATCATGAATCTTCTCCATTAAGTTGGGATATAGCGCAGGTTAAATTTCTTTATCTAATATCACTTCAATGTGTAACCAACACTATTTAGTACATTTAAAGATGCTTGACTCTTTTGAATAAATTTGAATTATAAGAAAAAATAACGGCCTTGGCCTAAATTTATGAAGAAGGTATTTTAGCATTTTGTATGAGTAGCTTCCTTTGACTTATTCTGGTGATAAATTTAAAGCAATTTATTTATTTAATAAATCTACATATCGTCATATGAGATAAACATACTATGTTTTGCTCGCAACTCAGCCCCCGTAGTACTTACGTCGAAAAAAAAAAATAGTTTTAGTGATAGTCTATATATAATATGCTTACCTATTTACTATTTTCTTATTATTGTTGTGATTGAATGAAATGAAACTTTATTCAAATAGATTTATTACAAGCACATTCGATTGTTTTGTTGTATTATTATAATTACAAATATTGTAATCTACATATATGTGGGAACATCAACTTCTTATCCTGCATGAAGGATAAAAACAAATTGCTCAGGTCGCAATTTTTGAAATCTACTCCTGTAATAAAAAAGATTAAGGAGAAAATATATTTTGAACTCATCCTCTAAGTAGTCGAATTGAAGGAGTAATACCATCCTAATACAAACGTAATAAAAATTATAATTTCATCAGTTATACTATTTGATTTGGCAATAACATCTATATTCCACATATTGTAGATCTATTTTTAAAAAACCATATGTCCAATGCATGAACGAATAAGTCACTGGACCAGACATATAAGCGGACGTACCTTTATCTGTCTTATTAGTAGCCAGGAAATTTCAGCCTTTGTCGTTTGTTTTTTGCGTCAGTCTCAAGCATTTACTTGTCAACAAACAATCTGCCAAAAATGACTAAATGTTCTGTTAAATGGTGTAAAAACTATAGCGGCGGAAGCAGCACTGTTTCTTTTCACTTGTAAATACATTATTTTATTACATTTATAGTTATTTATCACACAATTTAATAAAATTGTAAAATAAAATGTCATATTATCCAACTATGTTAAATATAGTCGATATTTCTATGTATTGTTGACATCTGACAACCATCATAAAATCCCTGGATTATACCATTCAGAACAAATGACTAAACTGTCGAGTGAGTCCATTTGACATCGACTAGTGCTTGACAATGTCGAAAAATATATCGATATTTGACGAAATAACTGAACGAATTGTGTTATTTGTACAGTGCAATCTGATGACAATAAATTTATAAAAATATTTTCTAAATCAAATATAAATATAAATGCAAAAATTATAATTAGTATGTACTTAATTTTTTATTTTATTTTATACCACATTTATATACTTTGGAATATTATTCCATTGTAATAATAATAAAGATCATTTTATTTCAACACATAAGTTACACAAAATCAAACAATAATGTTTTAGCACTAAACTTCTGGGTTGGCGATTTGTAATAAAACACTTTACCACTTGCACTAATTATTTTACTTTCACGATCCAACACTCACTTTTTCACAATTTCCAATCACTTTTTCTTTTTCCTAATTTCACAAATGCTTATTTAGAACGGAGCAATATTAGGACAGTGTAACATTTTTATAACTACCCGAGACAATCAAGTGCCAATTAAAATCGTTCAATAACAGAATCAACAAAATTACTTTATTTAATTAAATTAGTTTATATATTTTTTAATCTTTACAAAATAATTTATTATATATTAATGGTATATACACCCGATATTCATTCGTTCATTAACATTATTATAGGCCAACAGAATGTTGCCATCAATGCCATCGTATTTATATAAACCAAATTAATAAATAATTATTATTTAACACATTATTACTGCCTCTTTAATTCATTTATATTAATTTATTATAATAAAAACAGATATTTTAAATTAAAAGATGTAAAATTATGATGACTATGCTAACCAATGCCTAAAATGTCATTCATTCGTTCATCGATATATGTATTTTATCGATTACGTTCAAGCACTAGAAATATTGTATTGTGTACCTGTGTGTATAATAATGTAATAAAATCTTTGTGTGCGTTATGCGTCTTTTGGTTGAACGAGTTTTCATACATTTGTATTTTATGTCTCGTCCAGTGGTTTATTCGTTCATGGTCCAATGTTATGAACGGTTGCTTGTTTAGAGAAGCAATCGGTTTGAATTCACTATAAACAAATTGAATCAAATTCTATTTCGGTTTAAATTTGTTTCGGTTCGCGGCTACTTTCGTGTTTTATTATAATAAAAAAACTGTGTATCAAAAATTTTCCCATAATTGAAAGTCCCATATAATCCGTAAAGTTTATTCTATCGTCTATTTCTGGCAATTTACTTTTTTCGGGATCGAAATTGTCATTTTCGTCTAACTTAGATGGAAATCGTAAAAAGCCATTCTTATTTTTTTATATTCTTTTGTTAACATAATAAACAGATACCATTTCCCAGATTGATACTTATTGCGAAATATATTTCCTTTAGATCTTTATAAGTTTAAACATTCATTTCCATTAGTCTTCACTACTCAAAGCTTTCTAAAATCCCAGATTTAGCTCTACATTTGGTATACTGGGGACCTCGATATGATGCTTTTGAATTAATAAACATATTCAAATGTTCAGTGAACTGGAGTGAACGTATGATATAACACAATAAGAATAGTATCGAATAGTAATTTATGTAAACATTTACATACGTCCCTATTAAGATGTTATTTTGGAATTATAATGTACTAGCGTAACGTACAAACGTAGCTCACCCTCGCTTCGCTCTGGTTCGCCTCTAGAAAAACAAAAACAAATCTATCCCACAGGAAACGTAAATTTTTCCGGGATAAAAAGTTGCCTATGTGTTATTTTGATGTGTGAGCTATATTATTGAAAAGTCTTATTAAAATCTATTCAGTACCTAGTCTTTGCGTGAAGGAGTAATAAACATTCATACATCTAGTCATGCAGACATCCTCACAAACTTTCGCATTTATAATATTAGTATAGATTGCGAAGTAGAACCTGTTTAGAAATATTAAAAGTTTGTGTTTCATTTCGAGTCTTTGGTAATTAGTGCTTAAGAAAACTGTGTTTTTTTACATGAAAATTTTATCTGAATATCATACAAAAGTACGTATATATTGTAAAACCAATATCTTTTTTCTTACCAATATATTTAAGATCAAGAAATTTCTATGTAACGAAAACCCTTTTCACAAAATTTAGAACAATTTATGAGGACAGCGCTCCCCAACACTGAAACACTTTATAAGATAACTTCAAATATTTTAAGATTTATTAGGATATGATTTATCATCTTGAAATCAATACGCTTAATACTCAAAGTTATGTTGGTCTATATTTTTTAAACATTAAGCGAGCTTAAATTGAAAGCTTTCAAACCAATATCACGTTTTATTTTGGCTTATGTATTTTACCTTTCTTATAGTTTATTCTATTTCATTAGTTATTATATAAAAGATACAGATAATGTTAATTTTTATTATGTAATAATTATTATAGTTTTGTTATTATTTATTTAACAGTAATTTAACAATGATTTTCCTGTTGTCCTAACATATGCTGTTATTTTAATTATGTATTTAACTGTAGATTTAAAAAATGTTTTTGTTACTAGATGTAATCTTAAACCATTTATTCTATTTTCTAAAAAAAACAATATCAAGGTGTAAATACCCTTCTACCCATTTTTAAAAACTTTATTAAAATCAGTTTAGTGCTTTTTTTTAAATGACGAAAAAAGTGACAGCCCAGACATTTAAGTAATACCTACACAAGTATTTGAAGTTTGATACTAACATTTCATAAAAAGTAAAAAAAATAATAATTATACAGTTTTTTAATAAGTATAAATAGGTATCTATGTCAGTATAAAGTATACACACTCTCATTATTATTGCACACACACAAAATTTTTGTGTAACTTACAATTATAACTCAATTTAATACTTAAATTATAATTTAACATAAATTTCATGATATTTTTAAATTGTCCTTATTCCCACGATCATCGTAGAAATATTACGAAAATATACACTTCATAATGTCGTAATAGTCGGTCATTGTTAAAAATATAATAACTTAACGAAATAACCTTTAAGAACGGCCTTCGCGCGTGTGCTCGAAACAAGTATCTTACTCGTATAAAAGAAGTACATTTTTAGAAAGCATCATTGAAAGATGTCAATGTTTGAAAGTAATTGACGTAAAGGATTTTTCTATTGACTATGGAACGGTTGGTTGATTAAATTGAGGCTTAAACGAAAATATTTCGTAACAACTTTGATTTGAAATTTCTATATACTTAAGCAATTTTTTTTTTGGCCCCGATCTAATATGGATTGGATTAACTTGACGAACTCACTCATCGTCACTCTCTGGCCTATAAATTATCACTTTCTCATTAATGTATGTGTTTAATATGTGATGTACATGTCCTTGATGAGTTCATCGAAAAATGAACTATCGACTTGCTGATATGTAAATGACATTAATATTGAATACCTACCCTTCATTCATTTATTTTCGTTATAACTTTGTAATAGTGTTGTCAAATTTTGTATCAATTTTGAAACAAACGTGCGCCTGCGCAATTATCGGTTTCATCTTTGTTCAGCCAAATACTTAATGTGAACTACAGTTTTATTTCACAGCAAAAATCTAGTATCTATAACATGGTGTCATTAAAAAAGAAATGTGCAATCTTCGGAACACAATAGCGTTATACGAGAAGGTATTTCTTCGTTTTTTCTCCAAGCCATTGAACTTTTGTCGTTACTACGTACTTTGCTAACTCTTATTGTAACCTAATAAAGCATATTATCGCTTACTTATACTTTGTTTTGATTTAGATCTTGAAGTTCAAGGTTTGTTCGTTTGTTTTTATGGTCTCATAGTCTCCAGTCGAACCATTTGTTGAGTCGGTGTTAATATTTTAGTTTCGTTTTTAAATTCGATGTTGTTGAGTTCTAAATTTTTTACTGCGAATTGTCGAGTCATGTCTAGGAAATGTTCATATAATTTTTATTATTTAAATGTAAAAAATATATATGTTGGACATATTATATGTAAGTAATCGCGTATACGCTATATATGTACACTCATGTAATTTGATATTTGCTCTATTGGTAACAATCATATTTTTTATACAGCTTCGTGTACAGCGATTTCTTTGAATTAAATGTTCAATAATCGATTGAAAAAATATTCTATAATCATCCTAGAATGAGAGATTAATCGAAATATTTGCAATTATAACTAGCGTAATAAAATATTTGTTTATCACAATTAAAAAAGACCTAAATATGATTTGTTGGGTGTTAAAATTATTCAATTCTGTAGGCTCTTATCCCACTGAATTTGTATTTCAATGGTTTAGAAATTCATTTCGCATTCAGTTTTCAATTACTTTGCCGGTTTCTGTTTTATAAAATTTAATGAAATCTCTTGAGAGCTCAAATTTAAGCTTAAACTCGATTGTCTTCAGTCTGTTTATTTTTATGACGCTTTGGGATTTGTCAAGGATCATTATTATCCATCGTTTCGTGTATAACGTTTTTATCTTCACATCTAAAATTATAATTCCTTACAATAAGCTTGTGTTCCACTAAAAGTTTGTTATTTATAACAATATTTTTGAGCTTTTGATTTGAAGCTTGGAAGTATTTTTAAAAACTGAGATGAAATAAGTGTAGACTAATTTTTAACCACTTACGAATGGCATCTAGAATATAGAATAGGACCTATAATGTAAAAAGTTCTTAAATGACCTGAGCGAAGCGAATCTATACTAATATTATAAAGAGATAATTATTGTAAGTTTGACGTTTGTATGTAATTTCTAAAACTACTGATCAGATTTTGAAAGTTCTTTCACTAATGAGAAGCTACATACGTTACAACCGAGTGCCATAATGGTATTGTATGAATATATGTAATAAAAGATACAACTTGATTTATCTACCTCTTTCCTGTGACAGTATTTTGAATTAAATATATAATCTCAAACTGGATTACCAGATTTGTCCAAGAAATGGTTTAGTCTATACCTACTCTATATAATACAAATCCCTATTCAAGTATCTTGTCCAAGCCTTCTCATTTCTTCATCCGTAATCTCTGACGATGGATTTATTCTTGTATTCAAAGTAAACGCTAAGCCGCTTTAATCTTTTGTTTCTTCAATAAACACAGTAATTAAATTACTTAGTTTTGTTAATTTAAAGTAGATTAAAAAGTTTGGAGTTGTATCGTTTTTTATGTGTCTCACTAGAATCGTTAGTGGTGCTCCTAGGTTCAGTTCCTATATAGTGCAAGGTTTGTATATGTCATATGTTGTGAACTGTATTACAACCTCTTTAGTCTTTATATATTATTTTATTATACACATTCAATTGTAAATATACTTAGTATGATGAGATGATATGGTCGCATGAAAATGAGAAATAAATACTACAAAATCGTTTGGGTTTATCTTTTTTTCATCAAACCATTCTCAACACCATACATACATTTTAGATCTTTTTATGATAAAACTTGTATTCAGAAGCTCAATGTACGTTGTCTTTGTATTTATGTAAATATGTAAATTATGTAAATCATCATAAAGCTAATCAAAGTTTTTTGACAGATATTCCATACAAGATACTCCAAAAATTTTATTTATTAAAGTAAAATTAATGTAGGTATACCTATTGATAATGGCGTTCGCAGAGAGCGAAAGAAAGTATCGCTTTGTTGTTTCTGCTACCTTGCAACGGAAATAAAGGAGGTTGAAAAATTGTATGAATAATTAAAAAGATGCATTTAAGCTTAGAATTATTATACTCAAAAACAATGTGCCTACAATTTTAAGTAAACGTAAAGAAAAAAATGTAAAAGTATAATATAGGTAAATATGGTCTGAAAGGTCTCTAAAAATATAATTATTTTATCTTATAAATATATTTACTTATCAAATCGTATTTAATTCATATTTAATCGCTTTAAATATATATATATATATATATATATATATATATATATATATAATTCTTAATTTAAATTAATTCGTCTGAAACTTAAATAAGAATGTTGTATTACTTAAAAAATAACAAAAAATAATAACATATATAGATTACACTAATTACTTTATGGATTTAAAACTTCACGTATTATTTTTATGATATCATACTAACCTAAATACAATAATTGTCATAGTTTTTCTTTACAAAAATATCAGTATAAATTACCAGAATTGTATACATATAATAATACTTACGTATTTCCTTTCAGATCGTGTCGGGGTCACCGGTCACCATGGCTGCCGGTGTCGAAACAAACCCCTAAACTAGCGGGTGAGTAATTTACAACTAGAATGATGTTAAATACATCAGGAAGTAACAATTACACCTATAATAAAACTTCTTCTATAGAACAATTTAGTAACATAATAGAAATAATGACTATTTTAAGCGTGTATAAAAATAAAATAAACTAGCGATCTGCCCGACTTCGACTACTTTTACTAAAATTATTGTTATTCATACAAAGATAACCCATATTGTTCCCCAAATTTAATAAAACATTTTAAATAAATAACCATTGCTATAAGTTTGAGACATTTTTTTTGTATTTCCCGTGACTATGATTTGTGTAAAGCATTCGAAAAGTCGGGGCCTAATCAAAATAAATCCGCGAAAAAATCCACAATCACGATACGAGAACTTTTATTTAAAATTCCCTTAAATATGTTGGATATTAAAAAAGCTGAACTAAGTTATAATCCTTACTGAAAGTTTATAATTCAGTCGTAACTATTAAAACTTCCACTTTTGTAATCAGGGGGCTTAAACAAGGTCATTCTACAATCGAATAATAGGAATTTTAAATATTATATTGAAAGTATATATTGAATTGTTATGTAAGGGGACCAGGGCGTCGTGTTTAAGTGTATAAACGATCGTGCGACGCCCTCTTAAGATGGAGGAAATTTCGTTGGATTTTAGTGGGTAGTACTGGCTTTTCTAGCCGGTGAGTCCCACATAACCACTTGTATTCTGTATGTATGCAGGTGGTATGTAAAACAATCAATAATCATCAATTATTCCTATATATTTTTTAGATTTGTATTCTTCAACGATAATAATAATAACATCTTATCCCCTTGGCAATGAACAAAAGTAAATTCACACACTTCATTTAGTCGAAGTCAGTAAATTGCGATGAAGGACAAAGGAAATCAACTCGTGACTAAAACATAAAGCTTAATAGATGTTTTATATTCACGGTACACGTAATGAGATTTATTTTAAATCCTAACAGTATATGTTTTAAACAGAGCGTAAATTCGTGCAAATTTTACGCCCAGAGTAAGATAATAATTAATAAACAAAACTTTTTGGCTTTAATTAAGCAAATGTCAGAAAAACTGATGTCAGATTTTTCGAACTCCTAAAGTATTAGAAATATTATTTTTTACATAACTTATTATTGAAATAATTGAAAATTACCGGATTTTAATAAAAAAAAAAACAATGAAACATCTGTGAAAGTAGCATACATTCAGATTCAGCTAAATTATTATGAAACCTCTTTTTTTGCAACATTGGTTTATAAAAATGTAATTCATTTTTCGTAATTTATATGGAAACAAAGTAAGAGTATTTTCTCTTTTTCCAAGTCGGTAAAAATACTCTTTTAACTGTGGGTATTGTATTACAACGGTGTACATATTCATATAGGGATATGAGCTAAACGTATGTACTATATGTTCTTCCAGATCATAATGTATCTGTGCACTAATAAATTACATTCAAATCTGACCAGTCTTTTTAGCGTAAAAAAGTAACAAATATATATACATATACTTTCGAAATTATAAAGTAGAAGTTATATTAAAACTACACACAAAAGTAAAACATATATTTTAAGTGAAAATCAATTGATAATAATTGATAAGTTATTTAAAATAATACGTTTAATGCTATATTACTTGATGAGTTCGTATAAAAGATTTCTCGAGCAAGAGAAAACTCATAATCTTTCAGCGTAATTTAAAATTCAAATCAGTGCTCTATCATAACGGAGTCTAACATTTGAAGTTGTTACAACAGTTACTTTAAGATTATATCAAAATTGTTATGTAAAATACCATTTTATTCGCTAGTTTATTATCCCCGTCTTTCCTTGTATCTATATCCTATAGTGTTAGTGATATGTGAGTGAAATTTAATACTTTCTTAGATTTACGCGAATATTTGACATTTTAAATAAAACTATCTTTTCGGATTTTGTCGCGGATTTATTTGCATTTTTGTTTTCCGACGTTTCGAATGCTTTACAGCATCCATGGTCACGGGAGAGACTGAGGTGTTACATGTCTCGAAGGTATAGTTGTTACAGACAGCCTACCCACATTTAACAAAATCAAAGAGTCAAACTTGGCACTTAATTAATACACTATTAATTAATACAATACACTACATATATAGATACATCCGGATACGTTTATTGTGCCCTTCGAGACATTCCATTATTTTAGCATTTTGTTGTTTATTTGGTGTTAAATTAACCCGCCATAATAGGATACATTCAAGAATAAAATAATAATAATAAATAATAATACTTTATTTCACAAAAAAACATACATATTGTAATTGAAAAGCATATTGATCAGTACATTTTGAAACAAAAAATTTAGACTATCAATACAAATAATACGGTTGTCTCTGCTGCCGTACTTGGAGACCTGTATTACGGCATAAAGTGCCAATCCCCCAAAATATAGTCAGAATTAAATTATCTGTTTAGTTATAAAAAGATATATATAGCTTTTTAAAGGTTATGTAAAGCGACGGAAAGCCCGACAGACCAGCCCTTTATACCCTTTGGGTATGGAAGCCTTTTAAGTACCATTGAAAATCAATACACCGAGGTATGTCCAAATATTGTCTGAACAATATTTTTTAAATAAAATCAAAATTTAAACTTCATTAAAATAAACTTTTACTAACACTTTTCAAATAATAATAATACACTTAAATTATGAAATATGAGCAACTATGAGAAATGTTTAGTTACCACCGACTCTTGAGGCAGTTCTGCTGAGAAAAGCCGACAAGAAACTCAACAGTTGCTCTTTTAATTGCTATACTCGAATAGAATTTCGAACTTTTCCTACTTAAGTGCATGAAGCACAAATATATCAACATCCAAAAACAATTTTCTAATTGAAGTTTTACTTCGAATTACCACTTACTGACACGGTAAGTGGTTTTATAGAAATTGAATTGAAATCGTATACCTGAGCATCTCCTACGTAAGAGTAATAAAGCTGTAGTTAAAATAGATGTACGCACAATGTACTGCCCTACATACATGTTTTATGGTTAACTATAAACTCGGTGATCTAGATTCGAAGGCCAGTACCGTACATACACTTGAGTAAATAATAGTGTTTCATTATTACAAGTAGGTACAGTATATATCTATACATATAATAAAATTCTAAGTCAAATCTGTACATTAAATATTTTTTGGAAAATCTAATTGTAATAGACATTATTATCGATACAGAGTCCGAATCTATAGTTTTTAGAATTTTGGTCTGTCTGTCTATCTGTCTGTCTGTCTGTCTGTTACCGCATCACGAGAAAACCACTGGACAGATTTTGATGAAATTTGTTATGATGATAGCTGGTTTTCCGGGTCAACATATAGGCTACTTTTTACCGCGGGAAAATATCTCATTTCTGAGAAAAAATACAAAAACACAAAAACTGCATTGTAAGAGTATACTAATATGTAAAACCTAAGAATTAGGTTTTTGGTCATCTGAACGTGGGTGGAGCCGCGGACATTGCTAGTTATGTATATATTTAATCAACGCGTATCACCTTATAAAAGTCAGGCTAAGAAAATATGTAAAGTGACATTTTATTTTCAACCGACTTCAAAAAGGAGGAGGTTCTCAATTCGACTGTATGTTTTTTTTTATGTTTGTTACCTCAGAACTCCGTCATTTATTAACCGATTTAGACAATTTTTGTTTTGTTTGAAAGGGTATACTTCCAGATTGGTCCCATTTAAATTTCAAAAAAAAATACCACCCCTAAGGGTGGAAAAACAACTAATGATGAATTTAACCTACTTCTAATTATCATATTGACTTGAAACTTTCCAAGTATTTCTATTTCCGTCGATAGTACAGTGGTTCGGTGTTGTTGACCTGATCTGATGGCAAGGCCAGAAGGTGGATAGGTGGAACTCTTCTAAAAAGGGAAAAATAAAAACTTTTTAACAAAAAAATAAAAACCGACTTCAAACAAAAGCACTAAAAAGTAAAAAATAACTGATTGGTAGTTTTCATTTACTATACATACCTAATCAAATATTTTCGAAGTCGGTGTGCTTTGGCTAAGTAATTAAAGCGTACCTATTAAATACATACGTAATCAAATATTTTCGAAATCGGTGCCAGCCCATACAAAGCAAAGCACACCGACTTCGAAAATATTTGATTAGGTATGTATAGTAAATGAAAACTACCAATCAGTTATTTTTTACTTTTTAGTAAAAGTTTTTATTTTCCCTGCTTTTGGTCTTAACCAGATGCCGGTAAACTACTGTGGCATTTATGCCTATTACCTCACACGAATATCAAACCCGTGAGTTTGATTCTGAGCTTTGTCATGATTCTTATATATTTTTTTCAAATATACTTAGGGAATGTTGTGATTACGTCTAGATTTTTTCAATGGTAATCAAAAATTATTAAAAAAATTATAGAGACACTTGCAAGATCTTTCTATTTAACTCTATAACCTAGATAAATATTTTTATTATGTTATGCTCTGTTTGTCCTGCATGCTTTAAAATTACACCATGCTTCGCAAATTACTGTACTCTAACGCGTAAATTTTTTTAACGTATGCTCAGATTTTAATAATGAAGGAATATGTAGAGTCGTTATTTTTGCACATTATTGTGGACTGTTATATCTAGTACAAGTTTATTGGTTAGTTTTGAAAAGATTACCTACCCAACGAAATCTGTCCGGAAGACATTATTTATTAGTGCGTTTGACAGTCACAAGATGTGATCAGTATTTTAAAACATTATTTTTGTAATTGGATTACACAAATAATGTTTCGGATTTAATTTAATAATAAATCGGATTACTACAAATAAAAAGGTTTGTATGTTTGTTATTTATTTACGCTGATATGGCTGAACAGATTTGGATGAAATATAGAATTTAGATAGATTAGAACTTGGAGTAAAATAGACTGCTGTTAGGCAACTAGGGTGCACCTGAGCGGGGTAAGGGCAAGTCGCTAGTATTATTATATCGCGTTAAGCTCATACATTAGATGCTCATGTAGGGTTTCGCAAATCTGCTTAATTAATTTCGCGTGATGCTTGATGTAATCAAATATACGTGTAAAAGTATAAATAAACATTATAAGATTTTGTAGGGTATTTTTACTCTGTTCAATGCTACCTGACAATGCTATTGCATTACTTAATTGTTTTACGCGAAGTAGGGTAGGCTGGTCTAAGAGTACGCATCCGATAAGAGTACGCTCTACGCAGTGTCAATAGCCACGACGTTGTTTACTATCCGCGGCTAACTTCAGTGTTATTTTAAAGTGTAAGCTAGTGAGATGTGCTATGCGAAGAAAAAAGAGAAAAACCTACAAAAACACAGAAATTACGTAAGTGGAAACATTTTTATCTGTTTTCTTAAATATTTTTAGCATTTTGGAAGTGTATTTGCTATAAAACTACAGATATTTTTTAAAAACGAATATGCGGCTTGATCGGCAAGAAAATCATCTAGGGGTCACAGCGAGAGCGATTCCAATCAATGCTAATAGATGGCGTTGTACTTTGATCGATTAGAAAAGTGCGAATGTATGCAAGAGTTACGCACTTGAGTATATTACAACAAAGACATAAATCCAATACTATTGATTTTAGATAACCACACGTCCACGCACTTTAATTAAGGCAGTTAGTTTTTTCTCACTTTGGCCTTAGAAGTAGTACCAAAAATAATTGCGAAACTTACTACTAAGAAGGCTTCACTTAAAAACTTTCCCAAGTCCTAAAGAAGGCAACCCAAAATGAAAATTTGGAAATGCCCACCATTTGGTGAAGTATGAGTGGACCCCCCAAATGAAGATTGGATAGGATGTTCCAAATGCGAGGAGTGGTGGGATGAAGCCTGTATGAGCTACAGGACACGAATTATGAGATAATTTTTCCTGCGTACTCTTATCAACTCACATGCGTACTCTTATCCAATAGCTGTTGTGAAAGTACTTACGCTATTATCACTTTTGTTATTTTTTTGTTTTTTAAAGATTTTCCATATTTTTGATACATTTCATGTTGCTTTATGAAAGATGTTATTATTAAGTACAAAATAACAGTTGAGCTGATTATCTAGAGATATTTATTTAATTTAATTTTAGAACTGTTTGAACCTTAAGTGCGTACTCGTAGACCAGCCTACGAATTTCTATTAGGTTTCAAGATATTAGTATACTTTACGCATTTCTTTACGGTTTGCGAGATATTTATTACTTTTTTGTTAATTGACAATAAGTTTTAATGTAAACTTTTGCCTAATGTTTAAAGCCAATTAACACGCCATACCTATTGATCTTATCGCGTGATGACTTAATAAGCAAACATAGTTTTACATCAACAAATCAGTAAAGTATTACAGAAAGATCGATTACATATCTTCACGCTATATCGAAGTAGGTGGAGACATCTTACTTCCAACGACATTGAAATACATATAATAGTACTTGGTTTTGCTCGCATGCTGCGTTAATTAATTTTTGCGTTATAATTGTTGCGTTTCTATAATTTTCAGATTCTGATCTTTCTGATCTCAGATTTAGGATCGTTGTATGCGAAATCCGAATGTCAACATTTCTGTTCTCTTTATCATTATTTTGCTTCACGTATTAATATATAGATTTGATTTGTTGTTTGATGTTTGCATGAAGTAGTGTGTGTCCTGAATAAAGTTTTTTCCATTATATTCTAAACCCTTAGGAGTGTCTAGTCTATGACCGTCGTTTCGGTTTCAAAGTAACTCGCTTTGCCTTGTTTAACTGTGAAATATATAGTAGCAATAACATTAATAATATTATGCCAATTATAAATTCTGCATAAACCTAATTAACATATGGATATGGCGTGCTCTGAATTATGCGTGTAGTTAAAATTTCATTAAATTGATATTAATTTCATAATAAAGTTACTGTCGCGTGTAACAAATGAGATTAGAGATTTCTACGCTCTCAGCAAGCATTTCGTATTTCTTATGTTTTATGTAAGCTTCATTAAAGTAGGTTGGAATTGTGTGACTTAAATAGGGGATGCACAATAAAATTTTTGCTTGTACATATGTCAAAAATACAAATACACACATATATTGTATTCCTTCAGAATCACTAGTAGTCCGATGGAGTAGTTTCGTTTCGACCGGAGATCAGGCATAGTGTTACGTGCTGTGATCTGAAAATTCAATGACGGATATGGCAAATTCGATTTCCGCTAGGATAAATATTTGTAATGTTTATGTATTTAAGTAATTGTCAAGTTATGTATCTGTGAGTTCTGTGATATTTTATGGATTATGCCACAAGTCAATTGTAAAGTGAAAAGTGAGTTTATAGCACTACCTATTTTATAACTACAGTTGTTTGAAAGAAAAATGGACAAGGCTCTTTAAAACTAGAGATAAATCGAAGACATTTATTAGTCGTAAGACTCTAACAACGTAGCTACGAGCTAGCAATTAACTTGGCACACATTTAAGTCTATTTAATTCATTTGTATATTTTTTTATGTATAAGCGATATCTTCGCCATTTGTAAATCGATTTAATGATTCCTGGCCATGATTTATGCCATCATTAAAGTCTTAAGAAACTATACCAACCCTACAAGAAGAAGAATTGCGTATATCATAATATTATATAATATGTTATTAGCTTATTTTTCAGAAATAACCAATAAATACACAAAAGTATATCAATATAATAACAATTAAAAAAAAACTAATTAACTAGCTACGAGTCCAAAGGTTAGAAAAAATGTGACAGTTCATTCCCAAGAAGATCCCCACGAAATGAGACCCAATTCTGATACAAAGGAATTAGGCTCTTAATAAGTTTTTTAAACTACGTCAAGAATATAAATTGCTCTTTATATTAAGTGGACATTTTGAACAAGGCATCTGATGCTACACCTTTGTCGATAAAATAACAGTATTTCTTAACCAACTTTTATCATTAGGACTCATTTTTTAAAAGCTTTTAAAAATATGAAACAACTGGTTTTCGCCTACGGTACTGCTCCCGTGTTTTATTTATATAACTAGCGACTCACCCTCGCCCCGCTCGTCCCTAGGTTTTACGGTTAGTATAGATTTCTCAGACGTTCCCAGACAGGCAGACAGACAAACAGACAAAATTAAAAAAAAACTATAGATTCAACTTCTGTATCGATAATATATAATGACTATTTCAATAACATTTTCCAAAAAATATTTAATGTACAGATTCGACTCAGAACTTTATTATATGTATGTACACCTAGATGATCTGTTTTTAAGATCAGTACTTGAGCGAGTGAGCTGCGTTCGGTGTTTTTTGAAAGAAATATAAAAATTGCGTTTTTACAGGAAAAACATCTCTATATATAAATTTAAAAAGCAAAATTTTATGCACAGGTATACAAAATTTTATCAAAATCGTTAAAACTGTTTTCGAGATACACGTAATAAATAAACATATGTATGTATACAAGAATTTCTCATTTAATATTGTAAGATAACGTGATGTTATAACAAATTGTTCCTCAATAAACAGGATATACACGGAAAATAGATTTTTTTGAAAAACCGAGTGCTTAATCGGACTTGTAGTTATCGTTATTAAATAAACAATCTCTAATATTAGTATTGTTACTATCCTTGTTTAAATGGTTTAAACATTTAAAATAATAAGTGATATTATGCGTCCCTCGGGGACATTTTTCGCGGCTCTTATCATGTGGCGCTTCGACAGTAATAGCATAAATATTATTATTAATGCGAAAGTTTGGATGGATGTTTGTTACTCAATCACGCCAGAACGGCTGAACGGATCTGGATGAAATTTAGCACATAGATAGATTATAGTCTGGAATAGCACATAGATTGCTTTTTATCCCTAAAAAATGAACGGTTCCCGTGGAATAGGTTTGTTTTTTGTTTTCACTATGGACATGTAGTTGTATGCACATAGAAATGTAGTTTAGCATAACTTCCTTTCACTTGAAATTAAAAACAATTTAGCAGTGTAATAAATTATCTTGTACACAAAAATATACTAAGAAATGTATGAAAGATTATGAACCTAACATTAAAATAGTTTATGAAAAACCTAATGAGGAGATTTTCACCAAGTTTAACTCGGAAGGTCAAATGCATCGCATTTAACATGTAAATGTACGCAACCGTGACCCATTTCACAGCCCTTGACGCTCTGGAACTGCAAATCGATACTGGGAGTGAGATTGAAAGTGCACTACTTTTATGTTCCATGCAATTTTAACATAAAATTATTTTGAAACTTTACAAAATCAGTGTGTTATTTTCATATTACACGATATATTTACTTAGTTTGAACCGAATGTGCTCGTATAATACAGACTAAACATTTTTTTATTTTTTACGTTGACATGGATTGTGAATTTCGCAACTATTTATTTCAATTTATGATATCTAACAAAATTTTATTTTCCGTACCTGGCAATTGAATTTGTTTAATATGTATATATATTTGTTTAATATATTTTGACACTGTCGGCTTTAGAAATGAGCGAACCGAAAGAAAATTAATAAAATCCCATTTTTAAGAAATGATATATTTTTTCAAACTTTTTTATCCAGTACCTGGGCGACAGAGCTTCGCTCAGCGTTTTTGTTTTTTTTTTTTAATAGAAATTGCGTTTTTTCAAAAAAGACTAAGATATAGAATAGATAAACTTTTTAATATTATAACTTTTGATAACCCACATGAGTAAAATTGTATATATAATATTAAAATAGTATTTCAAGTTGTGTATTTTACTAAAAATATATATTTTACGATGATAAATAAATATTTGAATAGCGTAAGATAAATGTTTTGAATCAGTTTGTTCAACTACTTAATATTGATATTATAGATAAGCTATGAAGATGTGTACAAACATACTGTGTTTGGATTCTTATCAAGTTTGTTGGTACTAGGATATATAACTTTGTACACATTTAGTTTAAGTCATAGGTTTTTTTCGAAAAATCAAGAAAATCTCGTAAATCTCGTAAATGGGAATCTATTTTAAGCTAAAAAAGTTCTTAGGGGAACCTGCATGTCTGAGAGAACCTAGTAAATTTTCGAAAGACATGTGTAGTCCACCAACCTGCACTTGGCCAGCGTGGTGGACTATGGCCTGATCCCCCTCGTATTGAAGGGAGGCCCGTGCCCAGCAGTGGGACGTTAAAAAGGGCTGAATATCATACTTATGGGAACCAAGCAAAACGAGGGGTTTTCACTAGTTCATAATATTTTTCATTAATAGTCACAGTCTTCATAAGATGTCAGAGATTATACTGAAACTTTATGGATCATATAAAATGAGAAGTATTTTTTTGATTTTTTAAGATAAACTGCTTAGGTACAATATTTTTACGCAGTCTCTTTTTAATTTTTTTTTTATTTCTGTTTGCTACGCTACTGGCGTAAACGTATCGTACTAATGGCACTACGTCGCGTCGTACTATTACGAGTACATTATGAACACTAGTAGTCGGCGCCTGTATCTTGCCCGAAGTTGTTTTCCTTTAACACTTTTCAACTTAAATGTTGACTTTGTCATGAATAATAAAACAATAATTTATCTAAATTAATCATATTGTTAAGTGTTTTATTAACACTAGCACTTGTCTGTAGCTACGCCTGCTAACTTTAATTACAAATAATTGCTCCACTAGTAATACTAAGGGTGCAATTATAATTCTTTAATAAATAAAATGATTAAAAAAATTTATCAAATTGATACATTCAAAATCCTAACGCGTTCATAAATACAAAAGCAAACATTCTCTAGTTTTAAGAGTTTACTATAAGTATATGTAAATTAGCATCACATTAATCATCTACTTTATTTTGGACTTAAGGAGAAAATATTTGGTTTTCTATAGATAGTTATTCTTTATTCTGTATAAATCATTGCTGATATTATAATGCAAAGAGTGTATGTATGTCTTTCACGCTAGGATAGAGCAACCAATTTCTCCCATAGAGATAATTTATGGGGCGGATATAAACCTCACCCTGGTACATCATGCGTATTATATATATATATATATATATATATATATATATATATATATATATATATAGAACATTAAACTCGCGTGTCACTATTCACTAGAACCTAAAGAAAAATACTAACATGTATAATAAATATCAAGAATAGGAATAAAAAGAAAGTATTAATAAGAATATTAGTATATAAAAGGATTATTTTTGTAATAAATATGCTTATACTTAAATTTTTATAAAACCTACTAAATTCTAACATCAAATCACCAATAACGTTCCACTTCCTCCAATGTCATTTCAGGAAAATGAATCCCAATGTACTTTTCTTTCTCTCACCACACAATCGATCTCGTATCACCCTTCTCGCTCGCAGCATCCCTATCGATCTGCTTGCTTGCCCCTGACCTTCGCTGGGTAAACAGGGTCCCGGCCTTGAAATAGTGAGCTCAGTAGGTCCTTTTTATTCTACGTTCTTTGCGGTTTTGTATACAATCATATAGAAAGCTTACAGTAATCTAAGTGATTATAATAAAATGTAATGTGGCTTTTGGTTATGTGAATAAGTTAATTTTATTGACGATAGTGTTATAATTATAATACCTTGATTGACAAACCAGCTACTACTTCCATATGAGCAAATTTTTCAGAAGACACTTAAAACTGTATAATATTTTTTGTACACTATTTAATAAAAAATCGAAAATACCGTTGGTAGGTAGTTGATGTAAGCTGTTATTTTTGATACTTTAAAATCCTACAAAAATAATCCTACTGAATTACTGTTGCGTACAATCTGAACAAAAAAATATTTGATGACGAAATGTGGAGTTGGCTGGTTTGCTAATTAAGGTATCGAATTTATTTATATGTATGTTTAATGTAGATCATATAATTATAGCATTTTATGTATTGTTTATACAATTAATATCTAAAGTAGTTATTACTAATCAAAACAACAAAGAAAATGGGAGAATAAAACATACAGTCTTCTCACTCACTTCTCGCAAAAGTATTCAAACACTGTGGAGCAAGTGGCGGTACTTTCATTGGGTGTAAATTGATCCTGTGATCCCGGGTGAAGTAAACAGTGCTAACACTTATACATACATATCTTATTATATTAAACGAGCAATTCTTGTATATATATATATATAAATTTATTTCGTGTAATTTATGTCGGTTTTGCTTGTTAAGTTTATCTATATAGGTGTCTTCTGAAAAAATGCAATTTTTATATATTTTTTATCTCCGAAAAACGTCGAATCTCAGTCGCTAAGGTAATGATTTTATATTATCACTAGCGACTCACCCACGCTTCGCTCGGGTTTTCCCTAGGTACGTTTTAATTTTTTTGAACGTAACCCTAATACTTTTTCAAAAAAAGACAAAAATTAAAAAAAAAGTGTTCTTCTTATAAGTACCGTATATAATTTAATATGCATTTAGTAAAACGCTGTTATTTTGACATTACAAACAGACACTTTAATTTTATTTATCTGTATAGATAGCATTTATCGAATGTTAGATAAGTTAAGGCATTACATGAATCTCAAGAGCTTAACGAGCAATTAGAAAGATTAATTATCTAAAGCGTTTACATTAAATGGATGGAAACAATATTACGTGGTGTTACAGAAGACCTCAATTAAGAGGGGCGGTTTTGATACAATTTTAAGGGGAAGTAAAGGTTTTTGATTTGCAAAGCATGTGTTTAAAATCTCATTGTAGGCGTTAAAAGTCTAAAAAAGTTTATTATCTATGAGTAATTACTAAATTCCCTGTAATATTATCTATTTATTCAGTAACGTTTTTGTGACACTTTCGTTCACAAATCGAACTTTACGACTCCAAATCGGACGATAAAAATATCGTTATGTATGAACTCCTCAAACTTTTGTGTCTATCTATAGAATTGATAATTTGACAAAATTTTAAGTATACTACTCGTATGTTAAATTAGTAAATGTATGGAAGCTACTTATTTCATAATACGATGTTATTACACAAAAGTAGCTAAAATTATTATAGATATATGTTGCTGTAACAACTATTATATCTAGGTTTTAGATTGACAGAAATTTGCAACAAAATATTGTTCAGTAAAAGTACTTATCTATAACATGACAAGACGTTTACTACCTCGACTACAACTTGAGCAATAAATAGCGTTTTATTAAACGGTATTAGGTTAAGCTTTCAAAACATTTATCAATATAAGCTCGTGGCTTGAGGAAATATCGGATTTTGAAGTATCAACTTGTCGAATTAATTGTTGCTTCGAGTTTCCTTTACAGCCTTTATTCAATTTATTAGAGAATTGTGAGTCGGAAAATATATAAATTGTGTAGTAAGTTGTTTTGTAAATTTGCATGTGTAATGGCTTAGATAGGCATGTATGATTTTACTTATTGACCTTTTCAATTATTCGGAAACTGGTCGAATTTTTCTCTAACGACAGATAAAACGGAGTACATATTTGATTTCTGGTGTACGTATTTTTTATATATTTCGCATCATTATGAACCAGAATAAACGAAAATTGTTGAGGCCATGCTCGTAATTATTTTTAATTAATATTAACCTTATACTTGCGGAGATCCTAAATTAAAAAAAAATATAAGTTAATCCTAACCGTACTTAATGTACCTTTTTAGTAAAGGAAGTAATTGTGTATACTCTACAAAGCTATAGCCTATATAGTTACTGAAAAATACAATAAAAATATGTCAAATATTGGAATATTCGCTTTCTAAATTGTTTTAGTAAATCCCACAATTATTAGGAATCGGAAGAATATTGTGGATAGGAGATTAAGGCAAAATTTTCAAGCTTTTTTGTTTGTTTGATCGCTGTAATCTCGCGAACTACCAGTCTTATTCGGACAATCTTTTTTGAATTTAATATCATGTTTATTGACAAAGTTTATATGATACATAACGTAGATCATCACGGTATGAAATTTTGGAGCGGGGCAATAAATCTGTTAATATTTTGAAGAGGAATGATTTTACGTTTGTTTGTTTATACCGAATAAGCTCCGAAACTACTGAACCAGTTTAGATGAAATTTGGTAAGAAGATAGTTTGAGACCCTGGAAAGGACATAGGATAGTTCTTATTTCGGAAATCATCCCTTAAGGGGGTGAAAATGGGGATGAAAGTTTGTATGGGGAAGCAACCTAATAACTCGAACGAAGCGAGAGTGAAGCGCTAGTCATAAATAAACTACGCGAGTGTAACTTCGAGCAAAAGTTAGTAATATTATTAGGACTTTGCTCATATTAGCT
This sequence comes from Brenthis hecate, assembly GCA_951806755.1. NCBI lineage: Eukaryota > Metazoa > Arthropoda > Insecta > Lepidoptera > Nymphalidae > Brenthis > Brenthis hecate. The sequence continues at coordinate 10,344,092 of OX638259.1, read as the reverse complement.
TAGCTAATGAACGCTTTATAGTGCCAGATGTTGATTAGAAAGTATTCGGGACACGTGTTGCAGCAAAGCAGTAAACGTAATTCGTAAACTAATTACCTTCTATGAAGTCATAAACTGTTTAATGTAAACCATTTCGTATGTTACTATCGTATATAACATTTATTTGGTTCTTAATTTGTTATAATTGTAGCTTTTGTTCTTAGCTAATCTTTTAGCTATATTATATTTTTGATCTTTAAGATTGCTAGTTTTTGTAATATTTATAAAATACTAGCATTGCCCGCGGCTCTGCCCGCGTTCAGATGACCAAGAACCAAATTCTTAGGTTCTACATATTAGTTTACTCTTACGTTGCAGTTTTTTGTATTTTTTCTCAGAAATGAAATATTTTCTCGCGGTAAAAAGTATCCTATATATACCCTATATATATATTTCCCGGATAACCAGCTATCATCATACCAAATTTCATAAAAATCCCTCCAGTGGTTTTCCGTGATGCGATAATCGCGAACAGACAGACAGATAGACGCGGCGGAGGACTTTGTTTAATAATATGTAGTGATAGTAAAATAACAACAAAAACCTTTTTTCGTTATTATGATTACCTATATTATATTGAGTATAAGGTATTATATTATATTACTATTATAAGATGAAAGAAAATGCTACGTTTTCTTAATCTAAATTTGAGAAATATACTACCAATGACTAGGGCTTAACTGACCCTCGTTACGCTCGAGCGCATCCCTAAGTGCCTAACTAGGTAATAAATTTCATCCCATTCCGACCAGCCGTTTCAATGTGAACGACTAACAAACATATACTTATTATACATAAATTCCAACTAAGTATAAGTCTTGACTAAATCTGTACAGGTAAATAAGATTGAAGTGTTTGTTTGTTATGTCAGAATAACAGCGTTTTACTAAATGTATGTGAACGATACTAAAAGAAACACAATTTTAAACAATTTTGTTTGTCTATCTGTTTATTCCGACTAATCTCCGAAACGGCTGGACTGATTTTGACGGGACTTTCACTAGCAAATAGCTGATGAGTAACTTACGCTACTTTTATTTCATATATTTAATTAATATATAAAGTCGATCGCTATGTGCATATGTAATAAACAATTAATTTACGGTATTTTTGTAAATAGGAAAACTTATATACAAGGTATACCTACTTATTACATTAACATATAATTTTTATGTATATTTTACAGGCAGTGCGGATGTCGGGGGGAGGCGGCGGCGCGGGGCTAATGTCGTGCGTGCGCGAGGGCTCCCTCGAGCCGCCCTACCGACCGCCGCACACCGAAAACAGTACTCATGGTCAGTATTTTGTAACAGACGGGATCGAACCTGCAATATCTGTGCCTATATAGGTATATGATTTAATAGTATACGAATATTTTATGTTTTAGGTTCTGTAGCCATAAGGCAGAAACGAAATCCTTATAATTTTGTCTGTCTGTCTGTCCGAGAGAGATTGGACTATATTTCTAAAATTTTCTAGGTAAATGTCTTATGTGAACCGTGAGACAATTTTGTTGTTAAAAGGTAAAAAATAAACAGGTATAAGTGAAAAATAATAAAAAAAATCAACTTTCTAAAGTCAACAAAAATAGTTTAGGCCTTTAAAATTAAGACCATGTTTCTAAGTGACTTACTCGTAGTTATTGCCGAGTTAAATGCTTCTAAAGCCGTATACATTGGGTAATGTTTATACTTCAATTGTATGACTTTCATATTTCTACATGCTCTAAGAGCCCGGCCAAGTATTTAAATTGATTAATTAATTATTATATTTTTTTAATGTTTACTAAATGAATCGAACTATTAATAATGTATTAAATTATTTGATTTTTTAAATTAAGATATTTAATTAGCTCAATATAAAATATCTCTCTCTCTCTCTCTCTCTCTCTCTCTCTCTCTCTCTCTCTCTCTCTCTCTCTCTCTCTCACACACACACACACACTTACTCTCTCTCTCTCTCTCTCTCTCTCTGGTGTCGGTCCCTCATGTCTGAGGATCGTGGTCAGCTTAGGGTTGCACCTGGAGCGAATGATCTGCCTCCACAGGTTTCTGTCCAGCGCGTCTCTTACCACCGTGTAGAATGTCAATGACGAGTTTTTAATTTGGTCGGTCCATCTTGTTGAAGCACGACCGCGCGATCTTTTGCTTTCGGTATTTCCATCCACATAAGTTTGTCCAAACTTTCGTCGCCTCTGCGCATTGTGTGGCCAAAATACGAAAGAATACGTTGTCGACATAAGGTGGAAAAGTGAGTTTTTATACGGAGCTGGTTCAGGATCGATGCATTGGTGCGTTTCGCTGTCCAAAATATAAAAATAATTAAATTAATTAATAATTTCATACACAAATATAGTATTTAAGGCTAAATTATTTTACTGCTAACAAATATGAATGTAATATCTTGAATTAAAATTATTATTATTATATTTATATTATTATAAAACTTAAAATATTTTAACATGTTTTTTGATGTAAAACAATATTATTTATTATGAAAAATATTTTTTTACTACATTATGTTATTCCTTTCACTACAATTTGCAGGCGAAGGGCGCACAGGTCGGTTTCTGCGCGGGCTACGGCGCATGTTCAAGCGGCGCGCGCGCACTGACAACTCTCCCGATCCCAAGAGTAGTTCCACCAGTGAACTGCTGGATACTGAGCGCCATACTAGAAGAAAGTTAGTATATATGTTTCACATTTAAAAGGGAGGATTTTTTGTAATAAAACTTCTAAAAATGTAAAGGGTTAGAGCAATGTTTATAAGCTTTTTTGTTAAGTTTACTTAAATCTGTTGAGGGATACAGTGTAAATGTAAAAATAAAAAAAAAACGGTTTGTAAGTTCTGGTAAAAGTCTATATCTTACTAATATTACAAATGTGAAAGTTTAGATGGATGTTTGGATGTTTGTTACTCAATCACGCCAGAACGGCTGAACAGATCTAGATGAAAGACAGAGATAGGCTATGGTCTGGAATAGCACATAAGCTACTTTTTATCCCGGAAATCCGCTAGTGATCTGGTGATCCGCTAGTGAATTATGAGTTTGTATTGAATTTAAATTTTAATGCCCTATTTGGTCTGCTTGAAAATATCGCATGGAATGATGATATTAGAATATAAGTAATATTCCCTCAGAAGAAGTTGACAATTAAAATTATCATCTGTAGGCTTTTAGAAAATAGCCACCCTATATTGTACTCATAGCTATTTGCTCGATACTAAGGAATTTCGTCAAAATCAAATCGAATTCATCGAATCGGCTTACCGAATTCAACGTGACCTGTACTGACGATTAGAGAATTCCGACGAGATGACTATATAATATAAACATTAAAAGTAAAAGTAGGTAAATGCGAAAGTTTGTTTGTAATTTGTATGTATCTAATTCTTTTTGTCGAAACGGCTCAATGGATTTAGATGAAATTTAGTACACACAAACTATGACCTGGAGTAACACATAGGCTTCTGTTAGGTACATAGTTGTCGTCGACGTCGTCTCAGCCCGAAAACAACCACTGTTGGACTGAGGCCTTCCCCAAAGATTTCCACATCAACCGGTCTTCTACCATCCGCATCTAATGGGCTCCAGCGACTGACCAAATCGTTGGTTAAACTTGATAGTTCGTATTGAGGCACCTAGTCTATACTAATAATTTTATAAAGAGGTAAAGTTTGTGAGATTGTGAGTTTGTGACGTTGTAGGGGGTAATCTCTGGATCTACTGAACCGATTTAGATGAAATTTGGTAAGAAGATAGTTTGAGACCCTGGGAAGGACATACAATACTTTTTATCCCGGAAATCATCCCATAAGAGGGTGAACATGGGGATGAAAGTTTGTATGAGGAATCAAGCTAGGGACGAACCCGAGCAAAGTGAGGGTGAGTCGCGTGTATAATATAAATATTAAAAATTACGTTTGAAATCATGTTCGTATGTTTTGAACAGAGAAGGCGCATACGGCAGTGGACTGTCAGTTTCCCACGACTCGGTCTTCACAGGAGAGAGGTCGGACGAGTCGAGCGACGAGAGACCGGCGCACGGGATCCCGCACGTTGCCTCACATCGGGTAAGTTTAACTATATTATTTGCGTCGGGAATAAGGTATATAGCCACTAACGAATTCACGCGTTTTAGTCCCGTAGTGTAATTATTATATAATTATGAAATTCGAAAATTTAAAAAGTTATATATTATTTGTTACATAATATAATGTTGAAGGAAAACATCGTGAGGAAACCCGCAGTCTGAAGTAAATGAGCTCATTGTAATATCGTCTTTAAGAAATAAAATGAGAAATCTCGTTATTAATGAAGAAGAATCAACGTGGGAGCGACAAAATCTGAGCGTAGGACTGAGAAAACCTACCATTTTATTTGTAGGACGATTTGATCATTCAATTATCCATATTTTCAATAATAAATATTATGAAAATCAGCCGGTTATTAATAAATTAAGTTCGGAGAGGGGGACTATTTGATAAAAACCATCTGTTATGTAGGACAAGATTTTTTTTCACATTTAATGTTGAATCATCTCAAAATCGTAAAACAACCTGTTAGTAATAGATTTTAGACTATCATCGTTTTCAATCAACAATTGTATCTACCACTATTAAAGTCTCGTAGAAAGAATATTTGCCAAAATGAAGCTACTCGCGAAGTTTTAGCTTGTTATCAATCATTAAAAAAACGTGTCTGTCATCTGTGTACTTATGTACGCACGAAGTTATACTTCTTTGGCGTAACAGAACTAAAGTAGCTAAAGATTCCATCCCGTATGTCACAACTCTCTGTTTGAAAAAGGAATGCGGCTAATTTCATCATGTCGCTTTTAGCTAACTTCATCATGTCACTTTTTGGCTGTCGGTGTGCGCGCGCATCGTAAAAATTTTACTCTCATATTTTTTTCCACACGTGCCAAAAAAAGTATAACTTCAAAAATCCGTTGGGGACTGTAGACTATAATTGTAACAAAACTTAATTTTAATATTACCTAAGTGCGACATCTGTAGTATATTTCGTAAACCACCAACTACTTTATTTTAGTTTAACATGCTTTACATAGATGGCGTTAGTTATAACATATACAAAACATATTTTGTAAAAAACCTTTAAAAATTAAACATATACATTTAACATTAAAAAATTAAAGAAAGAATGATTATATAAAAATATCTATTTGAAAAAATAACACACTATTTTTTGTTTGTATGAAAGATTTTTCTATATTTTTTATTCTTGTATGAATCCTTTCTGAGTTAAAAATAATTTTCATTTAAATATAATATTATATATTCTTTTGTATTTTTAAAGATTTGTCTTCTTCCCCTTGAAAGAGAGATAGCATAATATTAGCCTATTTAATTTTTTCTTTATTCTAATAAAATCTGTTAGCCATTTTTTTTAACATTTATTTACTTATCACTCAGTATACAAAATAGAATTATCCAATTTGGTGCAGTCCTTCGATCAACAATACTACAGTCGATCGGAAGTTATGTGCATACATTTCGGTGATTCATTTTTATTTATAAAGATATATACAACATACTAATATACATGCTAAAATACACAATACTTTCATCATGATCCTTATGTGAGAATAAATGAATTATAATTTTTATATAGGTTATTAAAAATATTTTACATTTTGTTAATTTTAACATGATAAAAATAACTTTAATATAGACAATTATAGTTGTAAATAAAAATTGCTTTAAAAATTTTAAAAAAATGCGCATTTGACCAACTGTAATGTAAGCCACTCGTTAAAACAAATAAAATTGGCCCAAACTTATAATTAACTAAGTACCGATGAAGAGTTTTACTGTGCACTCCTCCACTGTCCAACTCCAAGATACCGAATACGCATATATAGGTACCTAATAAGATTGCACAAAATATAAAATAAATGTAACTTCAATATTTAAAAGGGCAACTGTTGAGTTTCTTGCCGGCTCTTCAGCAGAACTGCTTTCCGAGCCGGTGGTAGCTTCCTCACGGACTGACTACACTGACGCTTTCATTAAATTGACAATTCAAAAGTGCTTGTAATAAGCATACTTGAATAACCTTTATTTCAATTCATTTCAAATAACAGTATTGCCATCTTAACTACATATACATTATACATACAAAGTTTCATTTCGATACGACAATTAAAAACAGATTAAAATCGACTTCCAAGATTTTCTTACAAACTTACTTAGGCACAAGTGAAGCTAATAATAAAAGCATGTTAAAAATTGTTACTCCTTGATGCTATAAAGGCTGGACAGATTTGAATGAAATTTAGCACGCAGATGGACTATTGCGTGCTATAACATATAGGCATCGAATAAAAAAAAAATACAAGATACACAATCAGCGACAAAAAAAAGTCCTCACGTAATGAGCGTTCATTTTAATATTTAAGCGCGCTTTTAATTTTCTTTTTTTTTTTTGTGGAAACAACTTTAAGCATTGCATTTAAGTTTACATTGTTGTACATTTATTTCAACTAGAATAATTACTTAAACACAGTGGCAATTTTAAGAGAACTTTTGCATACATTTTAGGTTTTACATATTAGTATACTCTTACAACGCAGTTTTTGTATTTTTTCTCAGAAATGAGATATTTACCCACGATAAAAAGTATTCAATATTTTGACCCGGATAACCAGCTGTCATCATACCAAATTTCATGAAAATCCCTCCAGTGGTTTTTCCGTGATGCGGTAACAGACAGACAGACAGACAAAAATTCTAAAAACTATAGATTCAGCTTCTGTATCGATAATAATGTCTATTTCAATAAGATTTTCCAAAAAATATTTAACGTACATATTTGACTTAGTTTGAATTTTATTATATGTATAGATTAGGCACCTAGGGACGGACGTACTCAAGCAAGGCGAAGTTAAGTAGCTTGTTTTTAATAAAAGTAAAATGTTATACAATTATTGAAATCGTTAAAATCCAACTCTAAATATATTTCTTTATCATATAGCAGTTTGCGTTTGACTAGAAAGTAATAAATCGCCATGTCACTGAAGGCTCTAAGCGACTTGGATCCGGAAGTAAACTTGACATCGTTCATAGCTTTCGATGTTCAATGACTTGATATTTAGAGTGTTGCTTCTAACATTTAGATTGGATTTAACTTTCTTGAGTTTTTTTAGAAATATGTATTCAAATTTGATGTTTTTTTGTTATATAATACACTGATATTTGCTTGCGGTTTTGCTTATTTGGTAGATAATTTGATAAAACTAATTGTTTATGTAGGAAGTAATCTGTCTCTATTCCAAATTTTCAAAAAAAAAATAATATTGCATATTATATACAAAACTATACTAAATTGTCATACCAAGGATCTTCTTCTTTACACTTTGTTTAGAGAATAATATGTTATTTTAATTCATTCTGGTAAATCATAAATCTATTGAACTTAAACAGCTTTTATTTAAAGTTTTACTACAAAAGCAGCTTTTTAGAAGTAGTTATGTAAAATAATATCGATTCTAGTCTTAGATTAGATTTCTTATAAATATTTAATAAGCTTACACAGTTGAGAAGCTGCTCTACTAGAGACATTTTGTAAATTATATATATATATATATATATATTATATATATATTATATATATATATATATATATATATATATATATATATATATATATATATATATATATATATATATATATATATCATCTCAATCATCTCATAAAAATAAACCAGTTAACGTTAGATTACGTAATCTTGATGATTATAGAATTATTATCTAGTGAGTTTAATGGACACATATTACTTTTTATCCTAACCTTATATGTATGTATATTGATTCGCATATATCATATTTTAGTGCTCGCCTAGTAGTCGAAATTATTCTATACCTAAACAGATTTTATCCGTCTATATAAAAAAAAACAATAATTTTTATCGATAACATTAGAGCTCGTCAATAACTATTACAAAAAAACCGAAAACCGGTTAACAAACAGAGGAGAAAAAGATACTAAATTGTTTTGTCTTTGCTTATTTACGAGAATATATAGATAATTAGGTTGATTCCTAATTCAAACTTTCGTCCCATTTTTACCCCCTTAAGCGAAGATTTCCGGAATAAAAAAATCCTATGTCCTTCTCAGGGCCTTAAACTTTCTTATTACCAAATTTCATTTAAGTCGGTCTAGTAATTTTTAAGTTTATTCGTTACAAACATACAAAAATACAAATCTTTCCTCTTTATAATAGGAGTGTAGATTATGTACTGTGAGCAAGATTAAGAAAATATATTAATACGACTAAAAGGTAAATGCGTTAAGATTGTATGCAATTTAAAAGCTTCGTCTTGCCAACGTCAATAAACATGGAATACTACTAAATTGGACTTATCTCGAGCGCACTCGAGCGCACAAACGTGCAAATTTTGATATTTATGACAATTACTCGATGTGATGGTACCGTTTTAAAATATAATTTTAGTTAAGTAATTTTGTTTTAAAATAATATTCAGATAATCAGGTCAAATGCCAGTTTAACTTATCGATAGAACTTATAGCAATTTTATGATTAATTCTGCCACTCGCACTAGTGAGTATTAATATTAAAATTGTATATAATTACTAGCGACTCACCCTCGCTCCGCTCGGCTTCGTCCCCATTTACGATTTAACGTTTAGTATAGATTTCTCAGAGATGAGATATTTTCCCGCAGTAAAAAGTATCCTATATGTTGACCCGGATAATCAGCTATCACCATACCAAATTTCATCAAAATCCTTCCAGTGGTTTTTCTGTGATGCGGTAACAGACAGACAGATAGACAGAGAAAAAATCAAAAAATTATAGATTCGGCCTCTTTATCGATAATAATGTTTAGGTATTTCAATAAGATTTTTCAAAAAATATTTAATGTACAGAGTCGGCTTAGTTACAATTTTATTATATGTATAGATTAAATTATATAAGTATTATGTCAATATTTCTGCACTAAACTACGACTATAATAGCGTGTTTTGACAATACTACTCACAAAACTTGGCAAGCGCTCTCTGCTCAAGGAAACATGGATCTGTTCCTCACTCGATCTTTAATGAGACGGAATATGGGGGGCAATTTGTTACAAAAGTATCTAATATCATGTTTACATACAATAAAGTAGTAAATAGGGCGAGGTTGTGTATTATGCTAGGTTTTACATTCGGTTCTGCTTGCGTAGTTTATGATAATTTGTATAACTCAGCCGCTCCTAATATAGATATATAAATTATTAATCTATACATATAATAAAATTGTAATTGAGTTGAATCTGTGCACTAAATATTGTTTGGAAAATTATATTGAAATTATAGTCATTATTATCGATGCAAAGGCCGAATCTATAGTTTTTAGAATTTTTGTCTGTCTGTCTGCGAACGCATTACGAGAAAATTAATGGACAGATTTTGATGAAATTTAGTATGGTGATAGCTAGTTATCCGGGTCAACATATACTTTTTACTGCGGGAAAATATCTCGTCTCTGAGAAATCTATACTGACCTATTGGTTAGTATATGTATATATGGTATATTAACGTATCGTATAAGAACCCGAGCAGTCGGTAGTTACAAATAAAATATTGCTTTGATTAAAATGTCTGTTTTGTAATCTATCCTCTTCCCGTAACCTCTAAAATGTCTCTTTTTTAAGCAAAAGTTACGCTCTACTAATTCGTAGAATAAATCATCCATGCGACTTTATAAAGTACACGCCCTATACAATTTTTATAACAATTGTCAAGGTATTTTCGCTTTTATTTTTCAAGTTATACAGTCAAAAATTCCTTGTTATTTTCTCACAATAAATTCTATAATTCTATTATATATTTTACGTGAGTACCATTTTAATATAAATGAAAAGTATGTCCGTTTGTTTGGAAGGATGATGACACTTTAGCATGGGCTTTGTATACATACTTTTAATAATATAAAAATTATATAATCTCACTAATATTATAAATGTGAAAGTTTAGATGTTTGGATATTTGGATGGATGTTTGTTACTCAATCACGCCAAAACGGCTGAACGGAACTGGATGAAATTTGGCACAAACATAGATTATAGTCTGGAATAGCACATAGGCTTTATGCCGGAAAAATGTACGGTTCCCGTGGGATAGGTTTGGTTTTTTTTTCTAGAGGCGAACCCGAGCGAAGCGGATGTGAGCCGCTAGTTTATTATATAACTATAATCTAAATATTTTTTTGAATAAGTCTATAATTTTGTACGATGTAATTTTCAAAGATCTTATTATATAAATATTGGCTAATTATAAACAATTGTTATTTATTATTTATTTCAGTAAACATTTTTATGAAAATTACACATATTTTTTACATCATAATTATCCTAATATTACACTAATTATTTTCGATTAATATAGTACAGGCCATAAAGAATTCTTTTTTTTTATTTATCGATATTTATTATCGCTTTTTGCAAATACGTAGCAACTTATTTTGGACTAATTTTTTAAAGTCTCTCAAATCCATTATAAACCCTTTCGATTATCTATACTTCATATTATAAATGTGAATATATTTGTTTGTTTGTCCTTCTTTTACGTCACAACAGAGTGACGGATTGGTCTGATTTTTTATGTGGAGATATTTGGAGGGCTGGAGGGTGACATAGTTTACTTTTGACCACGGGAGATCTAACGCCCATGGGTAAACACGCTATAATATAGCACACAACAACTCATCGTACCTATGTAATAAATATATATATATATATATATATATATATATATATATATATAATACATATTGTATAGTCTAGAAAAGACTACATAGATAAGCTAATTTCTATACATAAAGAATCTTGAGCAGTTCAATTTTGGGACGTTCGATGAAAGATACGTACTTTGACAATAATATAAGAATGTCTAAACTTTTTCTGCAAGTTCGTAACTTAGAGCTTTTACTTACTTCTTAGTAATTTTATCCAGTCATATTTGATCAGTTTGCAATCGCACTGCATTGTAGAATTGGAAAAGTTGAAATTGTAACTTTCATTCTGCTTAATCGATATTATTACATATCTTTACATTAAACCAAATCTTTATATATATAATTCTTCTGTGAGTGTGTATGTCACTGAACTTCTCTCAAACGACTGGACCGATTTTGATGAACTTTTTTGTGTGTGTTCAAGGGGATCTGGGAATGGTTTAGATTCACAATTTTGTCCAAAAAGTTTGAAATTTTCAAATTAAAGACGTGTAGACCGGACAACGTCTGTCGGGTCCGCTAGTATTATATATTCCATAAAAGATTTAGTTAATGAAATACATCTCTTGACGAGTCGTGTCCAAATGTAGAGCTCAAAAATGTTACTTTTCATTCTTTTTTGTTTTTATTCAATGTTGTATTATTATATATGTATGTATTAAATATTTTTGAATTTGATAAAAAAATAGGTTTTTGGTTTGTTGTTGAAGTCCAATGCAAATTTTATCTATCTGTTAAATCGCGTACAATTTTAGAGCGGTTTTACAGAATTCAATGAAACCGCTAAATTCTTAGGTTGAATCAAATATTAAATTTAATTGATTTGAAAAATCCAATAAGTACGTATTACAAAAAAGGTATACTGACTTAAAACACCCCACACGTCAAGTCACTCTTGAGAGCGGCCTTTGTTCTTGAAATTTATTTAGGCAAAGACTTGAGATTATAAAGTATTCATTAAAATTACTTAAATCGGTTCTTAATTGGCCAATATATCACTTAACATACAAAATGGGAAAAAAAGTGGGATCATTTTGTGATAAAATAAAGGTAGGTAGTCATAGATAAGAGCTAATACATAAATAAATTAAAATTATAATATGAGTTTGTTCTAACATTAATAGCTGTTATATCATTAAATTACCCAATGCAGGCAATAACGAACCAATATTATGTATATATAGCGATACAACTTTTTGTTTTCCTGCCATCCGCTGAGATGGGATGAATCATGCAGTCCTCCTCGCGCGCTCGCCGCTGGCATTCGTGTCAAATATAACAACTATTATTTTAAACTGCATAACGTGCTTAGTTTTTGCTTTATACTGTCAAAAAAGTTTCATCGATTATAGTGAATTTTAGATAATGTGAGGATTATGGAAATTGAGTTTTTTGTGTTTTTCGAATGTTTTTGACGAGTGCTGGTTACTTTAGTTTTACATAATATTAAAAGTTTTATTTTGAATATTAATAACGTATTATAATACATATGTACATTGTACATATTTATCAAATCATTGAATGATGATAGCTGAAAAATATGAACATTTCTATAGTAATCATATGTGTTTTATATAGCCACTCTTTAATTTTTATGTTTTTTATTTCAAGATAAAATAAGGTAATGTGAGGTGATTTAGGCTTGGTTATGTATGACTCATGTTTTGCTCCGAATCAATATTACTTGGCTGAATGGCTTGACATTGACCGGACTGTAGTTAACATGTCACTCGCCAATTAAAAGTTACGCCTCTATATATTTAGTTTTAATTTCATACTCTATACTTAATTAACTTGTAACTTTTATTATGGGTAACATATACTTGTATACATTTTTTTCCAATTAAATTGTAGGGAAATAAAATTTTATACATATGTAATAATAATACTCGTAAAACGCTTTTTGCTACACCATTTTTTTATTAATAAATCAAAATTAAATCGCGCACTCAATCGTTATAAAGTGATTAATGGAAGATCGTTTCGGATACCAAAAGCAAGTCTATAAAAATTTTAGAACTAAAATACTAATAATACGAGCGAAAAAGTGAGCTATATTAAAATATATCGTCACAAGTTTCTCGTTTTTGAACCGGTTTTATCGGTTTTGTTATAATTCATGTAGATTGCAGTTTTCTACGATGAAATGTATATGAGGATTCTGCTAACTTGTGAGCGCCTTCAAAAAATACGATATACTCAATTTTAATGTATGGTATTTTCATTTACGACTTTTATTACATTATTTAAATGAAAAGGTTATACTTCAATGATCTATATATTTTTACTAGCGACTCACCCTCGCTTCGCTCGGGTTCGTCCCTAGCTTGCTTCCCAATACAAATTTTCATCCCCATTTTCGCCCCCTTAAGAGATGATTTCCGGGATAAAAAATATCCTATGTCCTTTCCAGGGTCTCAAACTCTTACCAAATTTCATCTAAATCGGTTCAGTACTTTCGGAGTTTATTCAGTACAAACAAATAAACAAAAAAAACTTTCCTCTTTACAATATTAATATAGATTACTGATTTGATTTGAAACTCAACCCACCAGGTTATACTGCATACGCCTGCGAAGGTTCCTGGCGCAAAAAAATCTTTGGACGCTTGTCTTTCATGCTTTTTTAAGCAATTCAAGCTTAGTGATGCTCCCGAGCAAAGCCAGGATTAGCCGCTAGTTGCCAATTTTGTTTTCCTTGATAACTAAAACTCGTTTCCCCCTAATTAGGCAAACTCTCAAACACGTGTTTTATTGTTTTACTCTAGGCCTTAACGATCGTGCGTGTCAGTCATTAAGGAATAAAGGCACTTGATGCGAAATATTTTTATAGTACTATTCACGTGTAAATGAGAATTAGTTTAGAGATCGACACTTGAATGTTAATTGAATGCAGTGTCTAAGATGTGCTAAAATTTACATTTCAAGTTGCCAGCGCAAAAGCGGCTCACGTCGAATTTTATTATTTTAATTGGTTTCTATGATGGTTTCATTTAAGAAATGACCTTGTATTTTAAGTTGCTTATAGAACATATTAAAGATCTCAAAAATACTATCACAGTCTAATTATTTTTTTTAATGTACCTATACGAGTAAAGTAACTTCTTATCTACAATAATATTATAAACAGGTCATGTTTCTAAATTTGTGAGTTTGTTTGTAATATATAAACTAAAAATCTGCTGAATAGATGAAATTTGAGGACGAGGACATAGGATAGTTTTTATTCCGGAAATCATCTCTAAGGTGGTGAAAAGGGGTATGAAAATTTGTATGGGGAATCAATCACTTCTCAAGTAAGGCATATAAAACTCATCATACCTATGTAACATATATAATGTATATACATGTATGTACTAATAAATATATAGTCTATCTATTCCATACTAACCGTTAAAACGTACCTAGAAAAGCGAGAATGAGTCGCTAATTTAACTTATTTCATTAAAAGCAATTACACCAAATTATGTATACTAACAATAACAAAGTACAGATATTTATTTGCCTTATTATTATTAAACACTTAAACAAAAGTGTGGAATGCTTAAAATAGAGTCTTGTATTTTAAAAAAAATGCATATTTTACCATTTTAGAAATATATTATGATAATGTAAACCAATTTAATTTAAAAGAAGCATATCACAAAATAATATCTCGCTTAGAAAGTAAAAACTATGCTGTGAGGATCCAACGCTCAGTATCGTTTCGGTTCTTGCTCTGACTTTCCAAAAAACGCGCGTGCGCATTCACGGTGTTTTTGACATTTAATATATATTTTAATTGTTAAAAATCCAATTTTGTGTCAAAAAATATTGTTAATATATAGTTTTTGTGTTCTTTAATTTTGTGCATTATTAATTTTAGTGTTCTGTTTGTTAAAAAAATATTAAGTATTTATAATATATTATTAAATTTAGCTCAATTTTTTTTTGTGTGTCTGTGTTGTATTTATGAGTTTTGTGTATAGTTAAAAAATGGCGAGATCTTTAAAAGAAGCCATACGGAACTTTTGGAATGTAGCGTGGCTGTTCACGACTAAAGTGTTTTTGGTAAATATATTCTTTATTTTCCAAAGAATATTATTATGAATGCTTATACTGTAAATATTTTGCATAAGGGTACTTCGAACTGATACTTGAAAAGTTCTCAGTTTTTGTACTTGTTTTATTATTGTTACTAGTGATGTCCTAACGGCACTTGGCTCTAATCGCATCTCGTGCAGTATTCTGTAATTTCAAAACAACAATATCTCTACCATCTATTAATGTTTAAAAGATATAATGGTTTAAAAATCATAATACTTTCTTAGATTTACGCGAATATTTGACATTTTAAATATAACTATCCTTTCGGATCTCTCCCTAATCCGGATCATGATTGCTATAAAGTGTAAAGCATTCGAAACGGCGGGAATCAACAATGAAAATAAATCCGCGAAAAGATCCGAAAAGATAGTTTTATTTAAAAGGTTTAGAAATCACATCAAAATTAATCTCGATTTAAAAAAATCAATGTACAAACATACAGTATTCGCAATTTAGTTTTATATTATTTATCCATATATTTATAGAATATTATAACAAATACATTTGTTTTAAATTGCCTTCCAACTTAGTCTAGGTATCTTTAGTTATATGGAACCTTATGCTGTTAAGTGCAGTATTTCTATCTAGACCTAAAATCTTATATCTAAATACTAAATTTAAACACTTTTTAAATTTGACGTACTTATCCGTATTTTAATGATTTTAGCTTTTAATATCAATCAAATCTTATAAATTTCCTAACATAATACTTTTAAATAAAAAAATAATATTTGACATTTTAAATAAAACTATATTTTCGGGTTTTTTCGCTGATTTATTTTCATTTTATTGAAAGTTCCTAACACTTTAATTCTATATGAACACGTGTATACCCACGGCTTCGCTGACCCAGTACATCTATAAGATCGTTAAAATCAGTATAGTGTGCAAATTGAATTGATAGCTCAGTAATATTTGGCTATTTCAAGCAGATTAAAGTAGAAAGTAGTATACGAAGTGTATTCATTGTACTTGAGTCAAACCTATGCAACGTACCGTATGTCACGGTCCGCGTCTCCGGCGGCAGGCAGAGAAAATAAAGTATTTTCCTGACATTTCTTTACTTTCTTCTGAGATAAATTACGTTTTATCTCACCAAATTGTAAATTTGATTTGAGTCGTGGGCTAATTTATGTATTTAATGGCCGATTTCACCAACGTCACCTAAATTTAAGGGATCCCCTAAGCATATTTTGGGGACTGTTAGAGGACAGTTTCTGTTTCACCGACAGTTAGGGGTCACATAAATGTTAAAATGCCACCTAAATATAAGTACTAGAAATACGGGCTCTGACGATGGTAAAACGAAATTTAATTTAGGGGCTAGTTTATGGGAACTTTTAAGCTAGAGATCCCATACGTAGGTGGTAGCTTATGGGATGTTGGTGCAATCAGACATAAGTCTCCTATATCGTGTTATTTAATCGATTTCAAAAGCGATTAGGCGTATGTTTTCTGTTATGCGATATCATTGTTTTTGTAATACGTTATTACTTAAGGGTGTTTTCATATAAACCCCTAAAAGGGTTAATTACATTTATAATATTTTTTTAAATATTATTATTATTAGGTACTATTTTTATTGAAAATTTATTTCTTGAACTTAAAGTTTTAAAGCTGTTGTCCTATTTATAAAACTTGGTCTGTTCAGTATGCACTATATAAAATAAATATCGACTTTGGTTACCGAAACCATAACAAATATATGAATGAAGAATTTTAACGGGGTTTCTCACGTAACACGTGGTCACTTTCGTTGATGTATAATTGAAAATAACATTTTTACATAAAATACATTATTACGATTGTAAGTAATAATAAGTTGCTATTAAAAGTAAAAGTGAACACGTAATACTGGTTCCGAAGATTTCACTGACATGTCTTGATTTTCGTATTAGTCTTAAAATTTAATTTAATAGCTATTACCGTTGATCACAACATGGCATCATGGCTCAGTGTGTGACCTGCGACCCTACTTGCTGTGCCAACGGTAGGTGATTCGAGTCTTTTATGTACATATGTTGTTGTTGTTACTAAATTTAAAGTTAAAACTTAATAATATCATAATTTGGATTGTATTAACAACAAAATATATGACAGTAAAATTTTATCCCTAAAGCCACTTCCAGTATTCTTATTCCGAGTTCTAATCTATAAAATAGTTTGTTTTACCCGCAAAATATATTTTATTTTTTATATAATTATTAGCTGCCCTTTCACAATGTCACCTACGTAAAACTAATGTGTTTCAGTAAGTGAATTGTATTCTTTTAAGAAATAAAGAATCTTAAACCTCATATGTATACGTGTAGTGTATCAACTATCCGGTATCCATAACACAAGCCTCGTAGCTTACCATGGAACTAGATGGTGTTGTGTGTTAATGTCCCAACATATTTATTTATTTTTATTTATTTATTATCTGACTTAAATGCAATTTTTAGTCTTTATTAGGCTTAAATATGATGGAAATGAAAAATTCCCTAATAGGAGTCACTTATACTGCTTTGGGAGGCTTATTTTTAGTACAACTTTACTTCTAACCACTCATATTATTGATTAAAAATTCTATGAACAGATATTACACAATTATACGAGTATATATCCATACTAGTACGGACAGGACAGTTTTATGTAATTTTCCAATCCCCATATAGAATATATTGATAGGTACAACTAGGGTTCTTTTATAAATCCGACCTTCAATTTACAAGTAGAGATTACCGTCTGACCCCGACAGTTGCAACTGAATCAATGACATTGAGGTCGTGAAATTAATTAGTCCATTTTTAGTGATAATTGAGATATATTGCTAATGTTTGAAAAAAAATATGGACTAAATTACATACATGGCTTTTATAAGGAGGCTAATGAAAATATTATAGAAGAAAGCGATAATTTATGTTAATTCATATTGTTGTAATAGCAGGAGAGTGTACTAGTTTCTAGCTACGGTTTTGTGCGTTTTTCTCTCACATATTTTCATGTGCGAATTATTTCTAACATGATTACTACTTGTCTTACGGTGGAGGAAAACATCGTGAGGTAACCTGTATGTCTGAGAAAACCTAGCAAGTTTTCAAAAGACGTGTGAAGTCCGCCAACCCGCACTTGGCCAGCGTGGTGGACTATGGCCTGATTCCCCTCGTACTGAAGGCAGGCCCGTGCCCAGCAATGGGATGTTAAAAAAGGGCTGAATACATGTGTGTTATGTTTTTATGGCGGTTCTTATGGTGCACTGTGAGGCATGTACTCCACGTGTGTAATAAATACCTTTTACTTTGAATTGTTCCGGATTTGAAATTTGAATGCTGTGTGTTCACAAGGATTATTTGTATAGATCACACAAATATTAAAGAAAAGCTCGGCATAAATTTCTTATAGGAATTATAGGAGTATTGAGAGATTTTCATGAAAAAATTATGTATTGTCATATAGAAATAATAGGTAATAGTTTCCTTAATAAAATTAAAAATTACTTCAAAGTGGAGTCGCACGGCAAAGTTAGCTGTTATATCAGTAGCATTCACTTGTTAGCCTAATTAATACCGTTAATTATCACCCACATCATGATCTATTTGTGGGTATTACTCGGACACGTCCACAATTACTTGTAGTGGTAATAAATTAGAGTATATGCTTTGTAATATCCATACTTAATATTAAAAATGTGAAAGTGTGTTTGTTTGTTTGTTTGTTTGTTTGTTTGTTTGTTTGTTTGTTTGTTGGTTTGTTTGTCCTTCTTTCACGTCGAAACGACTTGGCGGATTGGCGTGATTTTTTGTGTGGAGGGCTGGAGAGTGACATAGGTCTAATACTTTTTATCGCGAGAGATTACCTCTCTCCCACGGGAAAACACGTTATAATAATATACAATCCAAAAAAATATATATGATCAGAATTACTTGAAACTTGGTATTAATGCTCTTCAATACAATTAATTAAATACCTATGTGTTTTAGCATTTCTCGAAATTCATCCCATAAGGGGTAAGGGGGTAAAATAGCGGATATAAGTTTGTATGAAACCTACCATTTTCGAGATTTTTCTTGTAGTTTCAGCGTGAGCGAAACCGCGGGTTCTGCTAGTTGTATTATAATTTATTAATGACCTAATCTCCCTACATTTGGGCTCAACTATCTGCATCTAGCGTCCATTTGTAGTGCGTCAAAAAATTTAAAATAGTTTTTTGTTATAATTACCATATATACTTTCATATGCATTCAGTGAAAAGCTGTTATTTTGACATTACACACAGAAACTTCAATTTTATTTAAGTGTATAGATTAAATAAAAAAATAAGGAAAAAAGCTATACAAATATAATTAATTACGTACATACATATACTTGTAAGTACATATAATATTTATATACTCGTAGTTAATAAATTCATAGGTTCAAGTTACATACAAAGGTTTCAAAAACAATTTTTGAAATTATTGTAATTACTACATCCATACTAATATTATAAATGTGAAAGTGTGTTTGATTGTTTGTCCTTCTTTCACGTCGAAACGCAGTAACAGATTGGCGTGATTTTTTGTGTGAACATAGTTTGAGGGCTGGAAAGTGACATAGGCTACTTTTTACCGTGGGAGATTATATAATTCCCACGGGATAACACGTTATATACATTGCAAA
This sequence comes from Brenthis hecate, assembly GCA_951806755.1. Lineage (NCBI taxonomy): Eukaryota > Metazoa > Arthropoda > Insecta > Lepidoptera > Nymphalidae > Brenthis > Brenthis hecate. Next base: position 10,324,561 of record OX638259.1, on the reverse strand, counting down.
AAAATATTTATGATCAGAATTACTTGAAAGTTAGTATTAATGCTGTTCAATAAAGTTAAATTAATACATGTTTTAGCATTTTTCGAAATTCATCCTATAAGGGGGTAAAATAGGTGTTGAAAGTTTGTATGAAACTACCTTTTTAGAGATTTTTTTGTAGTTTTAATGTGAGCGAAGCCGCGGGTTCTGCTAGTATTTTATAAATTAATTTAGGTTTATTCGAGAATTTTCGTATTATATATTTTATGGGACTTAGAAAATGCTTACATTTAAGTAATTTAAAGTACAGCTTTTACAAAGCATACAAGTTAGTAAAATCGCCTTAAATCTAAAATCTGAGGTAGCGATTTAGCAATACGCATTGCAGTAATATGAAAAGAACAAAAATCTATTAAAAGTGTACATCTGCATTATTCATATTTGCGTTATAAATTATAATAATACGTTCCAGTCTCTACGGACCATCGCATATTTTCTCGGAAGGCTTGGCATAATGAGAAATTCTATTATAATATACTTCCAATATCTGTATACAAGAAAAAAATATTTTACTCTATCGCAAAAATGGTTTTCAAATTTAATTGTAGCGGGTTCGAATCCTGAGTAGAGTATTGACTCTGTATATTTTATGGTGCTCATCAATCAGTCTTTTAAAATAACAAAGTGCATCTCAAAATAAATATAAATTAACTGTCGCCTGTTTATTATATTATAGTTTCAGAACAAAGTTGAGTATCGATAACTTCAAAATTTCCTTTTTAGGTGGACGAAGTGAACGTAGTGATTCTACATAGTTTTCTTCGACTGATTGTTCACAAAACTTCATTCAAATACAATAAATAATCCCGAAATCAGGAATATAAACCATTAAACGTCAATCGCTCATTAAACTTCAATTATTTCAATTTAATTCTCTTATTAATGGCTTCAAAGCGTGCCAATTGAGTATAGATTTTTTCGCCAATGGCACGTAGAATGGAAAAGACACGAAGGAGATTGGTCGATAAAATAAGATTTAAAATCTATTATTATATAAAAATATAAAATTACCCGTTATATGTCCTAGAATACAATTTATTTACATCTCGTTAGTGATATTTTGTAAACCGGTTAGTTCTACAATATCCATGTCGACCGCCTACACGTGACTTTGTAGAATGTTGTCAAACGTTCACAACGGTGATGTTTTGCGTCTAGAGGCTCGTTTATGTTATGTCAATTTGTTGCCTATTGCATGTTATAATATTACGAAAATATTTTTCGATTTGTAACACTTTTACTTGTCTCTGTCACAGAAACCCAATAATTTGTAAATATTTATGAACAAAACAGTTAATACTCGCATACAATAGTGGTATTTAAGTTAGCGCTTATGATTTTTGATTCAAATGATATTCTTCCTTTAATATGAAGGGGCTTAGGCTATAGTCCATCACACTGACCAAGTATGGGTTGGTGGACTTCACAATTCCAGACTTCCTGAAGAAAGAAGAAAGATGTGAAGGAAGTGGGACGGATATTGGCCAGGATCTCTTAGATAAGTAGGTTTCTCCACGTTTTTTTTCACCGTAAGGCAAGTGGTGATCTTGTTGGAAATAATTCACACATGAAAATATCAGACACAGGATTTGAAATAGTTACACCGTTTATAACTGAAGAACGGCTGGACCGATTTCTATGATCTTTGATTTGTTGGGTTTGTCTCCGCCCTGAACAGCAGAATAACTATTAAAACATCAAAAAAATCACGAAAAAAAATATAGATGGCTAACGTTGGCTTATAATAAATACTCGTTTAAATATTTTAATAAATATAAATATTTTGTAAACGTAACTAGAGACGAACCCGAGTGAAGCGACAGTGAGCCGCTAGTTTTATATACTTATAACTCTTACTTTAGTGTGCATGTAAATGTGTAGGTTTACTAAGATGTAGGGTTACCATATTTATTTATTTTTTAAATTGTATGCTGCTGCAGTGCAGAGATAAAAATAGATCATATGATTTTTGAATGCCTTTATGTCCATTTGTACAATAAACACTATTTCGTGTATTTATAATATTAGTATACCAAACTGATTTTGTTGAAATATTAAGTAAATAATCTAAAAGGAAGTCAAATGGTATAATTTTAATACAGAATATTACTGTCTTATTTTGGTCGTTGACGAAAACAGAACACGCCGACTCACTTATTAGTGAGTCAGGATGTGTGAAACCAGACAAGTTTCATTTTCCCGCAATTATTATAGGCATTTGTTTTGAATGCTTTAATCTATACTAACATTATAAAGAGGGAGATGTTGTTTCCTTGTTTGTTTGTTCGAACGCGCTAATCTCAGGAACTATTAAACTGATTTGAAAAATTACTTTTGCATCAGTTATCCCTTTTATTGAGGAAGGCTACAGGGTTATATATCATCATACTATCAAGGAAGCGGAGCAGTAATCATAAATGTCAACAAACCGGGCAGACTTTCATACATTATTGTAAAAGTGATGTTTATAACCAAACAAATTTAACGCGGGTGAAACCCTGAGGCTTACCTTCGTTTCGGGTACCTAGCTGCCTAATAGTAGCCTATGTGTTACTCCAGATCATAGTCTCTATGTAGGTTATAAATTTCACTCAAATTCGTTCAGCCATTTTGGCGAGAAGACGTAACGAATATACACATTTTTTTTACTTTTACAATATTAATCTAATTTTATAAATAGTTACTCCATGGAAGATATTTGAGAAAATCTATTATTGGAGGTCTTTATTAACGCAATAGAATCTAAAACAATGATTTTTAGATTTTTTGTCTGTTTGTCTGTGCGTTTGTGCGCGTTAATCTCAGAAACGGCTTAGTGGTAAGCTTCACTTAACATTTAGTATTTGTTTTATTTCAACCAACAACAAAAAGTTATGTCAATTCAAAGAATCACTTAAGTACGAACCCGAGCGAAGCGAGGGTGAGTCGTTTGGACATATTATAAATGAAATTTGGTTTCGTAGTTTTTTAACGTGGTAACAAATTTCGAAAATAAAAAATGTATGGCTACTAGAGCAACTTTAATTTTTTTACTGTCTTACGATGCAGTATCCTTGAATTTTAGGTTAATTTTCATCCAATTAAGCAAAAGCATGACAATTTATTATATGATTTCAGTGAAAGAGAACAAAAGTCTATAATAAGACGATGTATACCACACGTCGAACAAGGGCTTTAAACGATACAACAATAACAATATACATAACAACTTTCGCATCTAACCAATTAATTAAAAGTTTTAGAATTAAGTTTTTAATATAAATATTATTGCCATCTGCAATTTATATACGCAGATAGCCCGAAATGTTTCACAAGAAGTCATCCGCCTACATTCGCAAGTGTCGAAACAGTATTAAGTCACGACGCCAGTTACGTGTATTCAAATAATCTGTTGAATCTTTGTTTTGGCTTATTAGTAGTAAAACTTTACGTGACACGCTTTTGTGTGGACGTTCTATGGCCCATTTTTTATTTATTGTTTTAATAAAGTTGAAAAAGACGTTCTCAGAGATTTTTGCCGTTTTAAATCGTTGGATTTGAATTTTTTTACGAATTGTACATATAAGTTTTGTATAACTAGCTATTGTTCGAGGTATAAGTAAATAATATCCTATAAAATAAATAGATAAATATGTTGGGACATTAACACACAACACCATCTAGTTTCTTGGTAAGGTAAGTATAGTAATCCTATGAGATCCAAATCATTTTTTCTCTCTGTCTATTTGTCTCTATCTCTTTCTCTGGTTCTTAAAATTTATGTCTATGAAACTTTTTGTTTTGTTTGTTTTTTAAGCTTTTTTATTTTATAACTGACATTCAAGTCATTTTTTTCACAATTTATAATATTAAATTTTGTTATTTTTGAATAAACTTTGTATATAAATACGTAGATGACAATTTTCATTGCTTTCAATGTTTTATATAGGCTTAAACGAAAAAAAAATAGAATGTTAGATAAGGATCTATGCATATAAATTATATAGAAATTATGTTATTTAAATTGGTGTCGAATTTGCATATTTTATGTTATTTTTGACCAACTTGAAAAGACGAAGTAATTTAGGTGGATGTTAAATTTCAATATTCTCATTCGAGACTCAATGAATTTTAAGAAAAAATAACAATTGAAGGTGGGAAAATTACATATTTTAAGTTTTGAAGCCAGTGTAATGTAGCTTTTAAGTTAAAAAGTAACCATTTTCAAAATATGTCATTTACCGACTTAAAAATAAAATAAAACCATTTTAACCAAATCGAAATATACACAAGTGTAAAACCATAACACACGTTAGTTATTAAAATAAAAACTACACTGGCTGTAGTTTCGCGTATTAAAATCATAAACACTGAAAACAATACTGCAGCGACACATGATGAATTTTTGGTCGATGGCGACCACAGCGGCTGTTGGGACTGGATAGGTTTTGTTCTACTATTGTAACTGGGGGTCTTTTTAACCCTCGACGCAAAAAGAGGGGTATTATAAGTTTGACGTCGATGTCTGTCTGTGTGTGTATGTGTGTGTGTCTGTCTGTGGCATCGTAGCTCTCAAACGGATGGACCGATTTCGATGCGGTTTTTTCATTTGAAAGCCAGTTTCCTTGCGGTGGCTCTTAGCTTATGTTTGGTTAATATCGGTCCAGCAGAGTATCAACTCTTTTCCAAAACGATGTAAGGCATTTTGGCGTATGATTACTCGATTAAGTGCTTCACGCGTGCCAGTGCAATCGTTAAATGACAATTAATTTGCGTAGGGTTTTTTTTTTAATTTTTAATTTATGAGGGTTGTTCTACCCTATGTTGCGCTGTTTGATGACTTGCGCACCCGACATTACTTACAAAGGTAACTACTTGTGTATTTTGGTTTGCGCTGTCGATATGATCATAAGGAATGATCACTTTGTAAACAAGTTAATGTACATATGAGGAAAATCTTTGCCTTCATGTTTAGTTGTTACATTAGAAATAAAATATGTAGATGTTTTTAACATTTATTGTCTTATATAAATAAATTTGCTCACTGTTTACTAAAATCAACGAGAACTCTAATTATTTGTGGATATCTAGTTCAAAAGAGAAATTAGAAACTGAAACCATCTCTCTAAATAATAACGGGAATGAAAAGCGGAGAGTCAATTACTTCTCTCCAATAAAATATTAAAGATTGAAAAATTATATTACATAAATAAAACTCATTCAAAATGTATTTGTGGCGTGTGAAGAGGCTTTCTTAGAAACAATGGAGATCTGATAATCCATTGTGTGCCGTAATATTGAAAATGTTATGATTTCACGACGCTTATCATGTCTCAAAACGTATAATTTTTTAATTAAGTAAGAATCTGATTGTTATATTATGTACGTCATATTAGCGAGGTACCCTTGCTTCGTTCGGGTGCATCCCTAGCTACCTTACATTAGCCTATGTGTTACTCCGTCCGTCGGTCGTAATCTATCTTCTCCGCGCTGTGTGTTCACCCTGTGAGGGTCGGGATGCGGGGAGGGGAGGGGAAGGGGGTCATTAGGGTCCGGCGATCCAGCCGGGCGTAAAGCCAAGAGGCACACTAAGATCGGCCCACCTCTGTGGATGATGTCCGGATGTCGGGTTGCTCCTGGTACTTTTCTAATAGCAAAGCGACTGTAGGAGCAACCCCTTGGTTCTTGTGGTATGCTTCGGCGGCTTCAGGACGTCTTGGTTAAGTGCGTAAGCAATCCTGCGATATCTATATTAGGTTCTAGTGGTCAGTACTGACTTTTCTAGCCAGTGAGTCCTACATAACCACCTGTATGTATACAGATGGTATGCATTTCCCAATATTAAAAAAAAGTCATTGTCCAAATCTGTTCAGCCCTTTCGACGGAGTAACAAACATACACACGTTCGCATTTTTAATAGAAGTTCGATAGTCCGAAAACTTATGCGCCCTCGTTTCGCTTATATTTCTAATTGGACCACACAAGTCCTTTGGTTACTTTTAACTATAATATTAATTACAAGTTTTCTTATGGAACTCATCGCTCTATGCAAGTAAGATTTATCCATTGATACATAAAATATAGACAAACTAACAAACATCTTAATAAATAAATGTAAGTAATATTTTACTTTATAGAAACTTCAAACGTCTGCATCCAAAGATGCATATTAAAAGTGTGCTCGAAGTTAACTTACAAACACTACATATCTCGTTCATTTTTGAAGTCGATCAAAAACCAAAAGATTTCATTTAACTCCTTGTAGGTACTAATATTATCGATTCAGAGGCCGAATCTATAGTTTTTATAATTTTTGTCTGTCTGTCTGTGACCGCCTCACGAAAAAACCACTAGACAGATTATGATGAAATTTGTTATTTTGACAACTGGTTATTGGGTCAAAATATAGGATACTCTTTACTGCGAGAAAATATCTCATGTCTGAAATCTAAAAATACAAAGCATCCATTGTATTTATTTATACACTTAATGCCCACTCATTAATACAGAAACCACTTGTAAGAGGAAGGTATTATGAGTCTTACCAATAAACCCATATCAGCATTATTCACTATTTACTTTTAGATTTCTGTTAACATTGACTCAATATTATTATATTTACCTCAGTTGTTGTTCTATCATTGATTATATTAGACGTCTGGCTTTAATACGAATAAAACTTTAAAATAGTATGTTTTAATGAAATTCTGTATAATCAAAATTAAATTAACTGGTAACAGTCATCCAATGTTAAGTTAAAAACTCAGCTTAATTTTTTGTTTATATTCCATCTAGATGTGAAGCTTTATTTCGAAGTGAATTTTCTAAGTTAACAGTGCAAGTGTTTGCAAAGTGTATACACGCATGCGTTTACATATTAAGAGTGTAACGCGATAATGAATGTATGTCAATGATAATTTAAAGTGCAGTGGTTATGAGTCAAGCATGGAGGAGGAGGTTCCAATGGGTGTCGGATTCGAAGATCGGACGGTTATGGGTATGTTTACCATTAAATTATGAAACATACTAAGGACTTACCCCCACTTAGGGTCTAACAGTACGTGTTACACTATGTTTCTATAATATCATACATCTCTATCTCTATCTGAACAAATACATAAATTAATAATAAATATATACCTATATAAATTTCATTCAAATATGTAAAGTCACTTCACACAAGGACACTTTACCAAACTTACACATATACAAACTTGAGTATTTGTAGTAAATTTAAGTTCTTTATTTATATAATATAGTGAAACTAAATCTATTCTAAAATATATAAGAAACAAAACAGACAAGACTAGCTATCTACAATGGATATTGCTTCGATTGCTGATTTAATATTGCATTTTTCATTCTATTAGCGATATCGTTTGTAGAATGCCATTTTGTCTAAGCTAGCAGCCTTCTTATCAATAGTGCAGATAATAATGTGAAGTAAGATTAATTGCTACAATCGCCGAATAGATTTCCTTGTAAGTCCGGGTTTGATTTCCGTACGTAGCACAAATTGACACAATTTTACTGAAGTAAATGATTTTTGTGTACTTGTTCATATTTTGTCTTACAAGCAACGCCACTGCTTTTGAATAGTTTACAACGTTTTAAATAAGAACATTTATGCAAAAATAGGTTAGTGACATAAAGTGAACTATATGTAACCCATACTTTTTAGCTTAAAAGCTCATCCATCGTGTACTTTATAAATGATAATACATTTGAATTTTCTTCCAAATATAATAAATGTAGAACAAAGCAAGATAATTTTCAACTTTAAACGTCATAAGTTATTCGTTACGTTTTAAGTTAGTGTCATTTTACATTATCTCTTGTAATTAATTACTTTAATTTATATCCAAGCTATAAAACGTCACGACGGATTGACAGACGCGAGACGTGACACTAAAAGGGTGCCATTCACGTCAATTTGCATCTAAGCTTTAACTAGCGTCTAAGTTAAGAGGAAAGTAGGTCTACAATACAACAATAACAGGATGTTAAATCCGTTTTGTTTTCCATATAATTTAACTAAATAAATTAAAATGACTAATGAGTACTTCTAATAATGATTCAGTGAATTATTTATATAATTTCAACGTTATTCGAGGAAATATATGTTGGAAATTTGTTAAATATTAATAAATTATGATTTTTACTTTATTATAGCGTGCACATAGATATATTAAAGGATTCAGGCAAAAAAAAAATGGAGTGTCACAATTTTTGTTCTTTTTTTTTGTTTTGTACTGGTAACAAATTTGCATTCTCAACCACTGGGTTTTATAAATACTCAACCAATGTCGATAAAAATGCGTTTTTGTCTATGCCCAAATCGAAAAGAACTGGGAATGTCCATGTCATACCGGTAAATAAGAAGGATTGTCCAAAACTGGACAGAGTTAAAAATTACTGCATATTTTGGCTTCAATAAAAATATTATAACTTCTAAATTTTAAATTGCTTTTTTCTCATAATCTATTCATTAGGGCATTCCCTGTTCTTTACCTGTACCCTTCATGTGAAATATCAAAGGTGTAATTTAGTTCTATTAAACCATACCAAAAGCTTGGTTATAAAGAAATAGTAAAGCGAACTGATATTTTATTTTATTTTCCTCTATCTCCTTTGTGGGATAAGATGAAAGGACTTAAGAACACTTAAGTATGATTCGGGTGTGATGTAGTTAGAAGCCAAATCAACAGTCTATACAATTTTGACGACACGTTTGACTCAGTAGTGGCTCTACTTGCTGTGCCAACTGTCGCAGGTTCGAGTCCCGCTGGGGGCATTCATTTGTGTGATGAGCACGAATGTTTGTACTTGTATGTATGTATTTATAGTTATATTAGTGTAGTGTACCAATTATCTGGTATCCATAACACAAGCCTCGTAGCTTACCATGGAGCTAAGTGGTGCTGTGTCTTAATGTCAATAAATGACTTATTTTTATATAAAACTATGATCTAATATTCTTTAGTTACTTATCAGTATTATTTATAATTTTTTTTGTTGATAATATCGATAATGGTATATAGTCTGAGATATATATATGTATATATATATATATATATATATATATATAGCTTACTTTATACTGTAGACTATCTTGTATGAAAGCCTTACGACTTATCCTCGTTTCCCTTCGGTATGCGGATTTTGTTCACAATTTCATGGATTTTTTCGTGGAACCCTAATTCTTTTTCTAAAATAAAAGTAACCTAAGTTACTCCGTATAAAATCAGCTATCTGTCAGTGAAAGTTCCGTCAAAATCAGTCCAGCCATTTCGGCGATTAGCGAGAACAAACAGACTGACAGACAAAAATTTAAATAAAATTTGTTTTTCTTATAAGTGCCGTATATCTGTACTATATCTATTCTAATATTATGAAGAGGTAAAGTTTGTGACGTTGTAGGGGGTAATCTCTGAATCTACTGAATCGATTTAGATGAAATTTGGTAAGAAGATGGTTTGAGACCCTGGGAAGGACATAGGATACTTTTTATCCCGGACATCATCCCTTAGGAGGGTGAAAATGGAGACGAAAGTTTGTATGGGGAATCAAGCTAGAGACGAATCCGAGCGAAGCAAGAGTCGCTAGTACTTTCATATGTACTTAGTAAAAAGCTATTATTTTGGCATTACAAACAGACACTTCAATTTTATCTATCTGTATAGATGATTATACAGATCATATAATTGAAAAGACAAAGCAATATTTGTTGATTTCTATGTAAATTGAAGTTTTTAAGGCGTTTCATCGGACGGATGTGATAGCCTTATCGCATCCCTTCATTGACACAGTTGTGTGTTTCAATTTTGATTGTAGTAACTTAATTTTGCTTTTAAAGTTAAACGTATATAGTTAAGAGTTAAGCTTTAATTTAGCGACTTATTGTTAGTTTGGAAAAGAGGAATCCATTTTGAATTAACGGTGTCACATTGGTTTTCCTTTTAAAATTTAAAAGAAATATAACACTTAATATCGTTAAAATCTATGGAGTGTAGTGGAGTTTTTATAATATTTACTTTATCTTCATATCGTTTGAACTCATGTTAATAATTAGCTTAAGTTAGCATTAGCATTATATGCCAAATCGTCTTGGCCTTTGAAATCCCCATCTAAGCCGTTAAAGCTGTTTTTTTTTATGAAATCAGTAATAATAAATGTTGGCCGTACGCCATACTAGTTTTTGCCTTCAGTACCGCTCACGTGATAGAAAGGGACTTTGAATAAAATTAGTATATTAAGTTTTATTATAATATTTATGCTACTACACTACCATATTCCATCACTTTCACTCAAGTCTGTATAGCTGTTACAGCGTGAAGTACCAACAAAAAGTTTCATCCTTATATTGTTGGAGTGATATTTTTATACTATTAAATGCCAATAAATGACTTTTTTTATATAAAACTATGATCTAATAACCTTTAGTTACTTATCAGTATTATTTATCGATTTTTTTGTTGATAATATCGATAGTGTATGTATATTTTTTAGTCTTAAGTAAACTGATACGACTGTATATAATAGATAATATGATTTATCAATATACAAATCAAACTTAGCCAACACCCAATATGCTTAAAAAACTTGTGTATTTTGTATTTAAAAAGCTTTATATACCAAATACTTTTAAAGTGGCTTATATACATAATAATATATATAAAATATACACCAGCGAAATAGTTTTAAAATAGAGGAAACCTACATAACTGGTTCAGTTACCCTCACAATATTTTCCTATTGGTAAACATGTTGAAAAGAACATGAGTATAATATCAGAGATGCGAGACTTGGGATATGAACCCACTTCACTCGGCTTTCAAAGCGAGCGTGTTACCACTGGGCTACCACTGCTTTAACCCAATCTACTTTCTTAATATAAATATTTATAATTTTATAATATCGCAAAGTTAGTTATTTCGTTTAAAAACAATTTAATTTTTGATCCTCAGGCGGAGTTAGTAGCGGCGGTACGGAGACGTGGCCGAGGTGACAGTGACGATGATGAGGACTTGGGTCTGCCTCGCAGTCCGCCTGCGTCCCCACCCACGGACAAGGCTGACAATGTAAGTTATTTGCTTGTTCTTTAAGTTTAATCTGCCTCATTCATCTTGTAGCTAGTATTGGCATCAATTTTTTAGGTCCAGGATTCAATTCCGGGGTCGAGTTGAAAATGTTAAAGTTTAATTTTAAAGTTCTTTCAAAAATATTTTAGTAGCAAGCCATATTTGGGAGTTTTTAAGTCTCGCTGTGAAGCTGGAGTTTGGGTGGCTTAGTTTTTAGTGGTTTTACATGTGTGAAACCTGATTTTCATAGTAAAATTTTCATTAAAAAATGTCTAAGATCTGCATTTTTATACTCAATCTAAACGATTGGGCAAACGAAACTCAAACTTTTAAATACTAAAAAAATGTAATACTGATTTTAATTACAAATAAATACAATAAACATCTGTAATTTTATTGTAATAAACATTAACGTAAGTTTTATAACAGTTTTTAACCGCCTATCAAATTAATAACCGATTGTTTAAAACGTTTATACTACAAGCGACATCTGTGAGTCAGTACTGACACTACATATGTATGTAACGTAGTATTAACTATTAGTGTATACAGCTCGTAATAGATGGCGCTGTAAGGATAAAATGATATTTGAAATACTGTTTATAGTATAAATATACACTCACAGCCATTATATTCTGATGAAAAGAATTTTTATCTTTGTTAATATGTAAATTATAAGGAAATATCTGTAACTAGCGACAAAACTTAACTATGTAACTAACTTAGACAAAAATAAATCTTTTCCACCGGGAAGCGTACATTTTCCCAGGATGATATATAGCCTATAGCCTGCTTCAATAAACGGACTATCTAATGTAAAAATATTTATTTATAACAGATTAGTAGTTGCTGAGATAATAACGCGTTTGAACCAAACAAACAAACTCTTTCTCTTTATAATATTAGTATAGATTACAATGTGATATTTTATATTATTTTTTATTTATGTATAATAAAATATTCATAATTTTTATATTATAAGAAAATAAACTGTACTCGCTTGACAGCTGAGGAAACTTTGTTATGAAAATTCCTTATAAAAACAATATAGAGACTTGCAGGTATTAATGCTCTTCAATACAATTAATAAATATGTGTTTAAGCATTTTTCTATTAACGAAAAATGGGGGTCAAATAGGGGATGAAAGTTTGCATGAAACCTACCTTTTCAGAGCTTTTTTTTGTAGTTTTAGTGCGAACGAATCTGCGGGTTCTGCTAGTTATAAACATAAAATCGATTGACATTATAATTGTACAAGTATATTGATTGCTATCAAAAAGCTATAATCGTTTAGAATTATCTTATCGATTATTGATAAAACATTAATAGCCAATATTAATTATCGAAATGATTATTTTATTTCTTATATCCTGTTATTTAGTTTTATAAGGCAGCGCTCTTATTTTGCTTTTATTATTGTTTTTTATTGCTCAATACATATGTTAAAAATGAAGCTATTTAATTGCCTAACGACATTTTATTCGTATCTTATAATTCTAAAGTGTATTCCTTCCCCATTGTGTCCCTAAAACCTTAATTGAGACTATTAGAAACATTTAAAATAATTATTTGAACAACTAAATCGGTACAAGCCTCGAGTGTTGCGATCACCAACGAAAAGCATTTAATTTTTATTTATATAGAGAATGAAAAATTTTACATAATATCACAGATAAGTAATAAACATTTATGAGCGTCTTAATTAAATAACCGACTTCCAAAAAGGAGGAGGTTCTCAATTCGTCGGAATCTTTTTTTTTATGTATGTTCACCGATTACTCGAAGACGCCTGAACCGATTTGGAAATATTTTTTGTTTCAAAGGGTATTATACTTCCCAGGTGGTTCCATATAAATTTTATCAAAATCGGTCGAAATCATCATTCCATTTTTTTTAAATAAATTGTTTAACAGAATATGTTATTATTTAAGCATCATTTAGCGCTTATTACGTTAAAATAACTATTTTTTCTAAGGCTAACTAACGTAATGTTACGGCATCGTTAAAACGATTATATATGTACACACATACGTCAGTGTAAATCTATTTTTATTCATAACTTAATAAAGTCAAAGGAGCATAGAAATAGTACGTGAACGCTTTCATTATTATGTAAATCCAATACATACAAGGCAATACATACGATCAGCGATGTAATGTAGCATTACCAATTAAGGCTTTACGTTATCTTTGCGGATAGGCAGTCTAACCGCGACCTTTGCTTGAAACGCACGCGCGAAAAAATAATTTGACAGCTCCAAAAAATTATAAACAGTTCTTTTTTTAAATTATAGTGATAGTTTTATAGTTTTAAATTTATTACACAATAGTGATAGATTATTATAGTGCATAAGTGGACTGTAAAGTGTAGTGTATAAATAAATAATTTTTGTGTTAATTATAAAATTTAAAAAAAAAAACGATAAATATATTTTATTATATTAAATTTAATATAATTGAAAAAAAAAACATTAAGAGGCTTAATAAGGTAGCTTATATTATATACATACAGATATAATTTAATAAGTATCTTTTTATTAGTAATAAGAATTCATTTCATATTACCAGTAAGTAATTAGTAAATATAAGTGAAGTAAATTTTCCAATAAAAATAACATTCTCACGCACATTTCTCGTTCGGAAACCGTAAAAAAAACCTAAAGTGACATAGAAAGTCGATCTTCTAATGAACGTTTACGCGGAATCGTATGTATATTTTTTATTCGAAAATAAATTATATCACGTGACTTCATAGTAATATTTTTAATTAATATTTTAACACTTTCTTTCTTGATTAATTTTTATTACACACTACTATGTACTGTGTTACATGAATGCTGTCATTGAGCTTATTCAGTTCTACCAATAGTATGAAAATTTAGAAATATTTAATAACAAATATTTTATAATATTTATCTATATCTATACATACCTATAATAAAATTCTAATTCGAGCTTTTCAAAAACTAATTCGAGCCTGTGCATTAAATATTTTTTAGAAAATCATAAGATTTCAATAATGAAATAGTCTTTATTATCGATACAGAGGCCGAATCTGTTTTTAGATTTTTTTTCTGTCTGTCTGTTTGTGACTGCATCACGGAAAAACCACTGAAGAGATTTTGTTGAAATTTTGTATGACGATAGCTGGTTATCCGGGTCAACATATAGGATACTTTTTACTGCGGGAAAATATCTCATCTCTGAGAAATCTATACTTAACGTTAAAAGTAACGCTAGTACGTAAGTATAATATAAATATTGGAATATTTTACGTATTTATTTGGAATGCATTTTATTTGAGTGTTTAATGTTTGTTTAGTTTTTCATGGAATATGCTTATTGACTGGGAGTTCTATCATTTAAGAAGAAAGCATTGGGCGTGTTTATACGCCATTACCGTAACTTTGAGTTTTTCTGATGTTTCATCTGATGTTGCTCAAGTTACTATGCCACAATTTACGAGTTCGATTCTCTCTTATGCATTGTGTAGTTAAAATTGTACTAACCACACATGTCTGTCCGTCTGCTTAGAAAAGTAACATTAACTTTTAGAAAAATAACTCTGTAATATTCTGCGTACTGAGAATAATCGAAGAGCAAAGTATTTTTTTTTTCTATTTTACAATAGAAATAAAAAAACGATTATCTTTTTATCAAAAAAAAAGCAATTACAATTTGATTATTAAAGTTTTTTAAAAAGTATACGCAAAACGGTGTCTAACAGCGTAATTGGAAACGGTTACATTATCAAATTTTAGTTTCCTTTCGACTTTCATACAATGGCAGTGACCAAAACGTATATTTTTCTATATGCGCTAACAACAAACTTGACATGGATGGTTAGCAATAACAGTTGCGCCGCGCCGTCGCGTCGGCTTCTAAGCGGTATGCAAAAACGTGTGAAAAACATTTTATAGTTAGATGTGAGCTTTAAATACTAATACTCGTCGTATGTATGAAAGAACAAAAAAATTGCTTACAATTTTCACTATTTGTCTTTACGATTTTTTGAACAGTGACAACGGAATGTTTATATTTTTGACCATCTTCAAAGAAATGCTATGCGATATTTATAAACTACGAGCGACTCACCCTCGCTCCGCTTGGGTTGTGTTTTAACGTATAGTATAGATTACTCAAAGATGAGATATTTTTCCGCAGTAAAAAGTATCCTTTTTTTTTAACGTTGGGGAATGCATTTACGCACGAGGCGTGGGACTCACCGACAAAGCCCACTAAAACCCAACAAAGCCACTAAAACCCAACAAAGCCTTCATCCGTCTTAATGGGGCGTCGCAGGATCGCTTACGCATTCAACTACGACGCCCCGACGGCAGGTCTGCCGAAGCAGACCACAACTACCACGGGGTTGCTCCAAGGTCCACTCTGCTATCAGAGAAGTACCAGGAGCAACCCGCATGGTACACCGCCCTCCGAAGAGGGCCACCTCCCACCGCCCACCGAAGTGGGCCATCTCTCTGTGCGTTTCTTGGCTTCGCGCCCGGCTGTATTGCCGGGCACTACTGAGCCCCCCCACCACGACAAGGTGAACGCACGTTGGGGGGGAGGGGGGGGTTAAGATGTATCCTATTTCAACACATACATACCCGGATAACCAGCTATTATCATACAAAATTTCATCAATATCCGTCAAGTGGTTTTCTCGTGATGCGGTCACAGACAGACAGACTAAACTTCTAAAAACTATAGATTGCCGAATCTATAGTTTTTAGGAGTTTTGTCTCTCTGTCTGTCTTTTGTGTTTCTGTATCGATAATAATGA
Organism: Brenthis hecate; assembly: GCA_951806755.1. NCBI lineage: Eukaryota > Metazoa > Arthropoda > Insecta > Lepidoptera > Nymphalidae > Brenthis > Brenthis hecate. The sequence goes on along the minus strand of OX638259.1, from coordinate 10,308,675 downwards.
CTATTAAAATAAGATTTTCCAAAAAATATTTAATGTACAGCTAGATATATTAAAAACACCACCCCTACGGGTGGAATACTAAGATGCTAAGTGAAGAAGCTAACTCAGTGTTATTTTTTGGTAAAAATTAATTATCTTAAAAAGTTTATTATCCATAGCCTTATATAAGCTTATATATAATAGGCTATGGATAATAAACTAAATATATATAATGTTTGGTCGTTTACTGTTGTAACGTACAATGGTTGCTATCGTTTTCTATACATATGATTACTGATTCCATTTCCCATGAGTAAAATGTATGTTTTGTCAGTACATATTCTATACTCTCAAGCTGTGGTTATTTTGCTTGTAACGTTCACCACACATAAGTCCAAATCTAAAATAGGACCTGCAAGACTTTTCATTTACCTCTTGTACTACCTACTTTGTAATATAATTAAAAAAATATATATTTATTTCAGTAACACAGAAATTGCACATTCAGTGTTGAAGATTTCTTTAATATAATCGCTTGTATACTTCTTGTTTGTGACTGAATAAATATCATCAAATTGCTAGATTTTGTACACAACGTGATTCGGGTAAGTCGTTTTACTCGGGTAAATTTCAATTATCAGCATTTCGTGTGTGCGCTAAATTTCGAATTTCTTCAGCCGTTACGGCCTGTTTAAACAACTTTTGCAACAGATAATTTATGAATTTTCACATTTACTGGTAAATGACTAAAAAAGAAATTTTAAATTTACACAAAAATACCAATTTAATTGTGGGTAGGTACGTACCTCTTGTATCTAAAAATATTAACGCCTTACCCTCGCTTCGATTGTGTACGTCAGTAAATGCCATTAGTTCCCCAAATTATATCTATCCCTCTATCTGTGAACCATCCAAATCCGTTCAGCCGTTTCTGCGTCAATGAATAACAAACTGACTTACACACAGACACATAGACATACATTTATATACACATATATACCTAAATGAATACCTAAATACTCGTCTTCCAATGATCCAAGTTCCAGTTACTTAATTATAAGGCTGTGACCAGAGGAAATAAGATACTAAGTGAATTGAGGTTAAGGGTGCGATCACACGGTGTTCACGCTCTGTGAACAACTATATAACGGGTATACTAGTACGTGTATAGTAAGTAGATGTAAAGTTGTCATTACAAAATGGCCTAACGGTCTAACCCTCAGATGAGTTTTAACGAAAAATTGACTTATATTCAGTAGGTATAATATGAACTTTTGAAATGAAAGGACCTTTTCGGATATTGTCGCGGTTTTATTTCATACTGGTCTTGCCCGCGGCTCCGCTCGCGTTCAGATGACCAAAATCCAAATTCTTAGGTTTTACATATTAGTATACTCTTATATTGCAGTTTTTGTATTTTTTCTCAGAAATGAGATATTTTCCCGCGGTAAAATGTATCCTATATGTTGACCCGGATAACCAGCTATCACCATACCAAATTTCATCAAAATCCCCCCAGTGGTTTTTCTGTGATGCGGTAACAGACATACAGACAGACAGACAAAAATTCTAAAAACTTCGATTCTGTGTCGATAATAATGTTTATTTCAATAAGATTTTCCAAAAAATATCTAATGTACAGATTCGGCTTATTTACAATTTTATTATATGTACCTATAGATTTTGGTTCCCGACGTTTCGAATACTTTATAGCAAACATTTAATTCTATGTTTTAATTTTGTTAAAAATATTATATTTTTGTTGTTATGTACTATTATTTGTTAGTTTTTAAATATACATGTCTTTTTGAATCATTCTGGTGGAGGGTAATAATTGTGACATAGTTTATTAACATCTGTAATTATTACCGTTTTTATCTGCTTTTGCTTTTTACTAAATATTTCAATAAAGATCTTCAATCTTAAAATACAAAATAATGAAAATAATGCAATATATTACACATATGAAAATATCTGATGCAGGTATCTATCTATACTTATTATAAAAATAAGTCCCCCGGCCGCGTCTTTCTGTCCTCCTGTCTGTCCTCCTGTCTGTCCTCCTGTCTGTCTGAACGCGATAAACTCGAAAACTACTGAACGGATTTTTATACGGTTTTCAACAATAGAAAGAGTAATTCTTGAGGAAGGTTTAGGTATATAATTTATTATGCTTTTATGTAAATTAGCTGAAATACGGCGACAAATGTTGAAGAGGTCGCAAAAAATCTCGCCAAATGGGAACTTTCCACGCGAACGCCGCGTAAACTAGCAAAGATACAGTTAAGTAATGTACTAGAGAATTCAAAATCTATAAAAATGCTACAAAAAAGTCCGCGATAGCATATCTCTATCTCTTACGGTTGACTTACAATAACCACTTTTATGTTAACATTTTTAATTAAAAACATTACGTTATTTTCAAAGTTATTTTCTTTAGTTCGGTATTAATCCTTATCCAAATGAATATTTTAGTTAGCTTAGTCATTTAATGCAGATTAAAATTGCTCTTTACACTAAATCAATCAGATGAATAGTTTTTGAGATATCGTTGTTAGAAGTAATTAGTAGCGAAACATTTTTAATGCTTGGCGAGCATTGAGATGCCTACGGCGAGTCCATCCCCTCTGCCCCGCATCGCTCGACCGCCTGCTCAAGCTATATAAACCGGGCGATGTAGCGCGCGATCCTAGGATACTTTTTACCGCGGGAAAATATCTTATTTCTGAGGAAAAATACAAAAACTGCAATGTAAGAGTATACTAATATGTAACACCTAAGAATTTAGTTTTTGGTCATCTGAACGCGGGCGGAGCCGCGGGCAATGCTAGTTTCTATATAAAAATCAAAACGCGACTCAGGAACAAACAGACATACAAAAATTTTAACAGTTGTGTTGTTCTTTTCTTATAAGTACCGTAAATAATTTCATTTTATGCATTTAAAAACAAGTTACATCGTTCTTGTACCTATACTCTAATTTATGTACTCGTATAATATGTGTGATTTTCTGTTGTAAATACGTCTGTTTTATCATATCGGTGTGAATGGGTGAGTGGGCGCGAGTAAGGTCTTTTAATTGTTTAGGTTTCAAGTACGATGAGATGATTTCATTCATGTATTCAAAGGTTTATTGTTAGCTACATACATTAAACTACTAGTGCTCCCTTGACTTTTTACGAGTACTCAGTGCATTATTTGCATTTCTTGGATCTTTCACGGCAAGAACTATTATAATTACGAAAACCTTAGGTACGTTTTAACGGTTATTATAAAATATGTACATTGTAAATACATAAGTATTGAACATATACAATACATAAGGAAACAATACATAAGAAAAGTAGGAAAGTACTTCAAAAAGTATAAATACAAGCATCCAAACCTTATTTCTTTGAATTCCAAAGATTAATTTTCTTTGAAGAAACCAATATTTATTTCTTTTCATAGTAACTATGATAATTCCTCAAGTGATTTTAAAGAATCACTACTAAAACTTCTATTTTAACAAAAAGAAAACTTGTAATAAGGCATAAATAACCTCTACATAGAGTAAAAAAAAACCTGTTAAATATTTGTCTTAATTAACATTAACTTGCCACTATTCATTTGGGTTAAACCAAATGAAATTGAAACAAAATATCACCCAAAAACCCTCATAAAATCCAATACAATAGCTTAATGCTATAATCTTTTAAACGATCTGGGGCGAAGAGTATCACGTTGTACTTAAATTGACATACTGTTAGAAACTTTTAAGTAGGGCTTTAATTTAAATTAAATAAATTTGTTCATTTCTGATGAATGATGAAAGAAAATTTATTCAATATTGTTTATGTCGCGGATATTTGCGTGTTTTAAGTTTCGTAATAATCCACTAAACGTGACTTTAAACAAAAGTGTGATTTCCATTGCTGATTTTTATACAGCCTTCTCAAAGCAAATGCTAGGTTTTTAAGTATGTAAAAGATAAATGGATAAAATTATATATATATATATATATATATATATATATATATATATATATATATATATATATATATATATATATATATTGCCTACTTTTAAACATACAAGTTATTTTAGAAATTAATCTAAGTTAATATTCAATTACAATAATTGAGAGTATTCCCCTGTCAAATGGATAGTTGAAACTTTTTGTTGACATTTTATATGTAGCATCAAAGGTCTCTACAATCTGGTATGATGTCATCATCAAAAGATATATTGAATTATATAAAATATATATAACTTAAATACATAATGTATTATATATGTACATAAGTAATTTAAATGTAATATTTTACTCATTGGTTTTTTTACTTTTATTTAACGCAAAATTTCGGCTTGGAGTTGTAAGTTATCTATAATGACGAGTCAGGACGCGAGTAAAATCCCGACAATCATAATAATTTTCCTTTTGTTATCACTTTGTGTAACATTTTTAACTATAAAAATATTATTAAATCTCTGTCACGATATATTACTGCATATTCCCTATGACGCTACTCAGATATACTTTAAATTAACGTATTTTTCTTATTTTATTACTAGCAACTTACCTTCGTTTCGCTTGAGTGCGCCCCTAGCTATGTTTTAATTTTTTTGAGCGGAACCCTAATTCTTTTTCTATAATTAAAGTAGCCTAAGTTACTCCTTATAACATCAACAACCTAACAGTGCAAGTCCTGTCAAAATCAGTCAAGCCGTTTCGTAGATAAGCCGGACAAGACAGAACAGACAGACAGACAATAAATTAAAATATTGTGTTTTTCTTATAAGTACCGTATATAATTTCATATGTGTTTAGTAAAAAGCTGTTATTTTAACATTACAAACAGACACATCAATTTTATTTATCTGTATGGATATCTTTGTACTTTCTTATTTAAAGAGATTTATGTATATGTTCTCTTAGTTTACATTTTAATATATTCAGTTTGAACTGTCATTTGAGTCTGATAATTTATTAGACGTTGAAAAACTTCATGTTACAAGTACGACCTCTATAATTCTTTGTTTGTATGTCCATGGGTTCATAGCTGCAAAACGGATGGACAGATCCATAAATTGTAAGCAATTTTTAGATTTAATTTAAATAACCTTCGTTAAAGTTGTAGGTATTACCTCCAGAACTAGTGACATAATTTGAAATTTGATTCATTATTTATGTACTCGTATCTGATGTTTTTTTTTTAATTTTAGTAATTAACATAAATATATCTATACCTATATAAATTATAAGTGCCCTCAAAGGTAAGCTGTAGATAGAGGAAGCACTTGGACTGCCTCATTTAAACTTAAATTGGCTTAGTGACGTCCAATAGTTTATCTCTTTAGGTATTTACGTCAGCTTTAATGCTCTACATAGAGATGGCCTTTTCTATACTACCGGGTCAATTCTGAACGGAGATTAATAAAATCCCATTAATATTATAAATTCGAAAATTTAGATAGATGTTTGTTACTCAATCACGCCAGAACGGCTGAAATAATCTGGATGAAATTTGGCATAGAGATAGATTATAGTCTGGAATAGCACCTAGGTTACTTTTTATCCTGAAAAAATTTGCTGTTCCCGTGGGGTACATTTATTTTTGTGTTTCACTAGGGACGAACCTGAGCGAAGTGAGGGTGAGTTGCTAGTAAATAAACCATTACTGGTTATAAAAGTATACCCTATAAAAGCTTTTGTAAGAAGCAATTGAAATAATTTTATAAATATCTTTCCATTATAATAAATACATATTATTTTATATTATTTATATTATAATTGCTAAACCAACTCTGTCTATCTGTTACGTTTTCACGCCTTAACCGTTGAACTAATTCTGATGAATTTTGGTATAGAAATGGATGGAACCTTGGAGAACGACAACAACTACTACCACTACTTTGAGCTAGCTTTTTGTGGCAAAAATGAAAATGGGTTGAAATAGGGGTTGAAATTTTAGCATATTAACTGTTATATTAATTGTTAAAACTTACGAGGACGGGCCCCAGTCCTGTTAATAATAAAACAAAAATTGAAACTTACAATAGAAGCTTTCTTTCCGAGTCTGGGAAAAATAATGTATCTATCACGGGATATGGTTTTCAATGCATCATTATTGTGTTTGTGTTAATAATAACATTCACCTCTTTGAAGCCATTAACAAGATGATTGAATTGAACATTTACCTCAAGCGGATATCGAATCTAGGAGTTACACCGGTTTAAAGTCTATTATATCCAATGGCATACTTATTTTTGTAGCAAAGTTGACAGCTTTATTCTAATCGTTGACCTCACTAACCTACGTATATTATGAAGGGAATCTAAAAGCCATAAAACAAAATTGAATTGAACTCTGATTCTTCACACACCCACTTCCCCTCCCACTTTGGCAACATACGAACAATTCTAAATATGGATATGTAAAGAAGATTAGCTTACGTGGGACGTTTGAACTTGATTTTAAGTAGATTATAGAAATAGAAAAACGTCCTCTAACATTGAAATACGTCTAAGTTTATTACTTTGTTTGTTTGTATATAAAGAACAATCTCTGGAATCACTAAAATGAATTTAAAAGTTGTTTTTCTAATATTTAACACTACTTACAGGCAGTTTGCGTTTGTTCCAATCTCTGAAACCACTGTGTGGATTTTCACATAGTTTTCACTTGTAGAAAGAGGCACTATCTCAGAAGGTTATAGGCTATAATTTATAAACAATTTGTAAAAATAATCTGAATTATGATATTTGTGAATTAAATAGGTATACTAAATTTACCCTTCTAGGGGCGCAACTCACTGGACATACTTAGTGTAATCCACTATAAATCTATACACATAATAAAATTGTAACTAAGCCGAATCTATACATTAAATATTTTTTGGAAAATCTTATTGAAATATACATTATTATCGGATACAGAGGCCGAATTTATAATTTTTAGAATTTTTGTCTGTCTGTCTGTCTGTTACCGCATCACGGAAAAACCACTGGAGGGATTTTCATGAATTTTGGTATGGTGATAGCTGGTTATCCGGGTCAACATAAAGGATACTTTTTACCGCGGGAAAATATCTCATTTTTGAGAAAAAATACAAAAACTGCAATGTAAGAGTATACTAATATGTAAAACCTAAGAATTTGGTCATCTGAACGCGGGTGGAGCCGCGGGCAATGCTAGTATAAGTACTAGAACAGTGCTGATATAATATTAATATCAACACTGTTCTAGTGTATGTTGTGTTCTTCAGTAATTGGGGGTACATTTTAAACATAGTCCAAAGAACTTCATTTTTTTTGTATTTTTATATGTACTTCTGTTGGAGATCCATAATAAATAAATAACAACATGTATAGTTGTTACATGTCTTGAATGTAACAACTATACATTCAAGACATGTAACACCTCAGTCTCTCCCGTGACCATGGATGCTGTAAAGCATTCGAAACGTCGGGAACCAAAAATCAAAATAAATCCGCGAAATAATCCGAAAAGATAGTTTTATTTAATAATAAATTAATAAAATTTAAATATCTGTATGATTAATTCACACCTTTACTCTTTCGATTCTAGTCTATTAGAACTCTCAAAACATATAGTTTATGATAATAAAAGTAAAACTATCTTCAGTAACACTCGAAAAGCCAGACGTACATACTTATATATATATACAAATTTCAATTTCAAATTTACTATCTTAATTTGTTTCTAACGGTATCGAATTGTGTTAGTGTTACACAAATGTTTCGGCCAATGCCATACGTGCATGCACCGCGTAAATAATTAACGTGATTCGCGATCGTTTTGATAGATAGAAAACTTTTAAAGTAATAGTTAATTGTTTTTTTTTAATTAAGTCCTTGAGAGAGTTCATTTCCCTTTTCATTATGATTACTTTGTTCTCTATGTTTTGATATATATTTATTTATATAATTAAAGTTTCTTTGTTGAAATATGATCATATTTTATTTTTAGGTTAATTCTATATATTTCGTTCCTACATAAATTATTAAGATTTATAAGTACAGTCAGGGGCAGAAGCTATATAGTTATTCCTCGTGAAAACCTAAAAGTAAAAAATATTATTTAACTCGATCTCTAATCTATTCTCTAAGAAGAATGATGAAAATCTAATACATACGTATATAACTTTAAAAATTATTATAATTTTTCATGTGTGGTGCAATTGTGTGCAAACTGGTATAAAATACAATAACATTGTATCTAACCTTAATTTGGCGATAAAAATCGTTTATTGGCACACCGGCGCGGAAGCACGTCCGGCAGTTGTTCGAAATTATGCAACAAATGAATAGCTAAAACCTTACAATTATGCAGCTAAATAATACGCAAAAACACGTATAATAGATAAATAATACATACTGCTAGTAATAGGCATTAAGATCAAAATTGACTTTTAAGGAAAAGCAAGATCAAGATATGTAGAGATCGCTCGGCACTCTGTCGTCTTCGGCCAAATGAAGGCACAAAGATATCAATTTGCAAAGTTAATCTAACCACTATATACTGTGTAGTAGGTTCGATTTCCATATGAAGCGTTACTACGCGAATAAAGGACAAACCCAGAAACGTTATCGTCTTTAATATGTATAATGAAAAAGTTAGGTTTTTAATATCCTTTTCTAATAAAAAGAAAAATAATCTTTTTATTACAGCAACACATACACATATAACAAACTTATTTGGGCTCTGCTATAAAGATACCTTATTAAGGTCGGTCTGTAAAAATATAAATGTAAATAATCAAGTTGCCAAACAAAGCTGTTGAAGTTAAACCAATGTAAGATTAAGTCGTAGCTAACAAGAATCACTCTTTACAAATAGGGTTGCCTCACGACTTTCCTTCCTCATTTTCATATTTTCATATTTTTATGAAAACTGCTATTATAAAGAGACAGAGTTTGTTTGATTGAACGCGCTAATCTCAGGAACTACTAATGCGATTTTTTTAATTCTTTTTGAGGAAGGCTATATATCATCCTAAAAATTTTTTGTCTAGAAACGAACACGAAACGAAGCGAGAGTGAGCCGCTAGTATTTTTGTAAAAATAAATTACATTTTCTTTTTGGTACGTCTATTTTTTTTTATTAAAAGCGAAGAGCTTTACAGAAAAGCCCTGGCAGAAGTAGTTTAATACTATTTCGAAATATCTCATGTAGAGACTGTAGTAACTTTACTGTGGCCGTATTTTAAGAGAGCTATAGTAGAGCGCAATTCATGTCTTGGATATGTTCCAAACTGTTTCAAAGAAAAGGTCTCTGAATTCTACGAACAACAGTTAGTACACAAGTACATAACTTGTTCTCTCGTGAATTTTATTTTTAGTACAAATGCAAATTCAAAATATTTTATTTAGCATTAAATTATTACAATTTTTTACTGAACGTAATGAGTCTACTACCAGTTCGTCAGTACAAAGATGACTGTTGTTCATTTACAATTTGTGTTATTAAAAATATATGTATATAGGATATAACATTTTCGCTTGCCTTATACCAACTCTACAGAAGGAGGATATATATGTATTATTTAATTGATGGATGCAGTAAACCATCCGTTTCATACAGATGATAAATCAAATAAATGATGTAATACGTATATAAGTAATAAATGATTCTGCTGACAACATCCTAAGAATGCTCAGTCAAGCAAGTTTCATATCCTAAAAAGCTTATAAATGATTTTAATTTACATGGATTTGCCAACATTTTTCACATATTTTTTTTTATTTGAATAATAATTACTATCAGCGATCTCTTGATTAAATTAGACCTACTCTTTAATAAATAAAGTAAATTGTTCACAATTAGAAGAGGCCACGTAATAAACGCAAAAAAAAATTGCTACATAAAATATTGAAAATTAAAAAAATCAAATGTTATTAATAATAAATAATAATATTTTATATTATGCTACTATTAGAATAGCATTTTAAATAAAATAATCAATTATTGTGTTTATTATGTATATTATTTTGTTTATTAATGTATTTAAATAATGTAATTTACAATAATAAAATATCGCACCGGGACGTACTCGTACATATTTTTTAATAATTAAAAAGATTTTTGCTACTAACTTTATATAAAATTATAAATCTGATTAATAAATAATAATTAATTAATTAATTCATATTATAATTAATATTGAATTAATTATTTAAAAAATTATGATGACTATTCTAACACTACCAGACAACCCTAGAGCTGTGGTGCGCCGGCGCAGTGGCTCGAGGTTACGCACGCTTTCTACCGGCTTTCCACGGTTCAATTGTTAGACGATTATGATTTAGTCGGCGACGCTATTGCTGTTTTACTCGTTTTCCGTTTAGCTGTGACGATTTTAATGATAATTATCAAAAACAATAAAGTTTAATGGAAAGTGATTTTTATGACTGCGTTTTCAGTGCTTAGTTATTTTTTACTTGCTTAAAAGCACTATGTCGTTATCAATTATTAACTTTATATTTGTCAATCATCAATATTAATTTTAAAATTGTTAATTTTCGTGAATGTTCAGTAGCTTTTACAATAGTTAAAAAATATAAATGATATTTTTAGTCTAATTTATCACAATTAAAATCTTTTCAAGTTTATAAAAACAAACATTTTATAAAATACTAGCAACTCACCCTCGATTCGCTAGTGTTCGACCCTAGGTTGAATTCCCATACAAACTTTCATCCCCATTTTCACCCCTTTAAGAAAAATGAAATCTCAGAATCTCAAACTATCTTCTTACCAAATTTCATCTAAATCGGTCCAGTTGTTTTTGAGCTTATACGTTACAAGCATACAAAAATACAAATCTTTCCTCAAGTTATAATATTAGTGTAGAAAAACGCTCAAACTCTCTATAGAATCATATAGTTTAGAAAATTCTTCCAATCAAAAGTAAACTAAATTTCTATGTAACATAACAAAAACAACGACGCAATAAACATCAAAGAACTTTATGATGCTTAGTATACTTCAATAGCCATTTATCGATATATAACCATCAATTCTATGCTAATCCCATACTAGAACATCTGATAACGTTATCGATGACGTACATCACTTTATATGGATCAATACGTGATAAAAACTTCTAATAGCTTTGTATATATTATATTTACATTATATCGAACATCTAAATGCGTAATAGTCATTGAAATAATAATGTAAAGACAATTTTTAAACATTTAATTATCATTGTTTTATGATTAATAACTTGTTTTTAGTTAATAAATGAAAACACACATTTTCGGTTAACTATAAATCTATGATCCAGCCCTTTTTAACGGTCCTCTGTTGGGCACTGCCCTCCCTTCAATACGAGAGGGATCAAACCACAGTCCACCACGCTGGCCAAGTGCGGGGCGGACTTCATATGTCTTTCAAAAACTTGCTAGTTTCTCTCAGACATGCAGATGTTTTCCTTTATCGTAAGACAAGTGATAATCATGTTGGAAATGATTCGCTCATGAAGATTATCATGTGTGCGAAACCCGGAATTTAAACCAGCTTCACTCGGTTACCTAAGCTAAGCGAACGCGTTACCACTGGGCTACCACTGACTTCAATAGAATTCGTTAAAACGATTCAGCTCAATTTGTATTATACAGTTTTCACGCAAAAAGTTTCCAATTGATATATAATCAATGCACATAGAAGAAGCAAGTGAATTTACCCGCAACCTACGACTTATCAATCTCAGTTCTCTTTGTGATTGCCATATTCTCGATAATATATCTTTTATGCATATTGGATGCCATTTCACATTGTCATATAATATCATTATCTTTAATATATCAATATCAAAATAGGTATATAGAATATGTAAAGAGATTATGTATTTAGTATGTATAAGAAAATCATAAAAATTTTCCGCAATAGCATTTTTGAGGCGTCAACAACGTTCGTCTATCTCGTTATCATATTTGCTGTTAAACATTCGGCAAAAAAGCAAAAACTCTTTAACTAAAACTGCGACAAAGTTCAAAAATATGGTTATACTAGCGGCTCACGCTCGTTTCGCTCGGGTTCGCCTAGATATGTTTTACCGTTTAGTATGAAAAAGGTAGAGTATATATTATACTAGCATTACCCGCGGCTCCGACCGCGTTCAGATGACCAAAAACCAAATTCTTAGGTTTTACATATTAGTATACTCTTACATTGTAGTTTTTGTATTTTTTTCTCCGAAATGAGATGGTTTCCAATTTTAAAAGTATCCTATATGTTGACCCAGATAACCAGCTATCATCATACCAAATTTCGTCAAAATCTGTCCAGTGGTTTTCTCGTGATGCGGTAACAGACAGACAGACACACAGACAAAAATTCTAAAAACTATAGATTCGGACTCTGTATCGATAATAATATCTATTTCAATTAGATTTTCCAAAAAATATTTAATGTACAGATTCGACTTAATTACAATTTTATTATATGTATAGATGATATATTAGTTATAACCTATATAGCCTTCCTTTAAACGGGCTATCTAATGCAAAAAGAATTTTTCAAATCTCATCAAACAAACATACTTTGCCTTTTTAAGTCAAATATTCACGTAAATCTAAGAAACTAAGTAACAGTATAACGAGCTGCATTTTCTACAATGCCTGCACTTGCCAACTTTGTTATATAAGTTAATTGATCTTAATGTTACGTATGTTAAGGAGCTGTACCAATTTTGAGAGAAACTACATTTTGTATATTCGCGACACAAGTAGAAATGCGTCGACAATAACAATGAATTATACAACTGTCTGTTTGCACGTCATACCGCACTGCCGAAGGTGACCGAATATGTATTTTCTAACACGTTGTTGTATTTGAGTGTTAAAGTTTCACCTTTATTCATTGCAAATATGAAATAATGTATGTATACCTACTACATATAATATGCATTAAATTATACTATTTTTGAGAAAATTTTTATCTTGTTAGGTTTAGGAATTTTAAATGTTTGTTAGTAATGTTTGATTTGATTGAAATTTGAAATCGTTTTTATGTGTGTTTTTTTTCATAATTATGTTACATATATACACATGGTACATAATACATATGTATACTCAGCAAATTTTATAAACTTTTCATTAAAGTAGTTAGGAACTAGAATAAGTACCTGCTATTTAGATAAGTATATCAGAGATACGGGATTCCCAATTTTCTAATGCATACAAAGCATCAATGCTGTCTATTACGTATCATAAATATATTTTAAAATTTACCTACATTTAGGTAAAAACGTTCAAAAGCCACAAATTATGTGTCAATTATCTAAAATCTGAACCGAATGAGCTGAAGAGTAACGACGCACATCCGCTCTTTTAGTCCCCCACATCCGCTTTCTAGATAAGCGAATTGTGTCGCTCGTACAGTTTGTTTATATACCTTTGATATTGTAGTGTTTATTATATATATTATAAAAGTAATTCGTACGCTTGTTAACCTTTTTCAAAGAAAGGAGGTGTACAATTGGAAAAACATTATTAAATGAATAATTAATATACTATATACATATGTATAGTATATAATATATATAATATAGTACCTGGGCGATTGCGCTTCGCTCGGCGTTTTTTTGGAATAGATATAAAAATTTTGTTTTTTTAGAAAAGCCACCTATGTATACCTAAAATGCGAAACCTTATTAAATACAAAACTTAATTCAAATCGTTAAAGCGGTTTCTAAGATACATAAAATAAAGTTAAACAAGAAATAATATACAAGAATTTTTCATTTAATATTATAAGGTAGGTATGAATAGAAAAGTAGAAAAGTTCAAAAAGTTGTTATTTTATTTAGTATCTACTAATAATAATTGAGCTCTATTGAATATTTCAATGTCACATTAAATGTTGATTTATTATTTACTAATGCAAACTCTACAACATCGTAATAATCAATTCTAAGAAAGTTTAGTTAGTTGCAGATACTCGTAAAAGTTATCTCGCGCAACTTACACAATTTCATCTATTTTTATTTCTTATCATACGTTATCACTTAGGTTACTTAAATAGCATTAAAAACGCTTCTAACCAATCGTCTAGAATTGAACTACTATTGAGTTTAAAATTCAGAGGATTCACTAGCAATTGAACAATTCCACTATCCATACCCAGACTCCATGACATTGAATCAGCTCGATGCTATCAAGTTATTATTTAATATTCAATCGTGCAAAAAATTTCAAACAATTAGAAATATATTTAAATCTACTTGTAAAATCAGTACTTAATTATAAATGAAGCTATCAAAGTATAATAAAACTAGACTACTAAGTTGATTCGCCATACAAACTTTCATCCCCATTTTCACCCCCTTAAGGGATGAATTTCGGGATAAAATGTATCCTATGTCCTTCCCAGGGTCTCAAACTGTCTTCTTACCAAATTTCATCTAAATGGGTTTAGTAGTTCCAGAGCTTACTCCCTACAACCTCACAAACTCACAAACTTTACCTCTCTAATATTAGTATAGATGTAGTTTTATAGTACATATATTATAGTAGAAATAATGACCTAAACGTTGCAACAATTTCTAGGTCTAGAATACAATATCGTTAAATAACGCTGTTATCTAACATTAGATATACTCTAAGTATTATTAGGCCTTCCGTGTAACGCGTAACGAAATTGGATTACTAATATAGAGTGTAATACACATTATTAGCTCATGTACAATTTTTATAATCGTATCTGATTTCCATTCATAGGATTATTGTATGTATAACTAGCTGTCGCCCCCCGGCGCCACTCATTTACAAAGGTATTTTCTCTTAGTGGTAGAATAATTTAAGAAAAAATGAATATCTTATTATTTTTAGTGCCCCCTAATGGTTTGTTATATTCAACATGAACTATGTACATGATTAGAATGTATTTTAAATAAAACTATCTTTTTGGATTTTTTCGCGAATTTATTTTGTTTTTTGGTTTCCGACGTTTTGAATGCTTTACGGCAATCACGGTCACGACTTAAACTCAAACCGGACGTCGGAGACCAGAAATTAAAATAAGTCCGCAAAAAATCCGATGAAGTAGTTTTGTTTAAAATGTCAAATATTCGCATAATATAAGAATGTATTATGTGATTAAAACGCGGTTTGTGCCGCGTTCTCTGGTTTCGCGTCGATCTTTACATATACATATAGTATGTTTTTTGTATGTATACTTAAGTATAGATGCTACTATATAGTATTATAAATAGCAGGTAAAGTTAGCGTTATTAGTTGTTTCATTACTAGAGTTTCGTTATTAGAATCTAATAATTCGAAAACATGAATGGACTGGAATCCTTTGTCATAAATCACAGGTTATTTTAAAACGTCACGCGTCAACGCGCTCCCTCCTGTACACAACCGGACAATAAAACGGGTATATAATTAATTTTATATAATTCTATTAAGTTAATTAAATTGAATATTATTTCACTCCGCAACTTTTATTGTGCATTCGTCGTAGCGTGACGAATGTGCAAGTATAGTTTAGTATATCGCTACAAGCTTTTCATCTGTTGTTCCTTATATGTCATTAATAGTGACATTTTATTATTTAAAATGTATTTTTTTTTTAAATCCTTAAAAATATATGGAGATTTTTTTAGTATATATACGTACATTCCAATGTTATTTATATATTGATTTAGCATCCAATAGAAATTATTTAACGACAATTTTAACTTCAATATTGTATACGTAATAAATATCGGGACTTAAAAACCAAACTAATTATTTCAGCAGAACTTGATTTGTTACGAAATAAATCTCAAATTAGAAGTCAATTCAAGATTTATTTGTATTAGTCACGCAAATTGAATACACGAATATACAATATACATATACATATCTATAAATGTTATAACGTCTGAATGTCTGAATTCATTCAACCTATTTTAGTAACTGTACTTAGAATTTTTTTAATGTATTGAATTTTTTTCCTATAAAACACTAAAAAGAGTGTGAATTAAACCATATTTCACTAAAAAATTGCTATTTACTGTGTAGTAGTTTTTTTACATTTAAATTACGTAATTAACATATTCGTTACATAGCATCTATAAAATACAACTTATAATTTACTTAACTATAAACAAAGAACAATAGCTATAATTTAATTTTGCAATGTCTATAATACTGTGTAGTGTGGCATAAAATATAGCGTTTCAAGGTGACAAGTTATTTAGATTTCTAGCTACTGCAATGTTAATTTCATATTGAATTTGAATTAAAAACGTGTTCACTTTTTTGTGCCGATCGTGTACAATTTGAATGTAGAATTAAAATTAATTATGCAGAAATAAAAAAAAAAGTAAAAAAGTAGCTACAATAGTATTATAATGCTGGTCCCACACGCTTGCTAACCACAAGCTATCAACAAATTCAAACATGTGGAGAGGGCGTTTGGCTTGGCTTTTGCAGGTTTACAAGCACTTGTGATCATTCCTATCATGTTGGTTTTTGTTCACAAATCAAAGTAAATTTTCCGGCTAGTTTGTAGAGATTTGTAGTTTGTGATCCAACATAAAGTAATGATCGCGTCTTTAACCGATTTGAAAAAAGAAGGACACTCTAAATTTATATGTCTTCTTGGTCTATAATACAATTAAAGTGCAACGATTAAACTGAGAAGATAAATATATTCTTTACTCTCTATTAACTTTGGACATTGAATAAGAAAATGAAATCAAAAAAAATTTTGCTCTACAGTGTCTTTCATATTGCATTTTCTTAGCATTTTTTTTTTCAGAAAATATTATATTATATGATAAATATTAAATCAAGAATACATGCACGTTTTGAAACTTACGGCCATTCATTGCTCAGTAAAGACAAATAACTTTCACGTGACAAAAATACAAAAACACACTCGCTTTCGCTTTTTAATATTAATATATATTTTTCTATTATTTAAAATTGCTTGTGCCATTTTTTAATTTCTTGTCAATATGTTATCGGGCTATCTTTTATCTAAAAGAGCTGCTCGTCAACATGTCTGTTGGGTTATCGTAATCATGTACCAATTGCACCCGACTACCTACATACGTACGTCATGTTGAAGATTTCAATAGCATAATATTATATATTATTGCTTGTACTATATGTATAAAACATATTTTTTTTTGCTTATACATTTTTTACATACAATAAAAAAAATTAAAATTACTTGTTAAAAGAAAAGATACATTAAAAGGTAAAATTACATTAAAAATAGTTATTATCCAGCCTTACGGGTTTACTATCATTTTTATGCTTATGGACTTAATTCGCACTGAACGAAATCCAGCATTGAGAACCACTGCATTTCCTAGACAATACATGTATTTGAAGACGTAAAAAGTCCTCTTTATATCCCATTTAGTAGTCAATGTCAAAAGTAAATATTTTTATTAATGACTAGTATTGCCCGCGGCTCCGCCCGCGTTCAGATGACAAAAAACCAAATTCTTAGGTTTTACATAATATTTGTATATTCTTACATAGCCGTTTTTGTATTTTTTCTCAGAAATGAGATATTTTCCCGCGCTAAAAAGTATCCTATATGTTGATCCGGATAACCAGCTATCATCATACCAAATTTCATCAAAATCCCTCCTGTGGTTTTTCTGTGATGCGGTAACAGACAGACAGACAAAAATTCTAAAAACTATAGATTCACATTCAGCCTCTCTATCGATAATAATGTTTATTTCAATAAGATTTTCCAAAAAAATATTTAACGTATAGATTCGGGTTAGTTACAATTTTATTACATGTATAGAAGTATTTTTTACATTTTAAATAATATATGTTGTGCCATTTGATCCAGATATATATAGGAACAAAGGATTTGTATTTCAAACTAGATCGGATCTGACGTGTACAAAAGCCGATGGTATGTAGCAACTATTAACCATATCGTATTAAAAGGGCTCATTTTAAAGTCATTAAAATATTATACATAAACATGGTACTTAGAAGATAAACTCTATACTTTGATGTATTATTATTGCAATACTTAAATACTATGATGCATTCAATTCGTTCCATGTTAGTTATATCTATAAAAACGGTAATTTGTTGAACATAACTTTAACGATTTATTTCAAGCGATCTTCGTACATTTTTTTTTAAATGTATCCGAAAATAACATTGAAATGTATGTAATAGTATAAAAAATAATTTAAAAGACAACAAAATTGAAAGTGCATAATAATTACAAGACTTCCATTCAGCAAAGAGAAACAATAGCATTCCCAAGGAGGGTTGACGTGAGGCAGGCGGCCGGTCGTAAAACTTTTGCCAAATCCTATCAGCAGTACAGAAGATGTATTGCGCCGACCCCAAGTGATTGGGAAATGGGCAGGGAGAAGAAGAAGAAGAAGATTTTCGTACATTTCCATTTATGTTAAGGGTTTCTTAAGTCGTCTGTCCATCAACGATTCTAGTTAAGAATGATTAACAGGCATTAGGGAATATGTTTTAAGTTTAAACGAGATATGTGTATAATACTAGCGTTGGATCGTAACAACGCTTGCATGTTGGGATGATATAAAATAACGATATATGTACATATTTTTATTAACACCTCCAAGTAAATTTCTAAGAAATTAATTCAATTTCTAAGAAATCTATTGTTAACTATTTTTTAGCTAATAAAACTGCCATTGCTAGAAATGTTTGTATTATGTATAATTTCTAACGGGACTCTCGTACTAGGCAGATAAACCATACTCGTGTAATACGGGATAGCTATTTTGAAATCACAGACGGACACTTCAATTTTATAGAAGAAATAGCGACTCGCTTCGCTCCGGAGCACAGTTAGATGCTTAAGCTACATTTTGTACGTATGTATTTACGTGTAATAGTTTAAATCTGACTATAAATTAATAATTTAACTTTGCATATATTTAACTCTAAAGGTTATTTTATATACGGTGAGATGAAGATCGACTTTCTTAAAATGAGTATATTATTTTTAACATATAGAAAAGTATCGCCTTACATAAAACATAATAAAATCGATAGCTATCGATCTATATCTAAATTGAAAATATTACAGTAAGAAAAATCATAGTTATCCACAAAGTAGTTATAAGAATATAACAATTTAACAAAAAACTAAACAAAATGAAAGAAAAAAATTAAATAGTGATGGGACAGTGAGACTAGTGTTGTAATAACAACCATGATGCTGTACGTGACCAACACGAGCGGGGATGTGAGGCGACCTCCCAGAAGACGACACATCACTGCCAATATCAAGGTCTGTTGATAACTTGAATGTCATATCGATAAGCAATCGATAAGACCTAGAATATTTAAAATGCTAAAATTAGTTTTGGCGATTATTTTGTAATCTGATGTATGTAATTAAATTGCGTTGCATTGTACGATTAATTTGATTAAAAAGCGTGAGTTAAGACAAATTATTTGAAAGAATTGTAAAAATGCAAAAAATATACATACATAGTATAGTATTTGATGTAATCTGTGCTCAAAAAAAGAGAACAAGAGAATTGAATTGTTATTTGATTTTGCCTAAATTTTGACATCCATGCCTTAAAAACTTAGTGACATTGATGTACAAAAACTCAAGATACACAATTAGCGTCTCAAAAGTGTCCTCAAAAAAAAAAGTACACAATTCGAAATTTAATTGCACTTTTATCAAAACTCTTTTGTTCATTGCTTTTCGGATGACTAAATTAAAACGGACGTTGTTTTATTAAAAAAGCTATTTTATGTGGTGTTAGTAAATTCGAATTAAAAAAAATATTCGTTGTCTAAACACAAGACTAACTTTAGACTTTTGAATCTTATGCTTTGGTTTGACTTAACGTCACATGTCGACGCCACTTTTTGAAGAGATATTTGATAGGAAATGTGTATCTATATTATAATTATTGTGTGGCTTTTTGTTAAAAATATGAGTGATAATGTTTAATGATAATTTAGTGACAATCCTTTTGTATCATAGAGGAAGGAACTGTCGTCTGTAATACAGGCTCGGCCTAGTACAGTCGGCAGTGACAAACCGATGTAAGTAGCATAAATTGTAATAAGCTTTAATTTGAGCTTAGTGTAAATTTAATGTCAAAACTTATTGGTAATAAACTTTTATTATTATTATTATATATCAATGCTTAATGCTCTCGAATTAATTGTAACACCGAAGTGAGTGACAATCGCTATAAAGTTGTACGCATGTCTTTTACTTCTATAGATGATATTTTTTAACCGTCTTCCAAGTAGTAGGAGCATTTTTGTGATGGTTATTCATATTTTATTTCAATATTGTTAGAAAATATAAACTTGAATTATAAGAAAAACCTTGTAAAAATATTTTAAATTATGTTTTTTTTTTCAAATTCTATTTATTAAATGTATTTTATGTTAAATTTTTGTATACAGTTTTATCAGCGTTTCAGAAAATGACATATCTTTACGACGTATTGCGGTTATCATAATTTTTTGAATATCAAAAAGATAGTAACATGATGTTTAGATTCTCTTATAAGTTTCACGAACTGCGTTCTTGTATTTTTGTATTATATTAAAAAAAAAACAATCTACTCAATTGTGGTACATTTGTAACTTGTAACATAAATTTATGACGTCATTGTTGGCTGTTTATTGTAGCGCTTATGATGTAGGGCCATAAGTACATAGCACCAATGTGTATTCACCTTGTCTTTGTAGGAGTCATCATCCAAGAGTAAAGCCAAAAAAAAATACACTGGGTGGTGGCTTATTTTGGTAGTACCATGCGAATTTCTCCTGGTACTCTTCTAATAGCAGAGTGGGCCGTTGGAACAACCTCATCGTTGTTATGGCAGTCCCCCACGGCAGACAGCCATCAGGACATCGTGGTTCATTGCGACTCCCCATTAAAAAAACATTTGTTTTGCCTGCCAATAATTATTTATAAATATATATTGGTACGATGCTTACTCCGTACAATTTTACATACATCTGTAGATGAGCTGAGAGCCCGATGAGATTTTCAATGCGTAATTTTAACTGATTATATTTACTGTAACACATATAAAGAAAATATGTAGATTATAACTTATACATTGTGGTTTCAGCGTCATCATCACCCCGGTATATCGCAGTCGTCGTGCAGCGATGGCTCGCTGCTCAGCGTGGGCTCGTCCGAGATGGACGAGGACAGTTCTAGTGGCCACCAACACGACCACTCTAGAAGCGATCACTCCGATTTGTATAGTGCGTATACTTGTCCTTTATTTGTATACTATATATATATTTACTAGCAGTAACCGTAGATTCACCCGCGTTTAACTTCAGATCGCTACCAAACTTCACAGAATCACCCGCTGGACTACTTTGAAGTTTGTCTGAAAATTCTGAAAATTTCATCAAAATCGCTCCAGTTGTTTAGGAGTCCATAGGGAATATATGTACAAGTACATATACACATCGATATATATAAAAATAGATTTTGTTAGTAAACTTGTTTGCTTGTTTCAATTTTGTTTTTCTAAATAAAAGAAAACAAATAGTAGGTCTTATTGGCTATGTTTTTTCAGCGTTCTATGAAATATCCCATTATTGGATTATTTACTGTTACAATTTACAAAATAATGACACATGTTTAAAGTAACACTGTATAAGATAGGTTATACTTATCCTAATTAAAAATAATTAATTTATATTATTCTTGGCACTCTGTTCCCTCTGTCTACTCGCAAGGCATATGGTATACGTTTGCGTGTGTATGTGTGTAATAAATATTATAATAAATTTTCTAGACTCGTCCGAGCCACCCTCCGGCGTGGCCCCCCTATCGCACTCGGCCGCGCGCCACAAGATGGCGGTGCGCCCGCGACGCACGCACGGAGCGCCGCGCCGGAAGAAAACACACTCTGTAAGTTATATTTTTTTTATACCACGACGGTGGCAATCAGGCATGCGGCCCGCCTGATGATAAGCGGTTACCGCAGCCTATGGACGCCTGCAACACCAGGGGCATCACATGCGCGTTGCCGATCCTTTAAGAACCTATATTATATTATATATCAATTAGCGACAAAGATGCCTAACAGTAGCTATGTTTCTCCAGGTTACAGTGTATTTGTGTACTAAGTTTCATCCAAATCCGTCCAATCGTTTTAGCGTGGAGAACTGTTAAGTTCTCCACGCTACGTCTGTTAAGACTTCCACACACATGTTGAAATTTGTTGAAAGTGAATCGAAAGAAATTTCACATTTTCAATAGTAGTTCAATTAATTAGCTGTATCTGTAACAACGTGTGATCTCTTTAGAAGATAAGTACTCGTTTCGATTTTAAACAATAAAAAAATCCTGCTGCGTACAATTTATAAAAATTAACTTAAACAGTCTGAATTAATAATTTATGTAGAAAAAGTGTACAGATATGTACAAAAATATATAAAGGCATTGCATAAGTTTTTTACTAATATTAAAAAATATATTCAATTCAATTCTTTTATTTAGTGGCTACATGGAGTCCGCCGAAATAAATGTCATCAAAGTAGTACCGTGATTTGCTGTTTATGCTACTATTCTTAATTTAGCCATACAGATCGTTTACTTTCTTTAAATAATAAGGGAAATTTTATATACATATGTATTAGTTACATTAATATACAATTTTTAAAGATAAAATATGAATAATATAATTAATACTATGCTTTTGTGTTTTTTAAGCATTAGTTCTCTTCCCCTTGAAAGAGAGATAGCATAAAATTAGCTTATTTGATTTTTGTTTCTTTATTATATTTAAATTCGTTAGCTAAGTTTATTTATTCATATTTATTTACTTATCACTCAGTATACAAATTATCGTTTGTATACTATACTTTTATTTAAACATTATGATATAATAATATGCCTATATTATACCTTTCTCTTATAAGTATATTAATAATATTTCAGATTGCCGCTTCAGCCTTGCCGATAACTCCCGAGTTGAACGAAGAAATGATACGAAGCACTACTCCTGATGTCATACACAAGCTCTCAGAAGTTGTTACTGGTATGCAATTAATATCTTAGTCAAAATAATATTTTCTATGAATTTAGATTTATTTCTCTAAACGTAACGTAATAATAAATAGCCAAAAAATAGTAGTTAGCTATTTTAAACATGAAATATGAAATATTGGATCGTAAAGAACTTCAAAACAGACTAATAAAAAAATTTACGTAAGAATTTTACGCTCGTTTTAAATTTTATATTAATATTTTTCTTAATAATAACTTATTTCTATTTCTTTTCCAGAATCATTCTCTTCATCGAGTACGAAGCATCATATGATAATCAAAGAGCAGCCTCAACTCACCCGGGAGCTGCAGAAAGTTCTCGAGAACAGCGATACTAAACTAAAATCATCTTCCTTACCCCCTGGACTCGCCCTCAGTCAACTGGGACAATCCCCGAAACTGAGCATCCCTGAAAATACATCAAGATCTTCCATAAAACGAAGCAAATCAAGCACACAGGATCAACCTCTACGTGAAGTTTCGCCTGTCTCCAGCGAAGTCCAGACACCAAAGTATCGCGACAAAAAACACGCCGAAGAATCTTGCCTTGAAAAGAAATCAAAGTCGGAGAAAAAACTCGAGAATGAAGTCATACGATCTTCCAAGAAAGAGGAGTCGTTTTTCAGTAGACTGCTATTGAGAAAGAGTGGCAAGAAGTCCAAAAAAGACCAAACAGATGATGGACAGCAGGAAGTCAAGAAAACGAAAACTGAGAAAACCCAATACAAATCCGTTGAAGCCGAGAAAGGCTTTTATTATGAACAGGGCCAAAGTTACAAGTCGTCCTATAAATCTGCCGGTCAGAAGGTTTTCGCAAACCAAATGCATAAACGGATAGACAATAAAGGTGCATACATACACGATGGCGCGTACAAAGACGTGTACAGCGCAGCCAAAGTACCAGGAGTAGAATATAACATAGCTGATCTCAAAATCGCAGAAGAAACCGATAAAATGCTAAATCAAGAAATAAAAAATCGTTTCAGTAGACGGGAGGAATTTAATATAAAGCATTCTTCGAAAGAGAGTTTTGAAGACAAACGTGAATCGTTCAACTTGCATCACGACAAGTCGAAACGGCCGCAGTCCATTCAGAGATTGATCGATCCGTATTCTTCTAAATCTTTCATTAACAATGAAATAGCAGGTCGAGCTCAAGAGGAAAGGCCATCAACTTTCGATGTTCATGATGAAGAACTGCGCGGAATGAGAATTAAGAGTGTAAGCAATGACTACATGTTCCACAGTGGGAGTATGCCGAAAAATCTGCCATACTTCCATCCAGGAGGATCATCTCCAACAAAAACTATGGCGCAATGCTCAGAAAACATGAAATATATGAGTAGGTCATCTGAAGCATCTGATTTCCGGGAAAAGGAGATTATATCGAAACGTGAAACATTCCATCATGTTGGTAGAACTGAAGAATCTTATGTTACTTCCGGCTTGAGGTCTTTGGGTGAAGAGTTCGTTGAAGCACGAAGCAGTATTGGAAAATCGCATAGTTTTCGATACGCGTCAGAGTCCCCATCTATAAGTTCCCAAGAAAACCAAATGCCAAGTTTACCCGCGATCGTAGGTATTTCAGAGCCTTTGCTTGAAAGTTGGGAAGTTAACTATAGGCGCAATGTCAGTGAAAGGCATGATTATTCTAAAAGAGTATCTGCAAGAAATTATATTCTTCAAGCCAATGAGGAAAACTTTGATAGTTTGCCCAGTACCGGTACTGACAGCAGTTACCTGGACAGCTTAAAGCCTGATGTAAACGATGACTGCAAGCTTTTCACGAATAGCATTCAAATCACAATGGAAAGTAAACGTGATAGCGACATTTCCCAAATAGAGGCTAAAATAGATGACATCATTAGTTCACCTAAACCTATTATATCCCCAATACTCAAATCAAATTCTTTGGACAGTGTCAAAAGTAGTCCCGAAAAACCAATGGATGATAGAAGGAAGACCATTTCGGTTGAAAGTGCTTTGGGACAGACTAAAGCTAAGAATGATGCAAAAATTGACACAGAAAGCTTCGTATCTGTGACACATATTAATAAAGACCTAACTTCTAATGTAGTTAAAACTACAGAAACAGCAAAATTGAGCAAAAGTGATGAGAAAATTCAAAAATCAGGCACAAAGAAGCATGTAGGGCCTGAATTTCTCCACATACAACTAAATAAAGTCGATATTAAACCTGTTACAAATGTAGTATTAACAGCAAACGTGACACCAAAAAAACTGGAAAGTCCTCTAGTAGAAAAAGAACAAGACCTTGAAAATTTTCTCATAACAGAATCTAAGTCGCATAACACTCACATAAGAAAAGAATCCTTTAAAAAGAGCGACAGCGTGGAAAGTGAAACATCTCTAAGTTCATCTAAAATATCTAATGCTGGGAATATCACACCCCAAAGTCCTTCGACACCAAAAAATTTTTTCAAAAAGAAATCAACAAGTGTCGACTCCCACGAACGTGTAGAGAAAATTAGAACAAGCTCTGTCAGTACTGAAGGGAGTACAGAGAAAATCGACGACAATATATCAATAGATCAAAAATCGCACTCCAGTTTTGGAAGCAAAAGCTCAATCCAGAGTACCGATAGCAATGAAAATAAAATACCCGATCGAGACGAAACAGTGGTATTTCGTAAGAAACATATTATAGGGAAGGAATCTCGAGACAGAAAAAACGATGATGAACCAGAATTGATGAAAGTCTTTGCTCGACGTTCACTAAAGCTTAAAGATTCCGAAGTTGACCACATAGCTCAGGAAATAGCGGAAGCGACAAAAAAAGATGAAAATGCCGCAAAAACAAAAATACTAAAAAATGAATTCAATGCATCCATTAAATCTCGAGATAGTGATAAAGAAAATGAAGAAAATAAAGAGCAAAGTCCGGAAAACAAATTAGTCGATATCGCGGCTAGAGTAAGCCAGTTTGGGAACTACCAAAGGAGTGTCAGCATAAATAGTGTCACATCAAAACGTGACAGCGCTCCAGTGTTCTCTAGGAACGAAGTGAATAAATATAAGAAGGAGGTATCAGATTCGACTCCCGAAAAGAGATTGAGAAATCGAACTTTTCCAGACTCATCTAACGATAGAGAGGATATCAAAAGCTTGACCAAAAATGATGCAATGGCATTCAAAGCTGATACTCTAACAAAAAGACCTTGGCAAAAGAAAGATGATACTGAAAAACGAGATAGTACTGTGATAGAAAAGGATGGAGATAGCGAGAAGTATG
Source organism: Brenthis hecate (assembly GCA_951806755.1). NCBI lineage: Eukaryota > Metazoa > Arthropoda > Insecta > Lepidoptera > Nymphalidae > Brenthis > Brenthis hecate. The sequence continues at coordinate 10,282,420 of OX638259.1, read as the reverse complement.
AAAGTGGGAAAGAGAAAGAAGAAGCGGATGGATCTCCACAGTTTAAGGGCATTTTACAAATGAGAGCAGAGTGGGAGAGACGAGCGAAGGGAATGACCAAATAAATAACGGTGCTAAGAAGGCCTTAGTAATAAACGTTATATAAAGTAATGAACCTAAGGTTCAATCATGTTGAAATTGCTACCGCTTGTATTTTTTGGTTAGATCTTAATAGTTTTCAGTTTTGAAAATAATATAGACAAAACAATAAAAACCAAATCAGATAAATAAATCCAATAAAATTAGATACGTTAAAATAATGGAAAGCAATCTAAAAAAATATGTTTATATATAATACACAGATTTTAATTTGAATTAAAAAAATATAAAAAATTTACATACATATCAAATATTTTGTAATCGAATCTATGGAGAATAATTTTCAAAATCGATTCTATTGAGAACTAACCAAATCGATATATCGATAATCGAGTGAAGAATTCTTTATTCTCCGTTTATTAATAAGGCCGTTAATATTATTTTAGTTTTAGACTGTTTTAACACTGACTAGGGTCGAGACCGCTGACGTTGACATCAAATCTACTAACTTTGTTGATAGTATATTATACTTAGTATGAAATATATAATATAGATTAGATAATAGCCAAATATGTTTTTGCCAATACAAAAATGTTTGTTTGTTTGTTTCAACTGTCGCATTTATGTTATGTTACTCCTTTAGAATGAAATGTAAATGAGCGATACAAATTAAATAATTTCATCGAAGCCATGGATAGTGATGATCGTAGATAAATTCATAATAATCACTAAATTTACTAAATAAGGATGTTAATTTATTTTTAACTAACTTCTAATAAAGCGAGTTATGTTATATCAAATTAACCGACGTGATTCTTATGATTTTAAGTTATGGAGTTTGTGTGGCATGCCACAAGGTGATGAATTTGGTCCCGTAGTATTAATAATATTTACGATTCGTAAAAGAAACTTGCTTATCCCATCAATATCTATGGTTTTATTTCGTTTATTTCTACATATAATAGAATATATTTTGGTAACGAGCAGGATACCTTGTGTATACACTAGTGTATAATGTTTAACGTAAGTTTCGAAGTGTTATTGCAAAAGTAGCATAGATAGGTATATTTTATTAAATACTAATGTATTACATTTCTGAATTGTGAAATACAAATTTTATTCCTATAGTTTTTCTGTTGTTTTAATGTTCACCTTCACCGACGATTTTGATTTATATATACAGACTAGCTTTGGTCAGCTTTGCATGCTTGTTTTGTTTTGATGCAACTCGTATGCTTTGATAGTAAATAATAATAATATAACCTTGAATCACTAAAAATTTACATTTTACTGTGTACATAAAAAATCAATCGAAAATCATCAAAGTAAATTAAGCAAAGGTTGAAAATATTATTTTTCGTCGCATTAAAAAGAATTATTTAAATCTATATATTATATAACAAAGTCGGGTTCGTTACAACACATAACTGGACGATGATGAGAATCGAAAGAAAACAAATTCGGTCGTCTTTATTTTATTTTAATAAAAGAGGGATGTTTTTTCATAACATCAGATAAGACGCTTATGTCAACGTCATTTCTACACCCTTATCGACTAAGAAGCACGATAGTAATACCTTCTTAGATTTACGCGAATATTTGCCATTTTAAATAAAATTATCTTATTGGATGTTTTCGCGGATTTCTTATGATTTTTGGTTCCCGATGTTTCGAGAGTTTCATATCTTAAAAATACGAAGAGATATTTTTATTTAAAAGCACTAAGTAAATAATTCCTCAGATATGAAATGTATAGCCAAAGAAAATAGATCACATAAATGGTACTAAAACAGCATTATAATAATGATAATATTTTTTAATATAAGTTGAAATTTTTTAGTCTGTTTAAAAAATAATAAATTTTGAGTTCCCGATATTAGGAATGCTTTGCAGCAAAGCACGAAAGACCCCATGGTCATCGGAGAGTCTCTTTTGTGGCTCCGACAGTTTTACTTAGAACTAACGACTTACCCTCGCTACGCTCGGGTTCACCCCTCGTTACGTTTTGACGCTTAGTATAAATTTTACAGAGATGAGATATTTTCCTGCAGTAAAAAGTATCCTATATGTTGACCCGGATATCCAGCTATCATCATACCAAATTTCATCAAAATCTGTTCAGTAGTTTTCTCGTGATGCGTTCCCAGACAGACAGACAGATAAAAATTCTAAAAACTATAGATTCGGGCTCTGTATCGATAATAATGACTATTTCAATAAGATTTTCCAAAAAATATTTAATGTACAGATTTGACTCAGAATTTTATTATATGTATAAATGTCAAATATTTTAAATCTAAGAAAATATTGTACACCGCAGACCATAAACTGGTCTTGTGCAGCATGACGATAATGTTATGCTATAATGGCATATTTTCCTGTTAATGTGTGATGGTATAGCATTTTTTCTAAAGATGTCAACAGATGGCACTGCCCAGAATAGTTCAATAAAAAGCGATTTTCCACATTTTTAAGGCAGTAAACGGCAAATTGAAAAAAAGAAATAGGTCATTTTGACACAAATATTATTTAAATGAAAATGCCTTATCTCGATACTCCCTAAATGATAAAAATTAGGTAAACTCATCGATATTCTGAGAGCTAGTTAGGGCGATTCGAGTAATGTGCTAAGTGGCAAGCTAGATACAACGGGTCGAAATGGCAGGTATATTTTTTGTTTATCTTGTTCAATAAAAAATTGAAGGACTATCCTAAACGTCACACTTTCATTCTTTCCATAAAATCTATTAATATAACTAGTATTTATAAATAACGTCCAATAAATTGTATAATTGGTTCTTTCTTATTAAAATATACATCCTGGGTAATACCTACTTAGCCTCTTATTTTCATCATGAAAATTTCGTTCGATTCTTAAAGCAAGAAAAGGTATATACATGGCCATTTTACAATTTTACGTAGAACGCTAATCAAACTAGCTATCTACGCTATTAATAAATTTTTATCCTCAGTACCTAATATTATAGCTTCAGAAGTGTGTTAGTTTGTTTGCCTCTCTACCAAAGAAGAACTGGTAGATGTGATTGTTATTTGTTTACATATAAATGTTTCTGCTTTGTTCCAACTGTGTGAGATACTGCGATTTTGTTATATATACATATGTGTTAAGAATTATAATAAAAAAATATAAACATATTGTTTTGATTCTTTGTTAAAGAAGAACAAAAATTTCATAAACTAAAGTCACTATCTCATCCAATTTTCACTGATCAAATAATAGAAACTACCATTTCATACTAAAATAGGGGTTGGTTTCCGAACGAGTCGAGGGGTTGCAACACGCGCATGCGCAAACAAACCCTCTACTGTGACCCTAAACAGCAAGAAAGCTTAGCGCCTCCATTTTATTTTACATTTATTTCTCTTTTCCCATACAAATATTGTAAAAAAAATCCAAATTCTTAAACCAGAGACTGAAATATCGCATCTCGCAGTGGAGTGAAGGCGACTTGGTGAAGAAAAACTATAAGTAACCACTTACGTAATATTTTTGACTGTGAAGACTGGAAGCTTTCTTCTTGGAGTGTGGTAAGAATTTTCATATTAACTATTGTAGAGTTAAAATGGTTCCTTGGCACTAATTTTGTACAAAAAGTCCAAACTTTTGATTCCATAATAGTATGACAGAGTAACCTCGTATTGCGTTGTAAAATATTCTAATTTTCCACGAGGAAAATTACAACAACACACTAGTATGTACACTTATTGGTATATTAAATGTTTATATTAAATACGTCTCAATATAAAACCGATTCGCGAACCAAATCATTGATTTTTACTTAAGATTTATATCATTTATATATGGGCTATAACGAGAAGGCATTTCTTATTCTATTTATAGAACGTTAAATGGCTTTTACTAATCTTGCCAATTTTATTTCGTAATGTAAATAGCGGAATTTTATCAAAATCAATCTAGTTTTTATTTATGTAAAAATAACCGAGCAATGAATTTTTTTATATATAAATGCTAAACATATATGTTTGTTTTTGTAATGTAGCACTGCGCATAGTTTATATAAGACGTAAATTGAACTTTCAATAATAGTTTCGATTAATATTATTGCCTCACCATATTTCCTTATATTCCACGTATTACTATGACCTTTCGTTGGAATCATCGTTTTGTGGTAAAACTTCAATATTTTGTGTAAATGCCCTTCTGTGAATTTTTCTAAGATATTGGTCTATACGTGACGTGATTAAGATAAAACTCAAGTTAAGCGATCCAACACGTGATATCGACGAGATCTCTATGTCTATAAAAGAAATAGCTAAAGAATGTAGACACTTGTATCACAAATGCAAAAAATATACAAAAAGTAAGATCCGATAAGTCCCTATCAAGGTTTGCTACTATTTATTTATATACTGATGCGAACAAATAATGCAATTAACCCTGAACCTTAAGTAAAAGGAACAAGGTTTATCATAATCCGGCAGCACATCCGGATGTCCTTCGTAAGGCTTTGCAAAGATACTAGCTACTGTCCGCGGCTTTCCGCATCAGCTCTACTTTAAATGATACCACGACGAATAAAATTCAAACTCTATTTAAAACAAATAAATAAAATTGAAGTGTCTGTTTGTATCGTTAAAACAACATTTTTATATTTGTCTATCTGTTTTTCTGTCTGTGTGTTCCGGCTAATCTCCGAAACGGCTGGAGCGACTTTGACGGGACTTTCACTGGCAGATAGGTGATGTTATAATGAGTTACTAAGACTATTTTTATTTGCTTAAAACATACGTAGGAAGTGCCCAAGCGATTAATATTATTAAAATATGTACGATAAGAAAGTATTAAAACTACAGTACTCTACTACAGAGCTAGAGAGAATTAAGAATAAAACCCCTGAACGTCTTATTAATTCTATAACACTCAAAACTCCTTTGAATACATTTTTTTTTAAATATTGAATTAAAACTTGAGCAAAAATTGGACAAAATATTAATATGGTTTTCATTGTCAAATCGATCGTCTTCGGTAGAGCAGAATATTCTAGGTGATATTACCTAATTAATATTACCTAATAAACACTGGACAGATTTTGATGAAATTTGGTATGATGATAGTTGGTTATCTGGGTCAACACATAGAATACTTTTTACTGCGGGAAAATATCTCATCTCTGAGAAATCTACACTAAACCTTAAAATGTAAGCAGGGATGAACCCGAACGGAGCGAGGGTGAGTCGCTAGTTATTATATTTAACGTTGACCACTCACCTTAAAAAAAAAACCTTTTAAAAAAACATCGTGAGAAACCCTACATATCTAAGAGTACCTAAATTTTCGAAAGACATGTGAAGTTTGCTAACCCGTACTTAGCCTGCGTGGTGGATTTTAGTCTCATCCTCTCACATTGTAGAGAGGCTCGTGTCAAGCAGATGAATGATAGAAAGGGTTGAATAAAATTTTTTTAACATTTTCGATCAACGATTGTGAACAAATGAAATCATTTCCAAGGGTCGTCGGCTCATTATGGAACGGGTTCAAATAATTTCCGAACAGATCGCAATGTGGATGTTACAAAATCAATTAACCTGGAATTAGATTTACTGAGCTGAATTAAAGTCGTTAGCAAAATAAACAATAGCTGCTTTGTATTGTTTGAATATGTCGAAATTTACGTATTTACTTATATACTAGCGGCTCACCCTCGCTTCGCTCGGGTTCGCCTCTAGGAAAACAGAAGCAAATCTATCCCACGGGAACCGTACATTCTTCCGGGATAAAAAATAGTTTATGTGTTATTCTGATGTATGAGCTATATTATTGTAAAGTTTCATCAAAATCCATTCAGTAGTTTTTGGGTGAAAGAGTAACAAAAATACATCCATACATACATTCTTACAAACTTTCACGTTTATAATATTAGTGGGATATACAACATACATTAATAGTACAATTGTAGAGTAACTATATTGGTTATTGAATTATTTATATTAAATTTGTGTTGTTTTTGAAACAGATTTTAGGTTTTAAAATGAATCTCTCTTTTCGTATTTTGTCGTGGTTGTATTTTATATATTAGTCCCCGAAGTTTTAAACATGGTCACGGGAGAGTCTTCCCCATAGTTTCATTTTAAAAGGTCAAATATTCGCGTAAATATAAGAAAGTATTAGATTTTAGATTTCTGACTTCCTGCCATATTATTTTAAAAAAGTTTTTCGAGCTCTAGAAACGAAAACGTTAAATATTCATATGAATTGATCCAAGCTCCGGTTCTATCAACCCAATTCCATGATACCGAATTATTGTACTGTCACTAATATTACTCTAACGAATAACGAGAAGTATACTTTACAAAATATTGTACTAATAAAATACTTCAATTCCTTTGTTTTTCAGTTTAGTATCGTATTTCGAAGGAATAAACTAGAAAAACCATATTAAACAACCAACCAGCTCTTACGACGGCTATTAAAAAATAAAACAATATAAGCACTTGACCGATTCGAACTCATAACCCTTTAGCGGTAACGTTCTATCTGGGTCATCTAGTTTCATTAAATTGTACACAATGTATAGGAAAGTTCGAAGCCCGAGAGACAACCCAATTTTCCAGTGGCTTTTGAAGCTTTCATGCTTCGAGAGGTTAGGGCGCACTTGATAGAAGTGCTTTCCTAGAAGCTTACCTTTACTAGATGAAACGGGTGCAAAACTGTTATTAGACCGTGCTTTTATTTGCTTATTTGTTTGCAATTATTAAGTTATTTGTTTTATGAAATCTTATACATATTACATGCCAATGATACTGGTATGTTTTAACGTTTAGTACAGATTTCTCAGAGACGAGATATCTTCCTGCAGTACAAAGTATCCTTATAATATGTTGACAACGATAACCAGCAATCATACCAAATTTCATCAAAATCTGTTCAGTGGTTTTCTCGTGGTGCGTTTCTAGACAGACAGACGAAAATTCTAAAAACTATATAATCGGCCCCTGTATCGATAATAATGGCTATTTAAATAAGATTTTCCAAAAAATATTTAATGTATGGATTCGACAAAGAATTTTATTATATGTATAGATGACGGTTGATATTCCGTATTTTTTTACGGAATTATGACGTCTCCCTGTAGATTGCAGTATATGTTTTAGCGAAGGGTTTGAGTCCCGAAACAAATAGTTATTGTCTTATAAGCATTTGTTGCAATTTATATTCGTATTCTGAATGTATTTTAACCCCCGACGCCAAGAGGTGAGTTATGAATTTAACGTGTGTCTGTGTATCTGTCTGTAACACCGTAGCGCTCAAACGAATAAACCAATTTAAATTTTGTTTTTAATATTTGAAAGATGATTTGATCGAGTGTTTAGAGCAATAAGTCAAAAAAATCCATTCACCCGTTAGCAGGCTATCTCTTTTCTAGACGGTAAAAGGATAAGAACACTTTCCACAGATCTAATCGATTCGAAACTTGGTATCCCGTTACTTCAATGACATAGCAATGTATCATGCCTTGTCCTGATGCTGCATCGTCAGGTGGAATCTGCAAGATACTCAACTTTTTATTAAAATACTGCAAAGATGTCGTGTTTAGGGTTATTGAAATAGCCTTAATGATTAAGGTTATTGTGTGGTGGGTGTTTTATTTTTTAATTTAAAAGTTATAAATAAACAGACAGGTATTTAATTTAACATTATTATAACTTTGATTTTTTTTGCTTCGACGAGCCAGTGATTTGGGAAGGTCTACGTAGCTTCAGGACTTTATAATATGATACTTTTAGTAAAACACTCTGGACGGCTAATGAAAGCTAGTTAAATCTGGAGATAGATTCTTTCCCTACATTCTCGGATTATACCACTCACCAATAGCCACGTGTTATCCTTCGGGCTTTAGTAAGACAACCTAATTCTCTCGTTATAGTAAATGATTTTTAATAGAGTTATTAACAAAATATACCAAATTTTTGGCATACGAGCAAACATTAAGTCATAGACTGGAGTAAAGAAGAAAATCAATAGGTATGAGTTATCTAATACTACGCAACTGCGTCACAGGCGTCGCTGACGTCACCGCCTTGTTGGTGTAGGTTAGGTTCAACCGTAGATGTCAAATTTTGCTTTTGTTGTCAATGTTTGTATGTATGTATGTATTATGTATTCATCCCCTTTTAACGTCCCACTGCTGGACACGGGCCTCCCTTCAGTACGAAGGGGATCAGGCCATAGTCCACTACGCTGGCCGAGTGCGGATTGGCGGACTTCACATGTGTTTCGAAAACTTGCTATGTTCTCTCAGATATGCAGATTTCCTCACGTTGTTTTCCTTAAGAAAACGATGAACTTTTGACAATATTTATTATGCTTATTTTGAGCGATACTTTAAATATAATGTAATGCAATCGACGAGTGCCGAGGACACCTATTAGCATCTTTTGTCTGTCTTCTCAACTCTCATAGATGAGAACAATTTGTACCTAACCAAACAAATATTCCTAATAGAAACTATAAAAATTATTTAAATTATAATACTTTCATTACATTTCAATTTAGCAATTATATGATCTAACCTTGTCTGAATTTTTTTTTAATAATAATTTAAGCGAAAGACAATATCGCCATTTGAATAATCGAATGAAGCATCTGTAGCTGCACTAGGAAACCTGTATTTTAGCTAGCAGCCCCAAATCTTATTAACAAGCTCCATATTTTAATGCTAAGTTTCAAACTAATTTAGTATTCGTATATTTAAATAAATTTTACGACCTGTGAAGCAATATAAGTTCATTTTAAAAAACGTAATACGAGTATAGAATTTTTTGTTAATAATTATAATATCATATCCTTATTAAAGAAACAGCGTATAAATTAAATGAACCTGCAAAAAGATTTATAATTTCCACAATTTGCGCCGTAACAATTTAGTTTTATTACACTTTATTGCCTTTAACGTTCCAGTATGATGTTTCTGCCTTCCTTAAATCGGGCCTTAGGTATTCTATTTAATGAATTAAGGTTTTGAATTAAAATATCTTTAAACGATCATGTACACAGCATGTGTGTTTGATTTTCTCTACATTACTCTGTAATCTTCACTACCTTATCAAAAGTAACTGGATGACCGAACTTCGCTCGGGGTTTTTCGAAAAACATATAAAAATTACATTTTTCAGAAAAGTCATCTATATAGATAAACTTAAAAAGCAAAACTCTATCTAAATACAACATTTCGATCGAAATCCGTTGAGCCGTTTCCAAGACACATGAAATAAATTTTTATGTATACAAATCCACTAATTTATACTAAGGACTTAAGTTTTAGATAACCACCTGAAATATGAAAAGAATGGAGAATAAATAGTGGAGGAAGCCCTTCAATTCAATTCAATTAGCAACAAATAATCAGGTACACGTTTACGATTAGAGATGATATCGCACACCCTTACGTCTCCACACAAAAGATATTACACTTTCATTGTGTACCTCCTTCTTTTAAGCTGGAATATAATTTATAAAATAACCCCAATTAACAACACTGTCTACATCATATACACGTACATTATTGTAATTATAATATTGTAAAGCCTTACAAAGCATAACCACAAGAAAATATGACATACTAGCGACTCACCCGCGCATCGCTCGGGTTCGTCCCTACTTACGTTTTAAAGTTTAGTATAGATTTCTCAGAGATGAGCTATTTTCCCGCAGTAAAAAGTATCCTATATGTTGACTCGGATAACCAGCTATTATCATACTAAATTTCATCAAAACCCCTCCAGTGGTTTTTGTGTGATGCGGTAACAGACAAGTAGACAGACAAAAAGTCTAAAAAGTATAGATTCGGCCTCTGCATCGATAATAATGTTTATTTCAATAAGTTTTTTAAAAAAATATTTAATGTACAGATTCGGCTAAGTTACAATTTTATTATATATGTATGTATAGACGATATTAAAAGAGAAACTATTGATTTCTTTAATTTTCATGTAACTTTGATATTCCGTAGCAAAGCAAAAGTTTTCAAAGCGACCCACAAACGCACAGTCAAAGGTCGAGCGAAGTAATGACGCGACTGCAATTACTGCGTCCCACTTACTGGCCTTTAGAAAATGCTTTTAATCTTCTACTCGTTTCTAGATCTGATATTCCTTTATATCTTTGAAATAGAATCGACTCTTCGAAATCAATTTTTATGAACTTTTTCATTCATTAACTGTTTTACGAACGAAAAGTTTTAATTGGATATGTCACGTTCTTTTACATTGTAGGTGACAGAACTTCTTTTTTTAGGGCTATTTGAATCGTTTGTCGCTATAGATAAAATTCATTTAGCCACTAGAATACTGTTAAAATTGTATTGCAAATAAGAAAAAATAATAAATATAATATAAATCCAATCAATTTTCGTAAAAGGTATTAATTTGATAATGCTACTTGAAATTCTACAAAATATTTTCGATTAATTATCATAAGTAAAAAGAAAATAAGTAGGTTTCAAGTAATTGGGGTACATAAATTGAAAAAAGCAGTACAAAAGCTGCGTCAGTACGAGCAGTACTATATACTAGCTGCGAAGACAGCGCGCAATTACTACGTCCTACTTAAGAGCTTTTTAAAAAAGCTTTCTGTACACATTATAATTCCATATTCTTAAGTGTATTTAGAGAAAAAACTTTAAAATGAATTTGTTTTATTGGATTGCCTTTAAAATGAAAGTTGGTGACTGCAAAAACGATTTTTCTTAGTGCTTTGCATTTATAGGGCTAAATTAGATTAAATGACTCTATAAAATAAATTTGCTATTTTAGTGCTGAAATGTATGAAATTCAAAAACTTAGTTTTATTTAAAAAGCCATAGATTACATTTACTTCATTAATTACTATAAGTTATTCCAATGATAAGTATATTAGCATATTAAACGAGCGCTACTTTAAAATAATTTATGATAAAATGAAAAAACGTCACCCCCACCTTTGATTTTTAATTGATATCTTCAAAATAAAATACAACACAAGAAACTCAAATTAAAATAATTAAAGGTAGTTATACTACTGATTGCTATAATAATTATGACTGTATATTCTTGAATATAGATTTTTCATTCAGAATAATCCATTCACGTACTCTCGTCACTCAGGAATGAGGCTGGATGCTGTGAGTGAGATGGATCTTTTCATTGTAATATGTAATTACTTAAATGTTTAACTTAGTAGCTTTAATTATCATCAAATTATTATGTAACTTAAAATAAGTTATTTTTAAATATTTTTTGGCTACAAAATAAAGAAATGACACACAAAGAGAGAATTTAAAACAAAGAAGACTTCAAACAAAGTTTTCTCAGAAATAAGAAAAGTTTGATTCTTTTCCATAAAGACCTTTTCCGTAGTTCTGTCATTAAAACGTGAGAAACAAACACGCGTACTTTTGCATACATTAAATCAATAGGGATTTAAGCGGCTTGCACAGATTCTACAAACGTAGAGAAATAAAAAAATCCGTATAATATTTATTTAGATTTTTTTTTAGATTTCGTGATAGTCGTATCGAAATGAAAAAAGTTCATTCTATTACGTAATTATTAAATTTGTCATTTCAATACAGTTTTTAAAACTCACACTGACTATTTTCACCCCTCAATTATATGTATGAATAATGTAAAACTACTTCTATTTTTTTTTGTAATTTAACTTCAAAATTATCTTATTTTTCAATTTTCAGCTTTATAGTATCAAAAAACTTAAAATATAAAATCCTCCAAGAAAAATGACTATGACATACAGACCAAATTCCTTTTGGACATTTTACCCACGAAGCCTCAAAATCCGTAAAGCATCCATTAAAAATGATAATATTGCGTTTACAATTTAAGCTTCTAAAGCTTCTAATTACAAGACTTACTCGCTGTAAGAACTTTATTACACTTCCATATTGACCTAGTTGTAGGAAGCGCACAAGCATTTGAATGCAGTAGTTTCAAGTTAGAAGTCAATGCTTGAGCTATTGCGTTCTAATGGTCTTCTATGAGCAGACGCTTAAGAACATTTATAAATCTTTTCTAATGTATGTTCCCTATAAATTCCAAACGGCTGGAGCGATTTTAATAAAATTTTCAGGCAATCTTCAGATTAGCCCAGCGAGTGATCCTGTGAAGTTTGGTAGTGATCGGAAGTTTGAATGCGGGCGAAGCCATAAGTACTGCCAGTTAAAGTATACAGTATCATTTCTAACTCTACAAACCTGTCTTATAAAGAAAGAACCCCTTAAAAACCCCATTAAAATGATTACCACTTGTCTTACGGTGAAGGAAAACATCGTGAGGAAACCTGCATGTCTGAGAGAACCTAGCAAGTTTTCGAAAGGGACTATGGCCTGATCCCTCTCGTGCTGAAGGGAAGCGTACAGCATTGGGACGTTAAAAAACGCTGAATACATTAACGTGTGGTTTGAATGATTATTTTATTCATAAAAAAAACTATATTTTACTAATCTTTAGTCCCTCCACGACCGCGGACACGCCGGCGTGTCAGTTAACAATAGATTTCTTATGGCGACGTCACCGACGTCACCTACGTTTAAGGGATCCCCTAAGCATGGTTAGGGGGCTATTAGGGGACAGTTTCACCGACAGTTTGGGGACACCTAAATGTTAAAATGCCACCTAAATATAGGTACTAAAAATACGGACTCTGACGATGGTAAGACGAAATTCAATTTAGGGGCTAGTTTAGGGGAACTTTTAAGCTAGGAATCCCATACGTAGGTGGTAGCTTATGGGATGTTGGTCAAAAGACATCAGGAAATCGGACATTAGAATTTTAATTAATTTCTTAGAAATTTGTCTAGAGGTTTTAAAGCGGAGATTCTTCATCATCTTATTATATTCTACAATCTATATTACTAAAGGAAATTAAAAAACTAACAGCGAGTTTATGCATTATCTATAGGTACCTATATATAAATGAGCAAAGTCAGAACAGTTCAGTACCTTTTACTCCTCCGTTCGTTAACCGATTTTCTTTTTTTTTTTGTTCAGTAGATATTGCCGAGCTTTAATGTTATCAATAAAAACATTTTGGATATATTTAGTTTTATTTATATACAAGTACAAATGTAAATTCTATTTATATATGTTTTCCTCAAATTTTCAATAATAAGTACGGTCGAAATTTGACGACTGGGCGAACCTAGAATTTACAAATATGTTATTTCCATACATTTATTAGTATTATATTAGCGATAGCGATAGTAGACAGACGTCTTGTCTATACTTTCTATATATCTCTATATATAATAGATAGAATGGATTTCTACAAATTAGATACACTAATGACACCGGTCTGCTAACTCTAATTGGATTATTTTAATGTCCACATATCGATCATAGATAATGGCTATATCCGTTTAATTATATTTGGTACATTATTGGTATACGAATCTATTAAAACTATACACAACACAGCTGTAATATACTTTAACAATTTAACCATAGAGTTCAAATATAGAGTAGTAATATATTTTTTATACCTAGTTGGCGTAATATACGTAAATTAGTTATAGATATTATGTAAAGTTAATTTAGAAAAAGCAAAGATCAAAATGCGCATTCTTAATAATCATAATTTAAAGGTAAATAGCAAAATAAAATAAAATAAAGGTTTCTGAAATGAAACGAAACAGTTTTCCATTGATGGTTAAGATATATGCTATCTACCAATAAGTTTGAGTGCGTAAGTATAGATGGCGCTGTTTGTTTTTTATGATTTTTTCTTTTGGTAACATACAGTTATAATTACCGCAGCTTTTTTTTGTTTATGCATTTTGCTACATTTTATATGTTTTCGTGAAATGAAATAGGCAGATTGCGGGTTTGCACCATCTATCCTCTATTCGAGTAAACTGAAAAAGCTCTAATTTGGGTTGACATTTTTTTATGGGATATGGTGACGGTACTAATATTATTTTATATTTTTGAGTGGATTCATCTCAAATAAAATAAAAATAACAACAAAACATAAATATAGCTCAAAAAAAGGCACGGACGTATTTCTGTGGGTGTTAGATTTACTCAAATTAAAAAAAAATCGCACGTGGCTAGCGTGGTGGTCTATCGCCTGATTCCCCTCGCATTGATGGGAGGCCCGTGCCCAGCAGTGGGACGTTAAAAAAGAGCTTAAGACTGAATACTTAACCAAAACGTATCAACAATAGGTTAAATTATAATTAATTAGTTTTTACCTATATGTATATTCATTATGTTTATAATATGTATGTATTTAAAGTTATATGTGTTTCGTGTATCTGGTATCCATAACACAGGCCTCGTAGCTTACCATGGAACTAGATGGTGTTAATGTCCCAACATATTTATTATTTATTTATTTATTTATAAACATCAAGAATTTTGTACGTCTTATGTGAAAGTTAAAAAGGATTTTTTTATATTGAAGGTATTTTCCTACTAGCCTTGAACTTTTGACGCTATAACTTGTAAAAATAACAGTAAGGGAAGAGAGTAGGCGTGTGCTATTATGTCATTAATAAGGATTCATAAAGCCAGCTATTATAAAATTAGTAAACATTTCTATACTCTTAAGATTTAAATCTATTCTTCTTACTTTAACTGGAAATTTGATAAAGTTGAAATGAATCACACACGTATGTATGTATCCAAGATCAAGATCTAAATCACGACAAATACTTACATAAGTTTTTTTTATTCATTACTAGCTGCTCACCCTCGCTTCGCTCGGTTTTGCCTTTAGAAAGGCACGAACAGATCTATCCCACGGGAACCGTTCATTTTTCCGGGATAAAAAGTAACCTGTTATTTGACCAGCACTATAAGGTATCAGCATTGCAAATTTTACTTAATTAGGTGCATAAGTTGGTGTGTACAAACCTGTATAAGTTACTATAATTTTTATTTTTAATTATCCAACGGGAACTCTTTAATTTTCCGGAAAAAAATGTTGACTGGGGATATCCCCAATCAACATTTTAGATACTTAACAACATATAAGCTACCGCCAGGCAAATTTTCATTTAAATCTGCCCAACAGTTTCGGAAATTAGCCCACGTACGAGTACAAGCAGACAAACAGACAGAGAAACTAAAAAATTGAAAAGAATCTGGATTTGTTCAATTTCTCTTCTTACATCCCACTGACTCGGTTTTTAGCATTTTTTTCTATGTACATACATTCGACCTCTACTGTTTTATTATATGTATCTATATATGATTTGAATTTAAGCACACTTACAATACACATGTTAAAACAATTCAATACAATAATTAAATTAAAAAAAAACAGACATGTATATCAGTTACAAGTGTATATAGCATTCATAATAATAATATTAATTACATATTAAAATAAAGAATTATTATATTAGTTGATGAAAAATACAATTTTACAAAATTTATAAACTACTTAATTTCAAATACAATAACATGAAAATATAAATAATTCGATTTTAATTAATTAATAATTGTATAAAAGTTATTATATATTTAAATCACTTCATAAGTTTTGCAAAAATAATATTCTAATTGTTAATTATAGATGTTTGTCCCAAGCAGAATTCGAACTCGCAACGACTTCAGGGTAACGCTTAAGACAACTTACTTAATTTTTGTGAAAATAAAAACGACAGCGTATTTTCATTCTGAACCAACAAAAATATTCGACTCTTTTAAAAGCAATTTTTCTCAATACGACTGCAAAGTTTTTAGATTTCAAGTTTGTCAATTTTTAAAAGTTTAAAAGTTTAGAAAAAGAAAACAAATTAAATGCTGATATTTCGCTTTCGGGCTACTAATATAAATGACAAAGTTTGTATGTGTGTTAGTGTTTGTAATTTAGTACTCAGATAATATGACCTAGATTTAGTAACACGTAGGCTTCCGTTAGCCGCCCAGGGACGCACTCGAGCGAAGCGAGTTCTATTGGGGGACTGACCCCTTATATCAACCCTTTAAGGGATACAGTATGAAGATGTGCGTGTCTGGTTCAAATCCGATTGTAACTCATGAAGCAACCCCATTCATAACATGAGCCCTTAATAAGCTCATGACTTACCACGTGGAGTCGCACGCTAAGTATCGTTATATGATCACACGTGAAGTGATATATGGCAAATTAAAATTAGATACCTACACGACTTTTAGAATTTTTTTATTTGTGTTTGTACTGTGTTTGTTCCTCTTGATCAACAAAACCAACTTTCACTATTCATACATATACTTTCTTACATATAGTGCCGGATTCAACCTTTTCGCCGCCCCTTGGAATTGTAAAAAATGCCGCCCCATTCTCGAAATTTTGCATAAAATGGATAAAGTTTCTATAAAGTTTAATTTCTTTTAATTATTGTTTTTTTTTTTAGAAAATTGCAAAATAATTACTTATAAATGTTTCTAATTTTTCGAAAAATGCACTAGTACTTTTTTAATTATTTATTTTTTTGAAAATACGAAAAGAATTTTCGATAACATTAAGATTTTTTTTTCACCTTTTGAATTTTGCCGCTCCTGATGCCGCCGTAGCCCCGAGTGCCCCTATTGGAAATCCAGCGCTACTTACATACATATATATCCATGGTACATTCGACAGATGCGCACAGAGGCCATGGTGGTGGACCGCTAGGGCATGCTCTGCGGGGCCATCTGGTCCGCTGCGCCAGTGTCGTTGCGCGGGCTGGCGCCGCACGTGCCCCCGCGCCCCGCCCTGCTCGCCGCGCTCGTCATGCACGCGCTGCATGCCGACGACTCCAGCTTTGTAGGTAAGATGGGCTTTTCCAACCCACCGAAAGCACCCTCGGTTACACGACCAACCAACAAAGTATAACTCTACGGTGTAGCTTAATAAGACAAATAGCGACTCACCTTAGCGCCGCTCGCATTCTTCCCTTGGTAGTTTTATATGCCTTACTTGAAAAACGATTGATTCTCCATACAAACTTTCATACCCCTTTACACCCCCTTAAGGGATGGTTGAAAAAAAACTTAAAATGACCCAATCTGCTACTGAAATACTGTCTAAGAATGTGTCCAATAACACTACCTAAAAAAATATTGAATTGTAGATCACGTTTATTAAATGATATTACAACGTCGTTTCGGAGTCACAAATTTTCTCGTAACTTTTGTTTTACATAATCTTTTATATCATAGAAATGTAAACGAGATGGATTGAAAGTCTGGGCACGATTTTATTGGCTTTAAAAGTATTTTTATTATTTCTTTATGAAATAGTCTAACCCAAGTTTTGTCGTTTTAAAATGTAGCATTAAAATATCAAGGTGAACTCGCTATAGTTCTACCTTTTAGGTACTCGTATCTTACCTCAGCCATGTGGGGAAGGCCACTTACTTAAGATGTTATACCGTCCTTGGTCGTGTTTTATTTATTCAGTGCTATGTTATCTTCCACTACATTTTTATTTTGAAACCCTTTTACCAAATGGTTTTGCTAGAGCTTTTGTCTTCGACTTTTCTCAGAATGTTTGTTGTATAGTGTGTACTATATAATAATATTTTTTTATTTTATTTTTATATATTACTAGCTTTGCCCGCGGCTCCGCCCGCGTTCAGATGACCAAAAATCAAATTCTAGGTTTTACATATTAGGATACTCTTACATTGCAGTTTTTGTATTTTTTCTCAGAAATGTGACATTTTCCCGCGGTAAAAAGTATCCTATATACCTAACCAATACCCGGATAATCAGCTATCATCATATCAAATTTTATCAAAATGCCTCCAGTGGTTTTTCTGTGATGCGGTAACAGACAGACAAACAGACAAAAATTCTAAAAACTATAGATTCGGCCTCTGTATCGAGGGTTTGTTGAAGTTTCCTCAATGTGTTAGGGGTGTCTAATGGTTATTTAAATAAATTTTTAAAAATCGAGATTTGTATTCATCTAACTTTGAATGTTTATCTATACATATAATATAATTCTAATTGAGTTGAATCTGTACATTAAATATTTTTGGGGAAAACTTATTGAAATAGTCATTATTATCGATACAGAGGCCGAATCTATAGTTTTTAGAATTTTAGTCTATCTGTCTGGGAACGAATCGCGAGAAAACCACTGGACAGATTTGAATGAAATTTGGTATGAGGATAGCTGGTTATCCGGGTCAATATATCATATATAATATATAAAAGTATCCTACTTTTTACTGCGGGAAAATATCTCATCTCTGAGCTAAACTCTTATATGTAAACATAATTCCAGACCACTAATAAGATATTTCGTGTAATCCTTTTCTTACAGTATCTACTAAAAAGTTACATAAAAATTATAATACGTATTCTAATAATATCCGGAATAATAATATCTAAATCTATAATCTACAGAGTGCGTGTGGAAGGCACATTAGTTTCTTAGTCGTTTCCCACAAAGCAGTACCTAGTTCATATTAATAACAATCTGACAACGTACAGCTGTTTGAAATCTGAGTTTTGATAGTAAAGTATATTATAATCACACTGCTATTATAAATGGGTATGTTTGTATGTTTGTTACTTCATGCTGGAACGACTGGGTTTATTTAGATGAAATTATGTATTTACGCATGCCACTTGTAGATATACAGGTGGTTATATGTTATGTGGGACTCACCGCCTAGAGAAGCCGTCTTAACACCTCCAGGTTTCCAAGGGATTAATCCCTCCACGACCGCGGACACGTCGGCGTGTCAGTTAACAATAGATTTCTTAGAATTTTAATGAATTTCTTAGAAATTTATCTGGAGGTGTTTTAAACTTATAAAGCTAGACTGAATTCAAGAAATATAATAAAGTAAATACTTCAAATTTAAAAGAAATTATTTACTTAAACTTGAAGTAGATTTTTTTCTTTCATTTCTACCTCCTTGACGAAAAACAAAATCATGATATCATAAAATCAGTTAAAACTTGATTTAGATATTTCATAATAAACACTAATAAAACGTACAATTTAACTATTCGGCCATTTTGAAGTCGGCCAAATAAGAGCATATGTCATCTGAGACGAAATGAAATATTAAATACATTTTAGCTGAACCCAAATAAAGCAAAACTTACTAAAATAGTAGAGTAATTCAGTCTGGTCGAGATTAGTGTATCATAAAGACATATATAATGTAGTTTAACTCGCTTTAGGCACTTGGCAGTTTGATGTACACTGGTAAGGGTGAGGCGCCAAGATGTCTGTAGATATGCCTCGCGTGAGTCGACGGCCATTTTGTAGGTACCTTGATATACAAAATCGATTTGTTTCTACTATATTTAATCGATATTAGCGTATAAAGCGAATATGATGTATATTTTTATTAGTTTTAATTATTAGTGTCTTGATGTTTTTTTTTCTTTTTTGACATGAATATTTCTATATATATTTTTGGTAAATTTTTGGACGTTTTATCTATCCTTACTTTAAGTGGACAAACATCTTATTAATAAAAAAATAGTGCGATAAATTCTATTTTTGACAGCTATTGCGTATATTACGTTGATAAAATAAATATTATTGTCACCCAAAAGTTTTTTGGAAATAGGTTGAGTTAAATCTTTTTTACAAGCATAAACAAGCCACGGCCACTTTCACAGCTTACTAGTGCAAATATACTGAGACTGAAATATTTTTTTATTAGCTGTTTGAGCGTTTTTATCGTTCTTTCAGACAGGTTTCCTCTCGATGTTTTCCCTCACCGCGAAGCGAGCGATAGTCAAGCTAAAAATGATTTGCACGTTAAAATATCAGAGGTGCGAGGGTGGAGACTTAAACCCGCTTTACATTATTATAAAGATATAATTTAAAAAAATATTATACATGGCGACCTTGTCTCTACAATATCCTTTTGGATAATTGCTGTATGTACAGACGTACCTGACGGACGTACCCTAGCGATGTGGGAGTAAGTAGCAAGTATATATAATAATATCTTATGTAATATAAATGATGTTATATTTGCAATACAATTTAAGATATTCAAATAAATCTTTTTCACTTAATGTTAATGTTATAATAATATTTTGTTACAAACTTTAGTTATGAAAATATAATTTTTATATGAATATTCTTCTAAGCGATTCAGTATAATAACTGTTTAGGTATTCGATACTGTTGACGAAATTTTGGCAACATGAGCCTTTGTGAATTAAGTCTAGAGGTTGTATTGCGTAATGAGTCAAACGAGTCGAATCGATGTTTTAGTATCGATATTTATATTTTAACGTCGTACAAGTGAAATTCAACACGCAATGTCCCGAAATAAAGTAAAACGGAAATGACGCATCACTATTATATCTGTTTACTAGAACATGTATAAAAATTACGCATTAAAAAACATGTCTGAATTAGCCATTCATTAATATAAGTAAACTATTATTGACTGATTTTTTTAATCAACCAAAAAAAACTTTTAGTTAGAGAAAGAGACGAGGACAAAAAATTAAAAAAATGATTCACAATTGGTACAAATAAAATAAAACTATAAATACGAATAAACATATAAAGGAATTAAATATCTCGTCCTTTTTTTAAATCGATGAAAACGTGCTGTAAAGGTGTTACAAAATCATTATACATACATATATCATGAACTAAAATTAACACGTCAAAGTAAATTATTATGTAAAGCCACACATTTAATTCATAGTCAGTGGTCCATATCGACTCGTTATTTAAGTGGTCTCGATACGCCCCGAAGCGTTCGCCGGACTTTATTGCTATTTGGCAAACTTGCAACAATTCATTATTTATCCTTTAACATATATTCTGAAAACGTTCAGTAAATAACGCTATAACATATCCTTTATTGACACTGTCTAAAGAAATATTTAAGAAACCTACACAATGGTGTATTAGTCATACAAATTATATATGGCAATGCGACAAACAAACAGACGTAGTGTGGAACTTTATTAATTTTACCTATTTCTTATGTAAAAGTTTTAGTTGTTAATTAATTTTCAAAATATGATAATTTATTAAAACAAAACGATTAAAAAGTCTCAATAGTACATTTAACTACTTAACGTTTCGATGCCCTAAAATAAAGCCTTTCTAAGCAATGTGCATAGATAAAAGTAAACTCTCTCAAACGACTGCTACGTAAGTACAAAAGGCGGAGCTTTAAGCTTCAGTAGAAATTAACACAAAATGAATACACATAGAGTATTTCCAAGTGCTCTCGTTCCTATGAATGCTGAGCGTGTTCAACAACGCTATTGGTATGCCAACTGTCGCACTCTACTGAACTTTTTCTAGTTACTGTTTATCTTCCTTCGTCTGCAAATTTTCTTTTAATGCTCACATTTTCTGCTAGTGTTTGTATAAATTTTAAATTACTAAGAAGTTTTTCCAATAAAAATATATGGAATAGGAAATATCAAATAACGTTTAAATCTAGATTCATATAATAAAATTGTAACACTTGTTGAAATAGTCATTATTATCTATACAGAGGCCGAATCTATAGTTTTTAGAATTTTTGTCTGTCTGTCTGTGACCGCATCACGAGGAAAAAACTGGACAGATTTTGGTGAAATTTGATATGATGATAGCTGGTTATCTGGGTCAACATATAGAATGCTTTTTATTGCTGTAAAATATCTTATCTCTGAGAAATCTATATTAAAAGTCAAAATGTAATTAGGGATGAACACGTGGTGCAAAGCGAGGGTGAGTCGCTAGTTACAAATATAAAAGTTTGTGAGTGTTTTTGTTTAATAGTTGTTTACGCTAGTAAGAGGTATCGTACATAACTTTTTGAATGTCACTAGAAACCCCATAATCGAGTCGGTACGGGCAGGGGACTGTAAGACCTTACTCACTAAAACCCACAGCGGAATTCTAATGCCGCCGTATAATGAGGCAGAATCGCTTGCATTACAAAACCCCTGGAATAACAAATAGCACAAGCTCACGCACAACAATCAATAATTGCCTAAATGCAAAAAAAGCCTTGCAAGGAAGAAGAACCTCTAAAATAGCTTATATCCTAGACACGTAGCGTATTATCAATACGGTTAGGTATCATGCGAGCGAGGCCGTGTACAAAAACTATATATACAAAAAATATTGCACTAGGAAAGTACGAAGTACTTTAATTCTGTTCGTAAACTAAGTCGACCTTCGTCTTCAACGATCAAATCAAACACATTTTCTATATTTATCAGAATCAGAATACCATACAACTAAAAAACGTATTTTCGTAAATTTAGTTGAACTATGGTGAAGGAAAACATCGTGAGGAAACCTGCATGTCTGAGAGAACCTAGCCAGTTCGAAAGACATGTTAAGTCCGCCAATACGCATTTGACCAGCGTGGTGGACTATGGCCTGATCCCCCTCGTATTGAAGGGAGGCCCGTGTCCAGCAGTGGGACGTTAAAAAGGGCTGAATATATATAAAAAGTTCAACTAATACATGATTCATTTATTAAGTACCATTATATACTAATATCATATTACTGGCAGTGTACGTAAACAATTTATCCAGGTTAATCACCTATAACGTAAAATCATAAGCCTGTCACTCGTTATGGCATGATTAAATAATACCTACTTTAATCTATACATATAATAAAATTCTAACTAAGTCGAATCTGTACATAAAAGATTTTTGAAAAAATCTAATTGAAATAGTCATTATTACCGTTATAGATGCCAAATCTATAGTTATTAGATCTATTGTCTGTCTGTCCATCTGTTACCTCACGGAAAAACCACTGAAGGGATTTCGATGAAATTGGGTATGATGGTAGCTGGTTATCCGGGTCGACATAAAGGATACTTTTTACTGCGAGAAAATATCTCTTCTCTAAGAAATCTATACTAAATGAAAAAACATAACTAGGAACGAACCCGAGCGAAGCAAGGGTGAGTTGCTAGTTTATGATAGATATACTGTATATATACTAAGCTAGATTTTCCTGAAAAACGGTAGCTGTTTGTGTAAATTTACAGAATATCAGGAAAAGTTCAATAACCTTTGACTTGACATACAAAAAAACGTTAATACATTCGTTGACCCCCATTACGTTCGCAGACGGAGGAAGTTTTGAGACGGCGATATACTTCATAAAATATTTGTGGCTTAAATAACCATACACTAACATGCTAAAAGGTATTTTGTATGTATATAATATACAAGCTTTCTATAGAAAAAAATTAAAAGAAAAAAATATATACTAAAACAAGATTTTTTTTAAATCTAATGATATGAAAAGTGACTTAGTAAAATAGTTTTTATCCCGGAAGGGGGTGAGAAAGGGGATGAAAGTTTGTATGGGGCAGCAAGCTAGGGATGAATCCGAGCAAAGCAAGGGTGAGTCGTTAGATAATAATAAATTTTGACTCTCACTTCCGCGACACATTTATTTTTTCAATGTATTGACTTAAAATTTTACTTCAAAATAACTCCTTAATTTTCTGCGTTCTTTCCTCAGTTTTCACGTCAAGTTAAAATATTTTCTGTGAATAAAAATCATAATAAGTAGAATATCATTTTCGTATTGTCGGCTAAGTTTTTTGTACCTAAAGGTAAGAAATGTACGAAACATTGTCATTAAATCTCTCTGATGTCCTTTAAAGATCAACTAATTTGCTCGAACAAGCGGATACATCTGCAGATGGATATAATTATAATCAACTATAGTTTGTACAAATACAAAGAAGCCTTAAGCTATTACGAGTATGTTACAAGGGAAATAATCCAAATTTATATAAACACAAGTTTTTGCCCTCGCCACGACTCCTGATATGTATACTGTTATAGCGTGAAAGAGAACCACACAAATCGTTCACTCACTCGTTCACTCACATACAAACTTTTGCATTTTTTATTATGAACTTGAACATTTTTCGTGCATTACGTTATCTATACAGATAAATAAAATTTAAGTGTCTGTTTGTAATGTCAAAATAACAGCTTTTTACTAAATGCATATTAAATTATTATAAACGGTACACAAATTTTAAAATTTTTGTCTGTCTGACAGTTTGTTCCGGCTAATCTCTGAAACGGTTGAATTGATTTTGACGAGACTTCCACTGGCACATAGCTGATGTTATAAGGAGTAACTTAAGTACATTTAATTTAGAAAAAGAATGAACGTTCCGCTCAAAAAAATTAAAACGTACCTTTAAATTATATCTTAGAGTTAACGATAGATACTTTTCTATTACTAAAGTATTTATTAAAACTTGTTCATTTCTATCAGAAATCATCTCCCATACAAATAAACAAACAAACATACTTTATCTGTACCAAATTTATGTTTTCATGTAGAGTGTAGACTGTAGATCTATATATAAATAGACAAGGGCAAAACAGTTCAATACCGTGTTCTCCTTTGTTTGTTAATCGATTTTCTATTTTTATTTTTGTTTAATAGCTTTAGTGCTAGAATAAAAAACAGTTTTTTTCATATAGATAGGTAATCCGAGGCACGGGGGTGAAACACCGCCAACTTCCGAACTCTGGGCTGTTACTAAGGCTTAGTAAACAAAAACACTATAATTAAACTTGGCCCGACCCGAGACTCGAATCCAGGACCTCCGTGCATCCGTACATGTTAGCCACTGCACCACCGACGTAGTCATGACATGACAGCACATACATATATAACAGAAACAGTGAAACTAAAGTAACGGTTAACACAATAAATCGATAAACCAATTAATTGATCGATCGATATAATCGATAAACCATGAATATCGAAAATTAAATGGTTCCGACGTTTCAATACCAATGTACTCGTACTATTGGCTTAACTTTCTGAAACTGAATTGCCAAGCCCAGATATATGTAAGTGAACACGGACTTATTCTTCGGTATATCTAGATTATTGATTGATCTATGTGGCTCTGCTTAGTACATTGGAGATTACGGATTTGACTCTCTCTCTCTATCTCTCTCTGAAAAAATTAAAACGTATAAAATATGGTGGACACGATGGTGTGACAATGGTGGTGCGAGAAAAAGTCACTAAGTTCCCCTGCTTTACCCATATAAAGAACAATAAGCCCCCGATAGAAAGCAAAAATAAAAACAAAGAATAAAATTAATCTGTAAGTAGTATCTTTTGTGCAATGTTAACACAGACTAGAACGAGTGATACACTATAATAATATCAGTTTTGTATGGGACGTGTAGTATTTATTCTAATGAAAGCTATTTAAATTTACTTTAGTGCACTATTATAATTATAGTTCCTCAAACTATCCAGATTTAGGCAAATTAAAAACAAATAAAAATTCTAGATATTACGATATCTAGACAGCTGTATATATATACGAAAGTATGTATGTGTGGATATTTGTTAATTTATCTAACGGCTGGACGGTTTTGAGTGCTTAGTACATAGAAGCTATGACCTGAAGTAACACATAGGCTACTATTAGGCATCCAGGCAGCGAGTGTAAGACACTAGTCTAATAAACATGTTATGAACACTATCATAAATGCTTTAAATAAAATAAATATACACTTTGACTCCATTATCATCTTCTCTATACATATAATAAAATTGTAACTAAGTCGAATCTGTACATTAAATATTTTTTGGAAAATCTAATTGAAATAGACATTATTATCGATGCAGAGGCCGAATCTATAGTTTTTAGAATTTTTTTCTGTCTGTCTGTCTGTTACCTTATCACGAGAAAACCACTGGACAGATTTTGATGAAATTTGGTATGATGATAACTGGTTATCCGGGTCAACATATAGGATACTTTTTACCGCGGGAATATATCTCTTATTCTGAGAAATAATACAAAAATTGCATTGTAAGAGTATATTAATATGTAAAACCTAAGAATTTGGTTTTTGGTCATCTGAACGCGGGCGGAGCCGCGGGCAGTGCTAGTTACATATAAAAAAAATAAAACTACAAGGTCTTTGTAAAACCATATTACTCAGTAATCCTATTAAAAATCCTAATAAAATATTAGTTATAATAATACTCCACAATTGACATTTTCTATGAAGCACCAATACCTGATGACGTATATTTCAGTGGATTCAGTGACTCACGGGTTTTCCTCAAACCTGCAAACTTAATGTACGAACCTACAATTGTAATTTACTAGCCATTTTCGACTTTACTGCATAATAACACAGTCTATTTTCCAACAAACACAGTGCAAGGTCTCCAAGGCTTTCACGAAGCACGTGTTAGTCAGAGATTGGCTTGTTTTCAATATCATAATTTTATAGTGTAATGTGTCGATTGTTGTTTTTTGATCTTTTGGAAACCATAACAAAGACTTTGGGTAAGTTTATATCCATATAATAATAACTAGTTTCTACCTGCGGTTTCGTCTAGATTTAGAATTACCTCTATTTTGTAAGAAATTACTAAAATGAAATGCTAAAATTTTCATTAACATCTACACCAAAAAAATATGTTTGGATATAGAAGTTTTGATTTCATCAAAATCGGTCCAGTGGTTTTCTCATGATGTGTTCCAGACGGATAGATAGACAAATACTCTAAAAACTATGGATTCGGCCTCTGATGAACTATAGATTTTCCAAAAAATATTTTATGTACAGATTCGACTCAGAATTTTGTTAAATGTACAGATTATGTAATAGACTTAATTTTTTTACTTTACAGTGTATAACAGGTAGTAGTAACGGAATTTATAAAAATATCATAGCCTAAAGTTTATCAAATACTATAAACATAAGTATAATGTAAACTATAACAAGAGTATCATCAAAATCGATCTATTATATAGTAGACAGATATCGATTGCATTCACGGTACGCTATCAAAGCAAACGTTCAGTCAATATGAATAATTAATCCCGTACTGGAACGTATTGATTATCCATTAGCAGGAGATGGGGCGTAAAAGGACAAACATTCCACCCTCGATCAGTAGGTGCTTGTTGTGAATTGAAAAGGATAAATGGGTTTGAAACTGCTATCGAAGATCAGATTTTTATCTAGAATCTAAGGTTAAGATATGCTAAGTTTGTAGAGATGCTGATTTTTGACCGATTTCAAAAAAGGAGAACGTGCTCAATTAGAGTTATGATTCTTCTTTAACTGACTTCAAAAAAAAGTGGTTATCAATTCGACACGTATGTATGTTGGGTATCCAAACAAATATAGAAAATTTTGTAGGTCTATATATGTAATAATGCTTTTAGATATGAATATATAATAGGTAAATATGACAAGATATGAACTCTAATTATATTTATAATATTATACATCAATTAGTGATGTATTTATACGTATCGGAATCGATTTGCTTTGCTTTGCATCGGTTGGCACCGACTTCGAAAATATCTAATTAGGTATCTATAATAAATGAAAACTCCCGTTCTTATATTTATAGTATGTTTTTTAATGAATTTGGTTATCCTTTACTTATTATTCACAAAAAAAAATCCACAACTGTGAGTGGAATAGTTGTTTTTAAATTGATTTTAAATCGGTATCCCTTTTTATTTAAGAAGTACATACATGCTTATCGATCAGATCAGATCGTGTCGGCCTAGTTTAAGGAACTTGTATGTTGGTTGTTTCGGGTTTGTTTGTACGGTAAATAAAATATATGAACACGCGTACGTGGATGGGCTTAGTAAGGTTGTAATTATTATTTATGAGCTTAAATTATTTATTTAAATATCAGTATATAATTTTTAGGGTTTCGTGCACGAACGTAAGGAACCCTCGTTGCGTGAGTCTACCTCACACGTCTAATTTTAATGTACACTAGCGATTCACCTTTGCTTCGCTTGGGGTTCGTCTCTAAACAAGAACAAATCTATCCCACGGAAGTGTACAATTTTCCGGGAAAAAAATTAACCTATCTGCTACTCCAGACTATAATCTATCTCTGTGCCAAATTTCATCCAGATCCGTTCCGCCGTTATGGCGTGAAAGAGTAATAAATATCCATCCATCCCCATAAACTTTCAAATTTATAATATTAGTATAGTATGTATGGATTTAAGAAAATATCATATAGACAATACAGAGACTAATGTGGGCTTAGATAATAACTAGCGACTCACCCTCGCTCGACTCCGGTTTGTCCCTACTTACGTTTTAACTTTTAGTATAGATTTCTCAGAGATGAGATATTTTCCGGCAATAAAAAGTATCCTAGATGTTGAACCGGATAACCAGCTATCATCGTATCAAATTTCATCAAAATCCATCCAGTGGTTTTCCCATGATGCGGTAACAGACAGACAAACAGACAAAAATTATAAATACTATAGATTCGGCCTCTGTATCGATAATAATGTATATTTCAATAAGATTTTCCAAAAAATATTTAATGTACAGATTCGGCTTAGTTACAATTTTATTATATGTATAGATAATGTTAATACTGTTTGAATTTGTAAATGTTACAATAGAAAATAAATATTCTGTAGGCATCGTCGTTTGTTTTTACTTTCACAGATTTTTTTTAAAGCAAACGATATATTTGGAACGATGCACATGCGCGGTCAACCAATTTGTTGCATCACGTAGATTTACATACCCGGTTAGTTGCTATAACGTAAAATACCAATAAAGTTATGAAACCTAACATTATTTAACAATAAAATTTTAAAGTTATATAGGTATTTTCTTTCGTAACTCATTTGTCAGTTTTTTCTTTTGAGTAGGTAGAGCGGGGCTTGTTGAGCATAGGGGCAAGTTGGGCAATCGAAATATCTCGAAAACTATTCACCGTACGTATAGGCATCGTATGGCGGAAAGAGGGAGGCGCGGGAGGGGTAAACATCACGCGATCGCTAGTGGCCGCTGGGTAAGCGAGTGAGGCGCACGGGCGTTTTGTTTATTTTAAGACCAAAAAGTAAAAACGTCATTTATCGCAAGTTTTCGTCTGTATTAGTCAAATGTTATTTGTTTTTAATCAGGTAAGTGTTAATCTTCCATATAATTATCGTACTTTTGATATGCAGAGAGGTTCTGGGTATAATTCTCACGGTTTTTTTATAACCTCACTTTTATTTTGAAATTCTGGGTTGGGGTTAGTTGAGCATAGTTGCTCAACTTACCCCGGGATTCAAACAACTAAACTAATGAATGTTTTATTTTTTGTTAGGATGCGGACTTACAAGAGAAAAACTACGAGATGTTCTTACACTACTGAAGATTTAAAAAATGCTGCAAAGGCTGTGAATGATGAAGGTAAAAGTGTTAATGCCATCGCTACAGAATTCGGTATCAAACGGATGACTTTGACAAGATATCTGAAAAAATTAAATGAAGGTGGCCCATTTCATCCAATTCAATTCATCCATGGGCTATGCAACACCGAGACAAGTATTTTCTTCTACACAGGAAGATTCACTGAAAAAATACTTGCTACAAATGGCATCAATCTTCTACGGATATTCTCCAAAAGATGTCCGTCGCCTTGCCTACGAATGTGCTAATAAATTTGAAATTGAAATTCCACCCAGCTGGGCTGCAAATAAGATGGCCGGAAAAGAATGGCTTACGATATTCTTAAAACGAAATCCGGAGCTATCCATACACAGAATTATCCATAAACAGAAAGACTGAATCTAATGGTGAAGTTATTCCTAAGATACGTTATTGTTTTGTTGATTCTACTTTTGGTTAATTATTCAAAGAAAATTACTATAAGTTTTATTTTCTCTGTCACTAAAAGACTATAAATAAAGAACTGATTGTTAAACACTTATTTTATTTCATAACTAGTCAACATTGAACCTATGGTTTCATTATACTTTCTTAGTGCTCAACTTGCCCCACACCTTTGCTCAACTTACCCCACCTATGGGGTACATTGAGCGTACTTGACTTTCTGCATTAAAACAGCTGTAGCTCTTAAATTTTACTTATTACAAAAAAAATACTATTGACACTTTTGTTAAGCGATAAACAACAAATCCATCAAGCCGCATAACAATTTATTGAGACTTATCATTAAGGAGCTACATCCGTTCAAGTAAAAATTTGCTCAACTAGCCCCGCTCTACCCTACAGGACGGACGTATTGTGCAATTTCCTGAATTATTTATTTATAGTGATTTTTTTATCTTTTAATAAACGTAGGATATAACTCCTAAACTTGACGTTTTTTTTATTAATATTCGGTA
The DNA here is from genome assembly GCA_951806755.1 of Brenthis hecate. Lineage (NCBI taxonomy): Eukaryota > Metazoa > Arthropoda > Insecta > Lepidoptera > Nymphalidae > Brenthis > Brenthis hecate. Next base: position 10,252,240 of record OX638259.1, on the reverse strand, counting down.
TATTTATCACTGATAGTCTAAAAAGGGAGAGCCTCTTCGAAACAGCCATTTCATATAAAACCTTTTCTAATAATATAATATATTATGTTGTTGTTTGTCATTATTAAAAACATATAATTATTATGTAAAAAAATATTGCTTACATATTTTTTTATGCTAGGAAATTTACATCTTTAGAACTTTTATATATTAGTTAAACCTGCAGTGATATAGAGAAATAAAAAAAAAACCAATTGCATAAGGAAAAAAATTGCAGATAAGTGAGTGATCCAGTACGACCAAATATATTATAACATATATAGGGTACTTATTCTGTAAAGTGCTTTCTCAAAAACAAATAGGTAAATAGTTTGTTAAAATAGTAACTTTTATAATTTTAATTAACTTATAATTAAAATTAACATTATAAATGTAAAAGTTTTTGAGGATGGATGGATGTTTGTTATTCTTTCACGCTAAAACGGCTGAACTGATCTGGATTAAATTTGTCACAGATGTAGATTATAGGTCATTTTTATCCCGGAAAATGTACAGTTCCCGTGGGATAGATTTGTTTAGGTCTAGTCGAACCCGAAGCGAATCAAGAGTGAGTCGCTAGTATTCTTAATAAAAGTATTACCTACCTTTACCATTAAACGGTAACTCAATTTAAATGTCATTAGTGAGTCCGCAATTAAGTGAACGAGTGCATATTTAAATGAGAAATGTTTGAATATCAATACTATGGAGTGGGATGAAATGGACTTGATACGACGATCCTCTTAAGATGGAGACGTGGATATGTCTAAAAATAAACAATGTCGCTAAATCTGTTTATACTTTATATGTTAAAACTATGCTCTAAAATAGGATCTTAATTCAAAATTCAAAGATTTTGATTTACCAAATATTATCGTGGATAATAATTAGGTATAATATTACGACCCACTCTCGTTAATGTGTGAATAGCACATAGATATTTAAACGTACCTAAAAGGCATAAATTTCGCGTTTTTTCAACCAATTCCGTGGTAAAAACAAAACACTGATAATAATTGTTTATACCTATCTTCGACGACACCTTTGGCTCAGTTTGTAGTGACCCTACTTGCTGCGCCAGCGGTCGTGGGTTCGAGTCCCACTGGGGGCATTCGTTTGTGTGATGAGCACGAATGTTTGTACTCCAGTCATGGATGTTTATATTTATAACATGTATGTATTTAAAGTTATATATGCATAATGTATCAACTATCTGGTATCCATACACAAGTCTCGTAGCTTACCATGGAACTAGATGGCGCTGTGTGTTAATGTCCCAACATATTTATTTATTTATTATTCTTCTTATTTTTTTAATTTTTTAGTAAAATCCTTAATTTATTAACATACATACAATGCATTTGATTGTTGGTTTGTGATGCGACAACGCAATTGGCTTGACTTAAATTCTATACCATAAAGATAGAGAGGACAGTAGAGTTACGTAGGCTATTATTTCCGTGGAATATTAAAAGCTTTAAAAAGGTTAGTTAATTTAATCAAACGTAATTCTTGGAACCATTAACAACTATCCATTGTATTTATTTTAATACAATTTTGTTTAGAATCAATCACTTAAAATAATAAAAATTAAAAAAAAAAATCGATTACGTAAAGTGTTTCTTTTTATGAAATCTCTTTAGATCATTCACCTAAGCCAGTTAAGCCTAAAATCAATTCAGCCGTTTTATAATTACAAGGGAACATACTATCAGACATTCATATTATATACATACACATTATGTACATACAAACAAATCAAAACACAGAACCCTCCATTAGACTTCGCCGCAGTCGGCTAAAAAATTACGTGAAAAATGAATAAAATGCATTCAAAAGCTGGATTTGGCAGCAAAGCTTACATCAAGAGGACTCGAGTGCGTTAACCTTTTGACAGTCGAAATCCCCGACTCTACACCAGGAGCAAGTTATTATATCGTCACAAAATGTCACGTTTTGTGCAAATTACATGCGTATATTGCCAAAAATCGCTTTGATAAGTCGTTCAGAGCGTAAACGTTGGTAGTGTAATAATTTATTAACTAAAGTTACGGTGTGACATATTTATACTTAATGCAAGAATAAATTTAGGTATGATATGTTTTTATACGCTCGCCGTTCCCGCCGCTTACTTGTATTTTGGCTTCCACACTAATATATTATACTGGCATTGCCCGCGGCTCCGCCCGCGTTCAGATGACCAAAAACCAAATTCTTAGGTTTTACATATTAGTATACCTAGTCTTACATATTATACCAATTTCATTTGAATGAGTATATACCTACTATAATCATGGTTTTATTCAAACCAGTTTTTGTGTTTTTTTTCAGAAATGAGATATTTTCTCGCAGTAAAAAGTCCTATCCTATATGTTGACCCGGATAACGAGCTATGACCATACCAAATTTCATCAAAATCCCTCCAGTGGTTTTTCTGTGATGCGGTAACAGACAGAGAGATAGACAGACAGACAAAAATTCTAAAAACTGTAGATTTGGCCTCCGTATCGATAATAATGTCTATTTCAATAAGATTTTCAAAAAAATGTTTAATGTACAGATTCGACTTACAATTTTATTATATGTATAGATTAGTAATAAAATAGAAAAAAAAGGAAAAAATAACATAAGCTATAATGGTTTTGACGAATCAATGCATACGGTTGCGTAGGAACTCACGTTGTTCTACGTTCTCACGTGTATCATGCATGTCATTCTACCTATTAAAATAAACTTAATATGCCTTCTAACTAATGATTTTCCTATAAATTTTAGTCTACACCCCATACAAGCTTAGAAGCTTAGCTTAAAAGTTAGAGCTTTTGCTTTTAAAATCTATCACTTTTCTTTACATATATATTGTTTCAAGAATACCAAGTAGCCATTAAATACCTTAAGCATTTGCACCGTGTTCTGTATATTTTATAGCTTTTTTTTTCAAGTATATTCAATTACTAACTCACTTTAATTACGATCTTTAATTAAAGACTTCATGTGGGTGTTAAGTAAAGATAGGACAATTTAAAACATTTTGCTGCCTTCATTTTTACTTGGAAAGGAGCTCGACATTCCTTGTAAATTCTAGGACTCAGTTTTTTGACCTATTTTAATTAACGTTTGTCAGACACGTTCTAACTAGAGGTAGAAAAGTCTTATGTTTTAAAACGTGTCAGATTCCCATTTGTAAACATTATTTAGTAAAACTTAATAGTGATGTTCTCCTGACCGATTCCGGCTACGGCGGTCAATCTTATTGAGACGAGCCAACTGCGCAGGAGATATTATAGTGCACAAGTGTACGCGCAGGCACAAGTGCACTCTTTATTCCTGTCACTCTCATACTCTGGTGGGGCGACCACTCGACACGACCAGTGAGAGTTAAGGCGCAGGACCGACGGCTTTACGTGCTCTCCGAGGCACGGGGATGAAACACCGCCAACTTCCCAACTCCGGGCTGTTACTGAGACTTACTATACGGTATATATAAATATAAATGAACTAAACATGGCCCGACCCGGGACTCGAACCCAGGACCTCCGGGTGTGCAGCCGTACATGCTAGCTACTACACCACCGAGGCAGTTAAAACTTAATAGTATGCATGGATATGCAATATAAAATTAAATTTAGTTCTATCACAGATCATATAATACTACATATATATTAGGTTCTATATTGTATATTTTCATGTATCCTTTATTTGTAATGTATTGTAAGCTAGTACTACCTACGTTACTAAGCTTAGTTACAGATATAGGTAGTAAAAGATTTAATAGTTTAATATAAGCCTAATAAGAACGCTTACAATTACTTGCTAGCGACTCGCCCGTTCGTCCCTAGTTACGTTTTAACGTTTAGTATAGATTTCTCAGAGATTCGATAGTTATAGCATCATCATACCAAATTTCATCAAAATCTGTCCAGCGGTTTTCACGGGACGCGTTCCCAGACAGACAGACAGACATAAAATGTTAAAAGTACAGATTTGGCCTCTATATCGATAAGACTATTTCAATAAGATGTTCCAAAAAATATTTAATGTACAATACAGATTCGACTCAGAATTTTTTTATATGTATAGATGTTAAGACACAATAATAACGTTTTCTTTCATTTGACACGTATGGCTTAATACAATAAAATCCTGTTTATCGAGGTTTTCAGTCTAAATCACAATTTCGTTCCAAGGATAATAGCCAGTAAAAGAACCAAAAAGTTTTTATATGTATAATCAGCTGTGAACTGCGTAGATTATAGTGTACATAGTCTGTGGCGCGCCCCTCCCGCGCTCGCACCGCCAGTCTGCTACCGACCGTGTGCGAATGCACTCGCGTTTTGTAAAATAATACAGAATAAAAAATTTCAGTGACTAAATAATCATTACAGAAACATTGCTTAATAATTGACAATATTTAAAATAATAAGTGATTTTAACGTGTTTTGTGTGTCACACCAGCGTATGTTTCTTTTTTAATTATAATAATTCTCGTGTTGTGTTTAGCGTGTTTAAAATTCGGGTCTAGGTCAACATTAAAAAGGTTTTACAATTTTACGTTACAATAGATTCATTGAAATTAGCTATACATCGTAAATAGTACCAATTTATAACAAGCTTTTTGTTAGATTTTCAGGCTTAAAGGAATTTAATTGTTTTTAATTCATAATGCTTTTGAACGTCAATTTGGTTAGCTTTGATAATACCTATTCCTTATTTACTAGAAAAGTTTTTTCTATTTATTTATCAAAGTACATTAATGTATAATAAATTGTCATAACTCATAAGGTATTTTGTATACTATTTATTATATTTATTATATAAAAAATATAACTCCCTTGCATTTATTTATCTTTGACGATGTAAATAATAAAAAAATCATTTTAATTTTACACAACATTTATTTTACAGTAATATCCTTTAATGATCCAAACATCGTATTCGTCATGTTAATCGTAGCATCAATGTGTTCAAATCAAACCAATTGTTAATTGTTATGTTAATTTTTATTGCAATATTGATTTCCAAACCCTTTTGTAACGCCGACTTTTCAACATTTCGTGAAATATTCTAATTAAGTATGTTTACAAGAATATTTGATATTAATGTAATTTGCATTTAATTTCAGTTTTTCGTAAGACTTCGTAATTTTAAAACTCAAAATTCAGTAATTCTAAGCTGAATAAATGTTTGATTTTATGAATAAACACTTCATTTTCAATATTAGCACCTCCAGGTAAATTTCTAAGAAATTAATCAAATTTCTAAGAAATCTATTGTTAACTGTAACGCCGGCGTGACCGCGTTCGTGGAGGGATTTAAAATGATAAAATGAGCGAAAAATATTTTCTGAAACAATAGAGTAAGTTTACGTATTTAAATCTGAAAACTACTAATTTTATTATGCACGTAGATATTAGGTTACGTAAAGAGAATCAAAGCTAATCTTTCAATCTAGTTAGCCTTACGATAAGTATGGTTTATGATCTGCTAATTGTTTTTACTGACCTCTGACATATTTAATAGTAATTAGAACATATCTATACTAATATTATAGAGAGGTAAAGTTTTTGAGTTTGTCACGTCGTAGGGGGTAATCTCTGGATCTACTGAACCGATTTAGATGAAATTTGGTAAGAAGATAGTTTCAGACCCTGGGAAGGATATAGGATACTTTTTATCCCGGAAATCATCCCTTAAGGGCGTGAAAATGGGGATGAAAATTTATTGGGAAGCAAGCTAGGGACGAACCCGAGTGAAGCGAGGGTATGTCGCTAGTTATAAATAAAGACCACAAGTAATTTTTTACAACAAGATTAGTAGTCCAAATTAGTAACGTAATTCGATTATGAAAATATATTATTAGTTATTAATTTCATAATCGATTATCAACATTAGTATTACAAAGTAATTCGATTATATCAATCTTTCATAATCGCCCGTCCCTACTAGTGAGTTAAAATTATGTAGAGAAAGAAATAAATGAGTCTAGTTTTCTCCATTAGTTATTTTAAAAATGTTGCCAGGACTCCTTACTTTCTTTTTTATAATTTTTTTTATTATTCATATTTATTTCAATTATGATCTTTATTTATAAAAGTTTCTATTAGGTAACACAAAACTCATACTCGTGTCAAGAAATTACGTTTTCAATTAATCACGTGACCGTTGACTTCCTACCATTAGTGAATAGTGACCCAAAAATGTACAAACACGTGGAAAATGATGGATCACTCAAATTATAAAGAAAATTATGGTGCGATTGATCAAAAGTCAAATAACCCCAACCCCATATTGCGTGCGCTCCCTTGAGCTCATTAGATAAGCAAGATTTTCTTATGGAAATTATACTTCAAACGTGAATTGGCATAAATAAATAACTGGGTGTAAGAATGAATCGTCCATGCCAGTTCTCGGTAGAAAAAAAACAAAGCTTTCCCGCTTTTTTCCATTTAAATAACAATACACGCTATGTTTGGTAGTACAAAGCTGCACCCTCTTTCGAATGAATGTTTTGTAAAGTGACAGTTCCTGATATTAGTTTGAACAAGAGATTTTTTTTTAAATAATAAAAATGAAACTGCATTGGTCCCAAACGATAAAGTATAAACTTATAATTAATACATCTTCACATAAAATAAACTTTTAAACTTTTATGTAATAAAGTAAATGTAATGTTTTACCAGTATATAATTACAGCTCGCAAAAATCAATCCCTCGCGATCCTCTGCTTAACTGCTATTGCTGCTGATGCATTCTTTCTTCGTTCCTAGGTACGTTTTAACAGTTAGTATGGAATAGATAGACTATATACACAGGTATGGTGAGTTCTTGTGGGTTGTATTATAACATGTTTTCCCGTGGAAGAGAGATAATCTGCCGCGGTTAAAAGTAGCCTATGCCACTCTCCAACCGATCAACAATCTCCACACAAAAAAAATCACGTCAATCTGTCACTCTGTTTTGACGTGAAAGAATGACAAATAAACAAAGACACTTTCACACTTATTTTAACTCGTGATATATAATTATTGATAAAGAAATAATACAAAATATATTTAAAAAATATGGCGAACGAATTTCCTATGTGACTATGCCGACAATGTTAAAGATCAGTTCTCTAACATCAATTTATTTAGTCCAAATTTCAATAAATTCATTTGTAATTTTCAAGCTGATACTAAAATAATAAAATAGCACTTAGTTTTTTCCTGATCTTCCAATTCCCTTTCTCGCGTAAACCCTAGACAAGTCGGTCTAAAATTGCCAAATTATTCCGACCGTTTTAAAGAGGTGCACATACCAAAGAATATACAGCATATTTAAGGGAAACTTTTTCAACGACATTCATTTTAGGTACCTGTATATGTCCCAAGTAATAAAAGTAGCGAAAACGCGTTGTTTAGTTTTATTTTTGAAACAAACTATATGTAATAAAAAAAATACTACGTTATAGAAACGACTAAGAAACTCTGTAGGTACATCTTTAAACTCGCCTGGTTTATAATGAACGCGATTTTTCACACGTTACTCTAAATAAATATGAAGAAACAAGTGTTCACTTTACTTACATGTTTTGTAAAGTAAATAGTGAAATGACCCAGATAAAATATTTAGTTTTAGCAATTAAATTAATTATATTTTTTACAGATTTTCGTAAAAGTTTGATTGTAGCTAAGTTATATATACACATATATAATACTATTATATAGAGGCCCATTTAAAGAGCATAATTATAAAATTATCATGCATACAACATGGATAATTTATTCAAATGTTAATGAAATTTCATTGCTGCGTGCTCTTGATAATATAATATATCCATTTTCATTCGTTCATTTTATTTTATTGGGATTAATCCCTCCACGACCGTGGACACGACGGCGTGTCAGTTAACAATAGATTTCTTAGATTTTTAATTAATTTCTTAGAAATTTACCTGGAGGTGTTAACTTGTAATACTCCCCGGAGAATAAACTCCTGTATCACATTCACATGTCATATCATCTGTTCATATTGCTCCGTTGCTGAGTTAAGAAGGTCAAACAGAGTAGTGACCTTTTAGGACCGATCCATACTATAGGGCTAACGAATGATCGTTCTTGTTCCGATATCGGTCTGGTAAAATATTTTTATACAAGAAACAACAGAGAGAGAGAGAGAGAGAGTGCATTCGCACTATCAGTAAGTCTAGTTCCGTCACACAGCAGCAACGTTGCTTGTATAAAAATACTTTACCAGATCGATATTGGACTGTGATAGGCACTACAGTGTGGATCGGCTAATATATGCTATAAAAATAACAGCGATTCCCAATTTTTTTGGCCACGGAAATCTAATTGATTATAGTTTTTTTAACTGATTGTGTTGTAGTTAGAACGCTTTCTTGTTTGACTTGAAATATTAAATTTCTAAGAAATTAATTAAAATTGTAATGCCCGATTTCACCAACATCCCATAAGCCACCACTTATGTATGGGATTTCTAGCTTAAAAGTTCCCCTAAACTAGCCCCTAAATTAAATTTCGTCTTACCATCGTTAGAGCCAGTATTTCTAGTACCCATATTAAGGGGGCATTTTAACATTTATGTGACCCCTAACTGTCGGTGAAACAGAAACTGTCCCCTAACAGCCCCCTAACCATGCTAAGGGGATCCCTTAAACTTAGATGACGTCGGTGAAATTGTCCATAAGAAATGTATTGTTAACTGACACGCCGGCGTGTCCGCGGTGTGGAGGGATTAACTCTTGGACGAAACTCGGAACCCCTGTGACCCTCTCACGGAACTTTAGGGTTCCGCGGACAATTTGGGAACCGCTGTTCATTATAGTATATAGATCAGTATGGGTATAAGCTTGCGAAGAAAAAATAAAACGGCTAAAATATAGTAAAACTTTTAGCAAATGAATTAGTTCAAAGGTTTCATTCAGACATAAGTATATATTACAATAGGCAATTTCGGAAAAGCCTATAAAGGAATCTGGAGCATGGTGTGCGGTCGTTGACTCTCCATTGAATGTATTTATGCGCGTACTATTTCAGTCGGCTACGCGTTGTTATGAATAGCCATTTTGATCGCTTTATGGGAAAACTTGGTTAGTTTACACCTTATAGAAAACTTCAGTAAGGTTTGGTTTTAAGATTTCATGGCTTTAAATTGTATTTATTTCTAAAAGAGATAAAAAATTTTTTAGTATGTACCTGCTCGTACATACATACATATGTAAGTATATACCTATTCCTTGGTTTATATTTATATTGAAATAATAGGAACCGTTTTAAAGTTTGTGCGATTTTTATTTTATTGTATACGAGTAATAATCTTTTCCGATTTAATAAGAGAGAAAATGCTTGCGAGGAGAAAAATGAATCTGCTAAATCGTATCAGACAAAACTAATTTCAATTTTATAATATCTGGCAAGAATATTTTATAGTCATACTAACTTTTGCGCGCGACTCTCCCTCTTTAAGAATCGTAGGGTACTATTAGATATCCTGAAACCTTCTTGAATAAATAAGCTGTAAAATGAAAAAAAAATTTCTTTTAAATCGGCCTAATAGATTAGCGTATTCAGATAAACATATATGTAAACATTTTAACTTAGCAACATATAGCTTTATTATTAACTAGCGACTCACCCTCGTCCCGCTCGGATTCGTCTCTAATTACGTTTTAACGATTAGTATGGATTTCTCAGAGATGAGATATTTTCCCGCAGTAAAAAGTATCCTATGTGTTGACCCGGATAACCAGCTATGATCATATAAAATTTCATCAAATCTGTCAGTGGGACGTTAAAAAGGGCTGAATACATAGTGATTATGGTATACTGTTAGGTGTATTTGTTAACATTTACCGGTAATTGTGTAGTTAAGAGCTAATCTACTATCGTCTTTGCGAATGTTTTACAAAATGCATAATGTCAAGATAAATTAGCGACAAATGAATGACAAATGACAATAAAAAGCTAATTTGTATCCGGGTCTGAAATACCATACCTACTAACCAAACAGGTCTTAGGTCACACAAACTAAAAATATAATCTAATCATCATTAATTCGTACATAACGAAAGCTTGTATTTGAGTTTGTTGTTTCATCACTCGCTTAACTTGACGGATTTGAGATATGTTCAGAATTGTGATATTTTCGATTAACACATAAATAAATAAATATGTTGGGACATTAACACACAGTATCATCTAGTTCCATGGTAAGCTACGAAGCTTGTGTTATGGATACCAGATAGTTAATGCACTACATATACATATAACTTTAAATACATACATATTATAAATATAAACACCCATGACTGGAGTACAAACGTTCGTGCTCATCACACAAATGAATGCCCCAACGGGATTCGAACCCGCAACCGCTGGCATAGCAAGTAGGGTTACAACACACTGAGCCAAACGTGTCGTCAATATATTTATTACATAGGATATTTCTTTTTACTTTGGTCACGCGTGATAAAAAGATTGTTTATATATTTTTCATTTAACACTGTTCATACAACATACAACTGTTCAAACGCGCAAATCTCAGGAACTACTAATCCGATTTGAAAAATTATTTTTACATTAGATAGCCCGTTTATTGAGAAATGCTATAGGCTATATATAATATAATATACAGTCTATCTATTCCATACTAAAGGTTAAAACGTACCTAGGAACGAACCCGAGAGAAGCGAGGGTGAGCCGGTAGTAGATAATATGTTAGTTGAAATTGGACGTACCCGTAGTATGTATTTAAAAGATTGAGCTTCAAGTAATGATAACATAATCGAAAACAAAACCGTAGATAAAAGCCAGCTTATAAAAATAATAATATAAATGAATTAATATCTTGAATTAACCTTCCACGTTGAAAGTTGTCCCATATGCCACGTAACGAACTTGTTTTAAAAAAGAAATAAAATAATAATTAAATCACTATGTAGAATTAAGCAAATGTGAATTTTCGGTGACAATAAAATAAAACAATGGCCTTCAATTTTAAAGGTTTATTTTAATTTTCTTTTAGCTTGTATATGTCGAATAACAATATAAAACATAGGAGTGGCACCCCTTAAATGTAACTGAGGGGTGATAAAATTAAGCCCTATAAGGTATTTCTAGATGCGTCTTGGTCTTTAAAATTGGGATAGATGTTAATAAGTTAATTATTTTTTAGCCAATCTGAAAAAGCTAAACAATCTTATGTTGTAATCATTATCTCTATGATGGCTACTAGAAAACCTTCGAATTTGATCTCTTCTGATTTTTGTCGAGTCTTGTCCAATAGAGTCGGCCAAAAACCTGTCTTTTTTAAATTAAACATAATTATTGTTATTATAGTACCGCTTCAAGTACTTTTTGAAAGACATGTGAAGTCCGCCAACCCGCACTTGGTCAGCGTGGTGGGCTATGGCCTGATCCCCCTCATATTATTAAACCGTGCCCAGCAGTGGTACGTTAAAAAGGGCTGAATACGTACTATTTCAAATTTTCAAGTGATATTTTATTTTAGACTGATGTACCTAAGTAGTTTTAGTATTAGAATCTTAACCGTAAGACTGTGGATTTCAGTTAAGTATTGACCTAGATCGCTGAAATCTTAGATTAGTGTGTAGGATTACTCACTAAAGCACAAGGTTTTGGGACACTATGTAAGATTAAATGTACAAGCAAAGACGTTCACTTGTTTAAATAAACATACTAGTTATTTATATCGGCTTTGCTCGCTTTAATTGTACTATAATATAAAATTGATGGCTTTGTTATTTAAATTAAATATCGATACACGAAATCGATCTTTCTATAAAATATGATGAAAATAAAAATTAAAGCTCTTCTTAATGCAATAACATGGATTTTACATATTTATTGTTATTATAGCATTTCATTACTTTTTTTTATACTTGCTGGGAAGCTTCATGTTTGTCTCCGACTGCATAAAGTCTATTTGTTTCCATTCTTTTAGTTCGTAGTATTGTTTTTATGTTTTTTAATTTTATATTTTAAATATTGTAATCTTTGACTCATCGTTACTTACTTCACTTTAGCTTTTACTACACCTATGTCAAAAACTTCATAAAACTCCTGTGGGATATTTTTTACAGAATAAAGGTGTCTATGTTCTCGAATTTTTCTTTGAATTTCGATAAATCGATTAAGCTTTTCATCTGCTACTTCACCTCTCGGGAACCGAATGTTTAGGATAAAATATATCCTTATTATTTAATTCCTCAATTCACACAACAAACAAATGTTGGGTACATACATATGTATAAACATTTTTTAATTTAATTTGAGTAATTACTTATTTTTTATTATATTTTAGGCATAAAGGTCTTATGAAAAATATTTTTAAATAAAAATTACTTTGCTTTGAAAAGCTTCCTTGTGGGAATTCTTTATTTTTTAGGTTTATTACAGCTTGTTTTAATTACGAATCGAATCCGAAGCGTCTAATTTGTATTTAATTGCGTTACTAAATTATGCATAGAGCTGCAATTTTACCTAGACCATATTTTTGCAAAACTCAACAGTATTATATTTATATTTTGACGACACGTTAGACTCGGTTTGTAGTGACCCTACTTGCTGCGCCAGCGGTCGCGGGTTCGTGTCCCGTTGGGGGCATTCATTTGTGTGATGAGCACGAATGTTTATACTCCAGTCATGGTTGTATAGATTTATAATATGTATGTATTTAAAACTATATATGTATAACATATCCACTATCTGGTATCCATAACACAGGCTTCGTAGCAACCCATGGAACTAGATGGTGCTGTGTGTTAATGTCCCAATATATTTTAATTATATGTTGTATCAAAATCAGTATATCAATTAGGTGTCTAACTAAATAAGCACCTATGCTATAATAGAGAGTTATTTGAAAATAATATTGTAGGCAAATATAATTTTATTACTTGCCATAATGTTTCGAAAATGAACTCCACTTTCAAACATTTATTGCGGAAAACGAAAGTACCAGTTCTCATTAGCGAGTAAACATCACATGTAATATGTCTCACGCTGCTAATTGCTTTTAAAAATTCATGCCCACAGATTTAACGCTGGATTCACATTTAAATGTTATTTCTTTATTTACATATGTAACATAATATAACATACATATATACCTATGATAAATCCTGTATATATGTCGTAGGATGATTTGATAATTATAATTTTCGTGAAAACCTTAGGGACATTGCAAAAACACGGATAGTTAAACAATAGTTAGGTAAGTTTTATTTTTTGATAACGTGACAGTTTCGACTTCTAAACTAACCTAACCAACTTAGTAAATAATTCAAACATTATTATTATTAAAGCAAGGCACAACATTGCAATTAAATATTCTTATTTGAACTTACTACTTTTTAATCATTGAAATACTTATCGAGTTACATGATTGTTCCTTAAAAAAATATTTCTATTCAATACCTGTTTTAGAATCTTTTATATAAAAATTAAACTTTTAGAATAAGCGTTTTTGCAAACCTCCTTTTGATAATGAATGATTACATTACAATACGTAACGACTTTCACATAGGTTAATTATCAAAATTGCGCGTCGTAATTTGTATGGGAAATATCATTGTTTGTAGACATAGGCAAAATTTTACTTCTTAGGCTCACCACGTTATGAAAGTACACATAGATATTATATTTATTTAAATTGCGATGTAACATTATTATATATATCTTTTAAATATAACACGTTTTGAACTAAAAAGTATTTGAATTATTAAGTCGATTTTGAAAATATTTCATACTAGGTGATTTTTTAAATTGATGTAACTTTTTTATTTTTAAACCTATTGAAATAAAACAAACACTAAATTTTAAGTGAAGCTTACTACTATACATTAGTCAAAACCGCACCTAAGTCGGTTTAGACATTTCTGAGGTTAGCGCGCACAAACGCATAAACAAACATACAAAAATTCTAAAAATCATTGTTTTGGGTCCTATTGCGTTAGTAAAGAACAGCAATAATAGATTTTTTCTGATATCTTCCATGTACAGACAGCGATCAGGTACAATTTTACTAATATCCTACCTACTGTATATCTACTAATATTGATATAATATACTAGCATTGCCCGCGGCTCCGCCCGCGTTCAGATGACCAAAAACCAAATTCTTAGGTTTTACATATTAGTATACTCTTACATTGCAGTTTTCGTATTTTTTCTCAGAAATGAGATATTTTTCCGCGGTAAAAAGTATTCTATATGTTGACCCGGGTAACCAGCTATCACCATACCAAATTGCATGAAAATCCCTCCAGTGGTTTTTCTGTGACGCGGTAACAGACAGCAGACAAAAATTCTAAAAACTATAGATACAGCCTCTGTATCGATAATAATGTTTATTTCAATAAGATTTTCCAAAAAATATTTAATGTACAAAATCGGCTCAGTTACAATTTTAATATATGTTTAGATATATCGACAACCTGCTATAGGTACTATCTGATAAATTTCAAAGGAAAGACCGCAAATTGTTAGTTTTGTTAACATTTTATTTTGTTAGAAAGTCTGTCACTTGAAACTAGCAATTTGAAACATAATTTAAATTCCACACACTATTTACTTGCTTAATACGTTACGTACGTTGGTGTGTCCACAGCATTACTTTGAATAGTGATGTGCTTATGAGATGTGAAAGTGTACATCACTATGTGCTAGTGTTTTACCAACATGGGCTTACACAAGCGGGAAAGTGAGTATTATTCAACCAATTATTATATATGTTCGAAATATGGTTAAATTTTATGTTTCTATGAAGTAAGTGTTAATTTTTTTTATGTCCATATTAAGTTGTTTTTATTTTTTTATGTTATTTTTTTTAAATATAATAATCGCTTAATATGATGTAATGTATAAATTATAACTTGGTTCTTGGGTTCGAATCCAACAAATATTCGAGGTCATATGCAAATATGATTAAGTATATTAGTTACTATGCCTGTCATTATACATTATACAGAGCTGGTTTGGCTACTTTAACTGTTACTATTTTCAATGGGATCTATTCTTCTTTTTCTTCTTCTTCTGCCTGCTCTAATCTTATTTCCAGGACCCGGATAACCAGCTAACACCATACCAAATTTCATCAAAATCCCTCCAGTGGTTTTTCTGTGATGCGGTAACAGACAGACAGACAAAAATTCTAAAAACCATATTTTCGGCCTCTGTATCGATAATAATGTCTATCTATTTTAATAAGATTTTCCAAAAAATATCAAAAGTACAGATTCGGCGTAGTTACAATTTTATTATATGTATAGAATAGAATTCCCTATCTTTGTAAAAAACCTTAAATGTTTCCAAATTTTTTACTGGTAATTAAAGCTCATTAATAGCGACTAAACGAAAAAAACACAAACAGATCAGAAAAAGGTACTGAATTGTCGACTGTGCACTCTTCCAATTCCTTCCAGTTGTTTCTGCGTGAGGGAGTAACAAACATATATACACGCATACAAACTTCGCATTTTTATAGTTCCCACTTTTTAGAGGCATGTACAAACATACATTATTTATATGTATATATACATCTTGGCAGTCGGGTACAAACGAAAACGCATTACAAAAATTGTGTTTCGTAACTGAATCACTAATGACATACGCGTGCCTTGTTAGTTGTTAACACAAAAACATCGGTAATGACTTATTCCAATTCGAACCCTAAAATATATTGTTTCATAGAAAAAAATGCGTTTCCAGACAGAAAGACAGACAGACAAAAAATCTAAAATCTATAGATTCAGCCTCTGCATCTATAATAATGACTATTTCAATAAGATTTTCCAAAAAATATGTATAGATTCGACTCAGTTACAATTTTATTATATGTACCTATAGGTTTCCTAATAAGACCTCTCTGACAAGATAAAATTCTACAAACGCTATCGCTAATAGAAAGCATTCTATCAGCAATATCGACCACTTTAATCTACTCAAGAAGGTTGATCTATTAAATTATCTATTATACTCTTAGTAATTAAAAATAGATTAAAACCACAGTATAGTTAATAATTAAAAAATTAAAGCTTCGTTAGCGATTGATATCTTTGGGTAATTTTAAAATAATTAATAAGAGTTTTAAATAACAATCGCCTTACCGCCTATGGCTATGGATTTTTCTTAATAATAAACAAATAAAATTTCGATTCTTAACATGCTTATTATTAACTAGCGACTCACTCTCGCTTCGCTCGGGTTCGTGACTAGGTACATTTTAACGGTTAGTATAATATACAAATCATTGAATTTCTCGGCTTTTCTCTACTATAATATGCATGTATTATACATATAGACCTTCCTCTTAAATCACTCTATCTATTGCTGAAAACTGCATTAAAATCCGTTGGTAGTTTAAAATATCTAAGCGAACAGACAGCGGAAGCGACTTCATTTTGTTCTATGTAAAGATTTTAATTAAGTATATTTTTGATTAGCAGCAACACGAAAGTAACAAATGCATAAAGCCACATATTAAATGCTCATACCTACAAATGTACATAAAATAACAGTTATAATAAATAAATAGATTAAAATAAGATAAAATAAAGTACCAAAAAATTACTTATTAAGAGAAAAGATCTATTTTATACGTACACATAATACATATGTATAGACTTTATGGCCTTTTAGTAATTTCAATCTAATATTCCCGTCACTTTCTTTCAACCGATTAAAACCAAAATTTACTTACTACTAGCGGCTCACCCTCGCTTCGCTCGAGTTCGCCTCTAGGTAAAAAAACAAACCTACCCCACGGGAACCATACATTTTTCCAGGATGAAAAGTAGCCTATGTGTTTTGCCAGACTATAATCTATCTCTGTGCCAAATTTCATCCAGATCCGTTCAACCGTTCTGGCGTGAAAGAGTAACAAACATCCATACTCACAAACTTTCACATTTACAATATCTATACATATTATAGATTGAAACATTATACTGTAAAAATATACTTTTACAAAATAGGCTTATATACCATATGCTGTTGTAATTATATGAAGTTTTATGATGACGCGACGTGCACAGAATGTTCGGGCGGCGAAGGTCGGACGATCGATATATCCTTCAGTCTAAGACTTTCATTAAGAAGTGAAACGTTTGAAACCTCACTCCATTTACTGAAACTAAATAAAATGTTTATGTACATTTTAAACATTTGTATATAGATTTTTTAAAAATAAAAACGAAGTTTTATTCAATATTTCAGAATATAAAACGTACAGCACTAAACGGTAGTTTGAAAGATAAATTTATGAAATTAATTATGTATATAATATGTGTAATATGGTAGAAAAAGTAGCTTCTAATGCAATAAGAAATTACTCGTAATAAACTGAAAATGGCTTGATCATTCCCAACAGTGAAATGTTAAAGGGTTAAATTATATCATTACTTATTAATTTTAAACTACTACTATAAAAGCAAAAGTTTGTATGTATGTATGTATGTATGTATGTATGTATGTATGTATGTATGTATGTATGTATGTATGTATGTATGTATGTATGTATGTATGTATGTATGTATGTAAGTGTATGTTTATTGCTCTTTCACACTGAAACGGTTAAAAAAATTGGAAGGAAATTTAATATATAGATAAAATATGACCTGAAGTAACATATTGGCTACTGTTAGGCACTTAGAGACGAACCTGAGCGAAGCGAGAATAACTCAGAGTAAGCCCCTAGTATGTAATTTAGAGACTTAGTAAGAAATACTTTAATACATACATACATATGTATATTGTACTCGTACTAGCTTAGATGATTGTTTAAATTGACCTAACTTTTTTATTTATGAACCGATTGAAATAAAACCAATATGTTAGGTGAAGCTTACACTTACACATACTCATTATTGAAAACCGCACCCAAATCGGTCAAGTCCTTTCTGAGATTAGCGCGCACAAACGCACAGAGAAACAGACAAAAATTCTAAAAATCATTGTTTTGGGTGCTATTACGTTAATAAAGACCCCTAATAATAGATTTTCTCAAATACCTTCCATATACAGACAGCTATCAGTTACGTATAGATAAGCTGAAAGCAAACTCATTTTTTAACATTAAAAAGTAACAACACTGCACTTGGTATGTCAAAATATTCAGTTAATCGTTACAAGTATAGTCATTCATTACGCATTCATAACCCAGTTCAAGAATACACGTAAAACATGGTTTAAAAACGATAGAAATCATCAGTGATAATGCTGCCTTTGCATACAATTGTATTGTTTCTTATAATTATTGTTTTTCGCCTATTTTGCTAAAGTAGCAGTACTTAGTATGGAATAAAAAGTTTAACTAAGTTTAATATATTGGAATCTATAATATATTATAATGATTTTTAAAAGTGAAAACTACTGAACGTACTTATTCTAATTTTTTTTTTGAGTTCCATACACTATTCATCATTTCTTTTATTTACTTACTATACCTAGATATAATAAGACTGTAACTGAGTCGAATCTGTACATTAAATATTTTTTGGAAAATCTTACTGAAATAGTCATTATTATCGATGCAGAGGCCGAATCTATAGTTTTAAGAATTTTTGTCTGTCGGTCTATCTGGGGACGTATCACGAGAAAACCACTGGACAGATTTTGATGAAATTTGGTATGATGACAGCTGGTTATCCGGGTCAGTATATAAGATACTTTTTACTGCGGAAAAATATCTCATCTCTATAAAATCTATAGTAAACGTTAAAACGTAACTAGAGACGATCCCGAGCGGAGCGAGGTTGAATCGATCGTTCATTAATATTATTTCTTGTCAATAAAAACAAAAGAGGTTACCCTTTTTTTTATTCATTTGTTTTTTTATTTAATCTAAATATTTAATTTACAAGCGAAAAATCTAAATATACGTTAAGGCTTCTGAAGACTAGAAGAACCATTTACGCATGTACGTGTAGTACAAGATACAAAAGATAAGGATAAAGAGTTTCATTCGCCAGTTCTTCTCAGGCCTGAGGCTTCTTCTTTCCAAACTGGTAGAAGACTCATGACGTTCAGAAAAAACATTGTAATAATTTAATGCTAAATAAAATATTTTGATTTGATTTGATTTGAGTACAAAAGAGCGGGCGGCAGAAAAAAGGGCGGGCGGCGGTTAGTGTTATTATATAATAATTTATGAATGAAAATTTAATCTTTGACCTAATTAATATAAAATGTTTCAACACGATAATTACTCTATACATTTATTATATAATATTACTCTATACAGTCTCAATAACTTTTTTTGTATTATAATATTGTATGTATGTAAACGTGATTTATTTTCAAGCATAATTCTTGACAAAAGCAAACACATTTTTCACCCATTTATTACTAAACTCACCTTGACCCAATATCTATACTAATATTATAAAGAGGTAAAGTTAGTGAGTTTGTGACATTGTAGGGGGTAATCTCTGAATCTACTGAACCGATTTAGATGAAATTTGATAAGAAGATAGTTTGAGACTCTGGGAAGGACATAGAATACTTTTTATACCGAAAGTCATCCCTTAAGAGGATGAAAATGTTGATAAAATTTTGTATGGGGAATCAACCTAGTTTATAAAAATATTACGTTTGCTTAAATCGTGTGTCATCGTATTTCTTATTCCATATGAAAATATGTTTCACTGAAAGATATAATATGAATTTATGAGAAATTAGAGTCATTTCTTATCATCATGTATACATGTAGACTGTAGAATATGTTTTATTAGATCATCATACAAATTATTTTTATATGGAATACTAGCGACTCACCCACGCTTCCCTCGGGTTTGTCTCTAGGTACGTTTTAACGGTTAGTATGGAATAGATAGACTATATATTAGCACATACATGTACTATATAGATAGGTATGATGAATTTGATGAGCTATTGTGGGTTATATTATAACGTGTTTTCCCGTGGGAATGAGATATTTTCCGGGATAAAAAGTAGCCTGTCTCTCTTCAGCTCTCCAAGTCTCTCTCTCTCTCTCTCTCTCTCTCTCTCTGTGTGTGTGTGTCAATCCGTCACTCTGTTTCGACGTGAAAGAAGGGAAAACAAACAAACACTTTCATATTTATAATATGAAGTATGGATGTTTATTTGCGCTAATTAAGTGAAGAGTAACTTTAATTAAATACTGAAAATATATAAAAACTAGCGACTCACCCACGCTTCGCCTGGGTTCGTCCCTAGCTTGATTCCCCATACAAACATTCATCCCCATTTTCACCCTCTTACGGGATGATTTCCGGCATAAAAAGTATCCTATATCCTTCCCAACGTCTCAATCTATCTTCTTACCAAATTTCATCTAAATCTGGTCAGTATATCCAGAGATTACCCCCTACAACGTCACAAACTCACAAACTTTACCTCTTTATAATATTGGTATAGATATTCCTTTTATACAGCACCACTGTTCCCAAGTTCAAAGTTCGTGTTATTCTTCGCGCTCCACATCGCAATGTTCAGAATAGCTAAGTTTTAATCGCCTCTAACACGAACGCCTCATGGTAAAGGGCAGTATTAAAATCGTTACGGAGAGACCTTTTTAATAATAAAACTTAGAAAACCAATGATATTTTATGCAGTAATGACTTTAAACAAAACATGGAAGTAAATATAGGTCAAAATACCTGAAAAGATACCACTTTTTAGGTATAGAATCCCTCAATTACTAAATTTAATGAACTAGGTAGGATTTTTAAATATCATTCTATAATTTTGTGGGTAGGTACTGTCTGTAACAAGTATGTGTTTGAGACGTCTAAAATTTTAGTCTTTTCCACGACCATGATTGCTGTAAAGCATTCATGGACGTCGGGAACCAAAAATTAAAATAAATCCGCGAAAATATCCGAAACTGTTTATTTTAAAATGTCAAATATTCGAGTAAATCTAAGAAAGTATTATTTTACAATAATAATAACATTGTAGTTAACTTTATTTAAAAAGTCCTATACGTTTTGAATATATAAAAAAATGTTAAAGTAATATGTTTCAATGATATACCTATCTATACTAATATTATGAAGAGGTAAAGTTTGTGAGTTTGTGAGGTGGTAGGGGGTAATGTATGGATCTACTGCATCGATTTAGATGAAATTTGGTAACACGATAGTTTGAGACCCTGGGAAGGACATAGAATACTTTTTCGGAAATCACCCCTTAAAGGGGTGAAAATGGGGATGAAAGTTTGTATGGGGAAGCAAGCTAGGGACGAATCCGAACGAAGCGAGGGTGAGTCGCTATTAGTTTCTAATGAGAATCGTTTTAGCAAAGCTTTTGTTAGTGTTTTTACGACAATTATTCTCTTTTATAAAAGGAAAAACGTTTTCCAATACACGTGTACCTTTTGTTGTTATTTGTATGTAAAACGATTGGTAGTAACCTGACTATTACGTGGACCGTAACGGTTATGGCGCAACCCTAACGATAATATTGCCCTCGTATAAGGGTAAGTTGAAAATTAGGGTTGATACAACATCCCCTATGTTGAGGACAAGAAGTTTATGCGACACGCTGACGATTTTAGTGGTTAATTTGAAAGATATGTAGCCAAAACAGCAGTTTGTTCTTTGACTTTGAATACATAGATATAATCAGGCACTTTTGATTTCATTGGATTTTTTATGGTACTGTTAATTTCATAGCCAATTGCTAAGCGGTATTCAAAAGCTATTAAATGATTACAAAAAAAAAAATTAAGTTAATTAAAAATGCAAGTAGGTACAAAACACATTTTTTATCTTATTTTATCTATATTTGTTAATTATTTTATTAAAGAAAAAATCATTTATTTATGTAATAAAATAAACCAAAAAGATGTAAAACCACAGGCAACAGCTAGGTCGTATATATCAAAGTATAAGTACAATTCATTACACACATTCTAGGTAAGGAAATTACAAAAAAAACCTATTTGTTTGTCTGTAGACTGTAACTAATAGGCAGTTATTTTACATTACAGGCTTATTGACGGTACACAAAGTTGTATAACGACAACATCTAAGGCTTCGGCGTCACATTACATGAAACCGCCCAAGTGCATGTCGCGACTGAATAAATAAATTAAGCACTAAATTATTTACTTTTAGTTTCTCAAACGAAAATTTTATTATTTCTAACATTTGTGTTGTTTTGTTGATGAACTACAGCCACATATCCAGGGTTTATTCGAGTGCCTGTGTGCCTAATAAGTAGCCTATATGTTATAGTCTGTGTAATATATATAATAAATTCATGCAAATCTGTTCAGCCGTGTCAGAGTTAAGGAGTAACAAAGATACACATACACATATACAAAATATCACAAGCACATATATACGATTTGAAATTTGAGATTGATTAAAATTGACCTGAAATTCGCGAGTTTGATTCCCGTGTCAATAAGGATTTGTGAGGTTTTTTGAAATTAAAAAAATAATTACTAACAAATTACTTTTTTTTGTACAAGATTTTATTTAATGTTGTACGAACGAGTACATGAAGTGAAATTACAAACGGCGTATTTAATAACTCTTCATTGTAATGAATATTAAATAGGTTTTTGTACTCGTAATAAGCAATCAATACAAGGCTAAAATTAATTATTTTCTCTTCGTAACCCATGCCAGTATTAGTAAACTTTATATGGTATATAATCTACTCATTATATTGAATGACATAATAAAATGTATATGTACATACATTCATGACATAAAATATTAGTATATACTAGATATATATATGCTAAATATATATATATATATATATATATATATATATATATATATATATATATATATATATATATATATATATATATATATATATATAGGTATGACGAGTTCCATATACCTTCCTTAAGAAATGATTGATTCCCCATACGAACTTTCACCCCCCTTTTCACCCCCTTAAGGGGTAATTTCCGAAATAAAAACTATCCTACACTCGCCAGCATATTTAGCGGAACACAAAAAAAAGGTCCATTATTAAAAAAATATGGTTTTATTTTAAAATCTACTTACATACATACAGTTATACATACGTACATACACTTCTTTTGTTCTTTAAAGTTTCATTTGTTTTACTTAAAATGAGATCACATTAAAAACAGATTTTGCGAGTAAAGGCTATTTGTGAAAAATGGTACATTTTTGAACTTTTCATATAACCGGGAAAAGTGAAAATTAATATTAAAATAACAATTAATTAAATTAGAAAAATGGTGATTAATATCGCGTATTTCCTCCACGTGCTCTTATTAAAGTTTCTACCCGTCTAGGCATACTGAGAATGATGTTATCGATGGTCTCCTAGGATAGTCTCCGCCATTCCTCAACTACGGTGATTCGCAGTTCACCCACGTTGGCAGGAGCTGGAATTCTGGACTTAACTTTTCTTTTCAGCAAGTCCCAAACGTGCTCTATTGGGTTCATATCTGGTGATCTCGCCGGCCACTCCATAACAGTGATATTCATATCATTAAGATAAGCTTGAGTTACCCGAGCGGTATGCGGCCAAGCATTATCCTGCATAAAAACAAAACCGTTACCGATATATGGGGCAAACGGTACGACATTTTCTTCTAAAACTTCTCTGATATAGCGGTCTACAGTCAGACTCTCTCTGTCAATCACTACCAAGTCTGTGCGAGCTCCCAAACAAATGCCCGCCCAAACCATTATTGATCCACCACCGTATGCAACTGTAGTTTCAAAGTTTGTCTAAATGTATCGTTCTCCTTTGCGTCTGTATATTCTTTGCCTGCCGTCAATTTGATTGAAGAGAATTCTACACTCATCACTAAACAATACCTTACTCCATTGGTCCGCGTTCCAAAGTCGATGTTCCTGAGCAAAAGTTAACCTGTTTCTACGATGATTTACCTCGAGCCTTGGAGCCTTGGCGGGCACAAATGAACCCAAACCAGCTTCTTCGAATATTCTTCGTACCGTACGCTCACTTACGGTTACACCCCGCACTGCTTCTAACTCATGTCGGGCTTGGACGGCTGTCAAACGGGGGTTCCTACGTACACGAAGCAGAATGAAACGGTCATCCCTACTCGAAGTGCGTCTTTTTCTGCCTTGTCCTGCTTTTCTCACATAAGTACCGGTCTCCCTGAACCGTTGGATACTGCGATGGATCGTTGAAACTGGTCGACGAAGATCTCTGGATATCACTCTGTAGTTTTGACCATTTCTTCGCATTTCGAGTGCCCTGGCAATCTCCGTTGGGTCTAAGTCAGGCATAATTCAGTCCTCAACTCCAAAAAGATACGCGATTAAAAAAAAACTAACAAAAAACAGTATTTCAATGAAATTTTAAATCAAACTCAGAAGGAAGAAATACTCGAAGTTCGCTCCAGATAAGGTGTATTTGAATAAAATTAAAACAATTGCATAAAATGTGATGTTCAGTTGTTTTCTTAATTTGAAAATATTTCTTTTTAAATTAAATGACGTATAAACCAGCCAGCAACCTTATATGGTACTGATATCAAACCTTTATTTTATGTTCCGCTAAATATGCCGGTGTGTTTATGTCCTTCCCAGGGTCTCAACCTATCTTCATAACAAATTTAATCTAAATCAGTTTAGCGGATTTTTAGTTTATCCATTACAAAGAAAAATACTTTTTTTCTCTTTATATATTAGTATACATAATATAAGTCGGTAGTGATGTGCATTCGAACATTTTATTTATTCTTAGTAACGTTATGCATTATACTTAACACCGTATTAATTCGTTTGTATTTTAAAGAGGAACAGTAAATATTGAAGTAAATGTTTCCATAAAAAAGTTGTTCATGGGCAGAAATTATATCAATTGTTTAGAAATTTTGGATAATTCTAATTGTGATTGAAAGAAAGGTAATGTGAACTAGAGCAGATAGCTAGTTTTTTACCGACTTCAAAAATAGGAAGTTCTTAATTTAGTTGTGTTTTTGTATCTATTGTATGTACATAAATATAATAACACTGTATATAAATTTCATGGAATCTTCCCACCTCTAAGGGTGTAATAATTTTCAATAAGTACATAATAAAAACTTTAATACGTTCTAAAATGACCACATTAACAATGAAAATATTAAACTTTTAGTGTAAATTAAAAATTAAAATTTAGTGGAAAATTGAATATTTTTGTAATGATTTTTTATTAAATATAACATTTTTGTCAACAGAGAATGGTCTGCTCTCATACGAGAACCCAAACTACCACTTGGACCCGGCGCGCCTCGAGTCCGCGATATACAGCGATCTGTACGACATGCATGACGACAAAAGCATGCCTTTAGACTACAATTACCTAGACAATAGGAGGTAAGTGTCATGAAAACCTTTTATCTTTACCTGTTTTTACCTTTTATTTTTCAATCTTTTTCAACCCCATGCTTAAGGGAAAAGCCTTTTTGTTCGCCATTTTTGTTAGTGGTTAAATACATCTATACAAATTACTGTAGATATTTATATATATTCTCGTGATGCGCTCACAGATATACAGACAAAAAGTCTAAAAACTAGAGATCTCTATATTATAATAATAATGTCTATTTCAATAAGATTTTCCAAAAAATATTTAATATACAGATTCGGCTTAGTTACAATTTTATTATATGTACCTATAGATAGATAATACGTATGCCAAAGATATTTGACATTTAAGATGTATACATATTTAAATTAACTTGTTTCATAATCAACAAAATCATTTTTTTAGTACTTTACCATTGATAAATATGGATCCATTCATGACCTTAAGAATTTATCGTATTGGTATATTAAAAAAAAATGATAATTACTAATAGTGACGCCACATTATATTTAAAAGTGCATACATAATATTTTATAACATGTCATTAGTAAAAACTTGTCAGACAGCATTATTGAATATCATTGTAATTTAATTTTAAAGTTTTTTTTTCTACATATCTTCTTTATTTACAAAAAAGAAAATTACAAATATACTTAATTATATATACAAACATATGTACACTTAGTTATTACATTTTAAAGCAATTGATTGAGAAATTATAATTAAAATGTTGTAAATGTACATTTTAGAAAATAAATAAGTATAATTGATTGATCATTAAACTATGGCATATTTAGTGTTATTGCATTGTTGGTATCAAAACCTGTAATTTTTAAACACGTTTTTATTAGTTTCACTTGTAACTAATTAATTTAATAATACTATCTTACATTTACGCGAATATTTGACATTTTAAATAAAACTATCTTTTCGGATTTTTATTTTGATTTTTGGTTCCCGACGTTTCGAATGCTTTACAGCATCCATGGTCACGGGAGAGACTGACGAGACGGGAGAGGTTAAAAAGATAACTTTATTTAATTAATTTCATGTTGGAAGCAGATGTCAAATTACTATAATATCGTATCGATTTGAAAATTAGTTGTTTGAAATTGTAAATACTGTACAATTATCAGTTTTGGTATGATAGAGCTAATCTACTCATTTAGTTACAAGATATATAGCAGAGTTCAACAACTATACGCATAACCTTCTTTTTGACGAGTCTCAATTATCAGATAAATAAAATTGTGTCTGTTTGTAATGTCGAAATAACAGCTTTTTAACTTAATACTCGTACATACGAAAGAATTTACAGTACCTACTTATAAGAAAAATGCAATTTTTAAATTTTTTGTCTGTCTGTCAGTATGTCTGCCCGTTTGTCTGTCTGTTTGTTCCGGCTAATCTCCGAAACGGCTGGATCGATTTTAACGGGACTTTTATTGGCGTATGGCTGATGTTAATGTAACTTAGGGTACTTTTATTTTTAAATGTCAAGAGTAATACAAGCTTCATGTGAATCATCTGGAATTAAATGGTTTGACAAATGCTGACGATACATTATAATTTTTACCTACTTCAACAAAGAGGAGGTACTCAATTCGTATGTATGTTTTTTTGTACATATTTCACGTTTAGGCGAAAATACCGTTTTAGAAAAAAATTAAAACATTTTTTTTATCATTTTGATATGCCAAAAAGAACAATAAGAGCAAACCTATAAGTAATGGCCAAAAATAATGAAATTAATGACTTCACCTCGCAAAAAGCCGGACAGGTTTTTTTACAATTGCACACCTCTAACGTAATTGTTACCTCGAGGTTTTGTTTTTTTATCTTTCTTTGTTCTTAACTGGTTGTTTCTAATCATTCTAATAATATAACTCGCAAAATTAACTGCCAGTTACGTATAATTAATTTCGTAATGTTTATGATGTGTATGGTATTAATTTAATAATACTTATTATTGCTAATCACAGACACTAATTGTGACATATTTTTTTTCTTAATATTCCACCTGATGTGTAGGAATAACAAATATCCTATTCCACATTCCACCCTATAAACTGTCTTTACAATACTCCATATGCTTTGCAATGGTCCATAGCTACGTTAAATAATGACAAACAAATTGACACATTTTCCGCATTTATAATAAATAATAATGACAAAAAAATTAATTAATAAAAGAATAAAACAAAAAAGATGTTTTTTTGTAATCGATGTGTTTGTTTGTAATCGATAAATTAAAAATCTGCTGAACCGATTTAGATGAAATTTGGTATGAAGATAGTTTGAACCATTGGGAAGGACATAGGTTAGTTTTTATCCCGGAAATATCCCTAAACGGAGTGAATAGGGTGATGAAACTTGGTCTGAGGAATCAATTATTTCCCAAGTAACGGATATAAAACTCATCATATGTAAACCTATATACTAATATTCTAATACATAGTCTATCTATTCCATATTAAACGTTAAAACGTACCTAGGAGCGAAACCGAGCGAAGCAAGAATAAGTCGCTAGTAAATAACGAAGCTTAAGCTGATATTAAAGAAAAGGTATTAAATTCTTAGACTATAAATACGCAGATATTCAAAAATTTCAATAATAGGATGCCATTTCTACATCATAGACCGTGTAGTCCTATGATATCAATAGAAAGTCTGATTTCGTATAAAAGTACCTTGTATTGTAAACCCTACTTTGAATTGCAAACCAACTGGAAGAGTTCCAAGCCAGGATATATACTCGTAGTACTTTCCTGGACTGATAGTGATGCAAGTTGCTTTGTAACGTCCTAAATAAAACCAGATTTTTTCTTGAATTTGCTCTATTTTCACTTATTATTATTTTTATTATGTTAGTATTCTTGCTATTTATTTATGTGGAAATGAATTGTTTAGACATTTTTTTATTTGATAGCGACTCATCCTCGGTTCGCTCGGGTTCGTCTTTAGGTTGCTTCCTCACAAAAACTTTAATGACCATTTTCATCCCCTTAAGGGATGATCCTATGTCCTTCTCGGGGTCTCAAACTATCTTCTTACCAAATTTCATCTAAATCGGTTCTGTAGTTTCGGAGCATATTCGGTACAAACAAACAAAAAAATCTTTCCTTTTATAATATGAAGAATAGATATGTATGTATGTTTTATTGTATTTTTTTCATAACATATTTTTAACAAGTTTCTTAAAAAAATAATTGTTACGCATTTGTGAATAAAACGAGTTTTTTTCTGGAATTTACTTTATTTTGATTCTATAAAAAGTTATTATTTTTATTAAGTTTTTATTTTTGCTACTATTTTATGCGAAAATGAAATTATTGAACAGTATCTATTTTTTTTAATATACAATATACATATAATATGTATATTTTTTTTTACATTTTTTTACACAAAGTTCGCGTTAGTCTCTTTATAGTTCTCTTTGTGAGATAGTTTAAAATTCAATTAATTTAAATCTATATATAATAAAAAAATGAATCGCTGAATGTGTTGGTAAGCGCAAATCTCGAGAGCAGCTGAACCGATTTCGCTAATAGTTTTTTTAGAATATTCCTTCAAGTACGAGGATGGTTCTTACGGAGAGAAGAAATTAAAAAAATGCCTGAAAAAGTCTAAAAACAACACTTTTCTATACTCCCATACAAAAGATTCGTAATAATACTTAAAAGTCAATTTGAACTTTAATACCATAACATAAAGTTTAAGTGTTAGTAGAGAGGTTCCGGGAAGGCAAAACATTGATGGCAATTGAGTGACATTAGAATCGTATAAATACTAATGTCAATATTTGTCAATATTATTAAAAATAAAAAAAAATTATATGGCTAACGCTGGCTAATAACTATTTATATCTTTTTAAAACGTACCTAGCGACGAACCCGAGCGAAGCGAGGGTCAGCCGCTAGTTGTGAATATTTGTGTTCAATAAATCATCTAGTGTAATAAAATAATCAAATCTACTTCAACATATTAATAGATAGTCAAATTTATGAATTTACATTCTATTTCAGTTTACAACAATTATTGACGATATTTGACGACACGTTTGGCTCAGTGTGTAGTGACCCCACTTGCTGTGCCAGCGGTCGCGGGTTCGAGTCCCGCTGGGGGCATTCATTGTGTGATGAGCACGAATGTTTGTACTCCAGTCGTGGGTGTTTATATTTATAATATGTATGTATTTACAGTTTATATATGTGTAGTGTATCAACTATCTGATATCCATAACACAAGCCTTGTAGCTTACCATGGAACTAGATGGTGCTGTGTGTTAATGTTCCAACATATTTATTTATTACTATTTATTTATTTATAAATATTCAACGAAAGCAATTGAAGACTTAATTTTTTACGGTCAAAATAGCATTTTTTACATTTATATTTTAAACATTAAACTTTCATATAATTATTATGTTTTTGTTTCTTCTTTTTCCTGACATTTTTTTAATAATCTTGTTTACTTGTAAATTAATAAAGTAGCATAAATATGACTCATGACCTAGAAAACGTTCCAAGTAGTTTGGCAACGATTTGTATTACAATGCTTAACTTTTCAATGTATTATTGAAATTTAATCTGAATTTGACCTTAACCTTTCTTTCAATACTTACAAAAAAATCTCACATTACTTTAAGTAAGTCATAATTTGTACTTTAATTTATGTTACTTAATCAGATAATATAATCTATACATATAGTAAAATTCTAACTGAGTCAAAGTTGTACATTAAATTTTTTTTGGAAAATCTTATTGAAATATTCATTATTATTGACACAGATTTTGATTAAATTTGGTATGATGATAGCTGGTTATTTAGGTCAACATATAGGATACTTTTTACTGCGGGAATATGTCTCATCTCTGAGAAATCTATACTAAACGTTAAAACGTAACCCCGATTGAAGCGAGCGTGAGTCGCTAGTAAGGAATTATACTAAGGATTAATATAGACGGAGTGTCATAGAACTAAACATGAAGCCAAACAATAATGCAATTTAAAACAGTATAGTAGAACAAATATTTATAGAATATTCATTACTGTGATAAATAAATAAATGCTAACAAATAAAAACATAGCTAATGAATTTTATTATAATAAAGAAAAAATTAAGTTAATATTATACTATCTATCTCCCTTTTGAATGGATCTTTGCACTGACGCTGAATGGTGTTTTTTGTGGAATGCCAACTACATGGAACCTTAATTTTTTTGTACGTCTGTATAAATTGAACACTAAATTTGGCATAAATTAATTTATTTTATGATGTTATTGACTCTTATTATATGATAAATTATTCACTAAGTATATATAAATATGTACATATGTATATATAAAATGACGTATTAACTTAAAACTAGTCTGAATATCAGTTACGACCTAGAAAACGTTCCAAGTGATTTGGCAACGATTTTGTATAACAGTTCGTAATTTTCCAAAAGAGTTTTAGATATTTCATCTGAATTTGACCTTAACTTTACTTATAAAGAAGTCTTGCCTTAACTTAGAAATAGGTATCATAGTTTGCCAATTGCGATTTATCTTCGAACTAATATTATAAATGTGAAAGTTTGTATGTGAGTGTGTCTGTATGATAGTTATTCGTGAAGCGAATCGAAGCGAAGCGAGTCATTTATCGTTTTGAACTGAATTCTCATTAAGGGGGTTTTAAAGGGTTGAGTAATGAATGATTAGATCAATTCTCTTGCGAAGCGTCTACTAGAAGATCTAATTGTTTTTCATTTTTTAATAAAAGACTAGCGACTAACCCTTGAACTACTCGGGTTCGTCCCTACGTAAGGTTAGTATAGATTTCTCAGAGATAAGATTTTTTCCCACAGTAAAAAGTATCCTACAGGTTGACCCGGATAACCAGCTATCATAATACCAAGTTTCATCAAAATCTATCCAGTGGTGTTCTCATGATGCGTTCCTCGACAGACAGACAAACAAAAAATCTAAATACTATAGATTCGGCCTCTGTATCGATAATAATGACTAATTCAATAAGATTTTCCAAAGTATATTTAATGCACAGATTCGACTCAGAATTTTATTATATGTATAGATAATGACATATATGTTTTTGTGTAACAAATTAGTATTATTACAAACAAACGATTTATGCAGCACATTTCAAATGAATCTTCAATATATGCAACTTTACAAGTGTAATTTACTTCAAGGATTTCTATGCGTGAAAACGTTTTTAAGATTTTATTTTTCTTTCTCTCTAGGTATAATCAAAAATGGTAATAATATCAAATATAATATGTAAAATGCTTATTGCCATAAGCATATATATATATATATATATATATATATATATATATATATATATATATAATATATATATATATATACTAGCGGACCCGACAGACGTTGTCCTGTCTACACGTCTTTAATTTGAAAATTTCAAACTTTTTGGACAAAATTGTGAATCTAAACCATTCCCAGATCCCCTTGAACACACACAAAAAATTTCATCAAAATCGGTCGGTTTGAGAGAAGTTCAGTGACATACACACTCACAGAAGAATTATATATATAAAGATATATATATATATATATATATATATATATATATATATATATATATATATATATATGACTATGGACACATTCTGAACGTTCCGCGTGATATCGGTGCAGTAGATTGTGTTGGCTTGAAGGTAAAAACAAAAAAATCACATTAATGTTATGAATGTTTTGAAAGTTTGTCAGCAAGATAAGTTCACTTTATATGGGATCAACATTTTTGAGTGTCAAAAATCGATAATTTTATTGCAGAACTAGCATTGCTCGCTGCTCTGCCCGCGTTCAGATGACCAAAAACCAAATTCTTAGGTTTTACATATTAGTATACTCTTACATTGCAGTTTTTGTATTTTTTCTCAGAAATGAGACATTTGCCCGCGGTAAAAAGTATCCTATATGTTGACCCGGATGACCAGCTATCACCATACCAAATTTCATCAAAATCCCTCCAGCGGTTTTTCTGTGATGCGGTAACAGACAGACAGACAAAAGTTCTAAAAATTATAGATTCGGCCTCTGTATCGATAATAATGTTTATTTCAATAAGATTTTCCAAAAAATATTTAATGTACAGATTCGGCTTAGTTACAATTTTATTATATGTATAGATTAACTTTTATTTTGTATCTACCACGCAAGCAACGAGGTAGGCAAAAATTGAATATATATAGGTAACTTAATAATTTTTTTCGACATAAACCGTAAAAAGCTGCATCTAGGTTAAACTTTAATTATTGCGAACTTGTATTATATTAATTCAAAACAGTATGAACTGAACTCATGACCGTATGTGATTCATGTGACCTAAAAGAAATGCAAGAACTTGTAAACTGTGACGCACGAATGTTTAGACCCTCGTTCTTCGAATGCCGATTGCTTGAATAACTTAAAATGTTAAATTCAGGGTTGTATGGTTCCCATGAATGAGTAAGAAGCTTTTAAAGCTTGTGCTTACGAAATAAGTTATAATATGTTATATATATAATATGTTGTCACTCCTATTAACTACCGTTTATGTATCAAACGACTTGCGAATGTTCGCTCATATTCAGTCAATAGTCTATACTAATATTATAAAAAGGTAAAGTTTGTAAGTTTGTGAGTTTGTGACGTTGTAGGGGGTAATCTTTGGATCTACTGAACCGATTTATATGAAATTTGGTAAGAAGATAATTTGAGACCCTGGGACGGACAAAGGATACTTTTTATCCCGGAAATCATCCCTTAAGGGAGTGAAAATGGGGATGAAATTTGTATGAGGAATCAAGCTAGCGACAAACAAGAACGAAGCGAGGATGAATTGCTAGTATTTAAAATAAAACAATCTTTTCGAATTTAGTCACTTATTGACCATGATTGCCATAAAGCATTCAAAACTTCGGAAATCCAAGATCAAAATATATCCGAAAAGATAATTTTATTTAAAATCTCAAATATTCGGTTAATCTAAGAAAGTATTAAGTCACTAGTATGTTTTTTTTAATTAAAAATTACTCTATGAAAGGCTACGAATAAATGACTTAACATTTATTCGAAATTAAAGGTTGTCAAGCGGGTCGCATTCATTAAGAAAATTTTAAAGAATTCAAAGATGTTTTTCGTTTTGTTTTTCTTGTAAAGGATGAATAGAATATTTCATAATTTATTTTCGAAATAGTATTCAATTTGGAGGAAAAGGGTGTTTATAGAGGTTATGCTTTACATCTAG
Organism: Brenthis hecate; assembly: GCA_951806755.1. Lineage (NCBI taxonomy): Eukaryota > Metazoa > Arthropoda > Insecta > Lepidoptera > Nymphalidae > Brenthis > Brenthis hecate. Next base: position 10,218,636 of record OX638259.1, on the reverse strand, counting down.
TAAGTTTGAAGATATCTAGGAAAATAGACTAGTGAAAATGGACAGATAACAACCAAGATATCTGTACGATTACCTAAACGTGGATTGTATTGTGGAGTGGGCATTATTATCTACACTATTATAAAGAGGTAAAGTTTGTGAGCTTGTGACGTTGTAGGGGGTAATCTCTGGATCTACTGAACCGATTTAGATGAAATTTGGTAAAAAGATAGTTTGAGTCCCTGGGAAGGACATAGGATACTTTTTATTCCGGAAATCATCCCTTAAAGGGGTGAAAATGGGGATGACAGTTTGTATTGGGAAGCAAGCTAGGGACGAACCCTAGCGAAGCGAGGGTGAGTCGCTAGTTAATTAAATATAATGAGTTTATTTGAATTAAACTTTCCTTTTGAAATAATAGATTTGGATGGATTTCACTAGTGATATTTTGTTCTATCTTTGCTAACAAAGGAGTAATACGAATGAGGTGGCAACATACAATGTCTAAGTTAAAGCGAAATAAATATTAGTTAATGTATGTATGTAAGTACACTATTACAATAAACAACATCCGGGTTCAGTTAAAAAATTATAAACAAGATGATGGTAACCATGTCATATCTAACACGAAAATTAATGCAGTACTACGTCCTAACATAGTAGGGATTATAATTTATGTGTGTACCAAAGTGTAGAGAATTAATTATAGTAATTTGCATAAAAACCGTCTAAATTATTTCCGTAATAATTTAAGTTTTATAATATTACGCGATACTTTAATTTTGAACCGATTTTTATTTTATCTGTTTTAATTAATATGTTCTAAGATTCCATATGATTTTTCTTATGTACCACAGAGAAATTCATGCTCAGAACCTTCATTATCTTCATACTAAATTTTACTACTGCCTCGGTGGTGTAGTGGCTAGCAAGTACGGCTGCACACTCGGAGGTCCTGGGTTCGAGTCCCGGGTCGGGCCAAGTTTAGTTATTGAGTCTTTCTGTATAGTAAGTCTCAGTAACCGCCCGGAGTTGGGAAGTTGGCGGTGTTTCACCCCCGTGCCTCGGAGAGCACGTAAAGCCGTCGGTCCTGCGCCTTAACTCTCACTGGTCGTGTCGAGTAGTCGTCCCACCGGAGTATGAGAGTGACAGGAATAGAGAGTGCACTTGTGTCTGCGCGTACACTTGTGCACTATAATATCTCCTGCGCAGTTGGCTGGTCTCAATGAGATTGGCCGCCGTAGCCGGAATCGGCTAGGAGAACATCATCATCACTAAATTTTACTAAACACTGATTTTACTGACGGACAGACCAACAACACATTGTTCATATTATTAGTATCAATATGTTATAATGTAAGTATGAATAGCTATCGACCAAGCTATCGTCGTTTTGTGAGTCACAGCTGTCCTCAGACGTGCATCTGATAGCATTCAGTTACATCCAAGAAATGGAAACTTGCCCATTCGAACGTATTTAAGATAAGCTGGTACATTAAATTATATTTATCAAAACAACACACTTTATTTCCCTTAAAGTTAAAATGCTCTTTATTTATAGGGTAATTTTGAACTTTTTACTCCATTGTCCTTTTAGTTTACTAATATTATATCTTTTGTTAATTCGTCTTATTTTTCATATAGATTGAGGCATAATTTTATTTTAAAATGGGTTTTTGCAAACAGATTAATAGTTTTTATGAAAAATCACTCGGACTCACTTATACTTTAAATCCTGGCACTACAAAATGTGTCTTATGCAAAACATAGGTTGTGAAAATTACCTAAGGACTCGTCTGAACTGAGCAAGTTCGGGTCACTAGTAATATAATATTAGTTAAGATTCAACTGGCTATTGCAACTAACTATTGAAGCCTAAAAAGTCTTTATCTACCACAAAAATGCTTAAACATCAAATGTTATAACAAAAATTCTCTGCACAAAATATAGTAGTAAGGGTTTATTCTATTTTTTATTTATTTATGTAAAAGCAACACTCTAGAAGGCACACTAGATAACGTCCTTTAAAAACAACACAATAATTTCATCATACAAACAAATTCTTTAAAAATACATATTATTCACCCCAAATAAGATTCGAATTCATGTCCTCCAGTATAGAAATTGAACACTTCACCTAATGGTCTCAGTACGTATAAAACAAAAAATCCTTTCCCATCTCAACATTATTACGTTTATCTCCATCGAGACTGTATCATGGTATATGCATTACCGTTAGGTACATACCATCGTTTGATGATTCATTAAGCCCCTCAAGCGTGAATCTGATAGCAATCTGTTGCACTTATTATACATGCTTTATCAATTTTATTAGCGTTTTTTTAATACATACGTATATATATATATATATATAAATCTTCTATAAAAATGCCTCCTGTATTAAAGTTTTATAGGCAACTAGTACTGCCCGCGGCTCCGCACGGGTTCAGATGACCACAAACCAAATTCTTAGGTTTTACATATTAGTAAACTCTTACATTGCATTTTTGTATTTTTTATCAGAAATGCGATATTTTCTCGTGGTAAAAAATATCCTATATGTTGACCCGGATAACCAGCTGTCACCAAATTTCATCAAAATCCCTCCAGTGGTTTTTCTGTGATGCGGTAACAGACAGTCAGACTGACAAAAATTCTAAAAACTATAGATTCGGCCTCTATATCGATAATAATGACTATTTCGATAAGAATTTACACAAAATATTTAATGTACAGATTCGGCTTAGTTAGAATTTTATTATTCTATATATATACGTCGCTCAAATATTAAATAGATTTTATTAATTATATATCCATACATGTTCAATAACTATACCATAAACTATATGCAAATAATGACGTTTCTTTGATGAGTGAAAACTAACTTAAAGCAACAAACTATTTTTTTGCTGAGATTAGTTATATTAAAATCAGTTAAGTAAAAATATTGTTTCTTCTTCATTTACAGAAGAAGTTTCGTATTAAAATTCGGTTTCCATGTTGATAATAGTAAAAAAATGCTATAAGAACCAATCACGTTTTGTCTGAATAGTGGAGGGAAAAAAAGCAGTCATGAGGACTGCCGACGGAAGTGAAAACGTAAAAGGGTTTGTTTATAACAAACCGTTGTTATTTTTGAATATTCAAATTAATTGTTTGAAATTAAAACTGTTTACATTTATTTGGTTTTAACATCTATCAGCACTCTGAATGTTAGCGTTAACACGTCGATGACGGATTATGTAAATTTACTCCCCATCCAAAACTATCTGGTCATCTGGTAACCATAACACAAGCCTTGAAGCTTGCCATGGAACTAGATGGTGCTGTGTGTTAACGTCCCAACATATTTATATTTATTCATTAACTAAGTTTAACTTTCATTACACTCTCATACTAATTATTCAGTTCAACGATCTAAACAATTCTAAATTAATGCATAATAAACAACATAACAGACTATTACATTACATTTTAACACATGGCGTACTGTTACACGTATAATATCGCTAAATGATTCATTGATGCTGTCAGGCGTGAATCCGATAGCATTCCGCTTGCAGGCGCTATACCGCTATACATATGGCGAGTTATGCAAACTTATGTCAACATTTTATTTTTAGCTTTTCATACATTTTTTTATTATAATCTAACTAGCTACTTACCCATGGTTTGCTTGTTCGCTATTTAATACATACCTAACAGTCTATAAAAATAAATAAATATGTTGGGACATTAACACACAGCACCATCTAGTTCCATGGTAAACGACGAGGCTTTTGTTATGGATACCAGATGAATGATACACTACACATAAATAACTTTAAATACTTACTAAATATTATAAATATACACACCCGTGACTGGAGTACAAACATTCGTGCTCATCACACAAATGAATGCCCCCAGCGGGACTCGAACTCGCGACCGCCAACACAGCAAGTAGAGTCACTACAAACTGAGCCAAACGTGTCGTCAAGTCTATGTGTTACTCCTCCAGATTATAGTTTATCTGTGTACTTTTCATCAAAATAGGTCAGTCGTTTCAGCGCTAAGTAATAACAAACATACACACATATAAAGTTTCGGATTTATAATAATAGATGTGCGATATATCTAAAGTTTTGCTGTCCTAAAATTATAGTTTATTTCTAACTTATATTATTGTAACCTGTCCAAAAGCTCAAAAAACAGGATTTGACGTCAATTGGTTGAGAAAAATACGTCTGCTTGTATTAAATATTGATAACTAGTGTTTGTACGCGGCTTAGTTCGCATGAATTTGTTCAAATGAAAACAGCAAAAATTCGTTCCGTAAAAATGTTAAACCATTGTCAATCGTCTATTATTTCCCTTGAACACTATCCCATATGAAAAGTCTATGTGGTCCATACCCAAACTACCGATTACATAAACTAAAGCTAAAATAAAAAAAAGGTGTGTGTGTATTTATGTACGCACATAAGAAGTTATACTTATTTGGCGTGACAGAACAAAAATATCTAAAGAGTTCATCTCGTATGTCATAACTCTCTGTCTCTAAAAGGAATGCAGCTAAATTCATCATGTTGCTTTTTGGCTGTCGGTGTGCGCGCGCATCGTAATAATTTTACTCTCATATTTTTTTCCAAACGTTGCAAAAAAAGTATAACTTCAAAAATCTTCAAACCATAATTTATTGTTATATATTTGTTTTTTTTTAAATCTTAAGCAATAAAGTTAAATGAACTAAATTATATTACTTGTACGGTTATAGGAGTAGAATATGTATATATAAATCGAGACTTTGGGAGTCGGCAGATATTCCGATAACTCACGATACTTTTAAATCCATACAAATTGCAGATATTCAGCTCGGCGCTTTTCCGCATTAAACTTCACACGTAAGCTCTTAGCATTATGTTAACACAGTATTATGTAAGTAAATTTTTCGAAGAGAATTTCTAAAGTTTTATTTATGCTTTAAATTGTTTGTAGGTATATATATGTATACTATACATACATATTTTTTAACTGAGAATATAATATTTCATATAAATTATCCTAAAATTCAATTAAAAAGGCGTTTGGATTCTTACTAATATTATATATGTGAAAGTTTACATGGATGTTTGTTACTCAATTACGCCAGAACGGCTGAACGGATCTGGATGGGAATTGGCACAGAGAAAGATTATAGTCTACTTTTTATCCCGGAAAAATGTACGGTTCCCGTGGAATTGATTTGTATTTGTTTTTCTAGAGGCGACCCGAGCCTCTAGTAAAGAATATATTTTATTTTGTCGGTATACAATGAAAAACAAGAATCTATACTTATACAAAAAAATTAAGACAAAGAAATATTAGGTAAGATCACACTGTATTACATTTAGAAAGTTATGATTTAGTTAGAGCAAAAACACCAGAGTTATTTCCTCTCGAAGTATCAAGGCTATATATCTTTAGCCTTGCCGTTGACCTTTTAAGACCATAAATCCCATATTTGACTCATATATTTTAATACTGTATGCGCTTTAACAATGGTGTTACGTCATGGGAGCGGCGACCTGCCCACTGCGCAGTCGCAGTGCATCGATCGACAGTGCAGTGTTATGTGCTTGACACAATACTATGGATTGCCGGCGATACGGCGATATGTCCTCATCTATCTAGTTAGGTTTCTGAGGTAATATGTCAAATTATTATTAATTTTGGAGGTTTTAACCAAGGATTTTATGTATTCGTCTTAATAATTCATAATGTATATTATTAAAATATTTATTGTGAAAAAGCTCAGTTGAGTGACAACAGAGATAGCTTTTCATGTCTGAACCACTTTAATCGCCCGCCGTCGCTTTTCTTAGGTCTTCACTATATCCTGTTATTTTATTTTTGACTCGTTAGTCATTATTTTGACTGACTTTCAGAAAAGACGGATGCACTAAATTCGGATGTACGTGATTTAAAAAAAATAAATCTAATGGTAAAATAATGATTTTTAACTGAAATCGGTTAACCTTTTTAGTTAAGAAGTAATTATTTGTAGTATACTTCGCGAACATAAAAAATATAATTCCATGAAAATTTATATTTAATTACTGATATATAAATAGCTTAAGCATTCTTTCGTTCTCCGGCCCTTAACTATACCAAAAAACTAAAGATCCATTGCTTTTATAATGTTATAATGTATTTTCCATATATATTAAACTCATATAAGAAACTTAGTAAGCTCTACAAAATTTAAAAATCCCTTACCGTAGCAAAACTTACTATTTGAGAAATATCAGCAGCACCTATTAAATAACGAAATATACAATATATCGTATAATGTTATACTGTCGTTATATATAAAAACGCACGCTAAGCTCATTTAATGGCCTCCAGCATCCGGCGCGGCGCACGTCCGCTATCACATAATACACTTTGCGCTCTGACGCGAGCTGGGAACTGACGCGAAATAAATATATATTATAGATCTTAGAAACCAAGAAGAATTTTAAAATGTATGGAATATCATTAATTTAAAAGCTATTTTTTACATCGCTATATATAATTTTTCAGATCGGTATACAGTAACTAATTTAGATACTTATATTAAAATATAAAGGAGATTCAATATGCTTATATGAAAATAAACTGAAATAGAAATTTTATGATGAGGTCAACATTGCTTTAGTAAGTTACGAAAAATATATATATATAGTATTTTTAACATAGATTGTACGCTCTAAGTATATACGAATCTGAATAATAAAACTCAAAAAAACAAACATATATTAAAAACTTATGACGGAACCCGAAATTATGAGAAATCTGTATTTCTAAAGCAAAACTCGTTTTATTTTGTACCACACTTATCTTAGTTTACAGCAATACGTGACTCCTCGCGCTTCTGTTAGACCCAGCTTTCAAACTGTGGAAATACTTCACAGAATTCTCTTTACAATGTTAACTAAAATCCAACATCGCTATATACAATTAATATAAATGTACATACGTTCATTAAAATTTAACCAGTCATTTTTTTTTATGATTTTAAATTTCTAGACGTAAAACCTCGTTATCAGGCGTCTACGCCAGCGTTAGTTCATTAACACGAGCTTAAAAACTTATAGTGACAGTTGCCAGTGAATGGATATGAAAAGTCATACGATTTACTCATTTTTAAAAGCGTATTTAGATGAAAAAATTTTTTTTTTTTTAATATTATAATGTTGAGACCATTTTAGTCTATTGACATTTCTAGTAGCAGATTATATGAATGCGACACAAAACATGCCTTTTAAGTTATTATATATTTTTTAAATTAAAACCAAATGAAGTATAACTTAATGATGTTTAAAATCAAGTAAAAATTTGCATCAAAATTCGTCTAGACTTAAAATCTTATAATTTAGAAACAGATTTTATACTTTGCATTAATAATACTTTATAGATAAAAGTAAGAACGGCAACTCTGCTGATTTTCATCGCGAACTCATTTCGAATTACGTCGCGTTTGCTATTTCTATGCTTTATAATTTGAATCTTTGTGGGTTTGGAGTATTCTTGATTTAATTTTAAGTATATTAGCGTAGGTTAGCAATTTTGAATGAAAATATTTAAAATATCTAACAAAAATTGTGTAACATAAAAGTTTTGCTTTATTTTCCGAAGCGGCTAACAAAATACAGTATTAAAAACTACTTACATCGTTATCAAAAAGAGATTTGCCATTCTGTCCCGTTTTTTCAAACAACGAACTACTCGTTCTGCTATAATGGCAAAGTTCCGAACTCTCGTAAAATTTTATTAAAACTTGTACCGTGTTTAAAAACCCGATATTCGTTTGACATGCGAGCTTAATTGAGTTACAGCTTTCGATATTAATTTCATTTTAGCACTTTGGCCATATTTTTGTATTTGTAGATGTTAATAAAGTAATAGGTAAAGTATAATATATTATACTTATAGAGCCTCAGCTTTTGAAATTTGTACTATTTGAGCTTTATCATTATTGGACTACGATATACACCATTATATATATATATATATATATATATATATATATATATATATATATATATATATATAAAAAACGTTGTTATTCTACAAGTTCTCGTACTTATTTAACAACCATTACATAAATATCTTAAGATATTTTAAAAATAGTTATAATATCTTCACTTTTTCGCCTCATAAATAAAAACATTTATTTATTGTAATCGTAAATACAATGTTTTCTCATAAACATTTTTACAAAAACTGGTTCAAAGAACAGACTTTTGACAAACTACAATGTATGAGATGGAATATTGATCCTTTATTTTTATTTTATTATTTATTGAATAAATTTATTTATTGAATAAGGCTTACCAACTAGAGTACATACACAAACTTAATTACTAAAATAACGTTAACCAATTTCTTTTTTGTATATTACTCTAAATTAAAGGCATGCGCAACATTTTATAACTAGGTAATAAGTAGGTATACATTTTTAAAGATTATTTTTTTATTATTAATTTTAATTAATATATTTTAAAAGTAACTCCATATCAGATCAGCTCGATTGTGTTAAATTATTATAATATCATATCCGAATACAATTTTAAGTAATGTGATAGTTAAATATAAAATTACTTCCAAGGTTTTATTACATATCTATAATCATATTATAAAGAGATAGAGTTTGTTCGTTTGAACTCCAGTTAAAGAAAATCTTTTTGCATTAGATAGCCCGTTTATTCAGGAAGGCTATAGGCTACATATAAAATATAGTCTATCTATTCCATACTAACCGTTAAAACGTACCTAGTGACGAACCCGAGCGAAGCGTGGGTTAGTCGTTGGTCTAGTTTTAAGTGGAGCTTATAAAATCTTGATAAAAACTCTCCCGTGACCATGGATGCTGTAAAGCATTCGCAACGTCGGGAACTTAAAACCAAAATAAATCCGCGAAATAATCCGAAAAGATAGTTTTATTTAAAAATGTATCGTGATAGCTTAGATACAGATACACACCTATATCGTCATTCTAAATAACAAATAGATACAATTTCGTGTTTTTATAACAATTTCATTTATTATCGTGAAAAACTTTACCGCTGAATAAGATATCTCAGATGGTATCAAAATTACTATCGTATTTGGGGAGAGTATTGCAAGTGTTTAGGTGTTTTAATATGGTTTAATGACCATTTTACGCCACACAGACGAGGTCGCAAACTCTCGCTAGTGTCAATTGAAACTTTGGTAGAGACTGTTCGTGTAACTTTTGTATTGTATAGCTTACACAGTAACTTAAAATTATGTTGTTCCATTGTTTGATACTGAATACGAGATTAAGAAGAGCTAAAGCTTTCAATAACAGAACTAAAATAGATAAAGATTTCATCCCGTATGTCACAACTCTCTGTTTGTAAAAGGAATGCGACTAATTTCATCATGTCGCTTCGAGCTAACTTTATCATGTCGCTTTTTGGCTGTCGGTGTGCGCGCGCATCGTAAAATGTGACTCTCATAATCATTTCCAAACGTGCCAAAAGAAGTATAACTCTTATTTTACAATATTTAAAATAGGTCAATATCTTTTCTTCAGATTTGAAACAAAAAAAATCTAACCTTTCCAGTGAAATCCATATTAATGGTTCTGCGGTTGGTTATTTGGTAGAAGTTTAAATTGGGTGGCGAATTTATGTGCTTGTTTACTTGCTACGGAGTTACCGCCGTTGTTACGATGATTCTGTGTAACTTGCGCTCTACTTTGTTTTTAAACTCTATGTTTGTTGGAGTCAAATATTTGCCAGTTATAACATTTGTTTACATAAGACCTAAGCAATTACAATGACCGATATGATGTTTAGGTCTTACTGGAAACGATGCTGTGGGTACCAAATATAAAAGTAAAGTCAATAAATTAAAGTTAGAGAGACAGACTTATAAAACATAATAGCTGATTCTGGGTTTGCCCGTGACCACAGTGCTGCAACCCAATCGAAAGTCGGGAAAAAGGTATTTTGCCACTTAATAATTGCTGATTTGTAAATGAACACATACGAGTATTGGAAGCTATTATCGTGGATTACAAATATACCTACGTTACGTTTTTAATTTAAACTATAAGTCCTTTTTTACCTATTTTTTTTTTGCCATTGAGTTCAAAAAACAATCATTTCATTCTTAGGTCATCTTTGGTTTCTTTTCGGTTATTTTTTTTATAAAATCTACTAAAAAAACTATTAAAAATTAAAAAAAAATGATATACTCGAATTGTGCTTCTTCTCCATGAAGTCGACTAAAAATAATATGCATTGGTCAAATCCATACAAACTTAAATAGACACAAATCCTAGCAAATATTTTTATCTTCTATATACCATCATACTCGTATAATAAAATTCTAACTGAGTTGAATCTGTACATTAAATATTTTTTGGAAAATCGTATTGAAATAGTCATTATTATCGATACGGAGGCCAAATCTAAAGATTTTAGAATTTTTGTCTGTCTTTCTGTCTGGGAACGCATTACGAGAAAACCATGGGGCATATTTTGATAAAATTTGTTATGATGATAGCTGATTGTCTGGGTCAATATAGAATACTTTTTGGTGCTGTAAAATATCTCATCTCTAAGAAATCTAAGTATACTAATTGTTAAAATGTACCTAGAAACGAACCCGAGCGGAGTTGTAATATAAAAAAATTCAAAATCAAATTCATTAAATACACCTTATTTTGTATTGAGTAATAAGAATTTAATTTAGGTACAACTTTAGGCCAGTTTAAATTGAAATATATAAAGTACTAGCATTACCGCGGCTAAGCCCGCGTTCAGATGATCAAAAACCAAATTCTTAAGTTTTACATATTGGTATATTATATTTTTACATTGCAGTTTTTGCATTTTTTCTCAGAAATAAGATATTTTCCCGCGGTAAAAGTATCCTATATGTTGACCCGGATAACCAGCTATTACCATGCCAAATTTCATCAAAATCCCTCAGTGGTTTTTCTGTGATGCGGTAACAGACAGACAGACAAACAAAAAAATCTAAAAACTATAGATTCGGCCTCTATATCGATAATAATGTTTATTTCAATAAGATTTTCCAAAAAATATTTAATTTACAGATTCGGCTTCGTTACAATTTTATTATATGTATAGATAAGTCAAAACGCTATGCTTATCTCATAATACTATATCCAAAATGCATATATTTCAATTAGTACATTCATTCTACCATAAAATATTTTAATTAAACAGAGCTAAAGAATGAAATATTTCAAAACTCATCTCGTAAATTACAGCTTTAACTTCCAATGGCAAAGTTTAATATCAACATAACGAAGTGCAGCCGCGAATGCACTGAAATGAAAATCTAATATGAACGCAATCACGCTGTAGAATGGCCCGGAAGCAAACACTGTAACGTGTTGGTACAGTTCGATTCAGGCATCACTGAATTTAAAAAATTTATATTCATCTAATATAAAAAGAACTACTTGTCGTAAACAAATCTAGTGAACAGCCTTCGTTTCGCATTTTACAATCCATACCACATATTTATATATATATATATATATATATATATATATATATATATATATATATATATATATATATATATATATAGAGTTAATATGTAGTATACTTTTTACTTAATATTATAAATGCAAATGACATCTAAGACACACACGACCGAAGCGAGGGTAAATCATTAGTAAACATGATGACATGAATACAGTACACAAAAATATCTTAAAAATTTTAGTGTGAAAATTTCCAACACCTGCTTATTTATTTCTAATATCTAAACTAATATTATAAAGAGGTAAAGTTTGTGAGTTTGTGATTTTGTGAGTATGTGACGTTGTAGGGGGTAATCTCTGGATCTACTGAACTGATTTATATGAGGTAAGAAGATAGTTTGAGACCCTGGGAAGGACATAGGCTACTTTTTATCCCAGAAATCATACCGTAAGGGGGTAAAAATGGGGATGAAACTTTGTATTGGGAAGTAAGCTAGGGACGAACCCGACTGATGCGAGGGTGAGTCGCTAGTAGTATAATAAAATAATTGTATATTTTACTTATTAAAAATCTACAGCTTTACTGAAATCTATACATTTAATAGAATTCTGAGTCGAATCAGTATATTAGATATTTTTTGGATATTATTATCGATACAGAGGCCGAATCTTTAGTTTTTAGAATTTTTGTTTGTTATTCTGTCTGTCTGGTAACGCATCACAAGAAAACCACTGGGCAGATTTTGATGAGGTAAGATGATAGCTGATTATCCGGGTCAACATATAGGATACTTTTTACTGCGGTAAAATATCTCATTTCTGAGAAATCTATACTAAACGTTAAAACTTAAGATACTAAAAAGTAAAATATTTACAGCAAAACTTTCCATAATGAATCACTATTTCTAACGGAATATTAAAGAATATTGTATAGAATTATTAAATGTACGTTAAAAGTCGCCGGCATAGACGTTTTTATCACGTTAATCTTAAGACTAAGCAGCTTCTTGACGACACGGACGCGAAGCAAAGAAGCTTTAAAAGGACTTAAGCCTTTTGAGCTAGAGTCTGGTACGAGTACGTACAGTGTATATGAGCGACACTGATTAGTTATAGCGTAGTGTTAGTACATAAATAATATAGCACATACGCTAATATATAGTAAATACATAAAAAAATAATTATCGAGAGTGTTCTTTAGATAGTTCCTCATACGAAATTTTAACCCCTGTTTCAAACCTTTCAAGTTTTAAATTCGCAAAAATAGTCTATCTCCTTTTCCAAGGTCCCATCTATCTCTACACCAAAATTCATCAAAATTGGTTGTGGTTTTGACGTAAAAATGTAACAGTCAGACAGACAGAGTTACTTTCGCATTCAAAATAATAATAATATAATAATAAAAATATATAGTTTGTAAGTCTGTATAATTGCTCCGCACATAAGGGTCGTAGCATGATGTGTCTATAATTTTCTTCAATAAATAGGCTATTAAATTCATTTAATAGGTAGGACTGGTTGTTTCAGAGATTAGCGCGATCTAACAAACAAAAATACTCTCTAGTTACATTATATAGAAAATTATATACCTATCTATATTTTTTTATATTTTAATTCTTATTACAATAGTACTGCATTTTTTATGCATTAATAGTATTTAGATATTGAGGTAATATAAAGAATGAAAGCGGCAGCGGTACCTTTTTATACCCTTGAAAATATTATTATTTGTCTATAGCTACTGGACTAACAAAGCATACACACGGAACAGAAATTACGAAAAACATCGTAAATTGATGCACTCTAGTACTAAATTTAGGTTATCCATTTACGTACACACGCCTGTAACGATGATATGTACGCCTGTGTTAGCTCATGCTAGTGCAGCATTTTAGAAATTCTATCTCTCATTTGTTGAAAACAAGCCATCAATATACTCGACGGGTTTATTGATCTATTTTTAGAAAAGAAATTCACCCCTTTGAATAAGAAAGAAATATACTTGGTGCAAGGGACGTTTCACTTTGCATCTCGTTTATTATGCTACGTGTTAATGGGTTTTTGTACTTGACTTGAATATATTAATACTAGCGACTTACACTGGCTCCGCTCGGGTGTATTCCAGTAGTATCCATTATATAATAGTTTTTTTTTTATTTGAGTAAGTCTAACACCGACAGACATACGTCCGTGCCTTTTTTTGAGCATTTTTATATTTTGTTGTTATGTTTTTTTTAATTTGAGATGGATTCGTGCGTGTATAATTTTAGAATCAAAAGATTTTGCGAACAAAAAAGAAAAGCTGAACAAAACTATGGGGTCGGGTGGACTTTAAGAGTCCACCCAAGTGAGGTTAGTGTATTGTATGCGAGGTTAATAAAAGAAGAAATGACTTTAAGAGTCATGGGTTGAGCTTGATGGTTTTTCTTCTGCTTGCGGTGTGCTGCTTGCCTGGTAGGTGAAGTTTGCCAGGATCTTTATCGCCTCGTTGTCTTTATGAAGGCAGTGGTAGCTCAGTGGTAACGCGCTCGCTTGGGAAACCGAGTGAAGCGGGTTCAAATCCCGGGTCTCGCACCTCTGATATCTTCATGTGCGAATCATTTCCAACATGATTACCACTTGTCTTAACGGTGAAGGAAAACATCGTGAGGAAACCTGCATGTCTGAGAGAACCTAACAAGTTTTCGAAAGACATGTGAAGTCCGCCTACCCGCACTTGGTCAGCGTGGTGGACTATGGCCTGATCCCCCTCGTACTGAAGGGAGGCCCGTGCCCAGCAGTGGGACGTTAAAAAAGGGCTGTATACAATGTCTATGAGAGATTGCCATTTTTAGATTGTAGTCTATGACGGCCCTGGGTGTTGCTTCGTTCGTCCGCCGGATAAATCTGCCAGTGGAGTCTTCCTCGGCGTCAGAGTAGTAGGTACATCCTATCGTGTTTCTAGAGATGGCTACTATGGCAATATTTTATCTGTATTAAAGTAAATAACGTCAAAACTAAATATAGAAATTAAATGTCTAAAGTACGCAGTATCCCTAACGATACATTTATTTTATCGTCTCTCGCACTGAACACATGAACTCTTCTTCATAATAGTTTACTTTATCATTTTCTTTCCGCGATGTAATTAATTGTCTAAGTGATTTATTTATACATACATACGTATAATAAAATTCTGAATCGAATCTGTTCATTAAATATTTTTCGGTAAATTTTCTTGAAATAATCATTATTATCGATATAGAGGCCGATCTATAGTTTTTAGAATTTTTGTCTATTTGTCTGTCTGGAAACGCATCACGAAAAACCACTGGACAGATTTTGATAAAATTTGGTATAATGAAAGCTGGATACCCGGATCAAAATATAGGATACTTTTTATTGTGGGAAAATATCTCATCTCTGAGAAATCTATACTAAACATTAAAACGTAACCAAGGACAAACGAAAGGTGTTGCTAGTAAACTACAAAAAGCCTAAAGTAAAATACTATGTTTATTATCTATGTTTTTCCGCCTTTCTCATTTAAAAAAAAAGCGAAATTAATTTTAAAAGAATTTATATATTAGTCTAATTTATCATATTATAGTAATATTTAATGAGCAATTCTTGTATATTTTATTTCGTGTAACTCGGAAACGGCTCTAACGTTTTAAATCAATTTTTTAACCGATTTCTAAAAAGGGGGAAGTTCTATGTTCGTCTGTATGTATGTTTTTTTTGTATGTCTGTATGTCCTTTCTGAAAAACAATGCCATTTTTATATCTTATCCTAAAAATCATTAAAAATCGACGAAGCGAAGCTCGTTCGCCCAATTGCAATTGTTAAGAGACAAGGTACAGAACGAAATAGCTTTCCATTCATTAAACATAGAAAATTTTCTAGTCTTAGAAAATTTAATTTCAGTTAATTCACATACATTTATTGAATTCTAAGATAGCTCTAAAGGAGAAAGTATGAAACATTATGGCGCTTAGGCTTTTCTAAGTAATTTTATAGCAAATTTTCTACAGACCGCTACTGTTTACACAAGGGACGTAAGCTTCGTGAATTCTAAATGCACTTTCTCTAAGTAACAACAGTATGTTAAATGCACTTATATATATATATATATATATATATATATATATATATATATATATATATATATATATATATATATATATAATGCGACTAAGGAAACTAAAATAAATGCAATAGAACTAGTATACCTCATTTTGGTATTTTGATAAAAAACCAAGGCTGGTTCCTCTTTGCTCGATAAACAATTTGTAATACAAGAATCACATCGATCCGTTTCCATGTGAAAGGACAAACTAATAATTTATTTTAAGGCACTTTCTTGACTACCCTTTGGAGTGGAAATTATAACAATTACTTTTAAAGTATACATTTAATACATAATATAATATGCTAGTCCATACTAATACTATAAATGTGAAAGTGTGTTTGTTTGTTTGTTTGTTTGTTTGTTTGTTTGTTTGTTTGTTTGTTTGTTTGTTTGTCCTTCTTTCACGCCGAAACGGAGAGACGGATTGGCGTGATTTTTTGTGTGGAGATAGTTGGATGGCTGGAGAGTGACATAGGCTACTTTTTATCGCGTGAGATTATCAATCCCCACGGGAAAACACGTTATAATACAAACCAAAAAAAAAAAATTATGATCAGAATTACTTGAAGTTTGGTATTAATATTCTTTATTAAAATTAAATAAATTCGTCATTTAGCATTTTTCGAAATTCATTATATAAGGGGGTAAAATAAGGGATGAAAGTTTGTATGAAACTACCTTATTTAGATATTTTTGTAGTTTTAGCACGGGCGAAGTAAGTACATAAGAATACATAACCTATGTAATGCATATAATATAATGTACTCGTACACATACGTACTTTTAACAATTTGCTTCAATAATCAAATTATAAGCAAATAATAATAGCAAATTATAAGGATCGTTTTTTGACTACGTAACCCTTAAAATGGGTAACCTCGAATAAAGGAAATAGTACACTTTGTGGCAAATCATATTCGTACATTAAAAAAGAAATCCTATGTGTATCACGACATATGTGCATCCGTGTTAAAATTCAAGCAGATGTTCTGTTCACGAGCTGTTTCTATGCAAACTAGGGACATAAAAGCGGTACGCTTCCATAGGTAGTCTAAAACCACCAGATATCCTGTTTTTTCAGGGAGTTTCATACATTTTGCGCTAATTAAAAGTTTTTTTTAATAGACGTTGACAATTCTATTGCTAGTAGACGAAGAATACGTTAAGACCATGGGACCTTTTAGTATTTAGTAATAAATCTTATATAAATCGATCGCCGTTCGTCAGTCTCGCTAAAACTCAAAAACGGCTGGACCGATTTGAATAATTCTTTTTTGATTTGGGAGTTTATCAGGGGTGGTTTAAGTATAAAAAATAGAGTTAACCAAAAAAGCAGGTGGAAAATCGAAAGGTCGGAAATGTTTATTTTGTAGCTACGTATGTATAATGTATAATACATAGTCTATCCATACTAACCGTTAAAACGTATCTCGCTAGTTCGTTATAAAATAAAATATTTGTAGGAAATGCTTATATTAAATATATAAATTTTATGCTAAATATATTTTAATTATCAAGTATCAACAAAATTTGCATATAAAAAAATCGTATGACTTTCCTGAAAACGGAATATTTCGAATACAGACGTGCTCCGTGTTAAAATTCAGACGGATGCACGAATGCGTCCTTTTACGAGCTGTTTCTATGCAAACTGACATAAAAGGCAGGTTTACACGCTCTAGGAACGACATTTCTTGAAATAATTTTACTTGATGTTGTTCTACGACTGGTTTGATATTAAACATAGTTTAGTATATATATATATATATATATATATATATTTCTTATTTTATATCGTATATAATAGAGAGAATTATTGAATTTAAATTAAAATATGTATTTAAAAACGGATATTTGAAAGAATGAATTTTTGTTTTAACAATTTCCAACGGTTCGGTGAAATAAGTAACTTCTAAACATATGTAGCAGTATATACATATTAAGTACATGTGGTATATTTGACACTACCTTCTATAACGGAAGTTGGGAGTTCGATTATCACTTCAGTCTAAATAAATTGGTACTTGATCATACATAATTTATAATTGTCGAGTCCATTCCTATATTTTCTTTGTTTATTGTGCAAAACAAAGTGTAGGAAGTTAGAAGTTATAAAGTATAGAAGCTCGTGTATATGTTTTATGTATGTTGTTTTTATGAGTAAATCACTAAACGAATTTGATTGAAAGAAATCAAGCAAGCAAGAAAAAGCTGGCATACGCTCGCATTACATAATATAAACATTTTTGTAGAGGTGAGAACTAACAATGACTTGCTTGATGAACAGTTTCTATTTGGTCAGATGACGTTATAATGCTGTCATGTTTAGAATTCATAATCTGATTGAAGATTTTAGAAATATCAGAATTATACAAAGTAATTGCAAACGCTGTTTTATGTATATTATACGAGTACTAGCGATGACGCGGATTTTGTTCATAATTTAATGGGTTTTCATATATATTTTTTTCAATAAAAGTAGCCTAAGTTATTTTTTATAACATCAGCTATCTGCCAATGAAAGTACCGTCAAATTAGGTCCTGTCGTTTCGAAGATTAGCCGGAAAAAACAGACATACAGACAGACATACAGAAATGAAAAAAAAAATCTTATTTGTAAGGCACCTTACATATACTTTTATATGAATTTAGTAAAAAGCTGTTATTTTGACATTACAAACATCCATTTCAATGTTAGATTACAATAATTATACTTATTTATTTATGAATTCGTACAAAAATGTTTTACAATTTCGTTATGCTACGTTATATATTTTAACAGGGACATATTTGCATATGTTTTAAAGTGAAATATCTGTAAATTTAATTTTTACGTTTAACGTAATATAATACCTAATTGAAGTTAAAAATTAAAAAGCTCTGTAAAAATTTACCATTAATAATGAATTAAGTATATTTAAATATATATTTGAAAAAAAAAAACGATTGCATGTATCACACCATTAATTCTAAAAAACTTCTGTTTTATTAGGGTTGTAAACACTAAAACAAGTTAATCGTGTTCAGCCGACCCTCTCTTATATCAGTCACGCCCTTGTAGTTTTTATGTTATTTTGTACACTGCAATAAACAGTTCTGGGGGGTTTGCAATATATCGAAACAGAGAAAACAAACAAATTTAAATATAAACGAAAAAAAATTGTAACAGTGTACATGAAGAATTAATACGACCAATCCACTTACTATTTTAAACTAGCGATATACCCTTGCTTCGCTCGTGTTCGTCCCTAGATACGTATTAACGGCTAGTATAGATTTCCCAGACATGAGATATTATCAATATCATCATGCCAAATTTCATCAAAATCTTTCCAGTAGTTTTCTCGTGATGCGTTCCCACTTCCCAGACAGACAAACAGACAGACAGACAAAAATCTAAAAACTAAAAGTTCAAATTGACTTTTAAATATTATTACGAATCTTTTGTATGGGACTATAGAAAAGTGTTGGTTTTAGACATTTTCAAGCAATTTTTCAAATTTTTCTCTCCGTAAGAACCATCGTCGTACTTCAAGGAATATTCTAAGAAAAGAATTAGCGAAATCGGATCAGCTGCTCTCGAGACTTGCGCTTACAAACACATTCAACGATTCATTATATTATAAATAGATGAGTAATTCTTGTATATTAAACATATTGTATATATACATATTGTACATATCAGCGTGACTCGGAAACGGCTTTAGAGCCGTTTCATCCTTAGGGATTTGAATCAAATTTTATATTTAGATAAGGTTTTGCTTTTTAACTTTATCTAATCTATAAGTGTCTTTTCTGAAAAGAAAAACTCAATTTTTATATCCTTCCGAATAACGCCAAGTGTAGTTCGGTCGGCCAGTTGCTATAATTAATATGACCAATGTTGGCCCAGTGATCGAAATTCCAACATAATCATTTTTTTTTAATTTATAACACTAAAGTTCTTCAATAGATACTAAACAAAAAAAAAAAGAAAATCGGTTGTCAAACAGAGGGGAAAAGTATCGAACTGTTTTGTCTTAACCCATTTATATATATATACTTACGTGAATAAAAATGATTTTCTAATAATAAATAATTAATCTAATGTAAATCATAAATAAGTCTTAAATAATATAATTGAGAAAGTGTGATTGATGGTTTACTCTTTTTTACGCACGTGACTTGACTTTTTGCATAGTAATACTCGTAGGCTACTGTATAATCTGATACGTGATGTGGTGGGCAAAATTATAATAGGCATATATTTTATACTAGCAGTACCCGCGGCTTCGCTCGCGCTAAAACTACAAAAAACTCTAAAATGGTAGGTTTCATACAAATTTTCATCCGCTATTTTACCCCCTTATGGGATGAATTTTGAAAAATGCTAAAACAAGTATTTAATTTATTAAATTTTATTAAATAAATAAAGTATTGACGTACATTTATACCAAGTTTCAAGTAATTATGATTATAAATATTTATTTAGATTGTATTATAACGTGTTTTCCCGCGGAAAAGAGATAATCTCCCGCGGTAAAAAGTAGCCTATGTCATTCTCAAGTCCTCCATCTATCTCCACACCAAAATCACGCCAATCCGCCAAGGCGTTTCAACCTGAAAGAAAGACAAATAAACAAATACACTTTCACATTTATATATAATATTAGTATGGATATGGATGTTAAAAAATAATTTGGGTAAGTCGATTATACAATATCGGTATAAAGCTTTCATCGGTATTTTACCGTATACTTTGTTAGATCAGCTCATATAAATAGCAATTATTTGTCATAAATAGATTTTTCTTGCAAATCACTAACGACTCGCTCTCGCTCCGCTCGGATTCGTCCCTAGTTACATTTTAACGTTTAGCATAGATTTTTCAGAGATAAATATTTTCCCGCAGTAAAAAGGATCCTATATATTGACCCGGATAACCAGCTATCATCATACCAAATTTCATCAAAATCTGTCCAGTGGTTTTCTTGTGATGTGTTTCAGATACAGTCAAAAATTATAAAAATTATAAATTCGATCTCTGTAGGTATCGATAATAATATCTACTTCAATAAGATTTTTCAAAAAATGTTTAATATACAGTTTCGACTCAGTTAGAATTTTATTATATGTATAGATACAACGTTGCGAGCCGATATTTAACGGATGCGTTCATTTATTGATTTATCGTCATATATTTCGATTTTTGTTCAAAGTATGCTATGGTATTAGTTAACTTACAATATATTTAAGAAAAATAACACAGCAACATGTGATTAAGAACATAGTAGCCTTACTTGATGTTCAGAAAAGACACCTGAAAAAATGCAAAATAAAGACTTCTAGTAGGGGAGCGTTAGCAAAAAGACGCAAGCAGTAGAGAAGAGTACTTCAGCAGAAGGTCTGGGCTTTTGAAGACGACAAAAGGCACAATCTTGACGATAAACGCAGAGAAATTGAAAAATAAACTATCCTTCCAAATAACTTATCATTATCAAAACGGTATCCTTACTAACGGAAGTTATTAAAAAAAAAATAGACTTATTACAAGCACTTTTGAATCGTCAATTTAATTTAAAGAGCGCCAGTGTAGTCAGTCCGTTAGGAAGCTACCACCGGCTCAGAAACTCTGCTGAGAACAACCGGCGAGAAATCCAACATTATATTAGTGTTACTTGAACTGTTTAAGTAATTGGTAATAAAAAAATCCGTTTCAAATCAAACCACACTTAATTAAGCACAGAGAAATTCTAATAAAATATACAAGTAATAGGTACGTTTGTTATAGTTTGCATGGAAGCAGTGTGTCGTAAAATAGTTTAGTCTACGTTTTTATGGTTTTGTACAGACGTAGGCGTTTTAGATAATTTAATATAATATTTATTTACAATACGCTCAACATTTTTATTGTAATGATAGAAATAAAAATCGACTGCTACTGCGACTACAAAACTCGTTTATTATATCTGAATGGAATTTGTATGTTATTTTACTGAAATAAATTACACATTATATATTACACTAGCATTTCCCGTGGCTTTGCCCGCGTTCAGATACGATTTATACTAAGCGTTAAACGCAACTAGGGTCGAACCCGAGTGGAGCGAGTGTGAGTCGCTAGTATAATATATACAAGTATAATGCCTATTCTGTCATAACTATGTAGCATCCTACAAAATCGAACCACGTACGGTTAATTACGGTACATGTTCAACTTTTTTGTCAACGGTACAGCCGTAAAATTCAAATTGTACCTATTAACACCGAGATTGGTCGTAAAGTGGGGACGCTAATTTGTCCTACAAACCAAGCTGAGTTGGCCAACTCACGTTAAGACAAGATAATGTTTTATGGCTTCGTCTGCCTTTTAAACTTTGAATTATATTATCACGGTACTAAAAAACTGTGTGATGTTATGGCATTTGCTAACTTGTTATCTGCAATGCAAAATAATTTTCATTTTAATATCTATACGTTTTCTTTTATTTAAGGACGCACCCTGTGATCCCTTTCTGTATTGTTATTACTAAAACTTTAATTATGTAATTATATATAGTATGTGGGATTTAAGAATTTATTCTATAAATCGTACACTTTAGAAACACAATTACTTGTAGTTTTCTCGATAGAAAAAAAAACAAAATGATCTCTTAAAAACAAAATATACCTTTAGTGTGGCGTAAATAATTCAAGGAAGTTTATTAGTTTTTTTAATAATAATAAAACTATACGTTTTCTATAACGTATACACTTAACATTTTCAAAATGTGTATTTGTTTTAATAATACGAAGGAAATACCTACATTCACACGCGCTCCGTCCATCCTAACACTATAAGTACTAATAATATAAATACTTGATATAAGAGTTGATAATTCTTAATAATAATCCAGTAATAATATATTTAGTTTATACTAGCTACTACGACTGTGGTCATGAATTCGATTCCGACCTCCATCAAATATCTATAGCGATACAAATGTGTACCGATATATATGTAGATATATATAAACCTAAGATTTTATATGCGCATTTCGCTAACTTTTTTGGTGATTTAGAAGCCATTGGAAGGTTGCTCTGTAACTACGAAAAAATCTATATTAATATTGTCTACAATAAACTTACTTTAAAGGTTTAATATAATTTAAAATATTACGTCTTTAATAGGTTTAATAAATAATGAACAGTACCTACATATTGGACGTTAGCTAAACTTTAAGATATTTAAATAAAAATAACTATATTCACGCAACTTATCCTAAATGTTATACAAAGTTTAGTTTAATGAGAACAAAAAAGTAAAAAGACCCTGAAAAAAAATACTTCAATGTTTTTTTTATACATATATGAGTATACTAGCGGTTCACCTTCGCTTCACTCGTGTTCGCCTCTAGAAAAACGAAAACAAATCTATCCCATGGGAACCGGATATTTTTCCGGGATAAAAAGTAGCCGTTTGTTACTCTGACGTATAAGCTATAATATTGTTAAATTCCATTAAAATCCATTCAGTAGTCTGTAGTTTCGACGTGAAAGAGTACAAACAAACATCCAAACATCTTCACTATATGCATTTATAATATTAACAGCCTCAGGATGTTCGATATATAAACTAGCATTGCCCGCGGCTCCGTCCGCGTTCAGATGACCAAAAACTAAATTCTTAGGTTTTACATATGAGTATACTCTTACATTGCAATTTTTGAATTTTTTCTCAAAAATGAGATAATTTCCCGCGGTAAAAAGTATCCTTTATGTTGACCCGGATAACCAGCTATCATCATACCAAATTTCATCAAAATCCCTCCAGTGGTTTGTCTGTGATGCGGTAATGGACAGACAGACAAAAATTCTAAAAACTATAGATTCGGCCTCTGTATCGAAATAAATAAAAAATAATAATGGTCATTTCAATAAGATTTTCCAAAAAATATTTAATGTACAGGTTCGGCTCAGTTACAATTTTATTATATGTATATATTATACGTACTTATTACAAAGGTACGCACCTCAAAAATTATTTTTATTCAAATTATGAACATCTTGACCTTGGCTGAGTCAAGACGCAGGACACCGCAGTCAGAGCGACCTCCACTAGATATCACTCTGAAGTGAACGTAACGCTTGCGCGATGCAGCCTACTAGTGCCGCCATCTAGTGGACACACATTGGACTTCTATTATTGCAACATTTTTCTCATCTATACATATAATAAAATTGTAACTAAGCCGAATCTGTACATTAAATATTTTTTGGAAAATCTTATTGAAATAAACATTATTATCGATACAAAGGCCGAATCTATAATTTTTGGAGTTTTTGTTGAATTTAAATAAATAAATATGTTGGGACATTAACACACAGCACCATCTAGTTCCATGGTAAGCTACGAGACTTGTGTTATGGATACCAGATAGTTGATACACTATACATATATGTATAACTTTTTTTAATGCATACATATTATAAATATAAACACCCATGACTGGAGTGCAAGCATTCGTGCTCATCACACAAATGTATGCCCCCCAGCGGCACTCGAACCCGCGACCGCTAACGCAGCAAGTAGGGCCACTATAAACTGAGCCAAACGCGTCGTCTACTATAATATTACCAACGATATATTTTTTCGTGTAGGTAACGACGAAGCCATATGGCTAACGTTTACGTTCAGTGCTCAGTTACTCGTGATCACATTCAGACAGTCTTTATTACTCTTCGCATTTCGTAGCACCTGTCTGAGGCTTCGACACTCGGCTCGCTTGATTTTAATACTCGATACAAAGGAATATTCTAAGATCCTTTGAAGGTATAATATACATTAATATTTATGAAATTTTGTTTCTTTATTTGCAGAGTCGAAGACGAGGCGTCTTCACCTGTAAACAAAGTAAAGTGAGTATTGTTTTTGTGTTATATAGAAACGTGCCTATTATTCTATGCATATAATAAAATTCTGACTAAGTCAAATCTGTACATTAAATATTTTTTAGAAAATCTTATTGAAATAGACATTATTATCGATACAGAGGCCGAATCTATAGTTTTTAGAATTTTTGTCTGTCTGTCTGTCTGTTACCGCATCACAGAAAAACTACTGGACGGATTTTGATGAAATTTGGTATGGTCATAGCTGATTATCTGGGTCAACATATAGGATACTTTTTATCGCAGAAAAATATCTCATTTCTGAGAAAAAATACAAAAACTGGTTAGAACAAAACAACGGTGATACTATGTAGATTTCAGCAAGTTAACTTACTAAATATGTCAAAAACTATTAAAAATAGCTAATCTTGAAAAAGTATATCAATAGCACTATTTTATTCATTAAAAAAGTTATTTCAATGAATATTTATTTTTGTATTATTTAGATATTTGTCAAAAGATGTCGCCATGTGCCTTTAAAAATATGTAGTTTTAATTCCAAAAAATTGAATGTACTAATTCGACCTTTCTAGGATTTTATTAGAATTACTACTAAATTACCTGCGGCCCCGCCCGTATTCAAATTATCAAAAAACAATCTTTTTGGCTTTATAAATCAGTTACATCTATACATACATTAATATTTAATGAAGCAGTATCTGTGCTTTAAATACTTTTTGGAAAATTTTCTTGAAATACACATTATTATCGCTAACAGAGGCCGAACTTGTAGTTTTAAGAATTTTTGTCTCATAAAATCACAGAAAAATCACTGGAGGCATTTTGAAGAAATTTGGTATGGTAATAGCAGGTTATCCGGGTCAACTAATATACTAATACGAGTATACTATATAAAACCTAAGAATTTGGTTTTGGTCATATGAACGCGGGCGGAGCCGCAGGCAATGCTAGTTTATATTATAATAATCATATTTTAAAGTTTTCACCAAAAAACCTTGTTAAAATTTTGATAAACCGTATTAATACATACTTTGTTTACATAACTGTCTTAATATTAAACTACTTATTCGTTTTATAGCTATTTCTTTTCTTATTTTATAGCGAAAAAAGCGGCCTCATCACGCCGCCCCAACAGAATGGTGGGGGGGAGTCACCCCCTCCAGAAAAAGAGAGGGCTGACCAGGAGGATACGGAGAAAAGTCACTCCGGTTCCGTGCCGCACTGCGCAGAGGGACCCAACGATGACCTCTATGCCATTCCTGTCAAATTGCGCCCGAAGAAGGAAACGTTGCCTCCGGGATGGGAGAAACATGAAGGTAGGTTTTTATTTTTATTTCACTAAATATGTATAATTCTTGCTGTATTCGACACTATAATTGCTTTTTTTATAATAGCTGTACAAGAAAGAACTACTTCTTGTCGAATGTAAAGAATTCGCTTGGGAAACCGAGAGAAGCAAGGGTTCAAATCCCGGGTCACGCACCTCATGTCCGAATCGTTTTCAAAATGATTACCACTTGTCTTTCGGTGAATGAAAACATCGTGAAAAAACCTGTATGTCTGAGAAAATCTACTAAGTTTTCGAAAGGCATTTGCATTTAGCCTGATCCCCCTAGTATTAAAGGAACGTCCACGCCCAGCTGTGTGGGATGTTAAAAAGGGCTGAAAGCTACTACTACTAAGTCTTTTATTAAATATAATATTTCTATAAGCTTATATAAAACAATTAGAAGGCGGAAATAATATCTCATTTAAATACCCACTGTTAAGTCTTTTTTTCCTTTTTATGAATTAAAAATATCAGGTCAAAACTTCAACAATACCAAATGTACTCAGCGATGTGAATAAATCTGAGCTTGTATTGAACAAAAAATTCTTTGTGTATATTTTGTATATTGTATATATGTTTATTTTTAATATTTCATTGTTGTTACAATAAAATGAAAATGGGAAAAATGAACTCAATGATTTTTCAAAGCCAGCTTTTAAAATACCCACATTTGGTTCAAAAAGCTGGCTTTACATATAACGATTATTCAATTTTTACAGACAACGATGGCCCCTACTACTGGCACATAAAAAGCGGCACTATTCAACGGGAAATCCCCAAAATGCCACCTATTGAAGCGAGAGAATCTCGTATATCCATGGTAAGGGACTGTTCGAACTTGTCAGATGTCAAATATGAGGGGGGTATGACGTCATCCGTCACCAGAAGTACTACCAGTGGGGCTTTAGACCAAGATCATCAAGAGGCTGAGAGGAAACGAAGAGAAGAAGTTGCTTATAAGTGAGTAAATAACTTGTGAACTTTAGATATGATTTGTTATTAAATTATCTGTTATTGCTTTATACAATGTATACCTAATATAAAGATTTTTATGATCCATTTAAAATAATTTTAGATTTGAAGTCAAATCTTATTTCAGAAGTCATCCTACATTTATATATATTTTAAAACCATTAATTCACATATGAGTTACAATAATGACTTAATTCCAAATATCTGTATTACAAAACCTACTAAGCAATTATTTACCTAACATGTTACTAAGTGATTCACTCACTCCCCGCAGACGTCGCAGCTACCCAGCTCGTCCAGAACAAGATGGCAGAGCAGTTCGTTTCTTCGTCCGTTCCCTAGGATGGGTGGAGATATCTGAAACCGACCTAACCCCGGAACGTTCGAGCCGCGCAGTCAACAAGTGTATCGTGGACTTGAGCCTTGGTCGCAATGATTTATTGGACCAAGTTGGGCGTTGGGGTGATGTGAGTATTATTTTAGTTTTTTTTTAATCTTATTATTACCACTTGTCTTACGATGAAGGAAAACATCGTGAGGAAACCTACATGTCTGAGAGATACTAGAATGTTTTTGAAAAACTTGCGCAGTCCCGCCCGCACTTGGCCAGCGTTGTGGAATATGGCCTGATCCCCCTCGTATTGAAGGGAGGCCTAAGCCCAGCAGTGAGACGTTAAAAAGACTAAACACTCACATTTCAGTCTTTTAGGTTTCTGTAGTTCGGATTTAAAAAAAACTACTAGTGATTATTAGTTTTCTAAATCTATAGAATGGAAAAAGTCAACTTAAATCTATTGGACAGAGTTAGGTGATCTATACAGGAGGATATTCTTAGAAATCTTGACATATAAGAAATGACCTAAGTTCAGTATCACGAGCCAACAAAAGTTTAATCATGTGACAGTAAACAGATAATATTAAACGCTTCAGACGACAATAAACAAACTTGAGCTCCATCTATTTACTCTAATTAATTTTGATACCCAAATAGCAGAATTAAAGTCACAATTTCTTATCTATCTATACATATAATAGTATAACTGATCGCTGTATGTATGTGATTTGGGCGCGGTTTTAACTAATGTATTGTGGCAAGCTTCACTTAATATGTACTATTTGTTTTATTTCAATCTGTTCATAAATAAAAAATGTTATGTTAATTCAAAGAATCACCCAGGGACGAACCCGAGTGAAGCGAAAGTTAGCCGCTAGTAAGTTTATTAAAATTGTGATCCTGCTTATGCCATACCTTTATAGTTCAATATTTTTTGTAAGTTATCTATAAGGAACTGATGTGGGTATAATATAGATTTTCTTAGTCTTTTGATGTATTTAAACACCAATGTAAAATCTTCCAGGGCAAAGATCTATTTATGGATCTAGATGATGGGGCGTTAAAACTAATCGATCCAGAAAGTCTAAACACTTTGCACACACAGCCGATACATACTATACGTGTTTGGGGTGTCGGCCGAGACAACGGACGGTGAGTTAAGTTTTAGTATAAATATGTATGTATAATATGATTTTTGCTATTTTCCCTATGCAAGGAATAAAATTACTATGTTCTGTAAAGTAAATTTTATTCGTTTTTTTATATCTAACTGTCCTCCAACTAGTAACTCCTTAATTTATTTTTGCATTCTTTAAATTCCCTATTTTTTAATTCATACGAAATTGTTAAAGGACTGAGATAAATGTCCTGTCCATAGACTTCCATATTAGATGCTTTTTCCTCACTGTGAGACAGAAGGACAAATTAACCTACACTGGTTATATAGGCGATAGTGTTTTTTTATTTTCTCTCCCTCACTCTATCTTTTTAATATAATTTTAAAAACTTATGAAGACTATTATTATCCCGTTATCCCACGGGAATTATCAAAAATCAGGATACCGAGAACTCCTTCACAATTATTTATGGTAATTTTGCATTTATAATAATAGCTGGGCATATGATGTGTTGAAATTAACAACGCGTTGTTTTTCTAAATATTACATTGATTTCTGAATTTTATGGATATGATATTTAAGTTTAACTGAGTTTCTGTCGACAGTAAAAATGTCGGTCCTGGCTTTTTTCTTTCCGAATTAGTGCTTGACTCACAAAGTACAGTAAAAACTTGCTATGATTTAATGCTAAATAATAAATTTTGAATTTAAATTTTAGTTATAATGTTTGTTTTTCACGTTTAGTATTTAAGATGTTAGCGGCCAGTACTTGACCCTCGCTTACTAAGACCGGTTATTACAATAGAGTTCAAGCTATTTTGGACTAATCCAACCAATAAAAAATGAAGCTTCCTTAGTTTTTAATCCAGGAAATGAACTGTATAAGTAACATACTAATTTAAATTATTTAACATTATTCTTTATTTTTTGTACCTTCTTGCTCTAGCTCGTTTTGGTAATAAAAAAACGTGTGTGTGTATTTATGTATGCACGTAAGAAGTTATACTTCTTTGGCGTAACAAAACAAAAATAGCTAAAGATTTCACCCCGTATGTCACAACTCTCTGTTTGTAATAGGAATGCAGCTAACTTCATCATGTCGCTTTTTGGCTGTCGGTGTGCGCGCATCGTAAATATCTCGTATTTTTTTTCCAAACTTGCCAAAAGAAGTACCTATAACTTTAATAATCTTATATGTTTTTATTGAAGTGTTTATATTCTTTGCATATTTAAAAATCACACGCTAAGTACACCACCTCATATACAATACACCCTCTCATATACAACCCTTTGTAGTTTGAACTCAATTATACTTAACTAATATAAGTATTTTTCATTATGCATTCTCGGAGTAGCGAAAGGTATGAAATATATTTTTCAACTTAGACTTCACAGTAGATATGTAGTTAATCATTAGGTAATTGTGTTTTGTCCATTTGAAGTTACTTAAAAGTTCAGTTGAACATAACGATATGTAAAAGTGGCAATTTTTATAAACGGCGTTTTAAATAAAATTGTTTTTTCGGTTTTTTCGCAGATTTATTTTGATTTTTTTTGGTTCCTAACCAGGGAAACTAAAGTTAAAATAAATGCGTGAAAAAATTGTTTTACTTAAAACTAGCATTGCCCGCGGCTCCGTCCGCGTTCAGGTGACTAAAAACCAAATTATTAGGTTTTACATATTAGTATACTCTTACAATGCAGTTTTTGTATTTTTCCTCAGAAATGAGATATTTTCCCGCGGTAAAAAGTAACCTATATGTTGACCCGGATAACCAGCTATCATCATACCAAATTTCATCAAAATCTGTCCAGTGGTTTTCTCGTGATGCGGTAACAGACAGACAGACAAAAATTCTAAAAACTATAGATTCGGACTTTGTATCGATAATAATGTCTATTTCAATTAGATTTTCCAAAAAATATTTAATGTACAGATTTGACTTAGTTACAATTTTATTATATGTATAGATGGCAAATATTCGCGTATTTAAGAAAGTATAAAATAGACGCTGCACTTAAATAACTAAACAATAGTAAACACAGGTACATCCTATATTAAAAGCGAATATTTATAACTATTGTACTTTGCTTCAAAACTTTAGGGATCTACGAAATGATACATAGTACAGAGAGTATTATAAATAATAAATATGTTAGGGGCATTTCACCCTTGAGAGTAAGTTTCTTTTACCCATTGGAAATATATTTCTAAAGAATTATGAACATCACATTGGTAATTACGACACGGTAACGTACACTAGAATTTCATTTACACCCATCTCCTGCTTTTGAGATCGGTCAAAAATCCACTTATAATAAACTAGTAGTACTCGCGAATTCGTCCGCGTTCGAACTTCCGATCGCTACTTAATTTCACAGGATTACCCGCAGGCGAATCTGAATATTGCCTGAAAATTTCATCAAATCGCTCCAGCCGTTATAGAGTCCATGGGAACATACTCATACATACAAAACGATTATTATATAGGTACATATAGATTATCTAATTTATTCGATTTATCCAACCAAACGGTTGTTTATCCAGGGATTTCGCATACGTAGCCCGGGATCGAGTCACGCGTAAGCACATGTGTCACGTTTTCCGCTGCGAGGCGCCCGCGCGCTCCATCGCCAACGCGCTGCGGGACATATGCAAGAGAATCATGATAGAGCGGTCCCTGCAGCCTCCGCCGCGCCCCACCGACCTGCCCGCGGCCAGGCGGCCTAGGCCTTTGTCTGGTAAGTGGATTAGTTCTTGGGTTTTTGAAGTATGAACTTACATAATAGTAGTAAATGTAATTTTTGATGTAAGTATATTTAATTGATTGAGTTTTTTGTGAACTTTTATATTGCTAAAATTTGGGTGAAATTAGTTTTTTTTTAATTTTTAGCGTATTAAAATTTTCTTGTATATGAGAATTATTATGAAAACTATATATAACCTGTTGCTAAAATTGGGGTTTTCAAAATTAGATGACATATTAATTTCAGCATCATTTTTGATATTGTAAATATTTATCAAATGAAAAAATAGTATCTACCAATCGTCAAAAAAAATATAATCCACGACGCTGTCGAAGCGCTTTTATCAAGCTGCTATTTCGTAAACTAGTTCATTTTTCTCAAACGTGTTTCGGTTGAACTTTCTATCTGTTTTAACTACGATATAAGAATTATCTTCGTTTCGCTCGGGTGCCTAACAGTAGCATATTATGTTATTTCACGTCATGGTCAATTTATGTATTAAACTTCATTCAAATCTGTCCGTTTTAGCATGAAAAAGTAACAAACATACTCACACACGCACACACACACACACACGCACACACATACACACACACACACATACAAACAAACTTTCGTATTTTTACATAGTATAAAATGAGTTCGCTTCCGCTGTCTGTTCGCTTAGATCTTTAAACTACCTAACGAATTATTTAATGTAGTTTTCAGCAATAGATAGTGATTTAAGAGGAAGATCATACAATATATAATACATGCATATTATAGTACAGACACACAGACAAAGCAATCGTCCGTATGTCGGTAGTCGAACGCTATACGTGTGGTGGTGTGTGCCAGGCGCGTCGTTCCCCACGCCGATGGAGGAGCCGCGCAAGACGGTGCGCGCGCGCTACCTGGGCAGCGCCGTGGTGGCGCGCGCCACCGGCATGGACGTGCTCAACGACGCGCTGGAGCGCCTGGCGGCCGCGCGCGCGCCCTCCGCCTGGCGCGCCGTCGCCGTCGCCGTCGCGCCCTCCATGATCACCATCACGGAGGAGGGGGTCAGTTCTACTTCTGTGGCTCTATCGTATCCTCGTAATTTTATCTCCAATTATCATCTTTATTATATCGTGATCGTTGTTTTTCTATGTAGCCCTCATTTTTATCAAATCGTTATCATTGTGTCTCGAAATAATTACCATATCTATCATATCATTAATATTGTTTCTCTAAGTAGTCATCATCTTTATCATATCAATATTATCGTTTCTATGATCGCTTAAGGATTACCCAAATAAATTTGGAACAAAACTCCCGATATGAGTTATCGCAAACGTCTAAATGCTTTACTATAAGCCGGGGATCTCTTTGCTGAAGAATCATCTCGATGACGTCAATTTTTTAACAAATCTGCTAATAGTTGAAGATTGATTGCATATATATAGGACTAAGGAAAGAAAACTTTTTTCTTTGGTGTAGAATAATTAGTTTTGTTATTTTTAATACTTTTTTAGATTTACGCGAATATTTGACATTTAAAATAAAACTATCATTTCGGATTATTTTGCAGATTTATAAAATAAACTAGCGACTCACCCACGCTTCGCTCGGGTTCGTCCCTAGCTTCTTTATCAATACAAACTTTCATTAAGATTTTCACCCCCTTCAGGGATGATTTCCGGGATAAAAAGTTCTATGTAGTAGACTCATAACGTTCAGTAAAGAATTGTAATAAATTAATGCTGAATAAAATATTATGAATTTTGAAATTTTTATGTCCTTCCCAGGGTCTCAAACTATCTTCTTAGTTAATTTCATGTAAATCGGCTTAGTAAATCCAGAGATTACTTCTTTATAATATTATGTATTAATAGTATTAATTTTAAAGAGAACTATCATTTGGGATTATTTCGCGGATTTATAAAATAAATAAAACGAAAAAAGATAGTTTTATTAAAAACGTGTCGCCATAATTGTCGACCGACAGGAGAGCACGCCGCTGGTGGAGTGCCGCGTGCGCTACCTGTCGTTCCTGGGCATCGGGCGCGACGTGCGGCGCTGCGCCTTCATCGTGCACACGCCGCACGACGCCTTCGTGGCGCACGCCTTCCACGCCGAGCCCAGCTCCGGCGCGCTCTGCAAGACCGTCGAGGCCGCCTGCAAGGTAAGACACACACACATACACACATATGCGCACACATACATGCACACACACAGACACACGCACACGCGCACGCACAACACACATTTTTAGCACATATAAAACTTTACATATATTTGTATTTACACAATACATTCACACTTGTATTCAGACATTTCCATTTACACTTAAACTGTCCTTAGAATAAATAAGTGCTATGTTATAGATAGAAACTCTATACTAAATTTCACTTACACCAAATAGAACATACAAACTACATATTAAACGCAAACTTATATCATGCCATATCCCCTTCCCACAGCTACGCTATCAGAAGTGCCTGGACGCGCACGGCGGCGCGGGCGTGGGCGCGGGCGTGGGCGTGGGCGGCGGCGTGGGCGTGGGCGGCGGCGTGGGCGCTGGCGTGGGCGTGGGCGCGGGCGCGGACGGGCGCGCCTCCATCGGGCAGGCGCTCAAGTCGTTCGTGGGCTCGCTCACCGGCCGCCGCGCCTCCTGAGCGCTCGCAGGTGTGTACACAGTACACACGCATAAAATAAATAAAAGTAAAAAATAAAAACGCCTCATAACTCTTGCACAGCAAAGTTACAAAATATTTTTTTAACCTAAAAAAAATTTTGCTAGGGTTACAATACATAGTAGTTTAAGTAAAAATACATAAATACATACGCATAAATTCATACATACACACATTTCGGTTTACTGTTTAAACTTCGATTTAGGTTCGGTTTACCGAAATTCGTGAGTTTTCGTGCGCCTTCGGGAGCGATCGGCGATTGGGAAGGGTTTTTTTGCATGATATACCATTTCACATCCAATAGAATAGATTTTTTTAAATAGGTCTGCTAATTTATTTAAATTTTTATATAAAAGCTAATCGCAGTACTACTGTGCATTAATAATATTTTTTCTGGAAGTTAATTAAACTTACTTCGTTATTATTTTAAAGTGCTTAAAATGGATGTGTCAGAAAGACTAGTCCGATTTGACATTTTCTTTAATTGCTTGTAATAAATAGTCTGGATAAGGTTTTTAGAAAAAGTTGTTTATTGAATTCAAAGCTTACAAAATAATATTGAATTTCATTAAATTATTCAATAATAATAACACTTTATTGCGCACAATCTACCATTTTTCTTTAAAAACGTAATAATAGTTATAATTTAAAACATAATTTATATTTTCAGCTGACTCCCAGCGGTCCACATCGAGGAGCACCGCACGCTGCACCGAGCCGTCGCCGTGACGTGACCGTGACTGTGACCGTACCATGACGTGACCGTGACGTGACCGCATCGTTATCGTAAGGCCCTCGCCGCCTCGTTACTCGCGCACGCTTTCGATGAGTATTGTTATTATTTGAAAATGTATCGATGTTAATATATCAATATTATATTATAAAATAACGATTAGAGTGTACAGATTTGTCAGTCGGAATGGTTTGGATTTAATTAGTTATTTACGGTCAGTCAATGACCTGTATGTATGTATGTATGTGTTGAAATGTCATATCTATTTAGCGCAAACAGTAAAATAATATCAGGTTTATTGTATTGGTTAATAATAAGTGTATGCTAAACTGACGAATAACTCGGAACAATCGAGCATTTGAATCGATTTTCGAATCGATTTTCAATATAATCGATTTCTCGAATTGAATGTGCTTAAATGATTTTTTACTAGTTTGTTGCTTAGGTTCAGTTGACGTTCATTTTCAAGTTTTATACAATTCGTTGCACGTCTTTATTTTTGAGAATCAAAACGCCGTTCGGAAGACGTCTTTATAGCACAAATATTTATTTTCTTTTTGTTTTGAATGAATGTGAAATTCTTACAAAATCCGATCATGAAATGACTTCACTAGTATAATTATAAATACATACATAATATATAATATATAAGCGGTATTAAACGAGTGTTTCGTTGCATCCACGTAATAAAATCATTTACATTTACATATCTATGAATAATCGCATTTCACGCTCCTCACAGCTTTTCACGTCTTTTCACGTTATTTTTAGCGTCTGTATAAAGCGTATGCGTCGGTGTTAGACATAAGTCGATGGTCTCATAATAGTTACCTTAAATCCTAGTCGTAGTGTGTTATTATTTTGTAAATTTTAAGCCGATTTTATATTATTGGTTATAATCATATGATTATATTATAGTATGGACTGAGTAATACTGACATGAAATTGGTCACTCTCTAGAAAGAGAGAAAGCGAACGTGCGGCCAATAACCTCTATTTTATTCTAATTTGAATTTATAAATGTAAAAAAAAATATTAAAAATATATTTAAAATTATAATATTATAATGGAATGTAAAACTGTTATAAATCTATCTTCATTAATCGTATTTCAATTAATACAGAAGACTTCTGGCCGCACAATCATTTTGTCTTTGTCACTGCCGCCATTTTCAGCTGACGGCTGACAAAGAAACAGAGCACTCAATGTCTATGACTTCATGACATATGATCGACTATTTCCTATTATGACTCTTGAATGAATACCAAAATCATAATTTACTATTTGTTCACTAATAAATTACAGTTTTTAAATAATTTGTTAATTTGGTGGCAATATTCCTTTGGTAAATAAGTTTGTGAGTTAGTGTACGTTGTATATACAGATGTAACAATCGATAATATTAGTATAGCTAATGGATTGGGGTTTGGTTTTCAATTAGAAATAGAAAACTGTTCATCACAATTACTTCTACAGTACCTTCAGTAATAGTTTTCTGCTTCTAGTAGAATATTTCGAGCACGGTATGAAGAAATTATGATACTAAGGGCGGTTACAGACTTTGCTACTAAATTGACTTAGATACGATCTTTGACGACATCAAAGTTCTCTGGCATTTGAGAAGTAATAACGGAATAGCGAAGGAGTCCGCTCTTACAGATTTCTGAGATTGGTATTTCGTCGGTGATAGGATAGTGAATAGACTACTTGTATAGGTAAAGAGTTTATTTTTGCTTAAGCTTGTATAAATCGTATTGAATTGCGAGAGATAAAATATTTTTGGTATAACATCGCAATGAATTATATTCGATATATAATCTAACATAGCTTCTAAATTAGTTGGATTGTATTTAAATGTAGCTACAGATTATTTATTTGCCGTTTGGCCAAATGTAATTATAGCCTCATTACAAGGGTGTCTGAAATCGTTGAGCTTTCAAACTATATATTTGTATTTAAATGGCGATGTAGAACGTTTTAACTTTGGTAAGTTAAACCGAGAGTTAAATATTGCGTTAACCGTTTATGTACATAGGGAGGGACCCTCAACCGCGATATGGCACTGGAAATAAAGTTTTGTGTCTGTAACACTTTCAAATAGTAATAATGGATGTATGTAGAGGGCAATGACCCCTCGCCAGCGCCTGCTTTCGATTGGATTCACTAGTACTAAGTCCGGCGCGGGGTCAATGCCCGGGCGTTTTTAGATATCACAAATTAGCTTACACTCAGTACCTAGTGTCGATGTCGCTTGTATCGTATGAAATACACGGAGCTGTTCTTATACGTAAATATAATTATATTCACAAGTTAATAGTAAGTTTAATGTCATTGTTTACACGAGATGGTGTTTATACATAGTCGCGGGCCGTCCGACTGTCGCGCGACCGTCGCATGACTGTCGCGCGACTGTCGCACGCGTGTCGCGCGCCTGCCGCTTGACTGCCGTGCGCCGTTACCGGACGTTTGTTCGATATTTTCTATAAAATATAAACATTTATAATGTAGTTATAAATAGCTTTAAAGTTCCAGTTTCTAGCTCACGGATGGATTGATTTCTATGGAGTTCAATTTAAACCGTCATCGCTTTGACAGCTTAAAAGCCTTAACATTGTGGCTTTTAATAAATAATTTTGTGAAATTAATAAAAAAATAATTATAAACACACGGTTTTGTTTTATTTTACACCTGTATTTACCTCATCTAGCGACTATATTATAAACATATTTTTACATAAACACAGATATCATATTTTGATTTATAATAAGTAATAGATGATTAATAAAACAATGGAAGTTCATCTTTCGTGTCATATTTTTATAAGTTTTTAAAGGCTTGTTCATTAAATTTATATTATTTAGAAAAGTAATAATTTGTAAATCTGTCAACTCAATAGAAAATTATATATATATATATATATATATATATATATATATATATATATTATATATATATATATATATATAATATATATATATATATATATATATATATATATTATTTATTGATTGATGATTGTATCATGTATAACAATTAAGAAGTTAATTTAATAATTATAAAAATGAAGAATTCATTTATTTGTTTGTTTAGGTTTTCTTTTTAATGTGATAATGAAATTACAATCACAAATGAAAATCCATTGCATAGCGTACTAGTGACTTACATCCATTCCTCGGATGAGTCGGTAATTATCAAACAGTAGCATATATTTTGACGTATGGCTCAGTTTGTAGTGACCCTACTTGCTGTGCCAGCGGTCGCGGGTTCGAGTCCCGCTGGGGGCATTCATTTGTGTGATGAACACGAATGTTTGTACTCCAGTCATGGGTGTTTATATTTATAATATGTATGTATAGTATATCAACTATCTGGTATCCATAACACCGGCCTCGTGGCTTACCATGGAACTAGAGGGTGCTGTGTGTTAATGCCCCTATATATTTATTATTATTTAAGTGTTACTCAGTAGGCAGTGGTAGCCCAGTGGTAACGCGCTCGCTTGGAAAACCGAGTGAAGTGGTTCAAAGCCCGGGTCTCGCACCTCTGATATTTTCATGTGCGAATCATTTCTAACATGATTACCACTTGCCTTACGGCGAAGGAAAACACCGCGAGGAAACCTGCATGTCTGATAGAACTTAGCAAGTTTTCGAAAGACATGTGAAGTCCGCCAACCCGCACTTGGCCAGCGTGGTGGACTATGGTCCGATTCTCCTCGTATTGAAGGGAGGCCCGTGCCCAGCAGTGGGACGTTAAAAAGGGCTGAATACAAGTGTTACTCCAGGTTTAGTCTATTAAAATCCGCACAGACGTTGCAGGAGCAAAAAACATACACACATTCAAACATTTGCAATTCTAATACTATTTTTTTTGGGAGAATTATTTGTCATGCTAAACAAAATCGCTTGATAAAGCTAATAAAATATGTTCTAGTTAAAAACTTCATGGAAGGCTTAGAAGAAAATAAAAAAAATGTATTCATTATAAATATTTATTTATTACATTGGACATAATTTGGAATCCAGATAAATTACACAATTAATTACAAATGAAATCAAAAACGAAACTATCTCAAATAATGAACGCTGCCCCGCGAGCTTTGGACGATAAGTACTGGCAGTATACGCTATTTTACAATACATATACATACATGTTCCGAAGTACATATATAATAATAAATAAATATATAAAAACATTATAAAAAATGGCGGCACAACATACATGTAATATTTTACATTATTATTCGAAACGTCAGTTTTAAAATAGCTCGAATTTAAAATAAAATGTTCTCGGATTTTTCCGCAGATTGATTTTGGTTTTAAGATCCCGACGTTTCGAATGTTTTACAGCAATCATGGTCACGGGAGAGACTAAGGTTTTAGACGTCTCAAAGGCGTTATACACTTGTTACAAATTCGCGAAATAAAATCCGATAAGATAGTTTCCAGAAGTAGTACAGAAAGGTTGACATATTATAAAGAAACTAACGCCATCTTGGATTTGAATACTAAAACATAGCATTTTTAAAATTTTGGACACTCGAATAATTATCATATCAGTGCAAATAATATTCGTTTACGATAAAATTATAATAAAACACGCTTTAATTGTTAACGCAAATGTTTTTTTAACCTAACATAATACTTCTAAAAATAAATATAATAATTTAGACATCTATGTTTTACATTTCGGTGCTTTGTTAATTTAATATTTTATTACAAAAATAGTACCAAGAGAGAAACCTTTATCTAAATACAAAAAAATATATATAAATTGAACATTAAAAATTATTTTAAAATCATATTCAAGAAATCCATAAGTAAGAATAGGTACAGGAAATAAAATTAAAAAAAAAAAAACATCACTCAATAAAAGCTGCCCTTTTTGAAATACTTTTGGAAAATTAAACTATCAGACAAAATATATTATTACAATAAGTATAATATGAAGAAACACAACCGAAAAAATCGTGACATATCTTTTTTGCAAAACAAAAAAACATTCGTGGAGCAGCGATCTGTTATACAATGTATTGAAAAAAAACCATTTAAAACTATAATATGTAACGTTTATACAAAATATCTGGGAAAGATCCCCCCCGCGACAGACAAACATGTACACGTATATGTTAGTATTCGACGTCATAACCCATGAATGAAAGAAAACTTCACCATCAACAAACCACAATCAATGACTTTATTATAGTAAATTTTACAGACTTCAAAAAAGCCAGTTAAAAAAGCTCTGCGTATAAATGAGCACAACCAAATATTTACTATTAATAAGTCATTTTAGTTTATAAAATTACTCTCCCAAAGTCGTTTCATATATAAATTTAGATTATATTTTAAAATACAAGTATTATGTAAATAATATACAGATTCCGTGCAAAAGCGACCTAACTTACTATTAATAACAAAATTAATGCAAAATAATAATAAAATCTGTATATAAAAATCGCCTGTTTTTATTCACATAGATTGTCAATCGATTTACAAATGCAATACTTTCTTTATTACGTTAATTTAATAAATGTACACATCTATACAATATAAAATTTACATATCTGTCTATGAAACTCGTTTTAGAGTTAGGTCACTCTTGCACCACTCTCAAAAAAATTATATTATATATTCATGAGTTATACCATCAAATACAAGCAAAACATTAGTCGACACTGCCTCTGGCGGTAGAATCTGTCCAAATGTCTATACAGGCGCATTGTAAAAAAAAATCAATTTCACATTATCTTACTAAAAACCAATCATTTCCCGATCAACAGACGCAGTAGGAACGATTTTTAGCAAAATTTCATCATAATTCGTCCCAACTCTAAACGTTTCGTTCGAAACCGACTTTTGAGACACGCGTTTTTAAGATTATTCTTT
Organism: Brenthis hecate; assembly: GCA_951806755.1. NCBI lineage: Eukaryota > Metazoa > Arthropoda > Insecta > Lepidoptera > Nymphalidae > Brenthis > Brenthis hecate. Next base: position 10,178,403 of record OX638259.1, on the reverse strand, counting down.
AGTTAATGTATTCAGCCCTTTTTGAACTCCCCACAGTTGGGGGTGGGCCTCCCTTCAATACGAAGGGCATCAGGCCATAGTCTACCACGCTTTGGCCAAGTGCGGGCGGAAGTTCTGACATGCAGATTTCCTCACAATATTTTCCTTCACCGTAAGACAAGTGGTGAATCAGAGGTGCGAAACCCGGAATTTGAACCCGCTTCACTCGTTTTCCCAAGCAGGCAGGCACTTTCCCATTGGACTACCACCACTCTTTAGCTAATAAACGAAAAATGGTATAAATATAAAATTATTAGGTAAAATGTACGCTTGATATTCTTTAAGGATGAACAATTTCATAGATTAACATAATGTCATATACTTATTATTTATAAATTTAATCTTAGGCCATTTACTGTAATGAATTATAAGGAAACAGTAATAACTAAATATCAAAATTATCCAAAATAACATTATTACAACTTATTTGAAATGATCAGTCAGCGCAAGAGAGGCCCAACCTTAAAACTAGATATATTTATGATTAAAAAAAGACATATTTACACAGAATTTACATTTATTATATTAAAAGATAAACGAAATCAAATACAGCCTCTCTAACCTATTATTTATTGAAAATCTAAAAATAATTAGGAAAATATTATAATTTTCGAAATCTTTCAAGAGTTAGGCCACTTTTACACTGACATCAATACACACATATTTTTTTTACATCTTAACCAATGCACGTCTCAAACAAAGTCGGTTTAAAACAGACATAACTTAAAACTAAAAGATTTATAGTTACATACTACATTACACACCGCACTACCGCAAGATACTTCACTTAATATCACAATAATAAAACATTATAAGTTTATTTTTGAAAAATATACATATATAATTTTTGGCTGGGTTAATATTCTAGAATCTTCTTTCCATCTATTCTTCTTATAGTAAAGGAGCCCAAGACAGGATTTTGGCGTTTACTCAAGCGCGGTAGATTGATATAACGGGGGATACCTTACACTCTGTCGAGTACCTCCGCCATATATAAGTACTCTGTATACATAAAGGGCATATCTAGGGCAGCTATCGGTCAAAAAATTACTAGATACACAATCCGCGACAAAAAATGTCGCACCGAATGAGAGTTCATTTGAAGTGCGCTTTCAATTATTACTTTTTGTGCTAAAAAAAGTTTAAGCATTGCATTTAAGGTTTAATTTACATTATTGTATATTTATGTCAACTAGAATAATTAATTAAACAAAATCGATGACAGTTTTAAGAGAACTTTTGCATGGGATTGTATATCTAGTACTTTTTTGATCAAAATTGATAAGATAGAAACACTTGAGCGCGTCAAAAAAATCATACATAAACTTTATGGAACTGTTAATTTGCCGAGCTTGAACAAACCCCAAAATCCCGTCTTGGGCTCCCCCACTATTATATAAATATGAAGTTAAAATCTAGAATTCACTATTAAATAAAACCATACCGTTGCTGTCATATCAAATGTCAAGAGTCTAATGAGAACAATTTTACTAAATACACTAAAAATCGCAGTCTTAGAAAACATTGTCCTTTACCTAAAACTTATATAATATCACATTGCAAATACATAAAAACACAAATTCTAAAACATAATAATTTTGACTTAAAATAGTTTTTAATTTTCATGACTTTAAAGCGTCTTTCCTTTAATTGTACTTTACTCGTATGTGACATAAAATGCAAGACATTGTTTAGTAAATTCATATTAAAAGTTAAAACAACATTCTGATTTGTGATGCTTTGCCGTAGAAACTTTTTGCGTTAAAAAAAATTAACAAATTTTTAGTATTTTAAAATAAAATTAACTTTTCGGATTCTTTCAAGGAATCATTTTGATTTTTGGTTCCCGACATTATGAACGCTCTACAGCAATCAGTCACGGGAGTCTCTCATGTCCGAAAAGATAGTTTTATTTAAAATGACAAATATTCGTGTAAACTTAAGAAAGTATTTTATTTTACATTTTTAATACTATCCTGACTTTTAACCGAACAAAAATATGTTCAATTATTATTTTATAGCTTTATGAGTAACAGTTGAACAAAAACGTCTCTAAAGTCTCCTGAAATGAAGAATATAGGAAGATAATTTGGTCAATAAAAGATAATTATTAAAATAAATCATTCCTTTTGTTATATGTGTGCCATTTGGGCACAATTTACTTCGCTAATCTTGCATAGAATGAAAAAGACATGTTATATATAGAAGGACCGGTAAATAAGAGGTAAAAACCCACTACATTATATTGATAAACTATATTCAATTCAATTATAAGTTTCTGATTGTATTGGGATATTTTGAGATCTTATTATTCTGTAATGTCAGTTCAATTGAATCCTTTGCTTTATGGCTTATAGGTATGCCAGTTTACTTAATGTCGTGGAAAATGGAAGAAAACATGGCGGAGTTTCGATTAGGGATCAACTTACTCTGAAGGAGATATTCACACTGGTGAGTGATTATATTTAATATACGAGCACTTTACTGTATGATATGGAGCTACAACAAACAAGATATCAATTCAAGTTAATTCTATTGTTAAGGGAATCAAAGAAAAAATAATTCCAATTCAATTCAATTTCTTTAGTTTCGTGGCTTCTAGGAGTGTTTTTGGGCACAATTTACTTCGTCTCACGTAGAATGGAAAACACGTTTTATAGAATAACCGGTAAAAAAAGAAAAAAATACACTAGATCTGATTACATGTAGAAACAGAGCGATTCGTTGTAAAATCAGGACCTAACAAAGGAAAAAACAGACATCATAATAAATTAGCCAACGTCACATTTCATGTCATTGACGTTGACATTTGACACATGACATGACAGTGACATTGACAATTGACATATGACATGACAGCAACGAATGTCACGACTGACGAGACTCTTGCGAGAGCGCGGCTCGGCTATAGCTTATAGATCTTGTAGTGATAAGCGACCCTCTAATAAATACTATTTCATTGTTAACAATTATATCATTTCATCATTTCTTCATCGCGCAACAACGACTTTACATCTGTCTGTGGACAATATTTATTATAATTTATTTATGTACCAAAAAATATATATAAAATAGAAAACAGATACCATGTGTATAAAGGACGACTTATCTCTTTAAGACATCTCTACCACAAACCGTCAATATTAATTTATATAATATTATTAATATTATAAATGCGACAGTTCGGATGTATGGGTATTCGTTACTCAATCACGCCAGAACGACTGAACGGATCTGGATGAAATTTGGCACAGAGATAGATTATATTCTGGAATAGCACATAGGTTACTTTTTATGTCGGAAAATGTACGGTTCCCGTGGGATGTTTTTGTTTTTTAACTAGGGGGCGAAAGCGAGCGAAACGAGATTGTGTCGCTAGTACAGTATTATAAATTAAATAATTATATCATCTAAAATTTTTAAAGGATATAAAGATTATTGGTTTAGGTGGAGAATAAAGGCACCGAAACTAATGATCTGATTTATTTCTCCCTATGTCACTTCAACACATATAAGAGATTGTTCAGTTACTGCATTAAAACAGGAGAAACTAACAAACGCTTTTATAATACATGTGAGTGTATCAGCATCACTTTTAAAATTTATTTATTTATACCCAATTTTATCACAATCTGTCCAGTGGTTTTCTCGTGATGCGTTTCCAGACGGACAGACAAAAACTCAAACTATAGTTTCGGCCTCTGTCAATCATAATGACTGTTTCTATAAGATTTTCCAAAAAATATCAATTTACATATTCTACTCAATTAGAATTTTATTATATGTATAGATTAATATATAATAATACACAACAATACACACCTGTGACGGTATCCATCCACTTTTTTCAAAAAAACTTATTCTCTTCATTCTGTGCTGAAACAAATGGACTTGCTATAGAAAATGTCATACATATTACGGAAACAACAAATACCATACAAAGAGCTCGGCACACTGTAGACTTTCTATCGAGACATAGTTTAAATAAAACCTTATTAATAAAACTGACATTTTAAATTGATTTTAGGTCTCTCCCGTAACTATGAGTGCTGTAAATTCAAAATAAATCCGCCAAAAAGCGCAAAATGATACTTTTTATTTAAAATATCAAATATTCACGTAAATCTACGAAAGAGTCGTAGTTTAGTCAACTTTAGTATGTACATAACTGTAATCAATATGATAATAATTATGTATTTTTTTTGGCATATTGTTATTATTATTTTGTTTCTTTTAATAATTTCATTGTATACGCGCAAAGTCTAAAGTGTGCGGAGACTTTAATACGATAAATGATATGAAATTATAATTTAATGACATGTTATTGACAAATATATAAATAACAGTGCTTTTTTTAAATGTTGTTTTTGTGCATTTTATAGTTTTGTGTATTTTGTGGTTTTTTTGCCTTATGAGATGAATGATGGTCAGAAAAAGGTATGACTTTAATGAAGAAAAAACACAAGTAATAAGTCAATAAGAGGTCTTTAAACTAGTAAATGAAAAGGCAAAATGTATAGCAAGTACTGCAATTAGCAATATATATATATATATATATATATATATATATATATATATATATATATATATATATATATATATATTTAATTAAAACATCAATAGCATTAAAAATTAAAATATAATTATTAATATTTCAACGATAATTCTGTTTTATATTTAATAATCTACATTTAAATATGTGTTATTTCAAAGTTTTTGATCGACTTCATAAAAAGAGAATATACTTTTATACATTTTGTGCGAAATATTAGTGGGCAGTGGCAAATCTCGCTTAGAAAACCGAGTGAAGCGGGTTCAAATCCCGGGTCTCGCACTTCTTATTTTTCATGTGTGAATCGTTTCCAACATGATTACCACTTGTCTTACGGTGAAAGAATACGTTGTGAGGTAACCTGCATGTCTGAGATAACCTAGCAAGTTTTCAAAAGACATGCTCAGTCCGCCCGCACTTGGTCAGCGTGGTGGACTATAGCGTGGCCCTGATCCACTTCGTATTGAAGGAAGGCCCACGCCCAGCAGTGTGACGTTAAAAAGACAACATACAATTACAAGCTAAATATTTGCCTTAAGCGTAATGATGTCTCTACCATACAATAAACATATGGACACTACAAAGCGTGACACGTAGGCATCTTAATAAAACTTGCTAACTTCCAAAAATTCATAATGTAATAACCCATTTGACAATATATATTATGTAGAATATAATATGTATATAAGTATTATTTTTGTCTCTTTGTAGTTTATGAATATTGTGTTAGTTAATTAGTCGATTAAAAATTAACAAAAAAAACTGGGCCCTTTAATTAACAAAAAAAGGAGGCCCGTGCCTAGCAGTGGGACGTTAAAAAGGGTTACATATATGAATATTACAGAGTAAAATGTAAGTTTTCTATATGAAATTTTCGAAAAAAATGAAACCATGCGATATCAAATTTTACAAATGACGTGTTTGCTTTTTATTAACCCATGACGCAAAAAGAGGAGTTATAAGTCTAGCGTGTGTATTTGTGTTTCGGTAGCATCGGAGCGCCCATACGAATGAATGAACCAATTTTAATTTAGTTTTTATTTGTTTGAGCTATAAATCAAGAAAATCCTTTCAATCGTTATATGAAAGGGCATGAACAACTTTCACACATCTAGTCGATTCGAAACTTGCCATGCCGTTACTTTAATGACATTGCAATGATTCAGAAACTTAGGCCTGATGCTGCAGCGTCAGCTGGAATATGCAAGATACTCAATTTTCTACTAAAATACTGCAGATATATCGTATTTTAGACCCATTGAAATGGCCTATATGGTAGTTTAGAAAAATAAGCACTGGCACCCGAGCGAAGCCAGTTTAAGTCGCTTGTGAATATAACAATGAATATACTCGGTAGTTAGCAAGTTTACAGTTTATAAGTACAAAACTTACAAGTTATCCCTAGTGCGCGCATCGTTTCTGTTGTACACATGTCTGTTTGCAGTGTGAGCTGCTTCATACAAAATATTTGTATTATAATAATATATTCTATTATATTTATACTAAATTCTCTTTGGAAAGTCTAGAACATTCTATTACCAATTAATCTGAGTAAAAATGCTCAGAGCGAGATTCGTACCCATGACTTTCCATTTAGTGGGCAAATGCTAGCCACTTTAAATATTTTCTTCTTAGTAGTTAGCCAAGATCTAGTTAGTTTTAAGATATGGTAGCAACATAAATATACATACATATATAATTGATTAATAATACATAAATAATATTTAATAAACTTTATCTTTTTCTCATTTCAAACTCAAAAATTGTATTCATATTTGCCAAAACAGAGAAATGAAATTTTTACATAACCTAAACATTGATAAATATTGCTATAAATAAAAAAATAATAATTTACCATTACTCATATAATCTGTGTAGGTATTTAAAAAAATATTTAAAGACATTTTTTTATCTGTGATTGCTTACATACAATATAAAACAATGAATAATAATAATAATAAAAAAAAAGTCTGTACATTTCTATATTTCACAAGAAAAACAAGCCACTTGAAGTACATATGTCGCAGGCATATTGTATAATTGTTTATTATGCAAGCGTCATCTGTTTGCAAATACGCGAGGCGTTTATAAAATGACCAAGGCAAATTGTAAAGCCAGCCAAAGTATATAGATCAACTAAGTAGGCCATCGATTTTAACGGAATGCTGTCAAATGCAAGGATTGTCAAAAATACCAATTTCTATGGCGAAATGTCTCGAAGCTAAAACACGGTAGTGTGCAATTATAAATAATTCGTCAACCCTAAAACCGTTTCCCGACTTCTATATAAAAGTAGGTATTGCCAGTCGGGAGCGTCTTCTTCCATTGCCGCATTATGACCCTGTCTAGAGACCTTCGTTAGACGACTTTATGGATGAATACAGCGGTTTTCAATGTTTTGGTCACCGAACCATAATTAGGGTTCAATTAGGATCAAATGATCATAATTTTTTTAACGGATCCACTTTTTGATAATAATTAAACCGATGGTGTTGTAGTTAGAATACTTTCTTGTTCGACTTGACAGAACAAATCATAAATGAAAAATATTAATACTAATAATAATATTTATGTTTATGCATATTTATTTATAACATGTAGCATTAAAATTAGGCTTCATGTCTGAATTTGTTTCATTTAACTCTCAGACTGAACTCGGAACCCCTGTGACCCTTCTTCGGAATCCCAGGGTCCCGCGAGCCACCATTTAAGAACCGGTGGTCTAGAGGCCTTCGTTAGACGACTGTATGAATTAGTAGGCTGTGGTACAGCAATGTGACTAGAACATGTTATTGGGTTTAAAAGAAAAAGAACTATTGAGAAGGCCAACACGGCTTTCACTCGCTAGCGTTTGCAAACTGAGGGTCGCAGTTCATCGGCTTAGTGCTTATTTGTTCAAACAACCAATAATTTCTTCTATTTTAAAAATATAGCTTTATTTCTAAGGTTTATATACATATTTATAATGATAAAATACATTTTTTCCGCTTTACCAAAGTATAATGTGAATTAAAAAATCTTTCAGTGAATTGGTTGTTTGAACACAATAAGCACTGGGACGACCTTTTGTAAAAAGACGAATCACGCAATATGCCTGCGACATAATTGTGTAAATAAATCTAAATAGATCCTTACCACTTGTGATAACACCGCCATATGAATTGCAGTTCAAATTTACAGGCTCTTGTGAATTCTGAAATGTGCATAAGTGATAACGTTATTATCAATAAACCAAAAATAGATCTAAGCTTGTATTTATAATTATCTAACTAGCATTACCCGCGGCTCCGCCCGCGTTCAGATGACCTAAAACGAAATTCTTAGGTTTTACATATGAGTATACTCTTACATTGCAATTTTTGTATTTTTTCTCAAAAATGAGATATTTTCCCGCGGTAAAAAGTATCCTATATGTTGACCCGGATAACCAGCTATCATCATACCAAATTTCATCAAAATCCCTCCAGTGGTTTTTCCGTGATGCGGTAACAGACAGACAGACAGACAAAAATTCTAAAAACTATAGATTCAGCCTCTGTTAGCGATAATAATGTGTACTTCAATAAAATTTTCCAAAAACTATATAAAGCACAGATACTGCTTCATTAAATTTTAATGTATCTATAGATGCAATAGATGTAATTAATTTATAAAGCCAAAAATATGTTTTTTTTTTGATAATTTAAACACGAGCAGGGCCGCAGGTAATTTAGTAGTAATTGTAATAAAATCATAGAAAGGTCGAATTAGTACATTCAAATTTTTGGAATTAAAGCTACGTATTTTAAAGACACATGGCGACATCTATTGACAAATATCTAAATAATACAAAAATAAATATTAATTAAAATATTTTTTTTAATGAATAAAATAGTGCTAATTGACTAAAAATTAAAATATAGCTATTTTTAATAGTTTTTGACATATTTAGTAAGTTAACTTGCTAAAATCTACATAGTATCACCGTTGTTTTGTTCTAACCAGTTTTTGTATTTTTTCTCAGAAATGAGATATTTTTCTGCGGTAAAAAGTACCCTATATGTTGACCCAGGTAATCAGCTATGACCATACCAAATTTCATAAAAATCCGTCCAGTAGTTTTTCTGTGATGCGGTAACAGACAGACAGATAGACAAAAATTCTAAAAACTATAGATTCGGCCTCTGTATCGATAATAATGTCTATTTCAATAAGATTTTCTAAAAATATTTAATGTACAGATTTGACAATTTTACTATATGTATAGATTAGAAAAACTAACCTTCATTTCCTGAATACTCTTGGTGAGCCCAGCAATATCTTGTTCAGTAATTTCATCAACATCACTAACTTTTTCAATATGTTTAACACTGTTCACTTTCACTTTGTCCTCCAAAGGCACTTCACTTTTACACTTAGGTTCACTTTTGTCTGGTTTCACTTCCACTAATTCCACATCACTGCTACTATCATCCAACGTTAACGGTTCTTGATCTATATCCGCTAAAGGATTTAAATCTGAAACTATAATGATTTCCTTCTTCTTCTTAAGTTCAGGGGGTCTTTTGTCAGGTTTGACAAAAGTTGGCGAATGTCTCACAGAAACTAGGCCAGGTGTGGGTATGTTGTTCTCCATTATTCTCAAACTTTCGATATGTTTTTGGGTAATTTCATCTTTGTGTTTGGGACTAGTTAATTCTTTTTTATTTGCATAACTTGTGTCTATGTGTAGTGGAGATTCAACATTTTTAGACTTCTCCGGCTTTCTCACTTTGTCTTTCTCTTTTTTGTGGATCATTTCGTTAAGCGCGTGTGGAGATTTAACACGTATTAACGGTTCTTTTGATTTTTCACTGGATTTTTTATCTTTCTGGTTTGTAACTGGAGTTATCGTTATACTGCCTATGTTATTGGGAATGTATGAATCTTCTTTACACCGCTCTTCCCTTTTTACATCCTCTTGTTTCTCTATTTTTAATTCCTTATTGAGTGGATAAGAATTAAGTGAGGAATAAAGTGCTGTTTTATATTTTATTTCTTTCTCTTCATCTTTATCTGTTTTGATTGATGTTGTAACAGTGAGTGAACTTGGAAACTGTATAGATTCCGTGAACTGTTGCGTATTGGTTATTACTGACTGCGACGCCGACGCGAGTCGCGGTCGTTTTAAATCTGACTCCTTGAATTCCTTGTTTAGGCTGGAAAGAAATATTATAAATTATTATTTCAAATATTTGTAGAAATTATAGTTATAATCTATATTATAAAGAGATAAATTTTGTGAGTTTGTGACGTTGTAAGGGGTAATCTGTGCATCTACTGAACCAATTTAGATGAAATTCGGTATGAAGATAGTTTAAGACCCTAGGGAGGACACATCCCTTTACTTGGAAGGATATATACTTTTTATCTCGGAAATCATTCTTTAAGGGGATGAAAGTTTTATTGGGAAGCAAGCTAGGTTCGAACCCGAGCTAAGCGACGGTGAGTCGCTAGTAAACTATTGTTATTATATATTATATATATGGTATAGTAAACGAAACTATCGTTACAAGCGCAACTTTAAACTTTCATAACTTTTTCATTGGTTGACATATTTTAATAAATTCTTTAATATTTTTGTTATATTTTACATAATTTTTTAATTAAAAATAGTAATTTTATTCATTTTTCTTCTCAACATTTTTGTATTTTTATTGAAAGAAATCCCTGCATGTCCTTTAGATATATCAATACTAATTAAAGTGAAAAATCCTAAAAGCAAAAGCATGTGAAGTTTTATCACTTATCACTCGTAAATCAATGAACAAGATTCAAATGACACTTGGTACATTTGTAGACCATGTGTCGACAAACCAGAATCATCAGTATCATAAAAACAAAAAATAAAAAAATCGGACAAGTGCGAGTCCGACTCACACACCGAGGGTTTCTTAGCATGAAATCTTAACCGTTCCCCTGTCCCATAAGTCATATATGAACATTTCGATTGTTTAACTATTGTGTCTATTTTGCGGACAGTTAATCTGTTAAAATAAGTTTATAATCGCAAATAGATTTTTATTGTGATGTAACTACAAATTTATAGTTTTCATATTTTACCTTCAATTTTTGCTATAACATTGCTTCTTGCCAAATTTCATGATTCTAGGCCACCGGGAAATATCCTATAGCTTTTTGATTCCCTTGTGAATGTATACAAATACGAATATGACTTAGAAGTTCGATTTTTTCACAGCTCCAAGGGATTGCAGACCAGAGCATTTGATATTACTTTCAACTTAATACCTCAACGCGTTCTTGACAGACAGACAGACAAACAAAGATATTATCCTATAAGAGTACCTTTTCTTTTTAAGATACACACAGCACTACTAAAACAACAAAAAAAACACCCCAACTCACTCAGCCTGCTTCAGCAAAGTGGGCATACGAACAAACCCAGCCGGGAACAGTGGCAGGGCCCGCTTGGCCAGCAGCTCTGCCGCTGCACTCCCCTGCGCGGATGGCGCCCTGGTGCCCGCGCCGGCGGCGGCGGCCAGCGACGCCAGGCGCGTCAGCAACGCCTTCGCTCGCGGACACCACGGGAAGCGACGCTTGGGGCGCCGCTTGTCTATGTGCGGTGCGCCGTGCGATGAGGCGGCGATCTGTAGCTTTTTCCTGGAATTTGTTAAAATTTAATTTAAATCTCAATGGTTAGTATGGAATAGATAAGAATGTAAAATGGACTCGTTTTCCGCACTTAGACTCTCTTTTGGTCCGTTGTGCGTGTGGAATAGATAAGACTAATATATTAAACATTTATATACATGGTATAGGTATCAGTGGTTGCCCAATGGTAATGCGCTCGCTTGGGAAACCGAGTGAAGCGGGATCAAATCTCGGGTCTCGTACCTCTGATATTGCCATGTGCGATTCATTTCCAACATAATTACCATTTGTCTTAACGGTAAAGGAAAACATAGTGAGGAAGCCTGCATGTCTGAGAAAACCAAACAAGTTATCGAAAGACATGTGAAGTCCGCCAACCCGCACTTGGCCAGCGTGGTGGACTATGGCCTGATCCCTCTCGTATTGATGGGAGGCTCGTGCCCAGAAATGGGACGTTAAAAACGTATTCAGTACTTTTTATCACTAAAAGAAAAATTTGTTTTCTATAATATGTTTAAGAAACATGACCTTATTTATGCAAGTAATAAAGTATGTATTGTGAAAACGTAAAAAAAATCATTTGTGTGTAAAGAATGCAAATTTTAGTGAAAACTTCGGCGGTACGGAACCCTCGATGCGCGAGTCAAAATCACACTCACACGTTGAAAACCATTACAACCATCAAATTATTATTAGTTATAACATAAAACCAAAGAGTTTGTTTTTTAGTAGTTTGAACGCGGGCGAAGCCGCGGGTGCTGCTAGTTATATAATAAAACTAGCGAATCACCCTCGCTCTGCTCGCGTTTGTCTCTACTTACGTTTTAACGTTAAGTATAGATTTCTCAGAGATGAGATATTTTCTCGCACTAAAAAGTATCCCATATGTTGACCCAGATAAAGAATTAACATCATACCAAATTTCATCAAAATCCCTTCTTTGGTTTTTCCGTGATGCGGTCACAGACAGACAGACAGTCAAAAATTCTAAAAACTATAGATTCGGCCTCTGAAATCGATAATAATGTCTATTTCAATAAGATTTTCCAAAAAAATATTTAATGTACAGATTCGGCTTAGATACAATTTTATTATATGTATAGATGAGAAAAATGTTGCAATAATAGAAGTCCAATGTGTGTCCACTAGATGGCGGCACTAGTAGGCTGCATCGCGCAAGCGTTACGTTCACTTCAGAGTGATATCTAGTGGAGGTCGCTCTGACTGCGGCGTCCTGCGTCTTGACTCAGCTAGGTCAAGATGTTCATAATCTGAGTAAAAGTAATTTTTGAGATACGTACCTTTGTAATAAGTACGTATAATATATACTATATAGTCTGGCGATTGGCCATAAATTCTGTTACAATTAAAAATAAACAAAATATTACATTTGAATTTGAAATATGTCATTTTAATACGATTGTTCATTGTGTTTTCTCATTTTCGCGCCAATACATTGATAAATATTTTGTGATATTATTAATATGGAGTGGAGTGGGGTGATAAAGAGAACCGAATCACTGTGATTGCATTACATAAAGTAGGTATGGAGTCAAATACAATTTTTAAAACTCTCTATACGCTTGGTATTAGTCAAATGTTTGTGTACCGGGCTATTGATATAGGTACAGTGAAACCTCCTCAGTTTGTGACAGAAAAAGATCTGGCCGTCCACGTAGTGTTTTTACGAAAAAGGGAATCTAAGCAGTAAGGGAAAGAATTCGAATAAATCCTATCCGAAAGCAAAAAGGTTTTATCTCGGGAGATAAAGATAGCACCTAGAACCATGTCGCGTATTTTAAAAGATGACTTAGGACTTGCAGCTTATAAGAGACGCACTGGTCATTTCTTAACTGATAATTTAAAAAGGAATAGGGTCGTAAAATCAAAACAACTACTTAAGCAGTACGCAAGCGGAGGTCACAGAAAAGTTTTGTTTACAGATGAGAAATTTTTTACAACTAAGCAATATTTTAACAAACAAAATGACCGTATTTATGCTCAAAGTTCTAAGGAAGCTTCCCAATTAGTCAACAGAGTACAACGTGGGCATTACCCGACTTCAGTGATGGTTTGGTGGGGTGTTAGCTAGTGGAGTGACTGTGCCATAGTTTTGTGAAAAAGGTATCAAAACATCGGCACAAGTGTATCAAGATACCATTCTTAATAAGGTAGTTAAGCCCCTTAAGAACACTATGTTCAATAACCAAGAAAGGTCCTTTCAGCAAGACACGGCGCCGGGTCATAAAGCTCGATCCAAGCAAACCCACGTTCCGGACTTCATCAGAGCTGAAGACTGGCCGTCATCTAGTCCCGATATTAATCCGCTGGATTATGATTTATGGTCAGTTTGAGGGAGTATGGCTTGCTCTAAATGCCATGATAATTTGGAGTCCCTCAAACAATCCATACGATTGGCAGTGAAAAATTTTCCCATAGAAAGAGTGCATGCTTCTATTTATAACTGGCCTCAATGTTTAAAGGACTGTATTGCAGCCAATGGAGACCACTTCGAATAAGCTTTATATGTTTTTAATGGTTTTATATTAATGTTTTATATAAAACCATATTGTTGGTTTTGTATTAAACTAACACACTGTAATAGTAATAAATGTTACGTACAATAGAAAAAACGATTTTTTCTTTGTAACAATATTTAGGGCAAGACTATGTATATCGGATATCCTGCTAATATTATAAATGCATAAAGTGCAGATGCATGGATGTTTGTTTGTTAATCTTTCACGTCAAAACTAATGAATGGATTTTAGTGGAACTTTACAATAATATAGCTTATACCGTATACGTCAGATTAACAAATGGCTACTTTTTATCCCGGAGAATTGTACGGTCCCGCGGTATAAATTTGTTTTCGTTTCTCTAGAGGCGAACCTGAGCGAAGCGAAGGTGAGCCGTTAGTATTATTAAAAATGTTTGTAATTGTTAATATTATCTATAAAAAATATTTTCCATTTCAGATCCAAGATTGTATGAAAACATGTCTCCATGTAATTTTACTACTCACTTTTCTTCCTGAACCCTGTCACAGTCCGCCTTGTACGCCGCCATCATGGCCGGCTTGCGTTCTTCTATCAAAATCTTTAATCTGAAATAATACAAATTAAAAAAATTACAAAAAGTACACATATAAATAAATATTGCTTGTTTCTTTATAACAGTTATTATGTATGTATGTCACGTACATTTAAATCTATACATATAATAAAATTCTGAGTCGAATCCGTACATTAAGAGTCCGTATATGATGCCAATGCAAAGCAAATCTAATATGTTTCGATACGTAAAATACATCACAAATTGATTTATAATATTTTAACTATAATTAAAGTTCATACCTTATCACATTTACCTATTAGATATTCATATCTTAAAATGTCGGCTGGCCCCGACTTCGAAAATATTTGATTAGGTATCTATTCTAAATGAAAACCCCCGTTTAGTTATTTTTTACATTTTAGCGCCTGGAAGTTGTTTTTTTTTTTAGTTTTTATTTTTCCATTTTTAGACGTAATAAGCAGGTAATTCGTAAAAAGAAAGTTTTTTAATAACATATTCGATTAAACAATTTATTTAAAAAAATAATTTATTGTTGATTTTTTAAAAAACCGCTCGACCGATTTCGACAAAATTTAAATAGGATCACCTGAGAAGTATACCCTTCGTAACAAAAATGAATTTTCCAAATCCGTTCAGGCGTCTTCGAATAATCGGTGAACATACAAAGAAAAAAAAGGTTTCCGACGAATTGAGAACCTCCTCCTTTTTGGAAGTCGGTTAAAAAGTAACCTCAATTGAATGCTAATACAACTAAACATAAAATTTAATTATATATTGGACCTTATTTGTAAACACAGGACTTAAATATAAAGATTATAAATTATATTCAAATAACAACCATATTTCTATCGTCTTAAGACTAATTCAATACCAAACGCATTCGTTTCATATTAAGCGGCTAAATTACATTCTACTTGTTTACGTAATATTTTCGACGAATTGAAAACGTACCGATTTTGTTAGTGTTTTTACAACACAACGAACCGGGAAGCAAGACAGAATTCAGTCAGTGCGCTAAGCACAAACCAAGAACAACAAGATAAGCGCTTTATGTTTGACGTCATACAATACATATTTGTTTATTTAATTTATGGAGGCCATACACGTTAGGTTTTGCATGATGGTTTTAGCCGTGCACGTATAACCGACAGGTATGACCAAATAATAGATAGATTAAAGTAAAAGAGAGTTAGCGCGTTAGTTAACTGTTTGTTGCCATGGTAACCGTTGTTGCCATGGGACAAATGATGTATAATATTATTATAGTCTTTCCTTCTTTTCTTTCCATTGCGGCCACTTTTACATAGGTGAGAGATATTTTATCATGCACAGAAAAAAATAGCTTTAATTTGATATATAAATGATGAATATATGCTATGAACGTAGCAATCATGCAGCGGGATCTTAGTCCATTATGTTTTTTCATAATCTAACAATATTATAATTTATAAAATTTTATTTAAACAATATAAAAATAATTTATTTTAAGATCATAAATCGATTTACAAATCGTACAAATCGATTTTAGATATATTGGAATTTTTGAATTTGTTATATTGTGCCATCGTTTAACGTTTTTCGCGGGTGTCAATCTATATTCTATACTAAATATTATAAAGTAGTTTAGGACCCCGGGATAGGATACTTTTTATCCCGAAAGTCATCCCTTAAGGGGGTGAAATTGGAGATCAAAGTTTGTATGGGGAAGCTAGGGACGAACCCGAGCGAAGCGACTGTGAGTCGCTAGTATTCAATACAAGTAGTAAGCAGTTTCATTCCACCCGCGCCACACACAGGACAGCTGCAGACCGGAGCAAAGCCGGCAGCGGTGGGAGCATTAACCCCCGCAAATGTAAAATACTCGTAAATATATTAAAGGATCAAAATGGTTTAATCATCAGACGACGACTTCAGAGCACTTCCTCTTGTCAAATAACTAATTTCGCTCGTTTTGATTTCGTATAGGGCCTCCTAAATATTTTGTTGGAAAATCTTATTGCAATAGTCAAGTAGTTTTTACAGTTTTTGTCTGTCTGGGAACTACATCATGACGGTTTCAGCTATCTTCATTATTTCGTTTTTTGGTTGTCGGTGTGCGCGCGCATCGTAAAATTTTTATTCTCATATTTTTTTTCCAAACGTGCCAAAAGAAGTATAACTTCAATAAGTACTATCTCTGAAGAAATAGATAAAAAATCTAAAAGTATTTTCAGACACTATTATGTTTATGTGGCGACAGTGTCTAGAGCCATGGGGTCTCATCACGAACAAAGAAAAATTAGTTCAAAAAATTGTCAACAGATGCCGTTACAAGTATCGATTTGTTATTAGTTGTGTTTAAAAAGAAAAGATAAAAAATAGGTCCCAAAAAGGTATATTATTGTTTCAAAAAATATTCTAAGTGAAGGAAAAATAAATAACGTGCCCATAAATCAAATATTTTTTTTTTAAGAAATTGATTTATATAGTAATATTTAAATAGTTTATAGTGTAAATACACAGATGGCGCTTACATTTTATGAATTGTTTGTCACCGTTAAAAATTGTTAAAATCACATTTTTTTATTACCATGCAGAATGGATTTTATAATATTTACCATGCGTTAGTTTGCACATTTTTATAAAATAAAACGGTTTAACTATTTACAAATCAACGATAGTAGATATCAGCAAGCAAAAATAGCCCGAATTAGCGCTGTCCAATTTCTTTGTATGGGATGAAGCATCTGTACTAGTTATGTGATCTGTGCTAGAGCGAAGTCAGCGGACATGGGAACGAAGGCCGCGTTGTTAGAGAACAGAAGAGAACAGTCGTTAGATTCGTGAGTGCCCCAACGGTCCCATCCTCATAATAATAATTTATAGAATCCTAAGTTAAACTAAACATTGTAGAAAACATTAAACTAAACAGTTATTAAAGTTATTGCATGGTTCCATTGGAACATCCCTAAATAATTAAGAAAACGCAGTAGAACTCTAAAATTACTAAGATTGTGTTTGTTTATTGAAAAAAAACCTGCAGATTATTAATATATCTAACAATTCCATTCCTCTAAAGACTAGACACTATTAAGAACTATCAAAGGAAAATCACAAAGAATTTCCCAGAAATCGAATCAAATCAAAATATACTTTAATCAAATACACTTTTACAAAGCACTTTTGAATCGTACCTTTTTTACATTTTTAAATTTAAATGAAACTAGCGGCTCACCCTCGACAAACATCAACACAAACAAACAAAAACCAATCTATCCCACGGGAATCGTACATTTTTCCGGGACAAAAAGTAGTCTATTTGTTATTCTGATGTATAAACTATATTATTGCAAAATTTCATTAAAATCCAATCAGTAGTTTTTGAGTACTAAGCTGTATAATTTACTATAGTTTTCAACTATCCCACGGAAAAACTCTTTAGGATGAAAAGTATCTAAAATATTGACCGGGGATGTAAAGTACCACCATGCAAATTTTCATTTAAATCGGTCCAACAGTTTCGGAGAATAGCCCGTACAGACAGAGAAACAAAAAAGTTGAAAAAAATCTGAATTGGATCTATTTCTCTTCTTACACCCCCTGACTCTGTTTTTAGCATTTTTTTCTATGTACAGACATTCGACCTCTACAGTTTTATTATATGTATAGATATATTTTTAAATTTAGACTTAAATTATTTAAATGGCAAGCACAATATCAACTGTAGAATTTTATTACATATGCTTGCTCGATCTATTCACTTTTTGAAGGCGTGAAAACTAGGTGTTATCAGTTTATCCTCATTTCTAGTATTTATTCCGACACCAAATAATAGCAACTATTTACCTGAGCAAAGTTTCTTCAATTTTGGCCTCTCTCTCCGCCTCTGTGAGATTATTAACATCTAATTTATCCAACATATCGTCTGCTTTCCTCTTATTATGTAGTGAACTGGTCATGGTGGCTGATGTGGTTACAATGGCAGTGGATTGAGCAATTTGAGAGGTAGATGATGGTATTACAGCTGGAAAGACATACAAAATATTATTGTTTAACATATAATACTTTCTTAGATTTACGCGAATATTTTATATCTATTAAAGGTATGAATAAAAATGAATCGCTAAATGTGTTGCTATATGCAAACCTCAAGAACAATTGGATTACTTATTTTTTTATTCAAATATTTGCTAAGTCCGATGAAGGTTCTTACGAAGAGAAAAATTGGGAAAATGTATAATGATAGACAATCAAATCAAGATATACTTTATATTTGTATGTATTTATTCAACCCTTTTTAACGTCCCACTGCTGGGCACGGGCCTCCTTTCAATACTCGGGGTGTCAGGCCATAGTCCACCACGCTGGCCAAGTGCGGGTTGGCGGACTTCACATGTCTTTCGAAAACTTGCTAGGTTCGCTAAGACATGCTGGTTTCCTCACGATGTTTTACTTCACCGTAAGGCAAGTGGTAATAATGTTAAAAATGGTTAACACATAGAAACATCAGAGGTGCGAGACCCAAGATTTGAAAGCGCTTCACTCGGTTTCCCAAGCGAGCGCGTTACCACTGGGCTACCAGTCACTATATAATTATATTTATAAGTACATATATATAAAAACTTACAGACTCCTTTACTTTCTGGCAGTGAAGATGGCGTTTTTAGTCGTTGCAATAACTTCGAGTCAGGAGTTACGTTCAAAATCTTGACAATACAATTAGACGTGAGCCGTCGTACGTTATCACTCGCACTGGCCTCGTTTAAGATCTTTTCTAGGCTGAAAAATAATAAAAATTTCTTATTTAGATGCTAAATAAATTAATTACTGATTATTTATTTATTAAAATATCGCAAAATAATAATAATAAAAAAGTTTCCACGTGAAAGAAGGACAAACAAACACACTTTCACATTTATAATATTAGTATAGATCGTTTAAATTTATATATTAAAATTAATTCATGTTAAAATAAGTAAAATTTCAACCTTCACATAAACAGTTAACTAACGATCAACCTTCAAAGTTTTATTACAAACGTCGCTTTGTACCGATATACTAACAATATTATCTAATAGACCTGATATAGAAGTGAACAGTAGAACCTCAATCAATTGATTTCGATAAGCCCCATACATTTTTTTAATTACATAACTGTTGGAATAGAAAACATAAAATATTTATTTGTAATTTATTAAATGAAAACAGTTCCAATCTCTTTGTTAATAATCTGTGGCGGTTGTGTGCCTATTTTTTTTTATTACTAGATAGGTTTGCGCTTGACGACAATCGACACTGGGAAGCACTGATGAGGTCTAGATTTTAGCGCGCTTGCCTAGAAGATGCCTATTCACTCTCGCCTTGAAGGCTGTTCCAGACCTTAGCAGTTCGGTTCAGAAACGTAGAACTAAAGCGTACTTTTTTCTTTTCTCTTTAATAAAACTAACAACGTCACTGTAAAAAGTATTACCGGGCAAAAAGCGTTGTTAAACTTTCTATTTTATTATTATTGCTTTTCTACAATAAAAAACTAGCAACTAATGCTCACTTCGCTCAGGTACTAATTCTTTTTCTAAAATAAAAGTAGCCTAAGTTACTCCTTATAACATCAGCTATCTGTCAGTGAAAGTCACGTCAATATCGGTCCAGCCGTTTTGGATTAGCCGGAACAAACAGCCCGACAGGCAAATATATAAAAAATTGTGCTTCTCTTGTACATGCCATATATAATTTCATATACATTTATTAAATAGCTGTTATTTTGACATTACAAAAAGACACTTCAATTTTATATAATACCTCGTCTGTCGATCGACCTTTTAAAGGTCGATGTCAAAAAGACCCCTGTCTGTCAAGCGACCTTTTAAAGGTCGATTGGTCGCGATGTCATTTAATGTGTGATTTCTCGCATTTAAACTATATTTATTTTTATCTAACTTATGTAACGTGTAAAGGAAAATACAAGCAATAATATCATACTACATTTCAAAAAAGTAATAACTCCAATAACATAATTTTTTGTAATTTGTGCAGACAATTTATTTAAATTTTGGCGGTCTTCGAACTCAATACTTGTGAGTAAAAAACTAATAAAATAGTGTAAAATTATTAGTATAAGGATTGGAATATGATGGAAGGGTAAGTAATTAACAGTTTGTATTTCATAGGATGTGTATTGAATAAAGATTTTATACAGAAATTGTTATATTTGTCAAACATCGTAAGCATTCACGCGCGCTAAGTCCTTATATTTTCACTTTTTCTGAATAAAAAATACACTAGCGACAGCATTATGTTTTTATTAACATGATTTAAATTTAAAACTAAATAACTACGTATAATTGAATTTGTAAATTTTCTATTGGATTTTAAGTAATTATTAATATAATAACACGTAACCCAAATTCGAGCCGCCATTTTTGACGGCTGTTGGATAGTATGGGGAAGGCTTTTTTAATATTGATTAGAATATTCAGATTGATGTTTTTAGCATTATTTGAAATTTAGTATTTTATAAAATTATTTTAACTGTTTTCCTACAAAAATAAAAATTGTTTTTTTTTTTAAACAGAACGATTTTTATTTTACAGATATAATTTCAACTTACAGATTACTTTGAAACATTATAAAAATAAAAAACCTAACTGCATAAAAGCTAACTAAAAAGATGAAAACAAGTTGACGAAGGAATAAAGTATTATGCAGTTGGTGATATACATATGTACATCTCGCGACAAGAATGAAACGTATTTTTTTATTTACAGCTTTTTAATTTTATTAGACATTTGAAGTTATAATAGGTCTTTTGAAATTGCCGTTCTACAATACTTACTGGCCATTGGAAACGTAATTTATGAATGGCCGGCAATAAATTCTATATTCAAATGTATTTTATTTTAAAAGTATGGAGTTCTATTTTTGAATTCAGTCGTTTGTTTATTAATTAGTGTTTTGTTTTCACTACATTTGTTTGTTTTTCATCAATATGAACGCAATAAAAATACGAGTAATTATGAAATACGAGTTCCATCGCGGTAGCAATCCCGCACAAACGGCTCGCAATATTAATGACGTGACGAACGCACGACTCGTTATTGGTCTGAACGCTTCCAACATCGAAATTTTGATCTTAAAAAATTAACCCCGTGGTCGCCCGAAAACTAAAATCAGTAACGACGCATTAAAGGCGATAGTGGAAGCTGACGATACTCAATCTGTGGATGAGATAGCAGCAGCTTTTAACGTTAGCATCAAAACAATATTGGTACATTTGCATCAAATTGCATCAATAGCATGGGTGCATATTTTGATTAATAGAAATGAAAAATATTTATAAAAAAAAATACTTTAACTTTCTGTATATTAAACGACAATTTCATAGGTATAACCTAATCTTTAGCAATTTCTTATCCCAAATTACCTCTAACATGTAAGTTGTGTTCTTTTAAATTTTTTTGTGATCACCAAAAATATTTATTTTGAGACCCCATTCGATTGATTTGGAAGATTTTTTTACAGAGACACAAATTGGCGCCTGATATCCGCCATTTTAATTTTCAACTATTTTTAATTTTAACTATAATGCGAGTATCGCGTAAATACGACACTAACGACATATGAATCATCAAAATCGGCCCACGCGTTTGGTTTCTAGAGTGCCACAAAGGAAAAACATACCTATGTATTTCCTTACATACATAGACTGATAAACACATTACCCTCCTTTGCGTCGCGTTGTCGGGTAAAAAATATGTTTATTTGCATCTCTTACACTAGTATCATGTTGCATTTTATGTTTATTGTAGCTGCACCAAAATTGCTTAAAACATGCCTTATTAGATTACAATATTATGATCGGTGGGGTGAACAAGAAAGACCAATTGTAGGCAATGTAGAGCGGAAGCAAACAAGGGTGTAGTATAAAAAACTCTATAAAAATTAAAAAAAATATAAACCGACTTCCAGGCTCTAAAATGTAAAAAATAACTAAACGGAGGTTTTCATTTAGAATAGATACCTAATCAGATATTTTCGAAGTCGGTGCCAGCCGACAATATTGAAAGATATAAATATCTAATAAGTAAATATATGTTTTACGTATCGAAATATATTAGATGTGCTTTGCATCGGCTGGCACCGACTTCGAAAATATTTGATTTATATATTATACCACGCCTTTGTTCGTTTCGACGACGTGACTGAACATCGAAGACGTGCTGAACTTTATATGGGAGGAGGTTAGTATAGCTACGTATGTATCTTTACTTAGTGATAATTAGTATTTGTTGCTTTTAGGGTAAATGCTCAACTTTTTTTTCAATTAAAAAAATATGTATAAAAGCTTCTACCTGCCAGCAATATTCATTAAAAAGTGTCCTTAACAAAAGGCATCCAAAATTTTCAAGTTCAGATTTAAAACATCTGTGAGTACTAATTACAAAATTTTTATACTCTACTATAATTTTGTTTACTACTATAACTACGGAGTCCATTAAATACTCAATACAGTAACTGGCACAATACTTCAATCTTATAAAATTTAAATTAAAAATTTAAAAGTAACCCCGACATGTAATTCGCCATTTTGTGGCGGCGGCCATCTTGGATTTGAAATTTATCGTAGTGTGTATTATACTAGTCAACCCTAATTCATTTGATACCCATATTGAGGGAGTTGTGAAATAATATGTAATCCGCTATTTAGTGGCGGCGGCCATCTTGGACCGATTTTTATCAAACATAGCTAGAACACTTCCGAATAATTCACCTTTCTAAGAAAAAACAAAAACAAAATCGGATCATCTCTTCCGGAGCTACTATGCCACAGACAGACAGACACACACACACAGCACGTCAAACTTATAACTCCCCGTCGTTTTTGCGTCGGAGGATAAAAACAGTTGAAAAAAAATAATTCCTGTCCGAATTAATATTTGAAGTTGTTTTATTTTTTATTGATGTTTTTATTATCATTTTATTTCCATAACATAATCTGTTCAGATGTGATGGAATTGGTCGTATCCATACTTTTTAGCTGTCCCTTGTAATTCTTATAGTGAAATTGTTAGTTTTCAGAATTGATTTCTGAAATATTCTAATAAGGCAACATGTCTTTTTATTATATTTTTCTAATTTTAAATATCACTAAATTGTAAGATGTTCATATATTTTAATGAAAATTTAAACAGAATTTGCTCTGCGATCCAAAGTTTGAGATGACGTTTTTTAGTACTTATTTTAAAGTGTTTGGTTTATTGTTTAATTCTCGTAAACTAAATAGTTATAAGAACTCAAACTATGTCAGTATAACGTATGTGGACTAAACTATAATATAAATGATTATCCTAAATCTCTTGATCTTCAATGCTCTCAGAATTAAAGTATAAAAAAACCTCTTTTTATCCAGCGCTAAGTCGCTATGATTGAGACATGTTATTGTAAAAGCTTGTGGTATAAAAAAAATGTACAGTGAGTTGTGTTGTTTTAATCAATTAATATAAAATATTGTATCAATTATTAAATTAAATTGTAACTTTTTAAAATAATAGTTTTATTTTGTAATAATTCCTGTTTTCATACTATATACTGCTAAAAAATCACTTTCAGTAATTTCAGCTTAGAATCAACTATATATTATTAAATACAATTGAACTCATTTATATATATATTCTTAGTTTATTTTAAAACGATTCTAACGATATAAGCTTTATATATAGCTTATATATAAAAATTTTAAGAAATATTGTTATTTTAATGATGCGTACATATTTCGCGCATGTCCTCGGAAAGTAGCCGACAGATGCGCCATATTCTTGTAAAATGACAGCGACAGTTGAGGGGTTATCTGTACAGATGTATATAGATTATTGTATTAAAATTATATTACCTTCTGAACCACTGCTCAATCCTTTCATCGTCTTTATGGAACTGACGACTTAACATTTCCAACTCTTCTAATTGTTGGCCGACTGAAGATGGCAGCTGTTTCATTTCCTCCTTCGTTTCCGCATCTCTGTGGATTTTAGATGAATGCGTTATTTTTTTGGCTCATTTAATACCAAGAAGATTGACATTTAAACGTCAATAATACTGTAGTAAAAACTCTTTTGTTAAATTGATCGTTTGGACAAATAGCCACTGTGATGTGAAATTCCACCATCAAGGATGAAAAAAAAACTTTTTTTAATTACTTGAACTATTTTTTGAACTATCTTTTATTATAACTTTCAGACTAAGGAATAATATAGATGGAGCGTCATAGTTTTTGTTTTTTTTTATATGGAATTGTACAATAATAAGAATAATAAATCAGCATCCAAAAAGTAAAAGGGTGTAAGCCCCAGTCCACAGATGCAACGTTAACTAAATGCAGCTTCATTTATTTATTTTGTTGGGGCATTAAAACCCAGCACCATCTAGTTCCGTGGTAAGCTACGAGGCACATATAAAACTTTAAATACATATTATATATTATAAAAATAAACACCCATGACTGGAGTATAAACATTCGAGCTCATCACACAAATGAATACCTTAAGCGGAACTCGAAGACGTGACCACTGGCACAGTAAGTAGGCTCACTACAAACTGAGCCAAACGTATGTCATTAATGGATTTCATTTAGGTTTTCCCTCTACTTGTGATATAAGACATAGCTTCTTGCCAAATTTCATGATTCTAGCTCAACGGAAATTATCTTATAGGTTTATTTTAATTCCCTTGCGAGTGTCAAAATAGCCGTATCTCTTGATTACGTTGACTTAGAAGTTTAATTTTTTTAACAGCTCAAAGGGATTGCAGACCTTAGTGTTTCATATTATTATCAATTTGATACCTCCACGCGTCCCCGACAAAAAGGGTCTTGAGATCCTTTTTGTCGGGGAACTCAAGTTCTTGACTAATAGACAGACGGACAGATACAGACAGCAAAGTGGTCCTATAAGTGTACCTTTTTCCTTTTTGTGATACGGAACCCTAATAGAGTAAACATCATAGTATATACCTGGAGCTGTCCGATGTGATTGCGTTCTCCGAACTGGGGGCAGGTTTAGACGTGAGAGAGTCCGACGTCCTCGAGTCTGCACTCTCGCCATCGCCTTGTCCATTATCTGTAAATTATACAATAAATAGCATATGTAAAACATTTGAAACGTCAGGAATTAAAAATCGTATAAAATCCGCAAAAAAAATCGAAAAGATAGGTTTATTTAAAACATGCTTATATTGGTAAATTAGTTATGTGTAAAAAAGTACATATTTTAATAAAATGTAAGCTATATTTCAATTTTAGAAAATTATTCCCATTTAAAAGTTTTATTTAAAAAAGGAAAAATTTATTAATATAATCTCGCAGTTACTTTCAGCAGTTCTACTCAGTACTGAGGCTTTCTCCTTAAAAACTGATTTTAGACTGACGTTCGGAAAAAATTGTGATACTTAATCATATTCATTGTAAAAATTTGAATTTTAATACAAAATTTTTGTATTATAAAATTATCCTTCGAATTTATTTTCAATAACTATGAATCTTGTGTTATTATCAAGTTAGTAACAATAGATCCTTATATCAAAACTAGCGACTCACCTTCGTTTCGCTCGGGTTCGTCCCCAGATACTCGATACTAGAGTCGTTACTCCCATATAAGATCCCATCCATAGAACTGTTTTAAATTTAACTAGAAACTCACCCTCGCTTCGCTCGGGTTTATCCCTAGCTTGCTACCCCAAAATTTTCATCCCCATTCTCATCTCCTTAAGGGATGATTTCCGGGATAAAAACTATTTCACTCACGCTCACTCACTTTTCATATCACGAGATTTAAAAAAATCTTATTTTAGTAAAAAAAATTTTTAGAAAAAGAAATATCTTTTAATTTCCTTCTATACAAAACTTCCTGACAATAACAAACACAAAAAAGAGAATTATCCAATTTGGTGCAGTCGATAGGAAGTTATGCGCGTACATACATTTCGGTGATTCATTTTTATTTATATAGAAGACTAGTTTCACCATACAAACTGTCGTCCCCATATTCACCCCCTTACAGGATGATTTCCGGGATAAAAAGTATCCTATGTCCTTTCTTCCCAAAGTCTCAAACAATCTTCTTACCAAATTTTATTTACACGGTACAGTAGATCCAGAGATTACCCCCACAACGTCACACACTCACAAACTTTACCTCTTTATAATATTAATTAATATATATTTGACATCACTTACCGTCCGAAGTTTGCTTCCCAGACGTGGCCGCCGACGAATCCGTCCGTCGTATCTTCTTAGCTTTCTTCTTATCAATATCTTTGTTCTTCTACAAAATAAAAAATACTCTTTATTTATTATTATTATTTTTTTATTATATATAATTTTCTTAATTAAAAAAACCTTTATTGTATGTATTCGGTACTTTTTAACGTCCCACTGTTGGGCACGGGCCTCCCTTCAATACGAGTGGGATCAAGCCATATAGTCAACCACGCTGGCCTAGTACGCGTTGATAGACATTTATTTAGTCACATGTTATTGTTAAGTATTGTGTGCTTATGACATGAAATTTACACATTGGTAATAAAACAATAATTACTTTCGTCTAATTCATCTAAAAATTTCATTACAAACACGCAAATATTTTTCCTTGTAGTATAGAAACTTGATTTGAAATATATATTTTATGTAAATTAAAATAATAAAATTAAAAAAATATTCCAAACATATCATATATTGAATATTATTCACCTTTTTTCTATGCTCAGTTTCATGAGAATCGACACCATTCACAGCATCCTTCGAGTCCTTTGCATCTTGACTGTCTGAATCTGACGAAGAGTCCGACTCCTTGTTACTGCTGCTGCTTGAATTTATACGACGCTGAAAAAGTAAAATATGAGTTAATTAAAATAATAAATATAAGTGAAAACGGGTGTATCTCTTGTATATACGTATAATAAAATAGTAACAAAGCAAAATCTGTACATGAAATATTAAAAAAAAAATAATAAATGTGACGTTATAACTGTGTACGGAATATAGACCCCAAAACAATAGTTAATGAAATTTTTGTTGGTTTATCTGTATGTCTGTGTGCATTTCACGCAAAAAGTACTGTACCGTTTTAACTTAATTTTGTGCTACTAACTAAACAACTAATTGCTACAGTTTATTAGATCTTTTTGAAAGATAAAATTTCATAATAAATTGTTCTAATATAACTTCATTAGTGTACGCGACGCACGCCAATAATGCTCGCAGTCGGCAAAAGTTTTTCGACATCTTCAACAATAATCGTCATAACATTTCAACTAATTTACACAAAACCTTAATAAATTATACACCTAAACCTTTCCCCATGAATCTCCTAAGCTCTTCACGCGAAAACCGTATAAAAATCGATTCGGTAGTTTTAGAGTTTATTGCGTTTAGACAGATAGACAGACGCAGCGAAGACCTTTGTTTTTTATATTATGATTAAGAAGCTAACTCCAAATAAATGAATATATTAAAATAAACAATAAACAATTTTACCTTTCTGTCTTTCCTGAAGCTTGGTTTATCGGAGACCTTTTTAAACACTAGAGAGCCACTATTAATGTAGAAACCACCGTACATGGGCTCTTCGTCTGGCTTTATCCTCTCGTCGTACTGAAATAATAAATAATAAACATGTTACCAATACTATTTAAATTAAAACAATCTGATAAGGATTTTCCAATGTAGTGTAGTGATCTTAGATTTCTTTAGGTATAGTCGATATAATTAAAGAATTCTCTTATTACACACAACAAAGAAGGCAAATAAATCATCAAAACAAAATATTCAGTTGAATTGGGAACCATTGCTTGTTTTTGATAGGGATAATTTTACTATTTATATTATAAGAAATCTTTACATTTTAATTGAATTTAGTATTTCGAATTTTGAAAGAAAGAGATCGATGGATCTATTTGAACGAATGCTTTACAACAAATACGTCACAGAAGAGACTAAGGTGGCATTTTTATATTTTTGAAATCATTGTATAATTTTTTATACTGTCTATAACAACTGTATAATGACCTTTTCCATCTAACATACTGTAATTTAAATTTCTAAGCAGAACCAATATATGTACTAATAGGGAATATGCGTGATTTTTTTTTATTTTATTATACAATAGCTAACATCGTTATATAATTGTAAAAAAAATATCCAGCTCCAAAACACTAAAATTTAGTATAATTTTTTTTTTCGCTCTGTTATGATATACTCTGACGTCATATTCGGTCAAACCAATGGCGTGCGTTTTAACTACTTTGAATTTCCCACATATATTAGCAGTTTTTAATAATTATTTTCTAAATCATATAGAATTCATACTAAAAAAATAATAATAGAGGCTTAATTCAAAAGTTTACTCTTATAAAAAAAAATTATAATTATAAATAAAGGTTTATTTAAATCACACGCACATTCCCTATTGGTTCATTCTAATAATAATCAATTTTTGCTTTCTCGTGTCTTCTCCATTCTATGTGACATTGGCGAAGTAATCTGTGCCCTAATGGCATGCTTTGAAGCCATTAACACCTCCAGGTAAATTTCTAAGAAATTAATTAAATTTCTAAGAAATCTTATAATATTGTTAACCGTAACGTCGGCTTGTCCGCGGTCGTAGAGGGATTAACTAGAGAATTAAATTCAAAATCTAGACATACATATTAGAGGAGAATCTTACCGCATCAGTATTATCTATGAAAGAGTCGGTATCGTCATATCCAGCTCCTTTATCTACAAAGTCATCTCCATTGGACTTGCTTTTCTTGCCGTATGCACTTTGGTTACCCTGAAAAATACCCAAGCATATGATATGTTAAATATTTGTGAAAATCCTTCCACTAATTAACATTAGAGGGTCAGGGTTAGGATGTAGTATATAGGGTAGTAGGAGGAGTAGGTCCCATAATTCCATATTATAAATGTGAATGTTTGGATGGATAAATGTTTGTTACTCAATCACACCAGAACGGCTGAACGGATCTGGATTAAAGACACAGAGATAGACTAGTCTGGAATAAGTTAGTATATATAAGAATAGTTTGGAAAATTGTACGGTTCCCGTGGGATAGATTTGTTTTTGTTTTTCACTAGGAACGAACCTGAGTAAAATAGCCACGGCCGCCAATCTCATTGAGACGAGCCAACTGCGCAGGAGATATTATAGTGCTCAAGTGTACGCGCAGACACAAGGGCACTCTCTATATTGTCACTCTCATACTCCGGTGGGACGACGCGAGACACGACCGGTTAGAGTGTCGGCGCAGGACCGACGGCTTTACGTGCTCTCCAAGTTACGGGGGTTTTGCCCAACTCCGGGCTATTTACTGAACTCGAACCCAGAACCTCCGGGTGTGCAGCCGTACATGCTAGCCACTACACCACCAAGGTAGTTAAGTATAAATATATTATTGCTACTATATTAACAACTACTCTTATATTGAAGTCGGTCAAAATTCATGACAACACTCACATATTTCTGTTCCATTTGCTGGGCAATTCTCTTAACATTTTCATCGTCGTCGGAGAGACGTTGACTTCCAGCAGACGGTCGTGTTGTACCATTCAATCTTTTTTCTTTTAACTAAAAATTTAAAAAATAATAAATGATATAGAATATACAAATTTCAATCCGCACAAGAGGCATGTACTTTCAAACATACACAAAATAAGAGAATTTTAGCAATATATTAACATCCCATGTTTTTACATACATGATATACACAGATAAAAAGTGTACACCATCTTTTGTATTTATGACAAACAAAAAAAAACTAATTATAGCATTTTAAATATAAGTAAAAATAACTTTTTGAAAATATAACTTACATCAGCGTTATCTATGAAGGAATCATTATCATCACCATCCATAGCATCCCCCGATTCATCGCCATTGGACTTTTTCCTGCCTGTGTTTTGCCCACCCTGAAACGTAAAACAAAGTTTAATTACTAGTAAAATCAATTATATAGCAGCCCCGATTAGATTTAGAAATAAATTAGTTGTTACGTTTTTCTGGGCTTTTTACCCAATTTTTCTCTTCAGAAGAACCTCCCTCAGACTTAAACGAATATTTAAATTAGTCCAATTACCGAACGAATATTTAAATTGAATTAGTCCAGTTTTCTCTCGAGTTTTGCACACAAATCATATTTATTTATATACATAAATAAATATTAACTCTAATTTAATCCCCTTCTTGAGGACCATTAACAGTTAAGTGTTTCATTTAAAGAAATCTAAATGGAGAAGATAAGAATATAACTTTACTTTTTTTATGCTAGTTCTTTAAATTTCGATTAGGTCATTTTTTTATTGATATATATGATTACTTACATACTTCTGTTCCATTTGCATAGCAATTCTCTTAACTTGATCATCATCTTTATCGTAAAAAGTATCGTTCAGTCCAGATGTGGTGCCATTCAATGTCTTTTCATTTGCCTAAATATAAAAAAAAATGTTTAAATGAAGCCCAAAACCAAATTTCAATAGCATGCGAGAAAAGTTGCCGTACTTTTGACGGTTCAAAAGTGTTTGTCCATGTTAATATTATAAATGTGAAATTGTGTTGTTTGTTAGTCTTTCTTTCACATCGAAACGGCTCGACGGATTTGCGTGATTTTTTGTGTGGAGATAGTTTTTACCGCGAAAATATTTATAATCATAATTACTTGAAACTTAGTATAAATGCTCTTCAATACAATTAATTAAATAAGTGTTTTAGCATTTTTCGAAATTCATCCCATAAGGGGGTAAAATAATGGATGAAACTTTGTATGAAACCTCCCCTTTTATATATTTTTTTTGTAGTTTTAGCCGCGAGCGAAGCCGCGGGTGCTGCTAGTAAAAGCCTATTTGAATAAATAATATTTTGATTTTATTTGAATTAAAAATATTACTAAAAAAATTAAAATGAAGTCGAATTTTCATTTTCAGTAGGAAAACTTCTATAAAAAAAAATATTGTACATATAGTTATTTACTTGATTTCAATTTTATTGTGTTTTGTATCCTTTCTTTTAGCTATGTATCTATGTAGTTATTTTATTTTCCTTATTATTACGTTAAAATTGTATGCTTGTATTGGCTCATGATGGAGATCAAAAAATATATTGCATTTAATGGCTACAATCTGTTCCTTTGTATAATAAAAAAATAATAATACTAATTAAAATAATTAAAATTTAACGACAAGAAACAAGTAAAAATTACAGATAATAAAGTAGGTATTATAATTTATTTAAATAGATGAGATCATCATTAAATTAAATATATAATATAAATTGTCATTGTCTAATATGAGTATGAATAAACTACACAAATAAACAAACAGAAAGGCAAAATTCTCTTGCACCAAGACCTTGAATTAGGTATGATTCACAAGTGACATTATTATTTTACCACCAAGGTAACAGATGCCTATTATCAGTTATTGATGCAATAATTTACAAGTACTGCCTACCCTCTATATGTTACAGGTTCTCTTCCTTGTTTCATGGGGACGGTGACTCTTTTGAGATTAATCAATAAAAAAAATTAATATTTATTTATTAATAGTTGATAAACAAAATGATCATATTATTATTTACAAATTTATTCTTAAAGAAAGGATCAGACAATGAAGTACTAGTTTGTTATATAATATATTTGCATGTTACATTTAATTACGTACCTATATAGTTATAATTTTACTAAAAACTTGGCAGAACGTTACTTATAATCTACTATTGAGTCACCCTCGCTTCGCTTGGGTTCATACCTATGTGATTCTTTAAATTGACTTAAGTTTTTTTATTTAGGAGCTGATTGAAATAAAACAAATACTAAATATTAAGTAAAGTTTACTCCAATACATTATTGAAAACTACACCCGAAATCAGTTAAGCCGTTTCTGAGATTAGCGCGCACAAACGCACAGACAAATAACTAGATAAAAAATATAAAAATCATTGTTTAGGATTCTATTATATTAATAAAGACCTGCAATAATAGTTTTTCTAAAATATCTTCCATGTAGAGAAATTAACTATATGTATAGATATTATGTTAAGATTGAATTATAAATATACATAATATATATATATATATATATATATATATATATATATATATATATATATATATATATATATATATATTACTTTTTATAAATGCCACCTTTATTAACATTTTTTTATTATAGTAACTTTATAGCATTATAATTGACAGTAAAAGTAATATATAAGTGGTTTTTATATTCCCTGCACATCAAATCTTCGAAGTTTATTAAAAAATATATTTTTATTCTAGATAAACTACACACATCTATACAAGACACACATCTATACCTACACACATCTATATCTACCATATCTATATCTACACACATCTATAGATATATCATATCTATATCTACACACATCTATACATTAAAGATTTTTTGGAAAATCTTATTAAAATAGACATCATTTTCGATACAGAGGCCGAATTTATAGTTTTTAGAATGTTTGTCTGTCTGTCTGACTGTCTGTTACCACATCACAGAGAAACCACTGGAGAGATTTTGATGAAATTTGGTATGGTGATAGCTGGTTATCCGGGTCAACATATATGGTATATTATAGGATACTTTTTACCACGGGGAAATATCTCATTTCTGAGAAAAAATACAAAAACTGCAATGTAAGAGTATACTAATATGTAAAACCTAAGAATTTGGTTTTTGGTCATCTGAACCCGGGCGGAGCCGCGGGCAATGCTAGTTTCTAATAAAATAACGTAAAACTACATGTGATAATTGCAATAGCTTATTTCACTTACAAATTAGATAATTTATTAATAAACAGAAGTAATGTAATAAAGTCGTTTCTTGAACTGGCATTTTAATTAATTATTCATGAACGTCATAGTATTTTTCCTTTAATTTTAATTTGTAAAAGTGGTACCTTTAATTATTAATATATTAGTTAACAAAAATATATATCCATATTTTTCATTACACATGAAATAAATAACAACGAAATAAAATCATAAAATCTAACTAAAAAGAAATATTTGTGATAATAATTGATCTATAATTGTAGAAAAAAAAAAGTTTTTTAACACTAAATAAAAAATTACTAATACCTACTAAGATTTAATAATGTTTTAATTGATATTATTCTTAAAACCGTGCAAAGTCAAATGCAGATGCTAGTCTAAGTCAATGAAACAAAAAAAAACATTGCAATGTAAGATTTCTTATCATACTTGGTATGAGGATAACAATAATAAATATTAAATTTAATATAACAACCTATCTGATGAGTATATTATACTTTAAAACAAAAGATAAAAAATGCATTATCGCGTCATTATGCTTCTTATCAGTAACATTTCTAAAATCTTATTAATACCTACCCAGCTATACAAATATCTACGAAAACAAGTCTGTAAATGTCAACAAAACCAAAATAAAACTCTTTTAACGACACAGAATAAACAAAAAGCGATATTAAAAAAAAATCCCTACCAAAGTAATTAGATAATCTATGCAAAACCTATATTACGGGCGGGAAGCGTAAAATGACGCGACACTTCCCATTGCATAAATAGCAGACTAAAAAAAAAATAACCTAAAACGCTATCAAACTTATTTACACTTACAATTTTATACACAAAAAACGTCTACTTATCTTCCACACAAACATACAAATCGATCAACTATATAAACGAACACGTAATGTATGACATAACCTATACATTATTCATACAAAATACCTATCGATTAAAGTTAAATGTCTAACAAAAAGCTTGCACACTCGAAAGGTCGCTAAACGCTGCCTAGAAACTCGTCTCTGGCAGATCTTGCTTTATTTTGCAACGTAAACCGTGTTTGGCAACATCGGTTATCAATTTTACAAACACACATATTATATACAAACAAATCAAACTCATTACCATAATGATATAAATTATTATGAAAAAAAAAAATTTAAAGTCCCACAATTTTACATAGCACTACGTCAGCCATATCGCATAATATGTAAATAAATACATAACGCACACATCTAAACGCACTCTCGATGACTTTTGAATTCATGAGTAAATGCAAACTTGAAACATATGTTTCATTAAAAACATATAAATAATGTAAAATTGATCATAATTAGAATGTAACCTAAAAATAAGCCCTTTGCCGGAAACAGTGCAATAGGCGGGTTAACCTAGGTCATCCAAGACTACTACTTTCGCTCGGTGGTTTCCTATTATAATAATTCACCGGT
This sequence comes from Brenthis hecate, assembly GCA_951806755.1. NCBI lineage: Eukaryota > Metazoa > Arthropoda > Insecta > Lepidoptera > Nymphalidae > Brenthis > Brenthis hecate. The sequence continues at coordinate 10,143,849 of OX638259.1, read as the reverse complement.
GTCGTCAGCAATTGGTCATTGTAATATTTCTAGTATATTCTTATTAATAAGTTACTTATTTTCTGTATAAAATTCCGATAATCGGTCACCGTCGCCGATCAAAACATTGCCCACGTAAAAGATGTCCTAGGTTGACAACGTTCTTCTTAGATTGTTGCAAACATGGCGACCGATATCTGGGCTTCTCGCACGGCCCGTGGACGCAAAATCATGTAACAAACCTAATGCAAAGCTATGTAACGTAAGCAAAAAATATCCTAAGCGAATTCACCAAGGCTCGGCTTACAACCATCTTTAGCCGCCAAACGCGACAAGATATCGCTCTCATATTTTTTCACACGATTCCCTATAACACAAAGAGCTGAAAAACCAGTATGGTTGCGTAAATTACTATGATTTTCTGTTATAACTTACCCGTGCTCCTCTGACTAGTTTATAGTAATCCAACTCAGGATATTTACTTTCGTTGCTTTCGTCTAAATTTATAGTTAATCTCACTGTTTTCTCCTGTTTTTTCTTTGTACTTTTTGGAGCACTCACTGTTATAAGATCAGAACGTTTAGGGTCCGACATTTTCCACCAAATTCAAGTATAAAATGATTTTTTTCAAAGCATGACACGGCCTGCATTTTCAAACTGTGTACCACATTGCCACCATGTTGGAATTCATTGTTTGGGTTCTGAGCGCTACGGAATGAAGTGGAACTACATAATGTTTTAAAGCTTACGTCGATAGATGGCTCTAAACTATATCTTTATCTATAATAGATGACGCCACTCTATAGAAGAATAAAATTAAATTTTATAACTAATCAAATAAATATGGATACTACAATTAAAGCCATTAATTATAGCAATATTAAATTACACATACTGTAAAGCCAAGAGTAGAAATAACAATTGTTAACTCTAGACTCAGACATAAACCTTCCATATTTATAGTAGTTATCTTGTATGAAATTTTTTACATAATATTTTACAAGTAAATTTGTAGATGTCGCTTTTAAGGATTATGTCATGTGTTTTGTTACTGTTTTATCGACATTTATTTTATTTTTATTTTGATTTTACCTTTATTAGTGTTAAATAAAAATGAATACACAATAAGTAGTTTATTATTTAATAGCGTTATTTAAAAATAGCATAAACTGTACCAAGTCAATTTAAAATAAATATAAGTGTCTCAACTGACTTCTCATAATATTACAAAAATAAAAGTATCACATTTTGTTTTTTTACATATATAATTTATTGTCTTTTTTTAAATGACAATAGAAAAAAATCATTTCTACCACGGTAATGTAACATTACCGTGCTTACACGGTAGACCGTGTGTGCAAATCACACACGGTAGAAGTGAAACTTCAGAAAAGTTACGAGAGAATGAGATAGACATATTATATAGATTATATTATCAGGAGTAGGATATTATTGTAAGGTTTACTTTTAAAAAAAATAAATTTTATTTAACTTAAAAATGTATTACCATATTATTCAGTAGGTACTAGCACAGATAATATAATACTATACTGTACTAGCATTGCCCGCGGCTCCGCCTGCGTTCAGGTGACCAAAAAGCCAAATTCTTAGGTTTTACATATTAGTATACTCTTACAATGCAGTTTTTTATTTTTTTCTAAATAAATAAAAAGTATCCTATACGTTGACCCGGATAACCAGCTATTGTCATACCAAATTTCATCAAAATCTGTCCAGTGTTTTTCTCGTGATGCGGTAACAGATAAGACAGACAGACAAAAATTCGAAAAACTATAGATTCGGCCTCTATATCGATAATGTCATTTTCAATAAGATTTTCCAAAAAATATTTAATGTACAGATTCGGCTTAGTTACAATTTTATTATATGTATAGATTATTTTTCACTTCCTGTGTAATATATTCTATCTCATTCTCTCGCTGGCATAATCCTATATATCTATGTGTTTGTCTCTTTCTCGTGTCGCATTTTTGTTTCATCGAGTTTCTAATCACAACGATTCTAAAGAAGTTTCATTTCATCAATGACTGTAATATGTTGTGTACAGAATAAAGACATAATAGTAATAATGAAGAAAGAGATATAGATATAATTTTGTTTTACTCTTACGAGCAGTGGTAGCCCTGTGGTAAAGCGCTCGCTTGGATAATCAAGAGAAGCAGGTTCAAATTTCAAATATAAAGACATGTAAATCGCCACCTCGCCAACCCGCACTTGGTCAGCGTCGAGGACTATGGCCTGATCTCCCGCGTAATAATGGAAGGCCTGTGTCCAACAGTGAGACGTTTAAAAAGGCTGAATAAATTATATTATACATGTAATTCGATATAGTTACCAAATGTGGATCAAATAATCTTTATTATCTTTGCTAAATTCACTTTGACATTGGTCCCATATAAATTTCATAAAGGAATTTCACCCGTAATTTTGTAATCGCTCTTTCATTTTTAATTTTTATTAAAAAAAAATAAACAACAAAAAAACTAAAAATCCGACTGAGCAAAGACGAAACAAGTTAATAAAATATAACAAGACAAAACATAATATCTCTAACTTTGTCTTGATGTCTGTGTAATCTGTTTCTATCGTTTTATTATTTTACTTTATTATTTATTTACAATAAAGTAAATTAAAAATATACTTAATTATATATACAAAACAAATGTTCACCTAATTATAACTGTACAAGTCATGTCCGCGCGGAATATTGGCAAGAATGCTAGCTAGCCGCATTCCCCCGATGAATGGCAATTGGCAAATGGCAATGCCGATTCTTTGGGCGAAAACTGAGTCAGCTCTCTTGTCACCGTTTTTAGTTTAATCACATCAATATTTGGTAAATATTAATAAAATATTTTAGTAATATAACAACTCATAAATTTACGTACTACTTTCAGATTAATATTTAACAAAATGAAGAAGCTGTTGATATTTCCGTTCATTATTCTACATCAAGAAGCTTAGCAAATTAATCTGCTAATGAAAGTAGGTCTTTTTAGCCTAACTTAAGTAATATTTCGAATAGCTTTTCATAATTCGATTCTCCATCCAAGTTCAATTTAAACGAAAATATCTAAGCGTAGTAATTACAAAGTCCATTCAGATTTAACGGAGTGTGGTTATTAAAAAAACGACACTATCAGCGTGGGGGGTCTTACGGGGGTCTTAGGGGGTTTGGAAACGTTGATGAGTGGGACATTATGAAGCCGAGATTCCTATTAAGATAAAGGACATTAGTCTCACTTGGGCACTGTTCTAGCGTTCCAGTGCTAGCAGGTAATAAACCTATTTTTTTTAATTTTGTTATTTTTTTTTATATCTCCTGCGAGCTGTTGAGCTTTGAGAGTGGTAAAGGAGTATGTAAAGGGATATATAAAATTTTCGATGATACGTAATTTTTGTAGCTCTTTTGTTGTCGCTAGTCTATACTAATATTATAAACAGGTAAAGTTTGTGAGTTTCTGAGTTTGTGAGTTTGTGGCATTGTAGAGGGCAATCTCTGGATCTACTGAACCGATTTAGATGAAATTTAATAAGAACATAGTTTGAGACCCCACGTCCATTAAAAATAGCTTATAAATACACATACGTATTTCCAGAGATATTATGCTATATATAAACAAACAAAGAAGCAAAATTTTATCTTTGAGCATACATGATTAGAATCCGCGACGACAGTTTAACTTGCTAGTACCTAAGTAAGAGAATTGTGAGAGATATTTAAGTAAAAAGAAGCGAAGCGAGGGTAAGTCGCTACTCGCTAATACATATAATAAAATTGTAACTAAGCCGAATCTGTACATTAAATATTTTTTGGAAAATTTTATTGAAATAGACATTATCGATATAGAGGCCGACTCTATAGTTTTTAGAATTTTTGTCTGTCTGTTTGTTTGTTGCTCACGGAAAAACTACTGGAGGGATTTTGATGAAATTTGGTATGATGATAGCTGGTTATTCGGGTCAACATATAGGGTATTTTTCAATGCAGGAAAGTATCTCATCTCTGAGAAATCTATATTAAACGTTAAAACGTAAGTAGGGACGAACCCGAGCGGAGCGAGGGCGAGTCGCTAGTGATTTATAAAAATAAAAAAAAATAATAACTTGCACTAAGTAAAGGAAGCAGCAAGTGGACATTATTTTAGGGATTCTAAGATATACGATGGCAGTTCCAGAATATTATTCATTAGGAAAAATGAAATTTAGCTTCTTGGCGCCATTATCAGACGGAGAACGTCGTTACTGTTTTGAGTTGGGGAAATGGCAACGAGATTGAAAGTGGTTTTGTAGGGTTAACTTTTATCCTTGGAAATATTAAAAATAGCATTTCCTATGCACCTAATTAAGAGAAAATTATAACTAGTTTTTTTCCCGCGGCTTCGATCGCGTGGTAAGTGTTGCGGGGATCAAAGAAAGTTCCCAGGCTGCAATTTATGTCTTTATCAAAATTTTATCAGTATTTGTTTACTGGTTTAAGCGTTAGAAGTTAACAGATAGAATTACTTTTACACACACATCAGCGACCTCGAAATTTAATATTTTAAATATTATATTCTTGTTTAATATCTCGCGGAAAAAGCTTTTATATCATATAAATTGGGTAATGTAATAAACTGATGGGTTTGATTTAATTTAAAGTTTATTTTCTTTTTTTAGAGCATTCAAATAACAAATTGTTTTTAAAAGTATTTGTTTTATACTATAAATTTATTATTTTTAAGGTTTATATAAGAGCAAGTTTTTTTATCTTAGGATATCAGGATATACATATGTACGTCCGTCTGTCGCTCCAAAGAATAATACACTACTGCCGCATATATAATATTTTGTAAGTATTAAATTGCATCAATTCAAACCTGCAGTGAATTCTGGAATTACTAACTGTCCAAGTATAGTTAAGACATACGTAGCGTATAGTAGCGATAACCAAAACGCAGATAGCAGGACATGGTTTACAGCAAACATGAGGAAAACTAGAGTCAAAATGGTATCGCAATAAAATGAAAATCTATTGATGCCATTTCGTAAATAGTATGTTTTAGAAAATGTACAGAGCGTAACCGTAAGAGCGTATGTTTGGTTTCTCAGGGTTTTAGATTTTCTTCTTGTATTGGACAAAACGAATTGCAGGTGTAGGATAACATAAAATGGACAAAAGTGATATTTAGGTTCGAGATCTAAATTTATATATATATATATATATATATATATATATATATATATATATATATATATATAGTCCACCACGCTGGTCAAGTGCAGGTTGGCGGACTTCAAATGTTTTTTTGGAAAACTTTCTAGGTTCTCTCAGACATGCAGGTTTCCTCACGATGTTTTCCTTCACCAAGTGTCAATCTTGTTGGAAATCATTCCCACATGAAATTATCGGAGGTGCGATCGAGATTTGAACCCGCTTTACTCAGATGCCCAAGGATTAGTTTAGTAAGATTTAATCAATAAAGTACATCCAAAGTCTTTAAGCTCTCCAAATTTTATGAGTTCGTACGAAAACTAATCTAAAAACGAAGTAAAGGCTAAAATTGGATACCTATCTTTATGAAACTCTTTTTCCTTACAAATTGATTGAAATCCTTAAAATTTTATTATCAAACGGATTAGGCCCTTTGGTTCTGAATCATCGTTTAGGGTCGATTTATTTACTTTGTTCTAAATGCCCTTTCATTTAATATTCCTTTCAGGTTGCCGCTCTTGATACTTTTATAATTTAATTTATACTTTTTTGATCGAAATAAAAACGTGAGTGATCTTGTGTTTTATTTCGTTTTAACAATATATGTTTATATTGTTTCGTATTAAATAAAATAAAATGTCAGTTTGTTATTGAGTATATGTTACGTTTGTTCGAGCATAAAAAAATTTACGTGTGAGTGCAATATTAATTAAAAAACGTTAGGAATTTTATCACATTTGTATTTGACAAAAGCTGTTCTACTTCTTTGCATATAAAGTTTGCCCTAATTTCGCCTTAAAATACACCTCATTACAAATCGTAATTGACATTTTAATTTATAAGAACGTAGCTTTTAGGTTCCACGGTTCATTTAAATACTGAACGCCTGCCAAATAACAGAGAGCAATAAAAAACTTTAGACACGAGATAAAGCTGCCATTAGAGGACAATTTTTGAAGCAGCCCTGTTTTTCTACTGAAAACATTTTAATTAAATGAAAGCTTACTATACTTTTAATATACTGGAATATAATTTAGAATTTTTTTCCTCTTTAGTCCTTGAAACATATCCATTTAAGTTGTTCCATCTATACAGTTAAATAAAATTTAAGTGTCTGTTTGTAATGTCAAAATAGCAGCGTTTTACTAAATACATACAAAATTATATACGGTACTTATAAGAAAAACATTTTTTTAATTTTTGTTTGTCTGTCTGTTTGTTCAGGATAATTTGTGAAACGGCTGGATTGATTTTGACGTGACTTTCACTATAAGATAGCTGATGTTATAGGGAGTAACAAGGGCTACTTATATTTTAGAAAAAGAATGATTGTTCCACTCAAAATAATTAAAACGTACCTAGGGACGAATCCAAGCAAATCGAGGGTGAGTCGCTAGTTATAAATAAAAATAAGATAGTGATACCTGGAGTAACGTATAGGCTACTTATGTAGGTCGCTAGTATAATAAATTATTATAATTTATATTAACTGAATACCGATTGTCTCAAAAAATATATTATAATAACATAAAAATATTTATTTAATGTTTTCACTTAACTTCTTGGTTGGTCGTAAATCAATATTTTCTCACGTTCTCTATAGAAAACCGTAAATCCCGTGGAATATTAATAACTCATTTATGCATCGAATCCAATATAAGCAGGCATTTAAATAAATTTCATCATGAGCGAAATACACTTGCGTCCGATTACAATATTTATGAGTTCCCTCCTCGGCTCGTGACTGAAATTTTACCCTTTCTTCCAAACGCCACTTTCCAATTACTTGAGATGTAAGAATAAAAACTGGAAACAACATGGCATTCAGGTACAAAATTAAAGATAATCATTATATTTTATTTTTGGCTTCACTTAAGACTTGATCCCACTACAGCCTGAGACTCACTGAGTGACTGACTGACTACACTATTGCGTCGCTATACAGTTTTAATAACTTTGTTACTATGACTGTATAGCGATATTATACAGAGGAAAGATTTGTTTGTTTGTGTCGAATAAGTTCCGAAACTACTGATTCGATTTAGATTTTTAGTAAGAATAGTTAATAGTTTGAGACTCTGGGAAGGATATAGGATAGTTTTTATCCCGGAAATCCTCTCTTAAGGGGATGAAAATGAGGATGGAAATTTGTATGTGGAAAGAACCTAAGGACGAACCCGAGCGAAGCGAGTGTGAGTCGCTAGTAAAATATAAAAATATATCTGTATTATTTAACTTTTATCTATAAATTTCATATTTTTGTTCTCATAAACTGTAATGTGTGTTTTTGGTGTAAATAAACTTTTCTGTCTTAGTTTTCTTCTTTTTTTCAGAACTGCTTGCCGAGCCGGTGGTAGCTTCCTCACGGACTGACTACACTGGCGCTCTTTAAATTAAATTAACTATTCAAAAGTGCTTGTAATATATCTAATTGAATATAGTTTCATATCTCTCTCTTATTACTAGACAAAAAGGCTAAAAGGCTTGTAAGGTATGTGTAAATGTTTCCGGTTTCTTTAAAAAAACATTTATCAGCATAGCAATTCAATTCCCTATTGCCTCATCTTTATTGCCTATTTACGACAATTAAGATTCACTCGCCATATTAATCTTATTTTACATGTATTATCGGTTCACCTACAAAAATCGTCTACAAAAAACGGAAATTTTATCTATAAAAAATGTACCTACATAAAATATATATTCTTATCCGAAAAATAATAAGAAACACCTTATATCTCAGCTTACGTTTAAAAAGAAATACTATTTAAAATTTCGGTTTAGTAGTGCTGCTGTACGATAGGTACATACATTGCAATAAATTTTTATTTCCTGATATTAAGTGAATTCTGTTCGTTTTTGGGAAATAAATATCTTTAAACTAATATTCTATTCATCCGTATATTGTTTATTTATTATCTCAGTATTAATTAATGAAAGTTTTGTATTGATGGACATTATGAAATATTCGTTATTCATACATGACTCTAGAATTTTATTTACCGTTATTTTATATACATATATTTTTAATGTAATTTTTCAGTTAAGTCAGCGTTTGGCTTATCCATTTTTAGTGCTTCCTACACCTGAGGGTATTTTTACATTGGATATTTTCACTTCAATCCAGCTAGATATAGGCGAGTATTCGATAACCGGTAGAGCCTCATCGTGTAGGGTCGCTATATTTTATTTATACATATACTATACTACTCCTTCCTGTCTACGGTTATTTTGAGAACAAACTTGTCGTATTTCTGTTTTATTGAAACTTGCCCTTTTTTAAGGCTTTATAATAGTTTACAATATATGTTTATTAAAAAAAAAACATTTAAAATAGGTAGTACATATTCAATTTAAAGAAGTAAAAAAAGACATTGGAAGTGATAAGGCTAATATTCATATTTAACAAGATTTGGTAATATTGTTAAGGCCAGTAGAAAAAATAATTTCCATTCGCATACACATTCGCGAGTCAGTCAGAATAATAAATATGCTATTTCATTGATTAAAAAAATGACGAATAAACGAAAAGTATAAAAAAATATATTAAGTCACATGATAATGGATAGAAATAATAAATAATAATATAGTTCTTAATACGTATTTTTAGTCTGAATTATTGTTATCCTCAATACTTCTGACAAGACGGCCAACTCCACTGAAGCTGGTCATTTGCGCAGCAGATATTATAGTGTATTCGACTCACCCTCGCTCAGCTCAGGTTTGGCCCTACGTTTTAAAGTTAGTATAGATTTTTCAGAGATGAGATATTTTTCCGCAGTAAAAAGTATTCTGATTATTGATTTAGATAACCAGCTTTGATCATACCAAATTTCATCAAAATCTGTCCAGTGGTTTACTCGTGATGCGTCCCCACACAGAAGAACAGACAAAAATTCTAAAAACTCTAGATTCGGCCTCTGTATCGATAGTAATGACATGACAACAATGACATTATGATTTTCCAAAAAAAAAAATTAATGTACACATTCGACTCAGAATTTTTATTATATGGGTGTGTGTGTGTGTGTGTGTGTAGATACAAGTGCATTTTCACGGGGCGATAATTTGACCGGTGAGAGATGAGGTGTAGGACCCATGGGTTTGCGTGTTCTTCGAAACCCGAGTGTGTCACCGTCAACTTGTCAACTCTGGGCTATAATTTTAATAACTTTTTTTCGTGTCTCCTTCGTTCTACGTGACATTGGCGAGTAACCTGTGCCCAACTGGCACGCTCTGAAGCTATTAACAAAAAAATTGAATTGAATTGAATAATTTTTTGACAGACATAACCTATGATTATTATGATGATTATTACTGAATACATGTACTTATATGCTGGCCTGACGCAGGATTCGACGCGGAGGCAGTTATATTACACAAATAGACATCCCATATAGACCGCCAGTTGTCTGTTCAACGCGCTTCTATATACATTACAGTGTGATCATGATTAGTGGTTGCGTACTAAATAGAAATGTACACGTGAATGAATAAAGTTATTGGCAGTGACATAGTATTATAATTATAATAATTTTCAGTTAATCTATACATATAATAAAATTGTAACTAAGCCGAATCTGTACATTGAATATCTTTTGGAAAATCTTACTGAAATAAACATTATTATCGATACAGAAGCCGAATCTACTTATAATTTTTAGAATTTTTGTCTGTCTGTCTGTCTGTAACCGCGTCACAGAAAAAGCACTGGAGGGGTTTTAATGAAGTTTGGTATGGTGATAGCTGGTTATCCGGGTCAACATATAGGATACTTTTTACCGCGGGAAAATATCTCATTTCCGAGAAAAAACACAAAAATTGCAATGTAAGAGTATACTAATATGTAAAGCCTAAGAATTTGGTTTTTGGTCATCTGAACGCGGGCGGAGCCGCAGGCTATGCTAGTACTAGGTAAATATATTTTCGTAGACAATACAGGGCTTAAACGTGTCCGAGTAATAATTTCAAAGATTTGCCGTCTGCAAATATAATTAGTTTTCGGTGCTGCGAAATCGTACCACAATAATTTGCAATTAGACCAAATTTAACCTGGCTGTTTCAACATTTGCAAATTGTAATAAGAGAGTATTTATCGCGACGACTCATTTGGCTCAGTTTGTAGTGATCCTACTTGCTGTGCCAGCGGTCGCGGGTGCGAGTCCCGTTAGAGGCATTCATTTGTGTGATGAGCACGAATGTTTGTACTCCAGTCTTGGGTGTTTATATTTATAATATGTGTGTATTTAAAGTTATATATTATGTGTAGTGTATCAACTATCTGGTATCCATAACAAAGGCCTCATATCTTACCATGGAACTAGATGGTGCTGCGTGTTAATGTCCTCACATAAAAAATGAGCTTTAGTGTTATCATAAAAAAAAATTAAAAAAGTTTAATTTTTATTATTTTCGGTTTTACATTAATATATACATAGATAAATCCTTTTCGTATATGTTTTCCCCAGTTTTCAATAATGATTATAATCAGTTTCGATCACTCGTCTAATACTATTTTATTTAATTAGACGAATGAACGCTTTGATAACTATCTAAGAAGATATCTTAGAGATAAGTCGACTTCCATATGCACTTCGTTTTTGGTACAATAAAAAAAATTATAATGTATGCATGTATATTGCGCAAGTGTTCAGTTTTAGGTTTGAACATTATGAAAACTTTCATTACTAGTACATAGTATGGGTAAATCTGAGTTAGGGTTTTAATATTTAATAGAACCTAGACTAAGCTGGGTGTTCTAGAATATTTAGAACACTAGATATTCTCAAGGCATTTTGAGTGAATTGTAATGCCGGTTGCTTGTGGTAAGCTTGTATATATATACATTATGTAAAGTTAGGGTTTATATACTTTCATTTACAAGCAAAGGAAATACCTTTAAGCTTCAAATAGTAAAGTGTAAGTACTAATATTAGATTAGATACGTTTTAACGGTTAGTATGGAATAGATAGACTATATAGGTATACATAGGTATGACGAGTTTTATATCTCTCACTTGAGAAATGATTGATTCCCCATACAGATTTCCGGGAAAAAAACTATCCTGTAAACTATCCCAGGGTCTCAAACTAACTTTATGCAACTGATTTAGATAATCAGTTCAGCGGATTAAGCGTGAAAAGGTAACAGACAAACAGACACAGTTACTTTCGCATTTATAATATTAGTATGGATATATGCAAAACAAATGTACATTACAACTGTACAAGTCATTTCTGTGAAATTGTGGCAATAATGCTAGCTGCATTACCTCTGATTCTTTAGTGGATACATATGGATTTATATGTTTATTAGTCTATATACATATAATAAAATTGTAACTAAACCGAATCTGTACATTAAATATTTTTTGGAAAATCTTATAGAAATAGACATTATTATCGATACAGACGCCGAATCTATAGTTTTTAGAATTTTTTCTGTCTGTTTGTTACCACATCACAGAAAAACCACTGGAGGGATTTTGATGAAATTTAGTATGGTGATAGCTGGTTATCCGGGTGAACATATAGGATACTTTTTACCGCAAGAAAATATCTCATTTTTGAGAAAAAATACAAAAACTGTAATGTAAGAGTATACTAATATGTAGAACCTAAGAATTTGGTTTTTGGTCATCTGAACGCGGCGGAGCCGCGGGCAATGCTAGTATAGAATAATCGCAGACTATGCAGGTTCATGATACATGCGTCGTCGATTCTAAACATCTCCAAGTTATGCGCCTGAAACGTGGACACCTAAATAGAACTTTAAATTATAGATACAGAAATACAGTTTAGTAAATACTAACCCACGTTTTTGGTACCTATAAGGTATTACGTACTAACATGCGGATTTAATTATGTAATTTGTTGGTTCATTGGCTATTTATAGCTGTCAATTTATAAGATCCACCTTCTAGTTAGCGAGAAAGTAATTCATTTTTCCTGCCAAGAAATTCTCCCGAACCGCCCAAATTCAGGAAATTGGTAATGGTGTATTATTTTATTTACTTTATATTACTCCTTCTATGAATTCATGTATTTCATAAAAGAAAATATTATGAGGTCATGAATCAACGCTATCTATACTAATATTATAAATGTGAAAGTTTGCGATTATGGACGTATGTTTGTTACTCTTTCACGCCAGATCTAGATGAAATTTGGTACAGGGATAGATTGTAGTCTGAAATAACACATAGCCTACTTTTTATCCGGGAAAAATGTACAGTTACCGTGGGATAGGTTTGTTTTTGACCTCCTAGAAGCGAAACCGAGCGAAGCGAGGGTGAGCCGCTAGTATTAAATATTATTCATTTTCATGTCACTTCTTCTCCATTCATATATCAAAACCAGTATACATGCACTTAAATCTACAAGTGAAAATAAAGTAGTAAATACTTTTATCTCGGCCATAAAACTGCGTGGGAGAGCGCGGGTAGTCGAATGCATTTGCAAATAGAAGCGTAGCCGCTCCATTCTGCTATAATCGAGCTGAGCTCTCTATACCTGTACCATGTGATATTTTTATTAAAAGTTTCCGAAGAAAATCAAACGCTTATAGCTTGGAAAGATGTTCGAAGTGTAGTGTAGCGTTTAACAGAAGCTGTAGGGATATAATTTTCTTATTATTATGTATATAATATATAAAATTATAAATGCGAAAATGACGAAAATGTCAAGTAAACGCAAAAGTTACTTACCTGCGCGTATAAATATGTTAAGGTACCGTAAGAGTTGAGCTAATACTTGAGCATCATTAAGCACAGTATACTCCTTATAGGTAGTTTCATATTATGGAATTAGCGTCTTTCCGTCAATACGTGAAGAGTATCGACCAGTACGACAATAGTATTTCATGTCAGGGGTATGAATAACTCCTCTCCACTTCTCTAAGGTACTGACAGGGCTGCCATAATCTGAGATCTTTGAAGTAGATGAGTATTAGCCCTAGAGTTTAATATAGTACGACGACACGTTTGGCTCAGTTCGTAGTGACCCTACTTGCTGTGCCAGCAGTCGCGGGTTCGAGCCCCGCTGGGGGCATTCATTTGTGTGATGAGCACGAATGCTTGTACTCCGATCATGGATGTTTATATTTATAATATCTACGTATTTTAAAGTTACATAGTTGTGTAGTGTATCAACTATCTGGTATCCATAACACAAGCCTTGTTGCTTACCATGGAACTAGATGGTGCTGTGTGTTAATGTCCCAATATATTTTTTAATTTATTTATAGTTGGAAGGAACGACAGAAATTTTCAAAAACCAAAGGATTTTTAAACTATGTTTATTTTTTTAACCATCGGATTACTAATAATATTATCGAATGTTTGTATTTCTGTGTCTATTTGTGTACGAATGTGTTTACTACTCCTTTACGCAAAAAAGCTGGACGATTTTGGATGAAATTTACTCTACAAATAGGCTATGACCTGGATTATTACAATTGCAGGCTACTGTATCATCCTCAAGGACGCACTCGAACGAGGCTAAGCCATTAGTCCTATTAATATCATAAACGTGAAAGTTTGTAAAAATGTATGTATGGATGTATGTATGTTACTCTTTCACGCAAAAACTGCTGATTGGATTTTGATGAAATTTTACAATAATATAGCTCATACATCAGAATAACACATAGACTACTTTTTATTCCGGAAAAATATACGGTTCCCATTTTTGTTATTCTAGAGGCGAACCTGAGCGAAGTGAACGTGAGCCGCTAGTATTATTATAAAAGGTAAGCCATTTTAATATAATAACTTGTATCTTCCCTCTAGCTGTATCTACTCTGTACGGGTACAGGTGCATATTGCACGCGTGACCCGGATCCGCGTGGGATTTACATAGCATTACGTGCCTCCACACTCAATTGTTTATCGGAAATCCAATACAAATAAGAATGCTATTATATACGCCATTCATATGGACTTGTTTTGAAGTACAGCGACTTGATTACATTTTGTTTTAGTAAGTGATGAATTATTTTTGAAATTTATCTACCGTGTTTGATTTTAGACGATATTTGTACGTGACAAAAGTGCTATTGTTTTTTGAATGGGGCTAACTGTTTCTTTTTTCATTCTGAATCGTATGACCTGATATGAAGTGATTATATCATCAGTTCTCCATGTCATGTAGTGTTAAAGTATAAAAGATTTAGCGAAACATATAAACAAAATAAGATAATAAAAGCACGGTAGACAATTATAATAATCGTTAAAAAATTGCTTTTAATTAACTGTAGGTAATCTATACTAATATTATAAAGAGGTAAAGTTTGTGAGTTTGTGACGTCTAGGGGGTAATCTCTGGAACTAAATTGATTTAAATGAAATTTGGTAAGAAGACAGTTTGAGACCCTGGGAAGGACATAGGATACTTTTTATTATCTGTTCGTAATGTCAAACTAACAACTTTTTACTTAATGCATAATATTAAAGTATACACGATACGTATAAGAAAAACAGATTTTTATTAAATTTTTGTTCCTCTGTCTGTTTGTTCGAGTTAATTTCTGAAACGGCTGGGTCCCTTTTGACGGAACTATCACTAGCAGATAGCTGATTTTATAAGGAATAAATTAAGCTTCTATTATTTTAGAAAAAGAATTAGGATTTCGCTCAAAAAAATTAAAACATACGTAGCTAGGGACGCCCCCGAGCGAAGCGAAGGTACACGTAAGTCGCTAATTAAATCATATATCATATATTATACTTATTGTATTCCTTATTTTATTAACTTACGAGTAACTTAATACTATTAAGTGCGTCAGTTGAGTACACATTATTTATCTAAAGGAACGTAACAGGAGCGGTACAGTACTAAAACTCGTAACGACAAGCAGTCATAAAGGAGGATTTCGTCTCTTTAAAACTGCTACCGATGCATTTTCCCAAAATAGATAATATAAAATTCAAATAGTAAATTTATACATATAATAAAATTCTAACTGAGTTGATTTAGTATATTATTTTTTTATATTTTTAAAAAAGTCGTTATTATCGATACAAAGGCCGAATCTATAATTTTTAGAATTTATGTCTGTCTGTTTGTCTGTCTATCAGTCTGTCTGTCTGTTTCGGAACGCATCACGAGAAAACCATTGGGCAGATTTTGGATGAAATTTGATATGATGATAGCTGGTTGTCCGGTTTAACATTTAGGATACTTTTCACTGTGGAATAATATCTAAGCTTTAAGAAATCTAAATTAACTTTAAAACCTAGGGAAGAATCCGAGTGGAGCTAGTACGCTAGTAGATAATATAAAATCCAAATAGTAAATTAAATATATAGATCCAAAGTTTTTCAAAACTTAAGCAGAAATCTCTTTCAGGATCGACAGATTTCACTGACTCTTTATGCTGTTTCTTTCTCTTCGTTAGGACAGAGTCACTATCTCTTAGGAACGGTATGGAAAGTTGCGGTTATATTGAGTCCTTATCAGTATTTGGTAATTAAATGTGAAAGTTTTTTTTTTTTGCTTTTTCTTAGATATTGATTTGTTTTTGTTTTTAGAATTTTCACTGAAGTCAATTTTTTTGTTGCCCTTTTTATAGTTTTTATATTTTGTAGTAATTTTTTGTTCATTTTTTTTATTTTATGTTTTAAAGTTTAAACTGATTATCATGTTTGTCACCTGTGAGGTATTTATAAGTGGAAACTTTGCTGTTGTGTGAATGTTTTTAGTTTATAATTATTTTTATGGATTATTATACTGTTTGTTTCCCTAAATTTCTCTAAAATAAGAATAAATAAATAGAATATCACTACTATTCTGGAAAATATTTTATGTTCAACTAGAATTGCCCGCGGCTCCGCCCGCGTTCAGATGACCAAAATTGTATTTTTATTATTGTATTTTTTCTCAGTAATGTGATATTTTCCCGCGGTAAAAAGTATCCTATATGTTGACCCGGATAATCAGCTATCACTATACCAAATTTCATTAAAATCCCTCTAGTGGTTTTTCTGTAACGCGGTTACAGACAGACAGACAGACAAAAACTTCAAAACTATAGATTCGGCCTCTGTATCGAAAATAATGTTTATTTCAATAAGATTTTCCAAAAAATATTTAATGTACAGATTCGGCTTAGTTACAATTTTATTATATGTATAGATTATGTATTACTTTGGCTAAAGTGTGGACCTGTCACCTGATACAGTAAGAAAATGTATATTATTATAAAATATACATCACGGAGCTCCAAAATTAAACCAATCTTTCCTCATCCGGTGTATGTTTATCCTTATTCGGAACATCGAGTTTTCGCATCATCGGCAGTTAATGCGGCTGAAACAATATTTATTTTATGGCATTGCACAGCCTAATGGCCGAACGAAGAAAACGACACAATAATATGTAGTGGTAGTACTTACATATACATATATTTCTTAAACTTGGTTCATCCCTTGAGGTCTCCATTGATATTGTTGAAGTAAAAACTTCTATAGGCAGGTTTGGATCGGGAGTAAATCCATGTAAGTCGTCATCGACATGGTCACGTGACGTGTTAACGCTAACACTCAGAGTGCCGATAGATGTCAAAACAAGATAAATGTAAATAGTTTTAATTTACAAATTTTAATTTAAGATCAAACAATTAATTTGAATATCCAAAAATAACAACTGTTTGTTTATAGTTTAAAGTTTTCACTTCTGTCGGCAGTCCTCATGACTGCTTTGTTTTTGTTTTGAAATATCTCAAAAACATAAAGCTTTTACATTTTTAGCCATATTTAGCTGAATTACTAATAAATAATTCTTAAATATAACAAATTCCATTTCCTAAGAAAAATAAAAGGAATTTTTCATGGCCTAAATAAATGTGATACTAAAGGAAATTTCTCGTATAGCAATATTAAAAACAAGGTTCTTGCAGATTAGTATATTTTAATACAGGGTCAGGCTCATTATGCCCGCTGCTTCTCCTTTGTGCAGCGTTCATTAACAACACTACTTGGCAAAGGAAAAGACTTCCATTCTTAGGCTTAGGCGTGTCTTCCAGACTAAAGCTGTGCATTATTTCTGGAATCGTATCTTACGCGTATTCCTAAAATGTCTATAAAAAGTATTGATAACACAAAAAAACCGAATAATATGTGATAGTGATAAATAAAATATCTGACTGCCATAGTTTTTATACTAATTTAGTTAAACTACAGTTTTATCGCTGTAAAGTAGCACGCGTACGTTTTTTCAGTGAGTGGACTCCACTCACTGAAAAAACGTACGCGGAGGACTATTCATCTTTGATGTAACCCTTCTCTTTCCTTCTCTTTAACTTCTTATCTATATAATTTATTTTTTATATGTATAATATGGTAAAATCTGAATGATGGCCTTGTTGTTGCAAGTACAAAGCTACATAGCAGGCTTACTTTGCATTTTAGTAATACATGTAAAATGTAAATGTCTAGTTTAGATTAGTCAAAGTAAGTAGATAGATACCTTCATAAATTTGTATGGTTATGTGGGAATCACCGGCTTGAAAAGCCAGTACTACCCACTAAAATCCAACGGGACCTATCCCGTCTTAATGGAGCGACGCATGAGGCACTCACGCACTGTACAACCACGACGCGACGCCCGGACGGCAGACCAAACGAATCAAACGCTACTAAGCCACCCTCATATAAATAGAATACTTATGTATATTATTCTAACTCGCGCTTATAGTGACCAAACTTTATTTTTTTATAAATTTCAAATGATATGCATATTATACTTTATAAAATGAAAAAAAAAATAGATCAAATAACATCTATTTCAGTGGAAAATGGCTTTATTCGTAGTTTCGTTGCCAAACCGGTTGTTCGACGCAGCCTATCCCACATTAATCTGTGTCGCGCAATATGAACGAACAATAACTTAGCCGTTAAATTGCTTTTGCTAAATAAGCTGCATTCACTTAGACAAGGCCTACCCACGCACCCAACATCTGACTGCAATTAATTTTTACATAGTTCATATAAAATTTAACCCTTAGGTAATATTAGGTTAGGAAGCTCTTACTTCTAGATGTTTTTTTGTATTACGGGTGTTTCTTACAGGGGTAATTTTAGTTAAAGTAGACTATATTACTTAAGATTACTCTTGCATCCCTGTAACTCCTTACACTCTCTCTCTCCTACTCAACTCTCTTAGCACACTTGTATATGTCGCGGACATATTGTATGATTCCTAAATATACAAACAGCCCGCGCTGTTAGCATGCGTTGCAAAAATATTGCGATAATATTTGATTTGTCTATAGTATCTGAGGTGTCTATAGTAAATTAAAACTACCAATTAATAATTTTTTACTTTTTAGGGGGTTTTTTGAAGTCATTTTTTTTAATTTTTATTTATATGTACATACAAACATAACACCTCTCTGAAGTTATTAGATCACTAATGTATATGTATAGAGTCACTATACATTTATGTAAGTGTTGTAATCATTCCAGAGAAAAAGTAAAGTAAAAGAAGAAGTTAAAATTTCAAAGTACTTAGCCTACTTCCAAACTTCTAAGCATTAAGGCTATCTTGCCTTATTACAATGACTATTTAGGTCATTACTTGCTCATACT
Source organism: Brenthis hecate (assembly GCA_951806755.1). NCBI lineage: Eukaryota > Metazoa > Arthropoda > Insecta > Lepidoptera > Nymphalidae > Brenthis > Brenthis hecate. The sequence continues at coordinate 10,125,069 of OX638259.1, read as the reverse complement.
AAATACGCCATATTCGCTTAAACGTAGTTTAACCGTCTTAAACATCCGTTATAGTTGAAATTTTCTATTATACTAAATGTTGAGCAAAAGAACAAATTACAATCTTCTGATTTGTGCTCTTTCAATCTTTTTTAAATGAAAAAAATTGCTTATTTTTACCCGATTGCGACGAAATTAAAAAGAGGGTTATGTTTTTGATTTATAATATATTTATTTAAATATATGTATTTGTGATAATTGTCGAGAATTATTATATTGGGACATAAATTACACAAGAATAAATTTATTTAGAAAAGTTAGAGCTTTAGAAAAACAAAACTATAGTTTTATTGGACAACTACACGACGACAGGTTTGGCTCATTGTGTAGTGACCCTACTCGCTGTGCCAGCGGTCGCGGGGTCAAGTCTCGCTGGGGGCATTCATTTGCGTGATGAGCACGAACGTTTGTACTCCAGTCATGCATGTTTTATTTATAATATGTAGGTATTTAAAGTTATATAGTAGCACTAGCATTGCCCGCGGCTCCGCCCGCGTTCAGATGACCAAAAACCAAATTCTTAGGTTTTACATATTAATATACTCTTACATTGCAGCTTTTGCATTTTTTCTCAGAAATGAAATATTTTCCCGGGGTAAAAATTATCCTATATGTTGACCGGGATAACCAGCTATAACCATACCAAATTTCATCAAAATCCCTCTAGTGGTTTTTCCGTGATGCGGTAACAGACAGACAGACAAAAATTCTAAAAACTATAGATTCGGCCTCTGTATCGATAATAATGTTTATTCCAATAAGATTTTCCAAAAAATATTTAATGTACAGATTCGGCTTAGTTACAATTTTATTATATGTATAGATAACACAAGCCTCGTAGCTTACCATGGAGCTAGACGATGCTGTGTGTTAACGTTCTAACATGTTTATTTATAACTATTTATTGTAATGAACAAAACTCGTCAAAACGAAATAAATGAGCAGAAACCCGATGTTTCTTCCCGAAACCACAAAACGTCCTGCTATCTACTTTCTGTCTCTAAAGTCTAACATCCCCGATTAATTTTGTTGTTGTCAAGTTCTTGTAGGATCATCCACATATCTTGAATGATATACTTGTATTCAGCCCTTTTTAACGTCCTATTGCTGGTCACGGGCCACCCTTCGTATACTTACACTAGCGGCTCACACTCGCGCCTCTAAAAAAACAAACACAAATGTATCCCTCGGGAACAGTATATTTTTCCGGGATAAAAAAGCCTATGTCCTATTTCAGACTATAATCTATCTCTGTGCCAAATTTCATTCAGATCCGTTCAGCCGTTCTGGCGTGAAAGAGTAACAAATATACATTCTTACAAACTTTCGCGTTTATAATATTAGTAGGATATACTCGTATATGTATAAATTTCAAATCGATACGACAATTAGAAGTAAGTTAAAATACTTTTAAGATTTGATTCAATACTAAGTAACTTGGAAGCTGATAGGAATGTAATAAAGTAGCCCTTTGTCCCTTTTTCTGTTTTCCTGTCCCTCCTTAGGGCACATACGTGCCTTCCATCACAAGTAGTTAAGCCAGTCCAGTTGAAAATATCTTCTAATGAATGTTTCAAACTTATTTATAACTATCGATTTATATTTGTTTCTTAAAAAAAATTGTTTCTTAAAGAAAGTTTTATTATATCTACACATGCTCTTTATATTTTGAATAGTTTTAAATGTAGAGCGTTAGACGTGATAATCTAAAATCCATATCTCTACTACAAATGTAGAAAAAATATGGAAATAATATATTCCAGTATTATGTCACGTGGTCAGAATATATCAATATGTATTAGCGAAATCGATTTGATAATATCGACTTGTCTAAGGGGAGGGAGGGGGTCTGAAAATAATACTACATATTGATTTATGAATTTATTTTTTTAAATATAATAATCGTCTTTAGACGATTAGCCCTCGCTTGGCTTCGATTTTTACTACCTGTAAAAACTTATAAGCTTGTATTTCCATCCTTAAAGCCTATAAATAAACCGATAAATTGTAAATATTACTTATTATAGCATTTGTCGAATAATTTTATAAAAAATTAAAGGGATGTTGTCGTAATAATGAAAACAGAATAATACAATTTCGTTAGCAGCTCTCGTCTAAATCAACTGCTAACTACAAACCTCGCTACGTCACCCAGCGAAATAAGAATTAATAGCTTCATTATTATTACGTCTTATTTAACTTACTTCGTTTGTATGTTTGTTTGTCTTTTCGGGTTAGAATTTGTAGGTCCATTTTTAAGTTAAACATAGCTATTTTAAGTATAGCATAAGCGAAAGCACAGTATAATACATTTTAGATGATGATGATCATTATGAATATGATGTTATTGATGATGATGTTCGTTTTTTTCCTTATTAAATACGTACGGTCGTAACGTACGTATTAAATAAGGAAAAAACATATATATATATATATATATATATATATATATATATATATATATATATATATATATATATATATATATATATATATATATATATATATATGTAAAAGCGAAAATTTAAAAAAATAAATATTGGTCAGCATGTAACTTTGTTGTTATTGATGATATGAAAAAGTTGACAAGGACTTTTTTATAGGATTTTAAACGTACTACAAATTTTCCATTTAACATTTTTCTGTTATTCTTACAGTTTAGCTAAAAAATACAAAAACCATAAATTTGAACTTTAAAGCTATATAACAAATAAAATATTGAAGATAGAAATTCGACTCAATGAAACTTTTTGTAGTAAATTTAATAGTAAAAACAGTCCATTCATTCATTTTTTTGAAAAATATTTTCGTCATAGCTTGCAGGACAAAAAAGTGTTAAAAATCATATTTTCCATACAATTTGTATGGGAAAACTTAAAGTTCGATGGAGAACCTCTTAAAATTGGAATTTTGAGCTCCGCTTAACAGAAGCTTTGTTGGGACATTTTCTAAGATATTTTGGGGTGAGAGCGAAGAAAAAAAAATATCGTCATTTTTTGGCACACACCCTAATATATATATATATATATATATATATATATATATATATATATATATATATATATATATATATATATATATATATATATATATATATATATATATATATATATATATATATACATAATAATCTATACATATAATAAAATTCTAACTAAGCCGATTCTGTACGTTAAATATTTTTAGAAAGTCTTATTGAAATAGTCATTATTATCGATACATAGGCCGAATTTATAGTTTTCAGAATTTTTGTCTGTCTGTCTATCTGTCTGTTACCGCATCACAGAAAAACCACTGGAGGGATTATGATGAAATTTGGTATGGTGATAGCTGATTATCCGGGTCAAAATATAGGATACTTTTTACCGCGGGAAAATGTCTCATTTCTAAAAAAAAATACAAAAACTGCAATGTAAGAGTATACTATGTGTAAAACGTAAGAATTTGGTTTTGGTCATGTGAACTCGGGTGGAGCCGCGGGCAATGCAAGTATAACAATATATAAACAATATATTATTATACATACATGTTCGGCTAAATCAACAACAGTACTATACGATTTAGTTTCCTATAATACAATTTAATTAGTCTCTAGTATCGCACAAATCAACATCCAATCAATGTCAGGTGCAATAAATCGGTTCATGAAGCTAATGATTTTGCGGACTAAATTGACAATTGTCTAATAAACAGTGATCAGTTTATGTATTTTGTTTGTGTTAATTCGATATAGTAGAGCTAAAGTTTAGCCACCCACTACCGAACTCACAAACACATCTAATATATTTCTTAAATCTATACAGATAAATAAAATTGAAGTGTCTGTTTGTCATGTCAAAATAATAGCTTTTTACCAAATTTTTATTAAATTATATTTCATGACTTATAAAAACACAATCTTTAAAATTTTTGTCTGTCTGTCTGTCTGCGGCTGGACTGATTTTATAAGGAGTGACTTAGTCTACTTTGATTTTAGAAAGGATTTCGTTTAAAAAAATTAAAACTTATCTAGAAATGCACCCGAGTAAAGCGAAGGTAAGTCGCTAGTCTTATAAATTTTTTTCGAATGTTCCATAAGGTACATGGAAATTGACAGAAAAAATAATATAAAATAAGGTATATATATATATATATATATATATATATATATATATATATATATATATATATAATATGAGCCGCTAGTATATAATAAAAATAGGAAATTCAATAAAATAATTAATATTATGAGGTACTTTTATATGTGGTTACTTTAGTTCCGGATATGAATTTCTGATCTTTTACACTATATATAGTCTTTTCAGGCACACGTTCAATGTACTTGAGGGATATTTTTTAACATACGAACTTAGACCAAATAATTATTATAGGCGTATTCCAAAATAAATGTCAAAGTCAAAAATAGTAGTGTAGTTTGCTGTTTATGCTACTATTCTCGATTTTGCCACAAAGTTCGTTTACTTTCTTTAAAAGGGGAATTTTAAATATTTATTAGTTAGGTTAATAAATTTTTTTTATAATAAAATATGAATAATAAAAATAATGTAAATCATCGATCAATCATTTAATCATCAAAATTATCTTTTAATTTTTTTTAAGCTTTAGTTCTCTTTCCCTTGAAAGAGAGATAGCATAATTGAATTATTAATTTATTTATTTTTATTATATTGTAAAAGAACCATTACCTATTTTTATATTTTTATTTATTAAGTTTTATTTATTTATTATCTATACGTCATATAATAAAATCTGAGTCGAATCTGTACATTAAATATTTTTGTTTTTCTGTTTTAAATATCTTATTAAAATAGTAATTATTATCCATACAGAGGCCGAATTTATGTATAGTTTTTAGAATTTTGTCTGTCTGTCTGTGTGTCTGAGAACGCATCACGAGAAAACCACTGGACAGATTTTGATGAAATTTGGTATGATCATAGCTAGTTATCCGGGTCAACATATAGGATGCTTTTTACAGCGAAGAAATATCTCATCTCAGAAAAATCTATATTAAAAGTTAAAACGTACCAACGAAGGCACTAACCGGAGAAGAGCAAGGGTGAGTCGCTAGTCTATATTAAACGTTCAATATAAAAATTGTCTTTTGTGTACTATTTTAAAACATTGTTTGACTTCATGTTTAGTTCTATGATACTCTATCTATATTATTCCTTAGTCGAGCATACGCACTGTTAATATTAATGAGAAGACTGTAATGTGTATAGACCCTAAGGAATGAAGTAAGCACACGTAGTGTTGTAATTCCATTTTTTCAGGCGTAACTTTTAATGGAATAACAAAACAGTATAGGTACGAAATTTATAATGATTTAATATAAAGTAGTTAATTTTTTGTAATTAACTTTGTTTAATGATTTAAAAAAATGTTTGCCTTCACGATGCTAACCTATTTTCGTATGTTTTAATAAATTTAAATTTGGGATTTTTAAATATTTTTACTTATAATCTATACATATAATAAAATTCTGAGTCGAATCTGTACATTAAATATTTTTTTTGGAAAATCTTATTGAAATAGACATTATTATCGATACAGAGGACGAATCTATAGTTATTACAATTTTTGTCTGTCTGTCTGTCTGTCTGTTACCGCATCACAGAAAAACCACTGAATGGATTTTGATGGACTTTAGTATGGTGATAACTGGTTATCCGGGTCAACATATAGGATACTTTTTACCGCGGGAAAATATATCATTTTAGAGAAAAAATACAAAAACTGCAATGTAAGAGTATACTAATATGTAAAACCTAAGAATTTGGTTTTGGTCATCTGAACGTGGGCGGAGCCGCGGGCAACGCTAGTGTTTAATAAAACGCTATTCTAATGTAAATAATAAGGATGTATTTTAGTAAATTCAAAAAGAAATTTTAGAAATTTTACTCCTAAGAGAATATACAAGACGGCTAATAAAAAATCAGCGACACAACATATATAGGTAGATGCATAACAGATATGATATGAAAAAATCTAAATAAAAATTACAACTGAAGTAACAGAACAGTTAACAAAAACAATAATATATTACAGTTTTATTTGAAAGATAAATTAGCCGTACATTCTCTTCACACATGCTCGTATAACTGGTAACGGGGATAGATTAATAGCCTTTTAGTGCAGTCTTGCAGAAAATAGACTCCTTTCTTTTATTAACCGAGTCCGATGCTGCTACTATGCGCTAATTCATCGCAAAATATAACTCACGCTTAGCTTTACTAGTTTTCTTAAATGTTTTGGTAAGCTTCAAATGAGCTTTAAAGCTTTATATGTTGTGTTATTGTCGATATTGTTTAAAACACAGATGTATAAATAAGAAAGCTTCAAGTACAGCTTTTTGTAAAGTACTAATTGTTAGGGCCAACTCAAACGGTTATTAATTTTGCTAGCGACTTACCTTTGCTTTGCTTTGTTGCGTTCCGGTGTTGTTCAGGGTGCTTTTTGGATTTTAATATTACATAAAAGTTGCGCCAGTTTTAGCGAGTTTTATTTAGTAACAGTAGCCTATGTTTTAGGAATCTCTCAGTCCTCTGCCCATTGACGGCCAGGAACCCCATGATGGGTTTCCCCAGCGAAAACAAAAAAAATATCATCCAAATATGTCCAGCCGTTTCAGCGTGATAGAGTAAACATACACACATACAAACCTTCATAGTAATAGTAGCGTGATAAAAATCCATAGATCCTACCTAAGTATACATTTAAATAAATAAATATGAATAAAAATCTGTGTAATTTGCACTCATTAGTGGGTCCATGGATTATCCCCGGCATTCTGCTGTTTTGTTTGAAGTTCCCGTTGCAACTAATTGCATACATTATTTAAGTTGAGCGCGTGATAAATTTGGCCTATTTGGCTCTCTCGTTTACTTGTTACTAGATTTTACCTGCGGTTTTGTTTCTGTTTAGATTGTAACCGCCAAGCATTACTTATTTTATATGGTTATTATAGTTACCCTAAAATTTTTTTTAATATCTCTTACACTAAATCTCTAAAAATAATTTAAATTATGAGTGTATTGTTTTTATATGTGCAAGGCCTTGGTCTATTTGTATACATCCTAATACGTTTCACTGTGAAGAATTATAAAAACATTATATTATAAGCAAACATACAAACTTTCGCATATACTATAGTAGTCTTATTTATTTGATATTTCCCATGACATGCTTGAAGATTTCATTATATAAATCATGGAATACCGTTCACTAAATAATAACGTAATCTCAGACAGTGTAAATGCTACAAACTTTTCAATCTAAGCTCATTAGATATTAAGAAAACATTCCCTCCAAACGTCATTCCTTGATTTAATCTTGAAAGGGTACAAGATAATGCAGTTTGCAGCTCGCTATAAAGGATAAAAACGCTTAAGTATTACAGCTTGCTTTATCTCACAGTTACATTGTGTGTTAATGGTCACTTTATATTTCAATTCTATTCATTTATTACCATGCTTTGCAATTTTTATACAAAAGCTTTACAAGATGGTTTCTTTTATAAAGCTTTAAGAGCTTTTGCTGGCTTAATGAGCATCTAAACTTTTTACATGCATTTACATACTATACTTCAATATAGCGCAGAATGGAGAAAATCGGTATTTGTAACCGATTGATCGGTAAAATAAAATCATTTTATTTGGATAATTGGTATAGTTAACAGCCATTAACGTTATAATATGCGAAAGCAATCCCACGGGATTTCATTAAGACGATGAATGTTGGGTTTTATTGGGCATTCAGACTCGTCTAGTCGACACGCCTTCTATACTACTTGCGTTAACAGCCAAGAACGCTCGATGTATCCATATACCTACATATGTTAAGTTTACTGTGTTAGTTAAAAAAGTATAAATATATTTATTATGTTTTCCGTCTACATTTTAAAGATATGACTAAAGACTCAAACGATAACAATCTTAGAATTTATTAAAGAAATCAGGTATTACTTTAGTTTTCTAATTTTTTTTTTTTTTTATGGGACTAAGGGGGCAAACGGGCAGGAGGCTCACCAGATGGAAAGTGATCACCGCCGCCCATGGACATCTGCAACACCGCAGGGCTTGCAGATGCGTTGCCGGCCTTTAAGAAAGGAATACGCTCTCTTCTTGAAGGTGGCCAGGTCGTAGCGGTTCGGAAAGACCGCCGGCGATAGCTGGTTCCACAGAGTGGTTGTGCGGGGCAGAAAGTGCCTTAAAAATCGCACTGTTGTGGAACGCTGGACATCGAGGTGGTGTGGATGGAATTTACTATTTTGGCGCGATGTCCGATGGTGAAATTCAGCAGCCGGGATCAGTCCGAACAATTCCTCGGAACACTCCCCGTGATAGATGCGGTAGAAGATGCAGAGTGATCCAACATCTCTACGCAGAGCTAAAGGATCAAGCCGATCGGAGAGAGCTTGATCGTCGATAACTCGAATCGCCCTACGTTGAATGCGGTCAAATGGAAGTAGCTGGTACTGGGGAGCTCCCGCCCAAAGATGAGAACAGTACTCCATGTGGGGCCGAATTTGCGCCTTATAAAGAATAAGACGCTGACGCGACGTGAAGTACTGTCTCGCCTTGCTGGGCACACCAAGCTTCTTTGAGGCCAGTTTGGCCTTACCTTCCAATTGACCACGGAACTGGACGTTGCTCGAGATGTCGACGCCAAGTATTCCGATACTGGCTGTGGGAGATAGAGGAGTGTCCTCAAATTGAGGAGCTACGATAAATGGCGACTTTTTAGCGGTTAACGCGCAAACTTGTGTCTTTTTGGGGTTGAATTGGACTAAGTTTAGTCGACCCCAATCCGAGACTTTGGTTAACAGAGATTTGACTTCAGACACAAGTTTGTTCCGGCTCTCGTCGACGTATTCCCGAGAAATATTAGCGCGGCCAGTGTACAGCGCATCCACAGTGCTATCGTCTGCATAGCAATGAATGTTGCTGATTTGCAACATGTCATTGATATGCAGAAGGAACAGAGTAGGAGACAGTACACAGCCTTGTGGAACACCAGCATTGACATATTTAGGATCAGAGCAAGCACCGTCGACAACGACCTTAATGCTCCGATCTGCCAAAAAGCTGGTGATCCAGTTGCAAAATTTCTCGGGGAGCCCATAGGAAGGTAGCTTCGAAAGAATTTTTTTAGAGCAACGAAAAATAGCTTAGAAGAAACACACAACACGTGATAAGAAAAACGTGTGTTCTCGAATTTTCATGCGGTTTTCTTTCAATTCGAATTATAGTCGATAATTTCGCGCGCTAGGGCATAAGCGTCATGGTTAAGCCGCCAAGGCGCAAGATTGACAATCATAGGTGTCCGGGTTCGAATCTCGGTTGGATACAAAGGTATGATTTATTTTCGTTTATTTTGTATTTATTCAAGTTTTTAGTTTTTTTTAAAAGAAAATTGTACTTTTGTACCTTTCTTCTGTTAAGCCTTTTTAACGAATTGTATTTACTTTAATAATTTTAATTTATATAAAATGAACTCTCTGTACGCCCCCAGGTGGCGGGTCCCCCTGGTTGACCTGATATATATATGAATAATACACTCTTAGATTTACGCGAATATTTGACATTTTAAATAAAACTATCTTTTCGGATTATTTGGCGGATTTATCTTGATTTTTGGTTCCTGCCGTTTTGAATGCTTTACAGCAATCATGGTCACGGGAGAGACTAAGGTTTACTGATATACATATATAACATGTGTTATGTATATAGAAATACCGGAATAAATATCTTGAATATAGAAATGTACGGTATCACTGAATAGTCTCTACTCATAAAAAACTTTGATATAACTTGATAGCTAGTTAACATACTAGTTTCGTAGAATACAGGAAAAAATGGGATCGGTTTTGATGTATATTCCGTGAAGTTAATTGAGAGTACTCTAAAATCTCACTAATATTGTTTATATGTTTGGTCCGTATTTGTTGTTTTGATTTGATTGAAAGGAATACATATAGTTTATAATTAAACACAGGTTATTTAGTAAGCAAAAACATTATTATTATACAACTTTGCAAGCAGAACCGCGCACGAACGCTAGTATGTCATAAGCCCATTTACAAATTCTATCATCCTAGCAAGCAGTAAAACTCATACTAATAAGCACACATTGAAAAATGAACACAAATATTTGCTTATATGTTCCTAACGTCACGCAAAAGTGACACGAGACATGCATATCAAGGAATATTAAAAATCTCAGCAAAATTGCCTTGACCGCATCGCTTTTGATCTCTATGCGCATCACAATAGGGAGGCCAACAATACTCTCTCAAACAATACCAGCTCGTTTATCACTTACATTTGACGGGCCCTCACACTTTTTTTTATTAATTCAATTAATTTTTGCAAAAGTAAACATTCAACTTTTGTTTTTTAATGTTTTTCTTTGTTTGAAGTTTCTATCGGCGGTAGAATCTGTAACGTTGCTTAATGTCTTTTGTTGTTTATTTTACGTTTAAAGAATGATAGTTTAGAAGAAATTATTAGGGATTTTTTTAATATTTTATGTATTATCTAATAAATCATATAACCATATATGTATATATGCGTAATTATATGATAGATAGATAGGTTACTGTGAGATATCTAGATGCATCTGAGAAAAGTGAGATGTAAAAAATAATTGTGCCGCCATTTTATAGTATAAATAACTAGCGACTCACCCTTGCTTCGCTCGGGTTCGTCCCTAGGTTGACTCCCCATACAAAATCTCATCCCCATTTTTCTTAAATTTTCTAAGTTTCTGCGCAATTTTCTTATTTGTTTTAATGTAAGCACCTTCTACGAAGTATTAGAAAACATTTAAAATAAAGATGAATGATATCGGTAAAGGTATATATAGATGAGTGTAAAATAATAATAAATATGCAAATATAATCAAATTCAAACTTCCAATTTGCACCGTTCTCACGCTGACCATTAAGTCATACATAGAACGATATATTTATATTATTTAAATGATATAACAACTGTACCTTCCCAACAGGTTGTCCAAAGTTTACTCGAGGGTCCAAGATAATGAAGGCTTAAATTAAAAACGGCATGAATAAAATATTTTACGCGGTGCCCTTTCGTAATTTTCCTACACGTTTACTATTAATGACGTTGTTTTAATTTTGCCAGAAGATATTTCTATGTGAAAATGAAGTAAATTTCATCAGTTGCCGTTTTAATGAAATTTTTGTGTTAAAAAGTGATATATGGGCAATACTATATAGAACATTAAATAAAATTTTGTATGTCAACCTAACAAAGCGATATGGTCGTCATAACGGCAATGCTCTTAATTAAAGAAAAAAAAAATACATTATTATTATTTGTTAGATATAAAATGCATTTTGCAAAAAATCTCAAACGTGTTGCCAGAAAATTCAGTAGTAAATAGTTGTGATCTCGCCATGACAATCGTCTAATGCGATCTTCTATAAAATTATTAAATTAGAAAAGATCAATGATATCGATATTTTTTCCATGAAATAATATTTTTGAATTTATCTTATTCAAATATATATTTATTTAATTTTCTTCAATTAATTTTATCAATATACCATTCACAAGTGCAGCCGTAGTAAAAAGTATTAGTGCGCAAAAAACAATGCGCCAGAGGAACTTTTATTTATTATAGAAAAATAGTACTTCATTGTTCGTCCATCTTCTGTGAATAATACGATATCTTCCACAAGTTGAGCAGAAACTATGTCTTGTAATCGTCTTGACCTATTTCAGTAAGTGTGAACAACGTGACTAATACGTAGAACTATAGACTAGCTTAGTAGGAAGTGTGTAAACGTGTAGGCTATTTTAATGTGTGATTATTAGAATAATTCCAAATTTGTTTAAAAAAACCATTTTGTTTCCACTGAGTATCCTTCGCTAGTTCTTTTCAGGGCTGAGGGGTTTTCCTTTCGAAACTCTTCATGATGAGTTAAAATTAATTGATGCTAATTTAATGTTATTTAAAAATTATTGAATTTTAAATTAAATTTGGTGGAAGAGTTTTCAGAAGAGTCCAATGATTACTTAGATCTAACTTAGGTCTCAAATCCAGCCTTATGCGCTGCAGGCTGCGGCAATGTAAGATAACCAATCCAAGACTAACAAGATAAAATATTACTTCTAAAATAAGCAAATCAAAATACCACAAAGGTATTTTTATTATAAACTTTACCGACACATTCACATGAGAGTAACTTTTAAATGAAAAAGGGACTGAATAACATATTAGCGGTCACGATTTCCCTGGTGTAGCTAATTTCATTACAACTTGCCTTGTCACGCAGTCCTCCCTGATTGGACAGACGTTTTAAACCTCTACTGGCAAAAAGTTTGTATTTCATTTTTATCGTTTTGAATATATATTTATGTAGTTTTAGTCATTTTTTAACATTCGGAAAGATGATCAAAGCACATTTTTATATCTGTCTATAGCATCGCATCTACCAAGATAGATTGATTTACTTCGTGATGTTTCTTTTGATTCTTAACTATAAATTAAAATTTAAATGAGTAATTTCATAGAAGAATTTTGGAAATTCAACCCCTAAAAAGGTGGTTGCAAATTTGTATGAAAAGGCCAGCCAGAGTTACCGATGAAATCGTATGAAAACTGTTTTTTCGAGAAAACACCGTCTAAGCTCAGCCATTTTGTACAAAATATTTACAAATTATATATATATATATATATATATATATATATATATATATATATATATATATATATAAACCTTCCTTGTTTATTGTTATCTCTATTAACGTAAACCGTATCAAAATCCGTTGCGTGGCTTAGAAGAAGTAAGCGGAGAAACAGACAGACGCAGATAGCAACTTTGTTTTTACTATGTATGTATATAATAAAAAGCATTAACGGATTTAATTAGTATTTTACATTAGCACATCCTATTGAAGTCACATGTTGAGTAATGACTCAAATGATAAATGAGACCGACGCGTCAGCGATTATGACTTACACGAATTTGATTACGATGCTTAACAATTATTACATATCTTAACGCTACGCACCCTTAAAGGAATATTTGTTGAAAGTTCTGGTAACATTTTAAAGAAATTTACTAATAGATTTTGGCTTTTTGTATTTCATTTAAGCCGACGATGTTATAAGTTCATAAATTGATATTTGTCTAAATTATTTGTAATTTCTAAGTCTTGCCAAATGGTTAAAGTTATGATCACAATCGTTATTGCAAAGAGGAAAACATATATGAATAGAATTATCTATTAACTAGCGACTCATCCTCGCTCGCTTGGGTTTGACCCTAGTTACGTTTTAACGTTAAGTATAGATTTCTCAGAGATGAGATATTTCCCCGCAGTTAAAGTATACTATATTTAAAGCATATAAATAATTAATTATTTATATGCTTTTTACAAAATATTGTAAACAAATATTATTTCAAAGAAAGAGCGATGTTGAGTTTCTCGCCGACTCTTCTCAGCAAAACTGCCTTCGGAACCTGTGGTAAATTCCTTAAGGATTTACATACTGATATTTAATTTAAATTTAAAATGTAAAATTGAAAAGTCTAAATGAATAAGGTATACTTTTGGTTTCACTAAGTATAACATGAATATTTATTAGGACCACACTTTTAGACGTCTCCAAATTTTCGTCTGCCTAAACAAATTATAGTGAGACGAAATATATACTTCAATGAATATACAAAACATATTATACAGTAAGTAATTAGACCGTAGAGTTAAAGCAATATGCATAACGTGCTTGTTTAGAAACATTTATCAAACGATTTGAAAATGAGGAAACTGTGAACATTGTTTTGAGAACACCGGGTAATAGTTTGGCTTCTTTACGCCAATTTACAGGAGATACGCAAACTTAGGCGCAGTTTGCTAACTATTTAGATGGTATGCTCTCGAAAGGCGTGATTTATGCATAGTTTAAATTTAACTATTATATATAAACAGTGTAAGATTTCATTAATTAGGATGTAAGTACAAAAATATCTGTTCAATTCTTTGAAAAAATGTGGCTTAGTCAATTTCTGGTTTTTAAGATTAACATAGCAGTTTATTTATTCAAATTATTAGTCTTTAACTTAAACGGAATTTCAAATAATTGTTTTGTCTTCACGGCTTTTTAGAGTTCCGTACCTTAAAAAAATAGAACTCTTATAGGATCACTTCGTTGTCCGTCTCTCTGCATGTCTGCCAAGACTCTTTCTCAAGAATGCTTGGAGGTATCAAGTTGAAATTAATATCACACACTCAAGGCTGTAATTGCTTGGAGCTGTGAAAAAATTAAAAGAACACGCAAGAGAATCAAAATCTACAGGGTATTTCCCGTTGACCTAGAATCATGAAATTTGATAAGAAGCAATGTCTTATAATACCACAAGTAGATGGAACAATCCTAGTCATAAAAAAGTATTTTTTGTGCTGTTATGAATTTATTTTAATTTTTCATGCTACGCGACTTTCGATGTGTGAGTCAGACTCACACTTGTGCATTTTTTTAAATCTTTTTAAATAAGATAGATTAAATTCTTTAAACGGTTTTTTAATATCATTTTTTATTTTATATTATCTGTGCGTAGTGTACACAAATAAATATTTTTCAATTCTTTTCTACAAAATAATATAAATTAAAAATCAGATTTGAAAAGTAAAAATCGGTAAAATTCTTTCTAACATTATAAATCAGAGTCAGAAAATAGTAATTTCAAAGACCTTTTGATTCAAACGAATCGACGTTTACAAATTATTTTAATTTGTTCTCGTGATCAAAGAAAATGACAATTTTCATTGCATTTCCTTTTCCAGCGTAACAAATGACCGGGCTAATGTTTTCATTAGAAGGAATATCTGGTTTTTTTTCATACTAATGACGATGGATTGGACATTTTGTTGAGTTAACGAGAGGTTATAATTTTGATTAACAGCACTTTTCACGCAGTATTCTGACATTTATAACAGTTTTATCTTATTTTACATATGTACTTCGTATAATTACTCTACCTTGGGTTACTCAGAACAAATAATTGAATTTAATTCATAAACTTGAACAATAATATAATTAACTTTAATTTTATTCTGTCAATTCTATAATATTTTAAGCTGAGAAAAATACATACCCATGTAAAAATAATATGTTTTCCACAACAAAAAAATTTACCAAAAAGATTTCTTATTTTTTTTGCGAAAATTATCATTTTAAAAAAACAATGCTTTTTAAAAAAAATGATCTTACGAGCTAAAAATGTTTAGGTAGAAATTTTTCTCTTTTAAAAATCTTATTGTTCGTCCAGTAGCCGGCTCTCATGAAGTTTCTTTCACTCGGTTCCCCTATGAATAATGTATTTTTAATTTATCCGTCTAAAATTGTTAAGTAATTTTCATAAATAATTCTAGTTTAATTCTCCTGCGCCAATTTGTCAAATATCCTTAGAATTCGTCCAGATATATTAAATAAATTTATAATACATTCAATAGAAATGGCCGTGGTAGCCCAGTAGTGACGCGCTCGTTTGGGAAACCACTTGGTGTGAAGTTGACTAAAATCCCAGGTCTTGCATGCATGCACGGTACAGTCTCGAAATGTTTAAATGAATTCAATTTTCTTTTAAAAAATTTTTCACATGTTGTCCTTTATTTCCACAGCACTTGAGTAGCTGACGCACAGACAGAGTAGAGGGAAAAATACTATTATTATGAATTTCAATTAGTATGCAAAGGTTGGTAAAAATGCTACGCTACCTTCTATTCAGCTACGCTCGTTACATACTATTCACTGGGAATATTTAGTTTAACTAACAAAGCTTTGTTTGGGTGGAAATTCCTAACATACCGTCAATTGTGCATCTTTACAGTAGCGTCCTTCAGTAACTATGTATACATATGATATCGGGGGGCACGGAGTGCCCCGCCAAGTCGAGCAAAAAAGGGCACGACAGTACCATCCTTTTCTCGAAGCGATTCAGAGCATTTTCCACCCCCCCATAACTTCGTTATGGATAAAGCTAGAAGCCTGAATTTTCAGTGACTAAAAGAACATAATAATACTAGGCATATTTCCAAATTACATTCAATTTGAACCTGTAGTTTAAGAACTGTTGCAGATCAAAATTCGCTAATATCGTCACTCACACCACTCACTCACTCACTCACCGATCATCAAAATTCTAAGGTACTTCTAGCAGACATAGGAGCTTCAAATTTTTAACACAATTAGTGTTTAGGCTATAACGCAAGGAAAAACTCAAACATCATGCAATTTCACTCCTGTTTTCGAGATATACAAACTGCATAAGTAACTTTGTATTCCTATACAAATAGATATGCGATATATGGGATTACAAAGTTATTTTTGCAGTTCATACATATCATTTTTCGTCACTTAAACTACCCAAATGGATAGCTGGGTAAATAGTGGATATACTGTAAGTATTAGTGATGACTAAAATGTAATTATCAATATTGTATATAGTTTTAAGAAATAATATGTTTAATATATAAATTAAAACATATATTGTAATAAAATTTATAATTAATAGTAAATTAATTAATTATACAATAGTTGCACTGTAAAAGGTGGTTAGGTTAGTGTTTGTAAACCTTCTAACCTATAGGTATGTATGTTTGTATGTCCGATCCTATGTTCCCTCGTAATTACTAACCTAATTTCGATTCGTCTATTTATTAATGTTTATATTTGCAACTATATGTATTAGAAAGTATGTTTTAAATGCGAAAATAATATTTTAACCTGTTTTAGTAGCTGTATAATTTTTATGCATATACAAATGGGTACATAAATGTAACGTGAAGCGTGTATAGTTTATACCTACTAATATTCGATTACTGTTATTTATAATGAATTGATTAAAATATATACTTAATTAAGAAACAACTTGACGATTACTTAATTTTGAAACAAAGCTCGTACATTTTCTTTTACAAAGTATGATGTTGATATGAATTAAAAATAAAAAAACCTTGTCAACATCTCATTGCTCGTAATTGTACCCACCTATTAGATCATGGAATATAGAGGTCATGAAATATCAATCTCTTCGAAAATTACTTTTAAAATGGAATGGAATACAACTTTCGGGATTTAACTACTATGCTGCAGATAGACACATAAATCTACACGTCTTATTAAACTTATGTAAGTCGAATATCAGTATCGGGGTAGGTATTTAGGGTCAACAATGAAATTAAAATATTCGTTAAATTAACTATACATATTTATACTTAATGCATAAGATAGTAGTATTAAAGTCCAGGAATCCGTAATTTCCCAATACAATAGACTTAGATTTTTTATCATCCAGACTTGTCAAAATTTGTTACCTATATCAAAGCCTCTGAAAAAAGCCCACAGAGACAAGGAGTGGGCTTTTAAAAAGTCCTTAGCTGACACACAAGAAATAGTACAAGAAAAGAGAAAAAGAAGAAATATTTACAAAAAGAAATGAGATCCCATCAAAAACATTCTGTAAAAAATTGCAAGTCTCGCAACGCATTTCTTCTACCGCAAAAAGCTATGAGATGTAATGTAAAACCAAGTCGGTTAATTTATTCATTACCTATCTATGGAAGCATATATCCGACAACTTTGTCATAAATCGTTACCGAATTAGTTAAGTTACAACATTTTATAGTGACCGTATTAATATTAGATATATTTATTTCTTTAATTAATAGAATGACTTGGCCATCGCACATGATAATAGAATCTACAAATAACAAAATTTACTTGAAATTAGCGTTCTGAGTGCATTATTTATGTTAGTGTATACATAAATTTGACCCGCTAGTGCTATGTTCAGATCATCTCAGCCCAAACACGTCCACAGCTGGACATAGGCCTCCCCCAAAAAGTTCCACGACAACCAGTCTTGTGCCATCCGCATCCAGTGGGCTCCAGCGACTTTGACCAAATCGTCCGTCCACCTTGGTCATGATATGTTTAATTAGGACTATTTAAAGTAGTAGACTCATATGTGATTATGTTTCCGTGCGATGGCCAAGTCATTCTATTAATTAAAGAAATAAATATATCTAATATTAATACGGTCACTATAAAATGTTGTAACTTAACTAATTCGGTAACGATTTATGACAAAGTTGTCGGATATATGCTTCCATAGATAGGTAATGAATAAATTAACCGACTTGGTTTTACATTACATCTCATAGCTTTTTGCGGTAGAAGAAATGCGTTGCGAGACTTGCAATTTTTTACAGAATGTTTTTGATGGGATTATGTGATACATGACCAGTGTTCATAAGTTGTACATTAAATGTATAGAAATGAATCATTTTTATCAAATAGGCGTAGAAGAAACGGTATTTAAAAATACGACTGATTTCTAAGCAGCATTTTCACAGATTATTATTTTCAGCAAATCCGCAAATTGTTTTAATTAATTATTATGATCAAAGAAAAGGACAATTTAATTGCATTTCCTTTATAAAAGTGATAAATTTCGTGGCTAATGTTGTAATTTGAAGAAATATTTGTTTTTTCATATTAATGGCGATGGCGATAATATTTTGAGTTAATGAGATAATATAATTTAGGTTAAATAATAATTGCTAATTTTTAAATATATATGTGTGTGTGTGTGTATAAATATGTTTTTTTACCAATATTTAAAAAAAACTAGACAATGCAAATAAGAATAAACTATTAAATAGTAAATCAATTTATCATTTCCACACCAATAATAATTTCAATTGTATCCACAGACATTGAATTGTATCAACAGAATTTTATTATATGTATAGATAAATTACGTGTCTATTATGATGTTATCTATCATATATTTTACTAGCATTGCCAGAAACCAAATTCTTAGGTTTTACATATTAGCATACTCTTACATTGCAGTTTTTGTATTTTTTCTCAGAAATGAGATATTTTCTGTGTTGTTTCAGTGGTCTTCTGTGATACGGTAACAGAGACACTGGCAGACAAAAATTCTAAAAGCTATAGATTCGGTCTCTGTATCAACAATAATGATTATTTCAATAAGATTTTCCAAAAAATATTTAATGTACAGATTGGGCTTAGTTACAATTTTATTATATGTATAAATATAAAATGCCATTAAATTAAGAATTGAATTGAATGTAAATCAAATTCATCTATACTAATATTATAAAGAGGTAATGTTTGTGAGTTTGTGACGTTGTAGGGGGTAATCTCTGGATCTACTGAACCGATTTAGCTGTAAGACGATAGTTTGAGACCCTGGGAAGGACATAGACTTTTATACCGGAGATCATCCCTTAAAGGGGTGAAAATGGGGATGAAAGTTTGTATTCGGAAGCAAGCTAGGGACGAACCCGAGCGAAGCGAGGGCGAGTCGCTAGTTACATAATATAATTCATATTTTTAAGTACATTGCAATAATAATAAAATGACGCTAACATACCCGTATGCAAAGGCGCATAGCATGAAAATAATATAAGAGAAAATTAAAATTGTAAAAGAAGTTCTGCTTTAATTAGGTCATGAATCCCCAAGTCAGTAATAATTAGCAGCTTCTTAAAATGCTCGACAGCGGTCAGTGGGACACTGAGAGATAAAAAACTACAATTACCTCACTACTCACTTATGTATATAGTATCTAGAAGTGACATTGCCTTTTTATATATACTGTTTAATTAATTACTTAATTCCATAAAACTTATTGATTTATTTTAATTTTCTTTCTCCAAAGAAAAGAATACTATCAAAAAATATATATATAAAAAATAAACTAATAGATTTGAGTTTTTTTTTATTTACTAAAAGCAAAAACTTCATAGATAAACAATGATTTTTTGTATTGTTTTATAGAGTGACTTTAATGACCAGGACCTTCTATTCTTTTTGATACGAATTTGACTTTTATTTAACCAATTTTAGATAATATTTTCTAAGTAGGTAGGTCATGCTGTTTGGTATTGAAACATAACAAAAAGGCGTTCTATTTGCAGAGTTTATTTAGTTAAAATAAGTACAATTTACTTGGTTTAGCCCGTGTTGTTAATTTGGTGGGCTAATGGCGAGAAGGGTTTAAAAGAGAAATTAAAGAAAATAATTTTGAAAATATGTAAAAGAGTTGAGCCGTTGCAACAACCAAATTAATTAGTGACTTTTAATTAAGTTTTCATGAATTTAAATTTTATTAAAATAATTTAAATATATTTTTTAAAAGTATTTAAATTTAAATTGCAATGATAAAACTTAGGTATATCCAGTATTTTATATTCATTGTCCCTTACAATAGTTAGACTTGTTCTACTTGTTAGTGACTGTTTAAGAATTCTTCACAACGCGACGGTGCACCGAAACTTTTGTGCAATTTTGGCCCTTTGTGCCTTTTTTTACGGAAGCTGTAGATACACTGTGGACTTCTTTTTCAGAATTTTAGTTTGATTTTATATGTAAGTTAGTTAGCTCGTGTTCTTAGTCTTGTGATAGAAGAGACGTTTTAAAATGTATCTACTTATACTATAAAATTTAATATTCAACGTACGACCTAAACGAAAACGTGAAACGAGGAATTTTAAATTTAAATTCAAGATATAATTAAGCTTTATGTCATGTGATCAGAATGTTATTCCCATATACATATAATATTTTTTTAGTTTTCTATTATTATCAGTCATATCTACAATAGG
Organism: Brenthis hecate; assembly: GCA_951806755.1. Taxonomy (NCBI): domain Eukaryota; kingdom Metazoa; phylum Arthropoda; class Insecta; order Lepidoptera; family Nymphalidae; genus Brenthis; species Brenthis hecate. The sequence continues at coordinate 10,104,352 of OX638259.1, read as the reverse complement.
TAAATAGAAAGTGCACTTTTCTATCTATAAGTGCCCCTTCATTACTTATATTTAAAGTTCGATCGAGATCTCGGTATCTGTCTCCGTTGCAGTCTATATATATTTAGAGATTTCTTGTATTTAGCCTTAGGTAACTTAAAATATTTTAATAAAAGAGATTTTAGAAAATAACACATTTTTGTATTATTTTCCAATCTTTTTAATATACTGAATGTTATTGCGTCATGTCTCGGTTTTGGTCTCGGCCGGACCTTACTTATATGTTACCTTTTTCCGTTCAATTATTATTTGTTCATCGACTGAATAATCTAATAGAAAGATTGAGTTATTCAAAATTTATGGATATACATACAAAAAATAAGACAATCAAAGTCACTGAAACGTTATTTGTTAAAGGAACATAAAATATAAACTATAAAGCTCGTAACATAAGTAAATTGCTCTAAAAACATTAGATACTAGAATTAAATGCGCGTTAGTCGCGTTTTTGTTTTGGATTGCTGATTGACTTAAAGTCAACAAGCGCCGCGGGTCGGGGAAATGAATAGCTTTTGTATTTCATTTGTTTTGGAAACGTATGTCAATTGTCAATAATGGAGAAGTTTCCTGATATTGTTAATATCATCATATTTAACGCAATGGAATTATAATACAGATAAAAACTAATAAATCAGTGATTTTTTGAAATCTATCGATAAATGACTGAGAAATTAATATGTTTGCTCAGGTGTGACGTCATGAAATTATTGCTACAAGCGCAACTTTAAAGTTTCATAACTTTTTAATTTGTTGATATTTTAATAGCTTTTTCATATTTTTGTTATATACATTAAAAAATTGGAATTTTCTCCATTGAAATAGTGTTTTAAATAGTTTTCCTTGAAAGTAACAGTTTTTTGTACTATTGCGTTATGTCTCGGTTTCAGTCTCAGTCTTGGTCTCGGAACTTTATGGATATGCCTACAAAAATAAGAACCAAAATCACTGAAATGTTATTTGTTAAAGTAACATAAATAATAAAGCTTGTAACACAACTAAGTCGGTCTAAAAACATTAGGCACTAATGGCTGTGTTGTATTCATAATCTTATAATATTAAATGAGCAATTCCTATATGTATATAAATTAATTTCATGTATCTCGGAAACAGTTCCAACGATTTGGATCAAATTTTTGTATTTAGATAAGGTTTTGCTTTTTATGTTCAAATATACAGGTGTTATTTGTGCAAAAAAACTAACTTTGCGAAAAAGAGTAATGAATGGCCGTATCCCTAATACAACTTTTTTCCGTTTGTCTGTTTTATTATTTTTTTCTGTAATTTATTTCTTTTTTTTAATACATGTACACTAAAACCCATCTATATTGCACAAATAATGTAAATACGAAATTGGCTTATATGAGGACTTTTCATTTTATGTCGGTACTTTAGTTTGCATAAATAAATAAAAAAATTGTGCTATCAAAAAAAAAAAAAAAACGCTGAGCGAAAGTCAGTCGCGTAAATACTATTATTATAAATGCGGATGATTGTGAAAGCCTTTTAAATGTATTGCAGCTTGGCACGGACTGTCAACCCAACGCGAAATAGACGGTAGGCGACAATATCATAGATTAGATTAGAATCCCTTCAAGTAACTGTAAAAAATAAATTTGAAACGCATAATCATATTTCTTTGAAATAAAGAAGTGAGTGTGACTAGAAAATATTAAACAATCAAACTAACTAAAAAAAAACCCCGGTTGTTGTGGATGTGGAGGAAGGTGACCTGATTATAAAAATATCTGAAAACCCAAGGTCCGGCAAATTTAAGGGTTGCATTGCGAATTCACTGGCTTTATTGATCTTAAATAGGTCTGCTTTGGTAGGTTAGCCGGGGCGTCGATTGAGAGCTTTTGCCTCTTTAAGACGGGAAAGGTTCTGTTGGGTTTTAGTGGGTAGTGCTGGCTTTTCTAGCCGGCAAGCCTTCAAATAGCTACAAGTAGTTGACAGATATTATGCGTAAAAAGGTCGCAGTTTAGATCTGAATATAACTTGGATCGTTAGTAATTTAGACCACCTATTTATTATTACTAGTTAGCTTATCACTTTTTGTGGCAATGTTATTCTTATATTGTACACAAATATTATTCAATTAAAGGAGATTAATTAATCTTTAATTATTTTAGCAAAAAGTTGCTAGTTATTAAATTGCAGGAGAATTCGCATTTCGCCCTTATAAAGTGTTCAAATGCTTCTTCAAGCTTATTGAGTTGGCAAGTTATCTGCTCGCTGTCGGTGTTTTTGATGATGTTTTTAATTTAATTTACAAAGCCTAATTGAGAAATGCTAATAACCAGTTCACATAGGTTCACTATATTTTATAAATGGTATATATCTTTCTTATATATATATATATATATATATATATATATATATATATATATATATATATATATATATATATATATATATATATATCCTTAGTAGCATAGTAGTAATGCGCTGCCTTATGAAACCAATTGCAGCGGGTTCAAATCCGGGAACACACTTAACCCACAGTTGACCGGTGCGATGGACTATATCCTAATCGCCCTTGAAGTGAAGCCCGTGTTTAGCAGTGAGACGTTAGAAAGGTCTAAATAATCATTAATATTATTATTTCATAATTTTCACTATAATCCTTAATAATACCTAAGCTAAATTAAATGTAATACTGGCAGAAATGTAAATCTAATCTTTACCCCTCAAGTTTGGGACTAGGAAGCAGATGTCTAGAGGCACTTGAGTTAATGTTCAAAAGTTTCGACCCAAATTTTAAGTGGTCTTCGTAAACTAATTACTAATCAAGATACATACAGTAAACCCTTCAAACTATACAATTAAGGTTTTATGTCGATCTGTGTGTTATTGGTTCGTATTTCATAGAAATTGAGAAAGAATAAAGTCTTATTATTTTGTTATTACTGGTGAATAGTAACCACTAAATACCTTGTAAAATATTGAAAATTGATTTTTAGAGAAATTTAGCGGTACTAAATACTATATAGTTTTGTGTGTAATATGCGCATAATAATAACACAACTACTAACGATAATGACTATTAGACCGATTTCGACCATGTAGGCCAATCTGCCTGAGACTAGATTTGTTCAGGATATTTAAACAATACAGTAGTAATCCAACCAACTTACCAACACCGTTACAAAGAATTTCTTCATAAGAAACCTAATAACTACACCTGGCCCGACCTGGTACTCGAACTCAAGACCTGCCGATCTGTGGCCATTAGTTAGACCAAACAGGCGGTTCCTGTAATAAGTTCCAAATTAAAATTGTTAGAATTCCTTCTACTTAATTGTTTACCATAATTTTCCTTACTTTTCTTTTACAGATTATGAAGAGAGCTTAACACAAGTTAGTTTCTACTTACTGTTAGAATATTATGATGACCAATATTTGTAGATACATCAATTCATGTCAATATTTACAAAGTGTAGTGTATTATTATATTATTTAAAACAGAAATAAAATGAAATAAAATAAAATTCATACCGTATTGAGGTTGTTTTTTGCCAAAGGTGGAAGTTTCAATTTTATGTCAAAATTGATGCCATCATCGGGGTAGATATATCTCCGTATAATAAAAACATGAGTTATATATCCTGGCTTGTTAGAGAAATCAAAATGATAAGCGTTGAGAGAGAGCGAGGTTATTCTTATCATAAAGGCTCGTCAGAAAGTTCTCAGAGTCTAAATTAGTATCGATTCGATATCTTCTTATTATTATCTACTTCACTGGAAAGTGCGTTAAGAAAAAAATAAAATAAAATTATCTCAGCGAATCAGTGTTTTTCCAACAAAATGTGCTTTGTAGCTCTTTGCTTTATGTATTCCCGCATTCGAGACCTTGTGACAGTTTTAACTTTCTCTATAAGTAGGTTATAACGCTCCAAAAAACCTCATTAAAAAAAATTTCGCACTGCGGACACGAGAGGGCTGTTACATAGAAATCAGAACTGAGAGACTCCAAAATGTACTCTCTGTTTGAAATATAAGTATTAATTAGTAAAACTACCTTGTAAAGTAGGTTAAGTTAGCACGTACATAAAGTAAGTACTGAATATAATTTTGTAGGTCATGCGATTGAGTCTAGCGCATCTAACGTCTATAGTGTCACAGTTATCAAAAAAAAATTTTTTTTGCTCTAAATAGGAAATTTTTTAATGCTCTTATTACAAGATTTTATGTTTACGTATTTGCTTTTCTAAGGAATAAAGGAATTTGATGGAATACCTCGTGAGGAGACATGTGAAATCTACCAACCTGCACTTGGCCAACATGATGGATTATGACCTGATCCCTCTCGTAATAAAAGGAGGCCCGCACCCAGCAGTGGCATATTGAAAAAGAGCTGAATGAGAACATGAAGCTTATCAACGTGTAATCCAATTACGCTATGATCTCCAATAATGATAATATCGAATCCAATAATAATTTACAAACAACCAATCCGCCCCGGATTCGTCTGTGTAATAAATAATTTTTGCATACAAAACATAAATCTCAAATTTTTACAAGGAATAAATCCGCTTATTCTACGCACATTTTAAATCCTACTCGTTTTTCTTATACATGGGCAAAGCCAGGGCAGGTTTTTAGTGAAATATATATATTTGTTATAAAAAATGTTATTTCAGCCTTTAACCAAACGATATAAACGGAAATCATTTCGAATCTATCATTTTATTTGCTGTCCCACAGCGCCGCAAAATGCATCGCTTAAGCGCGCTCGTATTGCAAACAAGCCGCATCACAAATTTTATTTTTTGTTATTTACAAAAAATATTTATTATTTTGTGTTCTCAATTGTTTTTAAAATATAAAACTTTTATGAAATATTTTGTTTGTAAATATGGTATTTGCGGTTATTGTGAGCATCGTAGATGAATCGCTCTGCCATCGCTTCATGGATGTATAAATATCAAATTGTTAAAATTAATAATTTGGTGCCTTATTACATAGCTAGTATTGCCCGCGGCTCCGCCTGCGTTCAGATAACCAAAAACCAAATTCTTAGGTTTTACATATTAGTATATTCTTACAATGCAGTTTTTGTATTTTTTCTCAGAAATGAGATATTTTCCCGTGGTAAAAGTATCCTATATGTTGACTCAGATAACCAGCTATTGTCATACCAAATTTCATCAAAATCTGTCAAGTGGTTTTCTCGTGATGCGGTAACAGACAGACAGACGGACACAAAATCTATAAACTATAGATTCGGCCTCTGCATCGATAATAATGTCTATTTCAATTAGATTTTCCAAAAAATATTTAATGTACAGATTCGACTTAGTTACAATTTTATTATATGTATAGATAATTAAGAAATCACAATGCTACGTCATTTGAGTGCGCCTTACGTGGATTTAAAGAAATGCACTGGCAAATGTTTATCCAACCAATTTAATGAACGACATATTTGATATTTATCAAATACATATAAGTGATTGTTACAGTGATTTCCCTCACTAAGAAGAATACAAAAAATCTGGTCTTTACTGGTTTCTAATTCTAAGATTATTGATACATACTTAAAGAATTCCAACATACGTAGACTTTTTCTAATTTGTCTTCAAAGAAGGGTGCACAACGGGCTATGCAAGATTAGAATCTAATCGTTGCTTGATATGTATGAGTATCTTAGCAAAAAATTTATTACAATACACCTTATCAGAACAGTGTAGATCAAGATAAGTGTAGAATGTACATCATAATGGGATCACCCTTCAGGGAAGTTACTAAGCTAATCTAATTCGCGCCCTGCTCCGAATTATTCTCGTGCAAATTAACATTTATTCGGGTTGTACATGAAAAAAACAGCAAAATATTTAACTCTTAATATTTGTTCAGTCGACAGAGAATATGTCAACAATTGTAAATACATTTTTTATCTACCTACTATTACCTATTTCAGTCATGGCGGCTGATATCACCGAAACTAGCCACCTGTACAGGAATATAGTGTTATATATACGAGTAAACTCTCTATTCCTTTCACTCTCAAACTCAGATGGGACGATAATTCGATTCAACCGGTGAAAGAAAGTCTCAGCAGTTACAAAAAAAAGTGTGTGTGTGCTTATGTACTTACGTAAGAATTTATACTTCTTTGGCGTAACAGAACAAAAATAGCTAAAGATTTCATCCCGTAGGTCAAAACGTTCTGTTTGTGAAAGGAATGATAAAGTGAATAAAAAATTATTGCAATTAGATTAAAACAAATCAATAATTATTGAAGGCGTATTAGGCATATTACAATCATATATTTATAGAATATAATTTAAGGAAAGAATATAATATTATATATCATTTCTAAGACAATAACAACGCTTACAATGGCAACAAACAGTTATCAGCTAACTTCATCATGTTGCTTTTTGGCTGTCGGTATGCGTGCGTAAAAATTTTATTCTCATAATTTTTTCCAACCGTCCCAAAAGAAGTATTACTTCAAAAATTTAATCCTTGAATACTCCTTGTAAGCTGGTTGAATGTAATTCACAATGGTGATTGATAGACCTAACTACACTAGTTATGATGATTCTTGTGTCAAGCATCCTGATCACTTCTCACATAATAAACTAAAATTATATATTAGACTAGCATTACCCGCGACTCCGCTCGCGTTCAGATGACCAAAAACCAAATTCTTAAGTTTTACATTTTAGTATACTCAGTTTTTGTATTTTTTCTCAGAATTGACATATCTTCTCGCGGTAAAAGTATCCTATATGTTGACCTGGATAACCAGCTATCATCATACCAAATTTCATCAAAATCTGTCCAGTGGTTTTCTCGTGATGCGGTAACAGACAGACAGACAAAAATTCTAAAAACTATAGATTCGGCCTCTATAGTTTTTAGATAATAATGTTTATTTCAATAAGATTTTCTAAATATATTTAATGCACAGATTCGGCTTAGTTACAATTTTATTATATGTATAGATTGAATAAAATTATTTGCTTCGCTCAGGTGGATCCCCAGTACATGGGTACATATGTAAAAGTAGTCTATGATGCTACCCCAAGTTTATAGATTAGATCAATTTTTGAAGTAGTACGAAGCATAGACACACGTACAAATTCTACACGTACAAATAAAAATTTAATTTAAATTCGCCTTCGTTAATATTATTATGTTATAGATAATTTAAAACCCATACACTATAGGGGTCTACCACTTTTACCGCGTTGGCAGCAGTAGCTTGCGGATTGCCACATTTCACAGCGCTGTATTGTGGGTATTTGTGAGTGGAGCACAAGCTTTATAGTGATTCTTATATTATTTATAATAATTATTAGTAAATCGGAAAGGGCAACTTTTGGCATTATTTTTTTCCAAAAAAAAAAAAAAAAATTTGGAAAAAAGAAAACAAAGATTAAAAAGGTATATTACGATTTTGAAGAATATCTAAGGATAATTCATAGGAAACATAAAATGTATCGACTTGTAACTAAGATCACGCACCTAAATACAAAGTAAAACGGTAAAGTTTGTGAGATAGTAAGTTTGTAACGTTGTAAGGGGTAATCTCTGGATCTACTGAACCGATTTAGCTGAAATTTGGTAAGAAGATAGTTTTCATCCCGGAAATCATCCCTTAAGGGGGTGAAAATGGGAATGAAAAATATGGGGAAAATGGGGATAAAAAATATGCTAAAAACATAATATGGAGAATCAAGCTAGGCACGATCCAGAGATTACCTTCTACCACGTCACAAACTGACAATCTCACAAACTCATAAACTTTATAATATTAGGGCACAAGTTTAGTATATAGGACGCGGCCCCTGGCGGAGTGGGTGATATTTTTGAATAGGGGAGGTGACAGTGAGCCCAAATATATAAAAAATATTTTAAGGAAACGTAGGAGTAAAAATTTATTGAGACTTAAAGTTACAACATATCTAATACATTTCCATACATTTCCATACATTTCTTTACCTAAATAAGTGATTACACAAGATAAACATACCTTTAACGAATAGTAAACATCCTTTTTTATGTATAATATAATATTTCCACAACAATTAAGGCTTTATTGTATTTAATATTTTAATAATTTCACAACAGTACCTATTCTAAACACAATGATCTTACATTTTGACAACACTGTCAATTTCTGTTTTACATTACCGCTTAAATGACAACAGATTATCGTAATACAAATTATAAACATGAGTAGACTATTTTTAAAATCTAAGCGTATTAATTATTTTTGGTTTTTATTTTGCGATATCGTGGTCAGTTTAAGACTTAGGTTATTTATTTATTATTCGTCAGATCTTGGTTAGGTTATGTTAGAACAGTTACAGTATCAGTTGCCATATATGACTAGAAAACTAGTAAATTCGAATTTCACGCAAAGTATAATTAAAAACACGACAAAACATAATATTAAAATAAGATTTTTAAAAATTCATAAAAAAATAGCTTTTTTATTTCAAACCCAGAACCCCTGCTATTATAAGTGCTCTAAGTTCATTCAAAAATTCGGTGATACATCTGGAGATCATTTTGACAGTTGAAAGTGACATTTTGACATTTCTAAGTGTCTAAATGGCAGTAATGTCAAAATAATGTATGAAAATGTTGTAACTTTAAGTCTCAATAACTTTTGACTATTTTGTTTTCTCAAAATAATTTTTATATAATTGGACTCTCTATCACCCCGCCCTATCGAAAAATACCACCAACTCCTCCAGGGACCGCGTCCCATATACTAAACTGCAGCCAATATTAGTATAGATTTGCTTTGCATCGGCTGGCACCGACTTCGAAATTATCTGATTAGGTATCTATTCTAAATGAAAACCCCTGTTTAGTTATTTTTTACATTTTAATGCCTGGAAATCGGTATTTTTATACACCAAATGAGATTATGAATACACCAAAACTATAACAAGTGGACGCCATATCATTAAGTGGGGCATACACTTATTTGCTACAAACATTGACAGAACAACATCCATTGTGAATAATATTTACTCTTTGTTGCACTGCAATAACAGAAACAGCTCGTGTTTTAACATCAAATAGAATGAAGTAAAAATGCTAGTTTTCACCCACAACTCCGCTCGTGTAGTGAGCGGGGTAGGGATAAAAGGAAAAATTGTACGCCGCTATAATGCAATTTATGGCCTTGTTGAATTTCATCGAAATTTGTTCAGTTTTAATGTGAAAATGTGAAACATAAGTATTGTTATAATATTTTTTTATTGCTTTTGACTTTTAATGTACGTTAAATGCTTTTATATTTTATAAGCTATCAACCCCGTGGAATTTCCCATCGGAAATATAAACAGAGGCGTCAACATCAACTTTCATATTGCTGTTAAAAATGATGAACTTCCAAAGAAAGTTTCATTCTCTATGTTATTTCCTTTTAATTATGAATATTAAAATTATATTCCTTACTAGCAGAACCCGCGGCTGCACTCGCGCTAAAACTACAAAAAAATATCTAAAAAGGTAGTTCCATTCAAACTTTCATCCCCTATTTTACCCCATTATAAGATGAATTTCGAAAAATGCTAAAACACGTGATTATTTAATTGTATTAAAGAGCATTAATACCGAATTTCAAGTAATTCTGATCATAAATATTTTTTTGGATTGTATTATAACGTGTTTTCCCGTGAAAATTAGATTATTTCCCGCGGTAAAAAGTAGCCTATGTCACTCTCCAGCCATCCAACTATGTACACGCAAAAAATTACGCCAATCCGTCACACCGTTTTAACGTGAAAGAAAGACAAACAAAGAAACAAACACACTTCCCCATTTATAATATTATTATGGATATCGTTCCATGGTCGCTGTAAAGCATTCGAAGCGTCGGGAACCAAAAATCAAAGTAAATCCGCGAAATAATCCGAAAAGATAGTTTTATTTAAAATGTCAAATATTCGGGTAAATCTAAGAAAGTATCATAATATTTCTTAGTTAAATAGTTTCAGTCAATAGTTAGTGAATGAATTACAATTTTGGTCACGACTCTTGTTAAATTCTATTTTCTTATTTTAATAACTTGTTAGCAGTATCTTTATTCTCTACAAAAACAAAACTATGTCCCTCTATTCTAAATATTTTTTGGATTTATGTCCACTAATTTTTAAAACAAATTATTTCCGCCAATAGTACCTATATGTTTATAATTTTATTTCCTACGCGCTTTCCTCCTTTCATGCACGCCTGCATTTAATATACCTTAATGAATACATGGCAGTGGTAGCCCAGTGGTAACGCGCTCGCTTGGGAAATCGAGTGAAGCGGGTTCAAATCCCGGGTCTCGCACCTCTGATATTTTCATATGCGAATCATTTCCAAAATCATTACCGCACCCTTTAATCTTATATACAGTCCACTTTTGTACATCTTATTGTACCAGCCCTATAGGTATTAAACATATTTTGTTTATATCGAAACCTTATACGCTGCAGAAATAAATACATCATAATCAGTTTGCTTTTTAGTTGTTTTAATGTTCTTCTACCTTTAGCGATGTAATTATTTCATTTTAAAATAACAGCCGCATGAGATAAAAACATTTTTTTTTTAAATATTACCAGTGACAAAGTTATCACATTTAAAGTTATCATATTAAGTACCTCCTATATTTATGGAAACGGTCAAAAAATCTATTAGCACGAATATACTATACAAAAACTTAAAACGTCTTAAACGGATATATTCTCTGCATGAATAGACTTTCCAGTATGCAATGGCAATAGTGAGCTGGTAAGTTTTAGTCGGACTTAAGTGGTCTCAATTGATTTGATCGCTTCAAGAAAATGCAATATCTTGCATCAAACCTACTCAACTTGAAACATTTGAAGTGAAACATGGAATACGAAGTCTCCTCAGTCCATTACACCGTAGCGTTGGAATATTAATTATTATTTTTATATATTTTTGAATTTTTAATCTGTTTTATGTTTATTATATAATATATAAATATCTTGTTGTCACGGTGTTTGTGGTCGCACTCCTCAGAAACAACTCGACCGATTTTTTTTTGTATATTTGTTAGGTATGAGAATAGGTCGTAAAGTATTTTTCACCCTCCTACTCCCACCCCCAATTTTTTAAGTAACTAGAGGCGAACCCGAGCGGAGAGACGGTGAGTCGCTAGTTATCATTAGAAAAATATAATTCTAAAAACCCCGCACTTCACATGTCTTTTGAAAGCTAATTGGGGTCTCCCAAACCAGAAACCTTCTGATTTTTCTCAATGCAACGACTTTTTATGCAAACTAGTTTTCTCTCAGTGGTTGAAATTCGACTGTAATCACCATTAAACATAAATAGAATTTACTTATGTAGCTAAAAAAAATTTTTTTTATTGATAATACTTAAAGCTCATTAATGATTAATAAAATCATTGAAGGCAGTGGTAGCCCAGTGGTAACGCGCTCGCTTGGGAAACCGAGTGAAGCGAGTTCAAATCCCGGGTCTCGCACTTCTGATATATGTGCGAATCATTTCAAACATGATTACCACTTGTCTTAACAGTGAAGGAAAACATCGTGAGAAAACCTGCATGTCTTAGAGAACTTAGCAAGTTTTCGAAAGACATGTGAAGTCCGCCAACCCGCACTTGGCCAGCGTGGTAGACTATGGCCTGATCCCCCTCGTATTGAAGGAAGGCCCATGCCTAGCAGTGGTAAGTTAGAAGGGTTGAATACATACAATACATTAATTTACGTTAAATTTATTCATGTATGTATACGGTGTGAATATGACCTGAAACGTATCGAAATACGTAAATACCTCAAAACAACGTTACTCTACAAACAGTGCCAAACTTGTATGAACTAATATCAACTAGAACAACAGCACAACTTTAGCTAAACATTACTTTGGTCAATAGATTTTATTAAAATTATTTGATTTATGTACTCTTTATGTATAAACAAAATCCAATCTTAAAGAGTTTTCTATTTCTTGTCTGTTTGTTTAGAAGAAATCTTAGAAAATTTCGAACTGACTTTGGACTCATAGACTTGAGGAAGAGTTACAGAGGTTATATACATAGTTCGTTGGCTCACTATTACAAGGTTCTTTCTATGTTATAATTTAAGTACCTACTTATTTACTTATACAGTTTTGCAAAAACAAACCACTAGATAGCGGCACTATAACTACAAAATATTCAATTTTACATAGTTCTATGTTGTTTTTTTTACGATAACAAAATAACGAAGTTCTATGTAAAAATTACTAAACTTCATTAAAATTAACATAGAACCTTGTAATAGTGAGCCAACGATATGTAACTGGGATAACATAGGTACGAGTTTTTCATGATATGTAACGGGATTTATTAAGTTTTAACTATATTTTCCCGTGACCAATACTGTAAAACCGTCTCGTCCCGTGACAAATACCGTGACTCTTGCAATAGTGCCAGAATATTACAATTTAAAAAATTTAGTAAAAACATGTTAAGAAAACCGTTTCATCTTATAAAAAAATATCCATAGTGAACAGAACGGTAAAAAGCCCCTCCAACTATATTAAAACATACGTTCTGCCCAGGCTTGGCTCGAGTGTGCATTAACATAGATAATCATACGTAAACACGTACTTATGTACATAAATATTTTTACACTAGCATTGCCCGCGGCTCCGCCCGCGTTCAGATCACCAAAAACCAAATTCTTAGGTAGTTACATGTTAGTGTACTCTTACAATGCAGTTTTTGTGTTTTTGTATTTTTTCTCAGAAATTAGATATTTTCCCGCGGTAAAAAGTAGCCTATATATTGACCCGGATAATCATACCTTTGATCAAAATCTGTCCAGTGGTTTTCTCGTGATGCGGTAATAGAAAGACAGACAGACAGACAGAAAGACATACAGAGAGACAAAAAATCTAAAAACTATAGATTCGGACTCTGTATCGATAATAATATCTATTTCAATTAGATTTTCCAAAAAATATTTAATGTACAGATTTGACTTAGTTAGAATTTTATTATATGTATAGATTTACGTAGTTACTGGTTTTATACTTATTGTATACAGACTTTATCTCACATTAATCTACATGATTAATAATGAATTAAGGAGAGCTTTAGAGCTTATTTATAAGTGCTATTAATATTGAATTAACTTTAAGTACATTGAAAACACTATATCTAATTACTTTCTAAACAAAAAAGGCACACCGACGTCTAAATCATAATAAAAAGTTGATAATTTTTTTTGAAAATTATATTGTTGTAGCCATTTATAAAAAGAAAACTGATCATCTTTTTGTAAGTTTTCGATGTTATTTTTATTTTTAGTTTTAAATTAAATTTTGAATCTATGCCTAGACTAGATTTCTTTGCTTACTTTATGTACAGTGTACACATATATTTAATTGATATATGTATGTGCATTGTACATATCAGGAATAAGACATCATCATTATCATGCAATATTGTACATATATATATATATATATATATATATATATATATATATATATATATATATATATATATATATATATATATATATATATATATATACATATATTGTTAGTGTATTAAATATAAAAATAAAAAAATATATTGAATTACCTCTAAAGTTTGACTTACTTATTAAAAAAAGTTATAACTGATGCAATGGGAAAAAACCGCGTAATATTCCCGCAAAAAAAATGCATACAAATAACGCACGTCCTTCTTTTTAAAGTCGGTGGAAAACATTATAAACAATTTTAAAAATAAAATCTCTTGTATGATTTATGATCTGTATTATAGACGGAAAGGCGCCATTAGAAACCCATGCTTTAACTCTACGCCCACGCAATTCGATCTTATACATAAAGTTCTAATCTATATGTAAGGCTATTTCAAATTGTATACATATGTGTAGGAAATTTCAATTTTTATTAATATTACTAGCAGAACCCGCGGCTACCCCGCGTTCAATCTACAAAAAAAAAACTTTGGCTCTATGTTATACAGCGACTCACCCATTTATATAACATTTTTCATTCAAAAATACTAAAATCGCATATAATCAATGAGGGGCGGGGGTAGGAGGGTGAAAAATACTTTATGAACTATTCTCATACTTAGTACTTACCAAATATACAAAAAAATCATTAAAATCAGTCGAGCCATTTCGGAGGAGTGCGACCACAAACACCGTGATACGAAATTTTTTTATAATAGATTATACAGCAGTATAATATGAGGCAGGGGTAGCCCAGTAGTAACGCGCTCGTATGGGAAACTAAGTGAGTGGAATCAAATCCCGTGTTATTAAGACGATCTATCGACATATGAATCACTGCAACCGTTTAAGCCATTTTATTCTTACGAGGGAACTTAGGATCAGACATACATACATACATACAGGTCAAACACATAACGCTCTTTAAGCTTCACCGCAGTCGGGTCAAAAATAAACCTAAATTTAAAACCCATTCAAAAGTACATTTATTAACAAAAGTAAAACAAAATAAATCTTTATTTGAGACATTATTAATATTGCTATTTAATAAAGCACCGTGAAATTTCAAAGTTTTTTCATTTAAACCTGCAAGCGGATTTATTTAACGGCACTATTCCGAAACTAAAACTCGAAAGGCGCCGAGCTGTCGAGTTTGTGTATATTTGATATTTTTCATTCCTTACGTCATTTACATTTTAAGAATGTCAGCTTGTTTTTTATTATAAAAGTATATCTTGACGTGCTTTTCCTTTGGTTGGTTTAAGATTAGGATATTTCAGTTTTGGTAGATATAAGATAATTTTCAATTTATAATTAATCGAACAATTACTTGAAGATATAATTTAGATTACATAATTTGTCTAAGTCATTTACGTTAATACGTACAGAAGAAAACAAATTAGTCTAACTAGCGATATGCCCTCACTTCGCTGGGGTTAGAACCTAGGTGCCTTTCAGTAGCTTGTGCGCTATTCCAGGTCTTTCTATGCTAAATTCCAGCTAAGTCCGTCCAGCCGTTACAGCGTGAAGGAGAAACAAATATATAAACCCTTATTTATAATAGGAGTCTAACAACTACCAACAACAGCCGTTGGACAGATTTTGATGAAATTTGGTATGATAGTAGCTGGTTATCTGGGTCAACGTATAGGATACTTTTTCGCGAAAATATCTCATCTTTGAGAAATCTATACTAAACGTTAAAACGTAACTTGGGACGAACCCGAGCAGAGCGGGGGTGAGTCGCTAGTGTTTGATATTATTTCTAAAATAATAATTTTAAGCTACTTGAAACATGGAATATTCCTACTAACATTCTCAAAAAATCAATAAAGCCACTGAACGGGTTTTATGAGTAAACAAATGTACGTGATTTCGTTTCCAAAGTTATAAATTAATATTACAGTCAAAGTTGGAATTAGAAACTTCTAAAGGGAGAATTATTAAGCTTAGGATATCAGGTATTTCAATGCATTTTTTTGAATATAGCATTTCCTCATACGTAATCTATAGGAGTACTTAAGTAGTAAAGTCTCTGAACCTATATGAATTAGGTATGGAAAAATTACGAGAAAATTGCAAAAGGAAAATGACAAACAGACATTGGAGGCATATAAATTATATCTATATAATTTTTTTAAAGTAAACTTTCCTATTATTACTTAAAAAGCTTCATTAAATATTTTAATAAAAATATAAATCGATCTAGAATAAATCTCCTTTACAAGCTTAAAGCTCACGTAACTTCACCCTAGATAAATAATGAGAACATCAAAAAGCTATTAGTAAATAATATATTAATGATACCTGCATAGCGACCACTAATGGCCGGAGTCGGACAACGATATATGTGAAAAATTAATAAAAATGGAAACTTACCCACAAATAAAACTTTTATTTAAAAAAATAATCAATCTCCAAAGCGATGCGGCTTTATGCATTAAAAAGCTTCTTTTAACCGTTTAGTTATTTTTAACATTTTAGTGCCTGGAAGTCAGTTTTTTTAGTTTTTATTGTCTTTTATATTTGCCATGAAAAAGTTCTATTCTATTCTATTTCAGTTCTTTAGTTTAGGGGAAAACTATTCATATTAATTATATACAAATAGAAGCTCAGTTAAATAAAGTACAAAAAAGGCAAACCTCAGAATTAATAATTGTGTAGTTTCGGCATTTTTAATGTTCGCTCAAATGTCTCATATGATCTCGTGTCCATTTCATAAGTATATTATTATCAGAGGTTAAAAACGTAGTAAATTCATAAAAATAGTATTTTTTTGTAAATAACTTGTGTCCTTTGAAAAATGAGATTTGAAGTCATTACAATAGTTGTTAAGCATATAATTTTTTACAAAGGTCCTAAATAATATTTAATATGGTTAGAGTAAAGTAGTAGTGGTAGTTCAATGATAACGCGCTCGCTTGGAAAACCAAGTGAAGCGGGTTCTAATTCGGGTCTGGCACCTCTGATATTTTCAAGTGCAAATCATTTCCAGCAGATCGTAAGGTAACCTTCATATCTGAGAGCTCACTTGGCCATAGTGGTGGACTATGGCCTGATCCCCTCGTATTGAAGGGAGGCCCGCGCCAAGAAGTGGGATGTTTAAGAGGATACTTTTGAGTAAGAGTGGGAAGCGTTTAACGGTCGTCTATACTAATATTATAAAGAGGTAAAGTTTGTGAGTTTGTGACGTTGTAGGGGTAATCTCTGGATCTAGTGAGCTGATTTAGATGAAATTTTGTAAGAAGATAGTTTGAGACCCTGGGAAGGACATAAAGTGCTTTTTATCCCGAAAATCATCCCTTAAAGGGGTGAAAATGGGGATGAAAGGATGGGGAATCAACTTAGTAACCTAGGACCTAATACTAAAATAGTATTATATAATATGTTATGATTGGGTCAAACTTTTTAAGATTAAATCTTTATTCAACAGTCTCATTGAGAGAAATTCTGTAAAAAGAAAAAAGCTCTGCGGGAATTTAGATCTTTTTGTAACTTTTCTATATAAAGTAACATATTCGGATTCCATCCATTATTAAAATAACTTGGAGATCACAGATTTACTTTATAAACTTTTCTTTATAAACTGGGAGAATTTCTGATTACAGTTCGCAAATATCA
This sequence comes from Brenthis hecate, assembly GCA_951806755.1. Classification (NCBI taxonomy): domain Eukaryota; kingdom Metazoa; phylum Arthropoda; class Insecta; order Lepidoptera; family Nymphalidae; genus Brenthis; species Brenthis hecate. The sequence goes on along the minus strand of OX638259.1, from coordinate 10,087,232 downwards.
TATTTGTATGTTAAAAAAATATCTTTGCTTTTACATTTTTAGATATCTGTACATATAATAAAACTGTAGAGGTCGAATGTCTGTACATAGAAAAAAAAAATATGCTAAATACTGAGTCAGGGGAATGTAAGAAGAGTACAAATTAGATTTTTTTCAATTTCTTTCTTTCTGTCTGTTTGTCTGTTTGTACGGGCTTATCTCCGAAACTAATGGATCGATTTAAATCAAATTTTGCATAGTGGTACCTTATATCCCCGGCCAACATTTTAGATACTTTTCATCTCGGAAAATAAGGAGTTCCCGTGGGATGGGTAAAAATCTATAGTAACTTATACAGCTTAGTACACAACAACTTATACACCTAATTTAGTAAAATTTGGCATGCTGATACCCTATATTGTCGGTTAAACAAAAAATCACTTTTCATCCCGGAAAAATGAGCGGTTTCCGTGGGATAGATCTGTTTTCGAGCAAAGCGGTGAGCCGCTAGTTAATGCAAATAACAATGTCCTTTATAATACGAGTACATATTGACACTTTACAGGTTTCAGTTATTTTTGTTGAATATAACTCGTTACTTGTTGAAAATATTATTATTTTTATTGAATTTTCTTTTAATAAATTTGTGATTTTCTTGACCAACTTCAAAAAAGAGAAGTTACTCAATTAGGCTACGTTAGTGTTAATAAAGAGGTACTATTTATTTCATTAAACTCTCATTGGCTGAAAACATCAACGCACATCTTAAACCGATGAGAGATTTTAACGCTGCGAAATACATTGAATGCATGCGAAATGCATATTTGACGACACGTTCGGCTCAGCTTGTAGTGACCCTACTTGCTGTGCCAGCGATGAGCACGAATGTTTGTACTTCAGTCATGAATGTTTATATTTGTAATAAGTATGTATTTAAAGTTATATATGTTTAGTGTATTAACTAGATGGTGCTGTATGTTAATGTGCCAACATATTTATTATTTACTAGCAGAACCTGCGGCTTCGCTCGCGCTAAAATTACAAAAAATCTCTAAAATGGGAGGTTTCATACAAACTACCATTTGCTTTTTTACCCCAATATGGGATGAATTTCGAAAAATGATAAAACACTTATTTAATAAATTGTATTGAAGAGCATTTATACCAAGTTTCAAGTAATTCTGATCATAAAAATTTTTTTGGATTGTATTATAACGTGTTTTCCCGTGGGAAAGAGATAATCTCCCGCGGTGAAAAGTAGCTTATGTCACTCTCCAGCCCTCCAACTATCTCTACACAAAAAAAAAGTAACGCCAATCCGCCAAGCCGTTTCGACGTGAAAAAAAGACAAACAAACAAACACATTTTTTTATATTTATACATGCAAGTGCTTATGTGGGACGCACCGTCCAGAAAAGCCAGTACTACCTACTAAACACCAACGGAGCCTCCCTCATCGTAATGGGATATCATAATATCACTTAGGCACTCTACCATGACGAGGCTTGTCAGATCACAACAACCATGGGGTTGCTCCAACGGTCCACTCTACTATCAGAAAAGTGCCAGGAGCAACCCACAGTAGACCACCCACCGAAGTGAGCCACCTCCTGGTGTCTCATGGCCTTTGATTGTCGGCCGCTAATGAGTCTCCCAACACAGAGTTAGAAGATAGGAGCGATGTTCAAACTTCATTACCTAAAAGAGTTAAATGATGGATGTAAAATTACTAAGGAAATACGTCAGTTCAAATTATTATTATACTTTGCCGAGTCGTCAATTTGTTTCATTAATTAACATGTCTGTTTTTCATTTAATCGTAAACATAACAGAAAGCTTTCTTCTTAATGAACTCAAAAGAAAAACAATGTTTTGCAATCAAAAAACATCCTTAGAAATTCTAATTAATAAAAATATATGTAGAAGTAAATATAAATTTGGTTAAATTATAAACATATTCTTATATACACAATATATGATATATTCATATATATTTGCTTTATAGGAATCATGTCCTATTATAGGGCAATTTTTATTCCGTTAATTTGCCTGAAAATTAAGAAAAAGTATGAGAAGGATAAAATATTCCTCAGAAAAAAATAGTTTAACTTTAAAGGTCTAACAACACTTTAATTGACTTATTAATAGATGGCGCTGACTAAGTACGTCCATACATATATTAAAATTGTAACTAAGCCGAATCTGTACATTAAATAGTTTTTGGAAAATCTTATTGAAACAAACATTATTGTCGATAAAGAGTCCGAAACTATAGTTTTTAGAATTTTTGTCTGTCTATCTGTCTCTCCGTCTGCCCGTCTGTCCGTCCATCCGTCTGTCTGTTTGTCTGTTACCGCATCACAAAAAAACTACTGGAGGGATTTTGATGAAATTTGGTATGGTGATAGCTGGTTATCCGGGTCAACATATAGGATACTTTTTATCGCGGAAAATATTTAATTTCTGAGAAAAAATACAAAACTGCATTTTAACAGTGTACCAATATGTAAAACCTAAGAATGTCGTTTTTGGTCATCTGAACGCGGGCGGAACCGGGGGCAATGCTAGTTAATTAAAAAAAAATACTATTGTAGCAAGTACAGCCGCGGGTAAAAACTAGTTTTTTGTAATTCGCAATCTAACAAACCAGTAACTGATGCAGTTCGGGCTCCGATGTAATTAATATCCCGGTATCACTCCATTGTCCTCCAAACTTACTCGGGTAAGTTTACGGTTCACAGTTATTGTTTGGAACTTTGGTGTTTAAGCTGATTAAATGGTTGTAGCTTAAATTTTGTCCCCGGCTTTACTTGTTAGGATTACTTAAGTTAAAAAATATATTGTTAACTAGCGACTTGCACTTGCTTCACTCGGGTGCGTCCCGCGCGTTTAGGTACGCGGATTATGTTAACGATTTCATGGGTTATATTTTTGGAAGGAACTTTTATCCTTTTTTAAAATAAAAGTAACCCAAGTTACTCTTTGTAATTAAAATTGGTAGAACCGTTTCGGAGATTAGCTGGAACAAACACACAGACTAAAATTTAAAAAAATGATTTTTCCTTAATTAGTACTGTATATACATAATACTTTCATATGTATTTATTAAAAAAAAAACTGTTATTTTGACATTACAAATAGACATTTCAACTTTATTTATCTGTACAGATTACATGTGTACACCATACATAATATGTTTTTGTTAAATGCTGTAACATGAAATATATGTACATTTGTAATATATAGGTAAACTTTTATGCTGTTATATGAAGTAGCATACTTAGCTATCTTAATTGAATGAAATGAAATAATGAAAATGATTTTTTTTATAAATAAAAAAATATAAACACTAAATACTTCGTTACTTTGTGTTTGTTATGAATTATTTATTAATGCATGTGTCTTGTTCTTTTTTTAATATTACGTACAGGTAGCGCTACCTTTTGGTAATTTTTTTACTAACAGTTCTAGTGTTACTCCAGATTACGATCTACCTGTGTATTAAATTTCATCTAAATCCGTCTAGCCGTTTTAGTGTATAGGAGTAACACACATAAACACATATACACATGCACACACACAAACACACAAACATTTCGCATTTAAAATAATATTATAATATGTCAATCACGAGTATGCGTGCCTTCGAAGTCTTGTTGTAAGTCTTTTTAAAATTACTATTAATACTCCAACTAAAATTATTTAGCAACTTAACTACTTGCAGGCGTTTATTATACAAAAACACATATATTATAATATATCTATTTTTAAATTGCTAAAGTCATAATAGCTAGTTGCTATTTATTATGTAACTTTAATACGTTACCTTGTATCTACTCAGAATGCATTTTTACCGTATAAAATATGAAAACAGCTGCAATTTTGCTTTAAGTCTTACTAAAGTAAATATATAACGAGTTATTAAAATGAAGACAACAGTTTACTCAGGAAAATTGAGCTCCTCTTTGCGTTTGTACGCGGCTTACGGCTTTGTCGCGTCTCTTGAAGTGCTCTGGTTGAAAGTAAGAAACGCCTTTCATTTTTAGACTGTGAAATATTGCCTTAAAAGTTTAGAATTAGATTTTACATAGATAATTAAATGAGAAAGTAAAAACATTTTAGATGCGAGTTATTTCATTTATTGGCTATTTTACAAGTTTTTATTTAACTTGCAATGTTTGTGTATATGTTTGTTCGGGTCAAATCTTGCAACTGAATTTTAAAGTTATATTCAACCGATTGAGCTGAAATATTTATTTTAGATGATAATGCGTGGTTAGATAATTGACGATGTTCTAAATCCAACTTGGCGGACTCCCAGCGCAGGTGGACTATGTTTTTTTATGCACCCCCATGATATGGATATCAAATAAAAGGGTTTGCTTAGAAGAATACGAATAAATACCTAAAAAATAAAAAATAAATTTTGTGTTAAATCAAACTCATTTATTATACAATTTATATGGTATAAAAACTTGTTTTTAAAAAGGTTTTTTTTAAATATTAATGTATTTTTTGTGACAGACTGCTATTCGCTACTTTTATATAGTTTCAATAAAACTTTAAATGTGATGCAAAATCTCATTAATAATATCAAAAGCGATAGCTTGTAACGGTTTTAGTAAAGTATTTTTTTAAATAAATTACGTTTTAAAAGAAAAAATATATCAATTTTTACAATAATCTTTGAACTGTTGTTTAGCTCGAAAGAGAAAGATAATCAATTTTAATAAAACACACCAACTCGTTCTTCATCTAAAAGTAATTACTTAAAAATGTGTTTTTACAAGTAATAGAAAACGATAATAAATGGTTTGTCATCTTTCTAGTAAGCCTCATCTATCGTCAAAAGAAAATGTACCGAATAATGCCTTCAACGTCTAGTTTGGGATCTACAACAGTACTACGGGGTCTAATTTTATTGAGGCTAGGGACATATAACAACGTGTAAGAAGTGTGTGCGAAGACACAAGATTTGTACTCCCTTTTCCTTAATTTTCATATGCCGGTAGGACAAGGATTTGCCATGGTGAGATCTAAGGCGCAGGACCGAGAGCTTAACGTGCACAACCGGTACTAGGATGTAAACAACTTTCCAACTCAGGGCGAATACGGACTTTTCTTGATAGAAAATCCCAGTTAATAATTTGGCCCCACTCGGGACTCGAACCTAAGACATCTCTATCACTAAATGACTAGACCAACGAGGCATTTATTATATATAATTGCTTATACTAAAGAGCTGGAATTTTTATTTTTTTTTACCGCGGGAAAACATCTCATTACTGAGAAAAAATATAAAAACTGGTTAGAATAAAACGACGATGATACTATATATAATTATTTTAGCAAGGTAACTTACTAAATAAGGCAAAAACTATTGAAAATAGCTTATCTTGAAAAAAAATAACAATAGCGCTATTTTATTTGGTTTTTGGTCACCGGAACGCGGGCGAAGCCGCGGGCAATGCTAGTAGTCAATATTTGAGTCCCACACGCATCGTAACAAGTTTATTCTCCATCATATCTAAGTTTATATTTTATGATCTCATATTCCTTTTCAGTTTTCATTAACTTCGTATATAGCTTTTTTATGAATTTAATAAAGGTTTTGTAAAATTTGAAACTAATTTTAACGAAGTTTATTTTCCAATTTACGTGCTGCTGCTAGGTCGTAATCTACTAGCAAATTACTATTTTAAAGAGAAAATATTAAAAAATTAAAAACACAGACCGTGTAAAAATTAATAAATGAAAAGAAAAACATCTGTCTTTACGTTAAAAATATTTTTGTCTAGTTGTATTGCAATGACATAAATTTTATATTTTATATATAATACAAGCGAGTCACCCTTGCTTCGCTCGCATATGCGCCTAGGTGCCATTGTCTTTATGATATTACTAGCGACTATACTACTAATGTTCGTGTATCTATCTATCATTTCGGATTATTTCACGGATTTATTTTGATTTTTGGTTCCCGACGTCTCTCCCGTGACCATGATTGCTGTGAAGCATTCGAAACGTCGGGAATCAAATATCATAATAATACCGCGAAAACATCCAAAAACATAGTTTTATTTAAAGTGTCTAATGTTCGTGTAAATCTAAGAAAGTATTAAAACTTGTTTCTATAGGTGTTCTAGAAAACTCACCCAGATGGTGTCACTATGACTTAAGTGATTGCGTAAAGTCAACTTAAATTAAATAAAACTATCTTTTCGGTTTATTTCGCGGATTTATTTCGATTTTTGGTTTCCGACGTTTCTAATGCTTTACAGCAATCATGGTGACGGAAACCAAAACTCAAAAAAAAAAAATCCGGGAAATAATCCGAAAATATAGTTTTATTTAAAATGTTAAATATTCAGGCAAATCTAAGAAAGTATTATTTGAATTAATTGTTAAAAATATACCTGTTATCTTAAGATGTTTATAATTTAATTTTTTATTCAGATCTAGTGACTCACGCTCGCTTCGTTCGGGTGCGTCCCGTCTCGTACGGTTTCAATAGATAAAAAATGTTTTTGATAGTGTACCTTATTGTATGGTAATCTTGTACCTTATTGAATCGTTAATTCGCATTTTGCGTAATTTTTAAAGGTTTGGGATGGGAGGGTTTTCGTGCTGTAACCTTAAACATTGCTGGAATAAAACATACCCTTACAAACTCCACTATGTTTTAGTGAAAGTCCCATTAAAATCCATTTAGTCATTTGAAAGATTACCCTGGGACAAACCGAAAGACAGACAGACAAGTATTAAAAAATGTTCCAAAAAGTCTATGAACTTAAGAAAACATAGTTATTTTGAAATTAAAGACAGACATTTCAATTTTTTTTATATGTATGTATAGACGTATAGACTTTTGTTCTTCATTACTACATTTACATTTATTTTAACAGCAATCTTGATTTCTCATTTTTCATATCTTTTTTTAACAATTTTCATTCTAGCGTACTGACTTTCTCTTCCTTTCCTCGGGCGCCATCCTAAGTAGGTATTTGCCAGGTCTTAGTCTATTTGTGTAGTAAATTTTATCAAATTCGTCCAGTCGTTTCAGTGTAACACCCACGTAAACTATCGCATTTATAATAGTAATCCAACATTTTAGGCTTGGTGCCTAACTGCATCGGTGGTGTAGTGGCTAGCTTGTACGGCTGCACGACTGGAGGTCCTGGGTTCGAGTCCCGGGTCGGGCCAAGTTTAGTTATTGAGTCTTTCTGTAAAGTAAGCCTCAGTAACAGCCCGGAGTTGGGAAGTTGGCGGTGTTTCACCCCCGTTCCTCGGAGAGCACGTTAAGTCGTCGGTCCTGCGCCTTATCTCTCACTGGTCGTGTCGAGCAGTCGTCCCGGAATATGAGAGTGACAGGAATAGAGAGTGCACTTGTGTCTGCGCGTACACTTGTGCACTATAATATCTCCTGCGCAGTTGGCTAGTCTCAATAAGATTGGCCGCCGTGGCCGGAATCGGTCAGGAGAACATTATTATTATTTTAGGCTTATTGATTTTAGCTTAGTATTTAAATAAAACGTTTACTTTTAAAGACGGTGATGTGAGAATCGGAATAAAAAAAACATTTTCTTTTACGTAATAAGTACGTATAAATATTCTTAACTAATTAATTAAAAATGAAAAGTTAATATACTAATTTTCCAGTTAAAAACCGCAAGGTAAAAATATTTTAAAAATTTTACCTTTTGCAGTCCACAAAATTAAGTCTTAAAATGGCTTTGTTTTAAGTTGATACAGATGGCTGAAACAACGTAAGTTGCGCTTAGGCCTTTATGTATACAGCATTTTCAAAACTCTTAAGAAAAAGTTTGGTTTTAAAAAGATTATATGTGAACTAGCGACTCACTTATGTTATAACGGTTAGTATGGAGTTCTCAGAGATGAGATATTTTCCCGCAGTAAAAAGTATCCTATATGTTGATCCGAATAACCAGTTATCATCATTCCAAATTTCATCAAAATCCTTTCAGTGGGTTTTCCGTGATGCGGTCACAGATAGACAGACAGACAAAAATTCTAAAAACTATACGATTCGGCATCTGTATCTGTATAATAATGACTATTTCAATAAGATTTTCTAAAAAATATTTAATGTACAGATTCAACTTAGTTACAATTTTATTATATGTATAGATAATCAGTATGTTTTATTTTCAAATTAAATTTTGTTATAAAGGAAAAAAGAGCGTGTTATCAGTCTTATTGATTAATTGATCATACGAAAATAAAAGTTTGTATGGAGTAAGATATATATATATATATATATATATATATATATGTCTCTCTCATATATATATATGTAGGATTTGTGAGATGAGTGTGCGTGGAATAATATTTTAAGAATAAAAGAGGAGATATGTAAGAATTTTAAGAATGGAATGAAATAGATGAATAAAAGAAAAGAAGGATGTTGTGTCATAATGACGACACGACGATACGCGTAAACATTGTTTTATAATATTTTAGAAAAATAAATAGTAATTAGTGTTCTAAACGCTTTTATTGATATCCCCGGATCCTACAAATTGGGGGCTCGTCCGGGATAATAATAAAAAACACTTATTCTATTGAAAAATATAGCTTTGTTATACGCGACGTCATTATCAAAATTCTCTCGATATTTTATACGACGATGTCGAGACAAAGACGTGAAAGACGGGAGATGGAAACCGAGGAGTTCCATGAGGCGAGGTCTCATCCGCCACACATGCTTCAGATGACGGCTGAATTAGTGGCTAATTTTAGTGGTGAAGACGATGCCTACTCCATTGAAAAATGGATAGATGAAGTGGAGTCAAATGCAGAAATTTTTGAGTGGTCACCGCTACAAAAACTTCTTATAGCGCGAAAATCGCTTACCGGGACGGCGGCACTCTGGCTGAAGACTGAGCGACCATATAAAAGTTGGGACGATCTTAAAGCCGCGTTAATTAAGGAATTTCCGGACCAGCTAGTTGCGAAAGCAATACACGAAATTATGAGCGCGAGAAGGAAACGGCAGGATGAAAGCTGCATACATTATATGTTCGTGATGAAGGAACTAGGTATCCGAGGAAAATTGGAAGATGGTGTAGTAATAAAATATATAATTGAAGGAATAAGTGACAAAGAAATAAATAAAATGATGTTATACGGCGTAAATACTTATAGTGAATTGAAAGAGAAGTTGAAAATTTACGAAACAATTAGTAGTAAAATGAAAGAAGTCAAAAGAAACAAAAATTTTACAAGTATTCGAAGAACTCGATGTTATAATTGTGGTGAAATGGGTCATGTATCTTTGCAGTGCCCACATAAAAACAAAGGGCTTAAATGCTTTAAATGCAATGCATTCGGTCACATTAGTTTTACATGTAATAGAAACGAATATGGATCGGCAGTTAGCGTATGTAATCGCACATCTTCGGGTAACTCTGACAACAAAATGACAAAACATGTCATGTTCACAGCTTCACAAGGAGATGCGATTACAGTTTTAAAATTTCCTAGTACTTTAAACGAAATATTGAAAAATCGAAATAAAATATGTGCAAAAACCTACGCCGTTAACAACTTAAAGGAGAAAAATGTTGAATACAAGAGTGACATATCTGTCAGTAGTGAGATAATGCCAGTTAAAGTAAATAAACAAATAATTTCACAAAAGCCAATGATCAAAAGAACTTTTAAAAAAAATAAGAAAACAAGAAGCCTCAAAAGAATAGAGATTGGCACTGGGCATAAAGTAAAACCAAGATGTGTCGGCCTTTATGAAATAATCAAATTAAAAGATAATAATCGATATTATGCACAAAATATAGACGCTAACATATATGGATCTATGGTGGAGGCTTCAACAGCGGCTCTTCAAATAAAAAAGTGGCCTATTCAAAATAGGTGACAGACATAGTTGAAGAACTTGTGTTCGTTGTTGTTAGTCCTCACTATTGTAGTATTCAGACATCTTGATGTATTTTTGAGGCATTTTTGTTTTGTAATTTTACTTTTTTAATTTTAATTTTATACTAGAGGATAATTTATATATTGTTGTAATGTTAGGTTAATAGAGTTATTTAGATATTTAGTGTATGTCTGAGGGCAGACATGGATGCAGGATGGCCGAGTGTAGGATTTGTGAGATGAGTGTGCGTGGAATAATATTTTAAGAATAAAAGAGGAGGTATGTAAGAATTTTAAGAATGGAATGAAATAGATGAATAAAAGAAAAGAAGGATGTTGTGTCATAATGACGACACGACGATACGCGTAAACATTGTTTTATAATATTTTAGAAAAATAAATAGTAATTAGTGTTCTAAACGCTTTTATTGATATCCCCGGATCCTACAAATTGGGGGCTCGTCCGGGATAATAATAAAAAACACTTATTCTATTGAAAAATATAGCTTTGTTATACGCGACGTCATTATCAAAATTCTCTCGATATTTTATACGACGATGTCGAGACAAAGACGTGAAAGACGGGAGATGGAAACCGAGGAGTTCCATGAGGCGAGGTCTCATCCGCCACACATGCTTCAGATGACGGCTGAATTAGTGGCTAATTTTAGTGGTGAAGACGATGCCTACTCCATTGAAAAATGGATAGATGAAGTGGAGTCAAATGCAGAAATTTTTGAGTGGTCACCGCTACAAAAACTTCTTATAGCGCGAAAATCGCTTACCGGGACGGCGGCACTCTGGCTGAAGACTGAGCGACCATATAAAAGTTGGGACGATCTTAAAGCCGCGTTAATTAAGGAATTTCCGGACCAGCTAGTTGCGAAAGCAATACACGAAATTATGAGCGCGAGAAGGAAACGGCAGGATGAAAGCTGCATACATTATATGTTCGTGATGAAGGAACTAGGTATCCGAGGAAAATTGGAAGATGGTGTAGTAATAAAATATATAATTGAAGGAATAAGTGACAAAGAAATAAATAAAATGATGTTATACGGCGTAAATACTTATAGTGAATTGAAAAAGAAGTTGAAAATTTACGAAACAATTAGTAGTAAAATGAAAGAAGTCAAAAGAAACAAAAATTTACAAGTATTCGAAGAACTCGATGTTATAATTGTGGTGAAATGGGTCATGTATCTTTGCAGTGCCCACATAAAAACAAAGGGCTTAAATGCTTTAAATGCAATGCATTCGGTCACATTAGTTTTACATGTAATAGAAACGAATATGGATCGGCAGTTAGCGTATGTAATCGCACATCTTCGGGTAACTCTGACAACAAAATGACAAACATGTCATGTTCACAGCTTCACAAGGAGATGCGATTACAGTTTTAAAATTTCCTAGTACTTTAAACGAAATATTGAAAAATCGAAATAAAATATGTGCAAAAACCTACGCCGTTAACAACTTAAAGGAGAAAAATGTTGAATACAAGAGTGACATATCTGTCAGTAGTGAGATAATGCCAGTTAAAGTAAATAAACAAATAATTTCACAAAAGCCAATGATCAAAAGAACTTTTAAAAAAAATAAGAAAACAAGAAGCCTCAAAAGAATAGAGATTGGCACTGGGCATAAAGTAAAACCAAGATGTGTCGGCCTTTATGAAATAATCAAATTAAAAGATAATAATCGATATTATGCACAAAATATAGACGCTAACATATATGGATCTATGGTGGAGGCTTCAACAGCGGCTCAAAAGTGGCCTATTCAAAATAGGTGACAGACATAGTTGAAGAACTTGTGTTCGTTTAGAAAAATATATATGTCTTTTTATCTATGTCTTTGTACTAATTTGACTATTCAAAAAAGGTTACATAACTTTTTTTTGTTTTTTAAAATTGGATCGAAGAGAAGTCTCTTTCCGGAAAAAATTAGATCTAAATAACAAAACTTGTTCATTTCGTATGTTAAAAATTGCTTTTTTTTCGTTTAATTATTAGTTTTTTTTTTATAATTATATTATAAATATTATAATTATATATGTAATATTCCTTATTGATATTACGCTTAAAACAATAGTTCAAATTGAAGAAGTTCAGAAGACGTCTATAGTCAGATTTACACTTGACCAATTAGTTTATCATTTATTAAGATATCCGCTGAAAAAAAAAGGATTTTTCTACTAATCGTCTATTATTGTTCTGAAAAGCACGTGTCGAGAGAATTAACAGTTGTTTTTTAAACAAACATTATTTTAATAGAGCAACAGTGTTGAGTTTCTCTTGGGCTCTTCTCATGTTTTTCGAGCCGTGGTATATTTCTGATGAACTTATATACTTTATATGTGAAATGTATGAAAATTTAAAAAATGTAATAAGTGACTATTCAAAGTGCTTGTTAAAGTGTAATTGAATTAAATATAGTTTTGAATTGATTTGAAAAATATAGAATATTAAATGCAGCAAAGATAGTCGGACAGACCGCCGGACTAATTATTAACAGCGAAAGCTTGTTTAGATATATAGGGTTATTTATGAGGGGGTCTTGGACACGTAACTCTAAAAAGCACCAAACATCACGGGTTAAAGACAATTCGAAAGAAGAATAATATATACAACGCTTATTACTTTGCCCAATATTCAATGAATAATTTCATGTAGGTAGTTCGCTCAAGCGATGGTTGTACTTTTTATTTTCATAGGTGCAATACTTTCCGGTTGGACGCTCCAATCGCTATATGACTTCACGCCCAAACTGCGTCACAGATAAAAATTATACAAATAAATTCAAATTCAATAAATGAATATAGGAGGTAGAAATAGACTGAAGAAGGTGGAGTAGACAGATGGACTGATGTCTGGAGGATAAGTGTGTGAAAGTTGCATGTGCTAAGATGAAGGCTGATAGAGGAGAGTGGAAGAAGGAAACATTCTGTCGACTGTACGTATAGGATAAGGACAAGGAGCATCAAGGAGCAAGTAGTTATCAGCTTTCACCACTATGCTCTGAGTCCATTAACATAAATAATACACGTCTATACGTGTAGTTGGGTTTATATCCAGACCGCGAAAAGGTTTATATGGTCAAAATTACATTTATTACACTTTACTTCTTGTAATTCGAATTCCGATTGTGAAATTCAAAACCTTATGTTGATTATGTTACTTTGAAGGCAAATAGCGTAATAAAATAGGAAAGTTGAATTTTCTCGACTGTAGGCACTACTTGAAGATAATCCTAAATTTTAAATTAACACATTTTACAACAGAAATCGCCAAAGAAAACTTCAAAATATCTTTACTAATATTATAAATGTGAAAGTTTGTGTGCATGGATGTATGGATGTTTGTTACTATTTGACGCAAAAAGTACTAAATGGATTTTAAAGAAACTTTATAATAATATAGTTCATACTTCAGAATAACACGTAGGTTATTTTTTATCCCGGAAAAATGTACGGTTCCCGTGGGATAAATTTTTGTTCTTGTTTTTTCTAGAGGTGAACCCGAGCGTAGTATGTCCATAAATATCACAATCTAGCCACATAACATAAAATATCGATATAGGTATAATTTCCCTTTATTTTAGTTAGCGGTTTTAGCTAACGGTAAGCGATAATAGAATATCATCTTATCTATTTTACCGCTACATGCATTCACAGCCTAATACCTCTGAATCCTTCATATTAAAATAACAAGACAAAAATGAAATGTATTACGTAAGCTGGAACGCGAGCTGGTGCCGCCTGTGAAATATTACATCTGTCCAATGATTTATTTACTGCCGTATTCGGCGACATTTTTGTTTCGGTGTTTTAATGGAAATTAAGACTAGTACGCTTTGTGACGTTTGCCTTGCGTGTTTTTAGGGTTCCATATCCGAAGGGTGCCAACGGAACCTTATTGCTAAGCCTCCACTGTCTGTCCGTCTGTCTGCAAGAGGGCTGTATCTCATGAACCATAAGGTAGAGAGTTGAAATTTTCACAGTGTTTCTTTCTATTGCCACTGTGACAAAAAATAATAAAAAACCGGCCATTACATATTGTTTTTGCGCCTCTATTGTTTCTTTTACGAAAGTATTTAAAAAGTTCATAGTATATCATGTACGATGGTGCGGAACCCCTCTTGTGCGACTTCGACTTGCCGACTGGTTTCATTTTTTACTTTGTAGCTTGTTTTTGTATAGTTGGGGGAATTTTTGCGTAGCGAACATTAAGTTGGGTGCTTTGTTGTAGCTGATAGAGTAAAGGGATATTGAGTTGGTTTTTTCAATTTTGTCAGCCTTTAAAAAAAAACCAACCAACAAGTGAAGTGTTTGGTGCGTATGCAATCTTCGTTAAGTGTGATTCTATATTTAATTGAAATGAAATAAACTTTATTTAATCAGACTTATAACAAGTGCTTTTGAATGCATCCCGAGTTCTTTATTCTTTCAATTCCTCTGGTAAAATTTCAATATTTTCTGTTTCCTATAGATATATAGGGAAAAACTGTACACGTGTGCTTCTCATTTATCTTACATTTATTTTTGTTAACTAATATTTGATTTTGTCTCTTATTCAAGCCAAAAGTGAACATATCAGGTATATTTTAGTTATCTAAATAAAACTATTTTTTTTTAATTTATACCTGGATGGAAAAAATGGTCTACATTTACATAAATTTGAAATTAATCGAGATAAATCAAAAAAGCCGTTACTTTCACTGAAACAATTCGTTGGTTTTAAATGAAATTTCGCACACAGATAGATGTTACTAATACTAGCTTATATATTCCTTGAGTATAAGCTAGTATTAGTAATAGATTTTGCCAAAAGATAGCGCTGATCGTTTGCCGATGTAAATAATATTATGTACTATACATAAAGAAAAGGCTGTTTTTCGTATCAAAAAGTCGTCGTATAAGGCACCTAGGGATGCACCCGAGCCAAGCGATGGTAAGCCCCTAGTCCAATATATGTATGTATGTAATTATTGGACTTAAAATCACGTACTATGTACATATTCATATGCCATTAAATTGTTCCATAGTGTAGTAAGCTCGTTTGTATTTTGCGAACCGAAAACTAAAGTAAACAAGGTTATGCATAAAAATAAGTTTAAAATTAAGTCTGAAATTAAAACAAGCGCAGGAAGGAAGGTATGCGCAATTTTCTGCGGAGCCCACTGAGCGCCGACCGCAGGACCGGGATCTAAGTAGCACGTCTGAAAATATGGATGTGGTAATGTCATGGTGTATTTAGATTTTAACAAGTATCTGACACTATTATAATGCATTGAAAATCCTATATGTAAAACATTTTGTTGAAATATAATAATAAAAAATTCTTGTCCATTCTACACGATATTGACTAAATAAACTGTGTCGAAATGACACGCCTATAAGTCACAGAACAAAGAATTGAATTGAAATTGAATAATAATAAAAGTAATAATAATGGAAGACTAATATTGTCAACAGGAATCGCTTGTTGTACTTAAATAAACACCCCAAATGAAATGCTTTAGTCCATAAAAAGTTTAGCATATAAAAAACTATTGTACAATAAGCACAGAGGAAAGCGGAAATCAGAATGGCAGACTTTGTTATTTAAAGTAATGAGTCTGTAATAAATTTAAATATGACCGATGAGAACTAACGACTTACCCTTACTTTGCTCGTATGCGTCCTTGGGTTACAGCAGTCTTTTGTGTCTTTTTAATTTTGTCTTTTTAATAATAGTCTGATATACCGTATCCATTCATACTAAACAATGTTTGTCAGTGGCCATTACAGTGTTCTCAGAGGCAAATTACTTTCGCGCTCACTTCATATCTCGTGCAAATTTTATTTTTAACCGCTGACATAAAAGAGTAGTGTGTTGTAAGATTAGTTCAATGTGAATCTATAACCTAAAACATTAAATATAACTAATGCTGGCCCGAATTAAGACGAACATATGAGAAAAACGTACTAAACTGTTTTGTCTTTGTCTATTTATGTAAAGCTTTATTACTTACTAGCATTGCCCGCGGCTCCGCTCGCGTTCAGATGACCAAAAACCAAATTCTTAGGTTTTACGTATTAGTATACTCTTACATTGCAATTTTTATATTTTTTCTTAGAAATGAAATATTTTAACCGGATTTTCGGATAACCAGTTATCACCATTCCAAATTTCATCAAAATCCCTCCAGTAGTTGTTCTGTGATACGGTAACAAATAGACAGACAGACAGGAAAAATTCTAATACTCTGTATCACTAATAATGTTTAATTCAATAAGATTTTCCAAAAAATATTTAATACATTATTCGCACTATATTTATATTTTCAAATAATTAATACCTTTACTTAATAAGTTATATAAGTAAAAAAAATTTACAAAAAATTTTTTTCAACTATTCCGAACTAAAAAAACGATTGAATTACTATACAGTAGGTTTTACGCTACACCTTTACTTTTTACATGCACAAGTTCATTTATTAAGCCTTTTAGCTGATCGTAATCTCTCATGTCGGATATTACTAAAGGTTTATCGACAAAATTGAGTACACAACTCTTTTAATATTCAATTCACGTAAAATTCTTACGAGCTTATTCTGCTAGGTTTATTTTTTGGTTCATGAGCTATAATACACCGCCACCACAATGATTGATAAAATAATAAATTTTGGAATATTTTATATTATAAAATATTTTCCACCTACTTTTCGCATAAATTATAATATGTTTTTCGTTAAAAAATGTAAAATAATACATAAATTTTCAGTGGCTTTTCAGTTATATTTTTAACTAGCAACTTATCCTCGCTTTGCAAGGTACGTTTTAATTTTTTTCTAAAATAATAGTCTGTGTTACTTCTTATAATATTATCTATCTGCCAGTGAAAGTTCCGCCAAAATCGGTCCAGCCGTTTAGGAAATTAGCCGGAACAAGCAGACTGACAAAAATAAAAAAATGTGTTTTTCTTATATATAACGTGCCTATATACTTTTATATGCAATTTTATTTATCTGTATAGATGAGGTCAGTTACATAATGAATCTATATTTAATTTAGTATTCCGATTTCATACTCCAACTACTCTTTACGCCGGATAGAGGAAGAGCCTAGATATCATTTAGTTTTTGAAGTTATACCTACTTCTTTTGGGACGCTTGGAAAAAATTATGACTGTAAAATTTAATAATATTTATTAAGACATATTAAGGCAGTGGTAGCCCAGTGGTAACGCGCTCGCTTGGGAAACCGAGTGAAGCGGGTTCAAATCCCGGGTCTCGCACCTCTGATATTTTCATGTGCGAATCATTTCTAACATGATTACCACTTGCCTTACGGTGAAGAAAAACATCGTCAGGAAACCTACATGCCTGAGAGAACCTAGCAAGTTTTCGAAAGACATGTGAAGTCCGCCAACCCGCACTTGGCCAGTGTGGTGGACTATGGCCTGATTCCCCTTGTACTGAAGGGAGGCCCGTGCCCAGCAGTGGTACGTTAAAAAGGGCTGATTACAATACATACAATATATTTATTTTTTAATATTTAAAAAAAAAATATTCTTTTAATATATTTATAATATATTTCTTATAACATGAATTTCTAGTTTCTGAAGTTTAATAAAAAAATGTTTTATATTTTTCTTATGATATTTATAATAGAATTATCATATAACATTTTTTTGGGTCACTAAACGACAGAAGAATTAAATTAGAAAGATTATATTGCTTTCGGTTACTTGAAAAAACGAAACCAAAACATACCTCCACACGTATGTATACAATGTCAATATCATCTCTTTGTTTATCTCAGAGGTATAGAGAATGAAGCTATAAAATGATATTATAATATATAGATTAATGTAAGATCCAATCCACTAATATCTCTGTTTACGATTTCATCATATATGTTTATGAACAACATCAAGGCGACCGAGTCACCGCACGTATGGAGACCGACGTCCTTACGCGGTCGGTCAAGCGGTAACCACGATTCAGTTAAACTACCAGTTAAATGCGTTAAGTTAGTTAACTCAATATTTTAACACGTTTAGTTAAACCTAATGTTAGGAGTACTAATACAGAATTTAATGTTAAAGTAGAATTTTCCTGCAGCGTTTTATGTTGTTTTTTTTTGTGTTACAGTGTACAACAATCAAGTACAGTGTGTATGTCACCGAACTCCTGTTAAAAGGCTGGACCGATTTTGATGTTATTTTGTGTTTGAGATTTACAAGTGAACCCGACAGGTGTCATTGTAGTCAAGTTCTAGAACTTTACGTGAAGACTATGGTGAATGCCGAGTATGGTCACCATAGATTTTATTTACAATTACTTTAATGTGAGCATTTATATTAACTAGCGACCTACGCTCGATCCACTCGGATGTGTTTTTAATGATTAACCGCATCGGGCAGTCTATGTGCGATTCCAGGTCATAGTCTATCTGTGTACCAAGTTTTATCCAAATCCGTTCAGCACTTTCAATGTGAAAGAGTAACAAACATACACACAAATGAAAACATTTCTTTACGCATTGATACTAGTAATCATATAGTGATTTCGTTTAAAATATCAATTATCAAGATTTCTTAGCCAAACGCGAAGACACCCTACAGTTACGGCAATTTTACGAGACAAAAGGTCCTGACGCAATGCGGATCGTTAGCGGTAAATCGCCACCTGTTATTTGGTTCCGCACATTCTCTCTATAAATAAATACGCAATTTCACCGTAAATTAATGTTTACTTGAATAATTAATTAACTTATTGTTATGTAAATTCATTTCAGAAAACACACCGTCTTTAAATGTAAAACCGTAAAGGAGGGTGTATTTGTTTATTATAAATGAATTCGTTAGCTGTATATTTATACATCGAAACACAGTTAACGGCTTCCACTAGGCTATATTTTGGGTCCAATAAGACCGCATCAATAAAGATGTACACTTAACACGTATTTTACATTACACATTTACGGTATTCAGCCGCCACTCGCTCTACTGTCGTCAATTCAATTAAGACATACATACATATAATAAAATTGTAACTAAGTCGAATCTGTACATTAAATATTTTTTGGAAAATCTAATTGAAATAAACATTATTATCGATACAGAGTCCGAATCTATAGTTTTTAGAATTTTTGTCTGTCTGTCCGTCCGTCCGTCTGTTAGCGCACCACGAGAAAACCACTGGACAGATTTTGATGAAATTTAGTATGATGATAGCTGGTTATCCGAGTCAACATATAGGATACTTTTTACCGCGGGAAATTATCTCATTTCTGAGAAAAATTACAAAAACGCATTGTAAGAGTATTCAGTATCCTAATATGTAGAACCTAAGAATTTCGTTTTTGGTCATCTGAACGCGGGCGGAGCCGCGGGCAATCCACCATCCAATATGATCACTTTTCGAGCCATAAACAAGTACATCTATGCAAAAATCATAACATCCTGATTATAAGCAAACACAAATAAACAAAACTTCCAATGTATAACATTATTAAGGATTAAGTTAAGGCCGAAGTTTTATTCCGACGTTATACACAAAATTATTATACTTATTTTGCTAACGAACAACTTTTGCATTTTTGCTACGCGGTATCTATCCGAGTAACCCTTAATACGTTTTCGTAACAATATTTTATGATGTAAAACTAGATATTTATCATGTTTTTCAGTTACTTTTATGTGTTACCGATATTTTGTTGAAGTTCTTGGGGTCTGATGTTGGAATTGACTTTTGGCAGATATACTTACACACACACACACACACATATATATATATATATATATATATATATATATATATATATATATATATATATATAGATATCTAGCTTCTTTCTAACCCGTTTTGCACGTCTGTTACAGTGGTACTATATACGTACTACCAATGTTACTAGCAGTGCTTGGAACTCGATTGGAGTCTCGACACGCAAAAGCTATCACATGGTAAATAATGTATGACGTTTTAAACCATGAAAATATTATTCGTGACTATAAAAAGCTTAAAAATTAATTACACGCGATAATATAAACGAATTTTTATTTTTTTCATACAATTCATTATTACGTGGCCCTTGGCTTCTACTTCACCTTAGTATCACCTTTTATACACAAGGGTGTCCTGTAAAATAGAGAGGATATAGTAGGAATCAAACGAAGCTAAGGGATACGAACCTACATACTTTATGCTATATATATATATATATATATATATATATATATACATATATATATATATATATATATATATATATACATATATATAGCATAAAGTATTATATAATTGTAGAATATATCTGAATTTATCACTAAAATGTGATGACTTGTATGTGTTACCGGCCAAACTAGATTTCTGGCCAAATAGGTTAGTCCGAAGTGTGTTTATCAGTGTATAAAATATTTAGGACAAACTAGATTTTCCTAGGCTAAACTAGTATATCCTGACACACTTTGGGAAAACCGGTTTGGCCTACAGGACAAACCAGTTTGACCTGAAATCTAGTTTGGCTGTAGCATATACAAATCATTTTGAAACACTGTCTTTGAAAATAGACAAACGTAATATCATTTTTTTAGTAATTAATCATATTAATACTTTAAAATATAATAATATTTTTTCTCAATACAGTAATTTCGAAGTCGTACCGTGTTAAAAAAAAAAAATGGTTAATTACTTTAAAAACTGCTGTTAACGTCACACGTGTTCAAACTTTGGATCATATTTAATAACTAAAAACTCTTTAAACCACGTTTGAGAAGCTCAGAATCAATAAAATGTAAAACAAATGTAAATTCAAAATCTCATTTCGCCTAATCCGAAAAACAATTATCAGGTAAACTGAGTGTATTTCAGAGCGCATGCTATAAGCCGGGGGTAAATCTTACATAATATCTCGAAAGTGTAATGTACAGCGGATTATTAAACCGTTATTACGATTTCGATATGCTCACGTGAATTTGGTCGAGTTATTATACCTAGTTTGTAATTTATACCCGCACATAGGAGTATCTTTTGAACTTTCAAAACTTTCTTTTAAATTTATGTATATATTAGGAGCGTACTCAATACTATACTAAGGTATTTTTAGTTCTTTTTTGATTGTTTTATTATCAAGAATTAATCAGATTTAAAAAAAAAAACAACATTTATTTCATTATTTTTGGTATACAAAACGTAATGAGCAGAGTTCTGGACTATAAAAAGACACACGAACAATAACTGTACACAAATAAAATGTGAATGCTCAGATGGGCGGGACCAGACTAGACAAAGTGCGAAATGAATATATCAGAGGATCATTTAAGGTAGCATCTATAGCTGAGAAGCTAAAAGCCGAATGCGCTGGTTCGGCCGTATCCTCAGACGAAATGACCATCCTATGCATAAAGTTTTAAATACTCCTGACCGTCCGCGAAGAAGAGGAAGACCACGCATCACCTGGTGGTTACATATCTCTGGCGCAATCATACAAGAAGACCCGACCCCATCTAAACTGGGAAGAGGGTTGGACATAGAAGAGAAGATTATTGGTATAAAGACGTTACATACTCTAAACTACGCGACAAATTTTTGCGAGTTTGCAAAATCAAGTTTCATTAATCAAACGCCACAAAATTCATCATATTCGAGATTTTACACCAACGTTTTTCTTGCTAGACAGCATTAGAGTTACTACTATAGTAACAAAATGTCCAACACCTCCACACCGTCTCATAAAAAGAGAAATGAATTATTACACTCATCGTGTTACAAATAATGGAGTGAACTAAGCGGAATTAATATGAAAACTTTGAAAGGTAAACTTTTCCAATCAGAGCGCTATTGTACGCCGCCACGATTAATGGCCAGGACACAAATAACAATGTGTTCTTTTGTCTTCAACTTTGAGACGATCGCGTTGAACATGTTAAGTGTTGCACTTATCTACAGACACATTTTCCTACATAATTTGTTTTATACTAAGATTATGAAAATGATTATTAGCTTGAAAATGAGTTGCACTTAAAAAAATGTTAGCCTTATTAAGACACAAATGTATGGTACCTTCATCTACACTTCTATCTATTATAAAGAGGAAAAATTTGTATTTTTGTATGTAACAAATATACTCAGAAACTATTGGACCGATTTAAATGTAAGATGATAGTTTGAGATCCTGGGAAGGACATAGAATATTTTTTATTCCGGAATTCATGTATTAAGGGGGTGAAAATGGGGATGAAAGTTTGTATGGGGAATCAACCTAGGGATGAACCCGAGCGAAGCGAGGGTGAGTCGCTAGTAACTGATAAAAAGGCATGTTCCCAACTAACACAGTATATTATTTTGAATGCAAAAAGGATCCAGCCCACGAAAACCGTTTTTTGAATTACTGTCATATATGGCAGCTACACATCAACTTAAATACAGAAACTAGATAAAATACCCAATATTTAGGAGGATTTAAAAAAATGACAGTCTTGTTATTTTGATATAGCAATTTTACTAAAACTACTATTTTCTTAAAAGTGAGTTTATTGGTTGGATCTACTTTGCTTAACCCTTAATTTGGCAAGACATAAAAAGTTGCAATAGGAAGATATCATTAATATATTATGTTCATAAGCATTCAAAACACACGGGAAAAATAAATTAAAAAATCTTGGCTGAAGGGTTTCCTGAAAAAACGATGTTAAGTATACTCAACAAAAGTCGACGGTTAACGAATATGATCTTAATGTAACTGTTGAGTATACTTAACAAATCCAGCTTATTACACTTTTAAATGAAACAAAATAAAAATGATTAAAACAATTATTTATTGAAACAAAACACAGTAAGTATGGTTAATTATGGTGATAATTAAAGTGACAGTTCCTATCTTTCACGAAACATAGCCTAACGTTACATTTAAGACAATAAACTGTAGTGAAACCTTTTTTGCAGTAAGCACATCGACCATATTCCTTACCATGCTCAGGGAAATGGTCGACATTATCATATTTGATATCATCTACAGGCCTGGGACGTTTTGGGTTTTTTATTTTTTCTTCAGGGATCAAATCTTTTATTGTAGTGGTATCTACATTTTTTCCTTTCTGAAGCAAAGCTCTATAAATTTCAAGCCGAAATTCTTTTAAAGTTTTAACCTTTTTGATTCTTTTCCTTGTACTATCTCGCCTATACATCAACCAAGCATTGTTGACGCAGATGTCTAGTAACTGCGAAAATATGGAGAGATACCAGCGCCTACTTTTCATTTCTGTGCGGTATAGCGCTATGAGCATATCCGCCAAATCAACGCCACCCATATGGGCATTGTAATGCTTTACAATGTTCGGATAGTCAACATCAATTTTCCGCTTATTAATTTTACAATACCGCTTGACTTTGGTTGTAGGATATGCATCAGCGTAACTAGAGGCTAGAATAACACACTTGTTATCATTCCATTTCAAAAGCGATAGTTTTGTCTTATTGCACACAGTTTGGCTGAAAGTTCCTCTTCCTAGAGATTTCAGATCCTTATCACTTTTTAGCTTGCTCGTAGCACTTCGCAGTCGATTTGTACGCATTGTACCTAGACTAAATATGCCATAAGTATTCCTGAGATGGTAAATCAGCTCCAATGAAGAAAAAAAGTTATCAAAGTAGACGATACATGGCTTCTTCTTTATAGTTTTACAAAGTCTCAAAACTGCTTTAGCTCCCCAACCTAAGCCTTCCTCTTCTTCTGTAAAACTGCATTCAACAAACATGTCGTTACCAGCATATAAAAAAAAGTCGTAAATGATCCCAGAAGCTCCAGCCCTAACAAAGTTTTTGAAACCCCATTTCCGTGGCTTACGAGGATTGTATTGCCGTTTCTTTCCCGCTTTGGTTCCTTTATAAGGAATTACCATCTCATCAATACTAAACCTTGTTTCTTCTTCAATTTTGAGGCAGTTTTGTCGAATCTTTTCAATAACTGGTCTTATTTTGAAGTATGGATCAGAGTTTGTTTTATTATTATCAACGAAGTGGAGATATCTCCGTATAAGCTGATAGCGTTTCAGTGGCATAACATCTGCGACTAATGAAAAGCGTGTATTTATACTCCAATAATCTAAATAAGATGGCATAGAAACAATACCCATTATTACTTTTATAGCTAAGAAGCTTCGTAACTCGTCAACAGTCAAATTTATTGATCGGCCTGTCGTCTGCAGAGAATACATATTTGTAGAAAGGCAAATTTCGTCAAAAAGATCATCAGAAAAGAAATCGGTGAAATAATTGAATGCATTCTTTCTATCGGGAAGGGGACTTTCAAACGTATCAGGATCTAATTCGGCACGATGTTGAAAACGGTCATAAGACCATTTGAACTTGAGTTCTATTTTCTTCTTGGGTACACGCCGGGGTTGCCTGGATCCAGTCAAGTTGGCTGTATTCTCTCTCCGACGTTGTGCTCTTGTACCACGTGTTGACTGTGGCGTAGATGCCAAGTTTTGTGGTGATTGTTGTGGAGAATCACTTACCTGATTAAGAATGAATGATGTGGTCACCGACGGTAAATTTGACATAGGAGACAATGTTGGCAACGAACTAATGGATGGTAATATATCATAGCATGGGTGCTGCTGTTCTTTATCATTATTTTCTTCAGGATTAAAGTCAGCAAGTATTGAACCAGATACATTGAGATTTTGTGCATCATCGGAGGAATCCAGAATATTAAGCCCGGCTAGTGACGATGAAATCGAGGGAGCTTCAGACGATTCTGATTCGTGGCGTTCATAGTGACTAAACACCTCTGCTTCATTTTCAAAGCTTGATTCCCCGCTCACTTCGGAGGTGGCGTTTTCTTCGGGTACTAGGGCAAGAATATGTCTAGATCTTGAATTCTGAAAAATAATAAATATTTGCAGGCACCCAGGCAACGAACAAAATAAAAATAACGCGACATATATCTATAATGTCAATAACGTGCAAGAACAGGTTAGTAGGTAATAGCGTGATAAGCGTGAAAATTAAGCATTTCTGTATTAATTTATGTACATTTAAATTAAGTTAAGATCGAAATTTACAGACTTCCATTTTTTTGTTATGACATAATCCGATTTTAAATCGTTATACTTGTCATACTTTTGAGCCAAAGCGAAAATTGAATTTCATTTCCAAAAACCATCCCTTCAAAAAAGCGAATCAAGACGATATTTAATCATTTTATCAATAAATCTCACCATGCAGATTTGTTGAGTATACTCTACATACACTGTTCACACTAGATTACTCACCATCGGATTTGGTTGAGTATACTCAACAATCATGTTTACTGACTCGTCGTGTTCTCATTTAGGTGACAAACGGATTGTAAATAATTTTATTGTATTGATTATACATTATATTAATAGAAATAAGTGATTTAAGTTTCAAAATTATGCCGAAAACCAACAAAAATAAATATTTACCTGTAAAGCTCGCAGAACACGTTGTCGCGTTGCCATTTTTGCTCGCTAATGACAAGTAAAATGTTGCCAACTGAGCAAAATATTTTTCCCTACTAAAGTAAATTAATATTGAAGTGTTCTTAGCCTACAAAACTCGGAACCACAGAAGAAAATTTGACGTCTATATTTTTTTATTTGTAACGTTGGGTATACTCAACGAAATCAAATTAAGGGTTAACTACGTCCAAATTATTGTTACGTTTTTTACTGAGTGGCATTCCTATTTATGACAGCGCACTAGTATATAAACATCATTGTTTTTTTATTGTTATTGTTCTGTTATAAATTGCTATTGTGTTATAGTGTATATCCAAATAAACTACATTTATATAAGTTTTGGTCCGATTTTTCTCGCGTATTTTTTTATGTACTCGTATTTGTACGATGCTATATAGCTTTCATCTATACAAATAATAAAAATGTAACGGGTTGCTATATGTCCATGGAAGATATAGGAGAAAAAATATTATTGGGACTTTTATAAACGCACCCAAAACAATGATAGTTAAAATTTTTGTCTGTTTGTCTGTGCGTTTGTGTACGCTAAGAAACAGCTTATCCGATTTAGATGTGGTTTTCACTAATATATTTTGGTAAGCTTCACTTAACATTTTGTGTTTGTTTCATATCAATCGGTTCATAAATAAAAAAGTTATGTCAATTTAAACAATCACGTGGAACATTTGTTAAACTGAAAAATGAACGGTTCCCGTGGGATAGATCTGTTTGTGCTTTTCTAAAGGCGAACCAGAGCGAAGCGAGGGTGAGCCGCTAGTTAATCAAATGAATCTTTAACGATCACTTTTAAAGATTAACAAAAGTTTTTGTATATTTGAAATATACAAAAAAACAATCAACTTAATACAAAAACTGTGTAGATGTAGAAATAAACTGATGCATATTATCCATTTTTACTTCAAGCCTAAGCTTCTACAAATGTTACCCTCATATCTAAACACCTCGTGTCAGTGGAAGTCGCTTCAATAACTTACAGATCGGTCGTTAAACTCATTCGAGTGCAACGATACAATATATTTAACTCTACGCCCTCAGGATCCCGATAATACGGCTGGAGTGAAATAAATCGTTTTTTAAGGTAAATTCTCGCCGTGATCTGACTTTAAGATATTTGTGTTTTATTTTTATGTTGCAACTTTTTTTGTCTAATGACTGTGTTGTTTTGTGATGATGCTTCACTACAAAGATGGCTTGCTATAATATAATGCTATACTATGGTAATGACTTAATATGCCAGTTCATCCAAAGAGCTAAATTATATGCTCCTTTTTTTAAATGTTGGAAAATTAATTTACGCATACCACCTGTGGACATACAGGTTGTTATGTGGGACTCGAAAAACCGGCTCAAAATGTCAATACTACCACTAAAACCCAACAAATACACTTAAAACTTATTATATGTATTTCAAACGTTTAATCGAAAAAATTACATCATAATAATTTTGCGAAGAAAAATAGCCAACATAAATTGTGGTTTGATCATAAAAAATGGATTCCTAAAGGTAGCAAAGCTCAAGTTTTGTTCCTATAGATTGATTAATAGCTGAGGACCATTAGCGGGGAGGTTTATGGGAAAGAATTCGGTCATGGTGCAAGTGGTAAGAAATATGTCTTATAATTTGTTTAAAATAAAATAGACATCGCATACAAAAATAATTCAAATTCAAAATATTTTACTAATCATTCAATTATTACAATAATTCTACAACATTGATGTATTTTAAACTAAAGCCTAGAGGCGTTCACGTCATTTCCAAGACTATACTACTTTTGAAAATGTTTGCCTGTCTGTCTTTTTGTTCTGTCTAATCTCTGAAGCTCCATAGACAGCATACATACACACATCGAATTATATATAGGTACATATGTAGAATATATATTATATATATGCATAGCTATGATGAGTAGTTGTGGATTAAATTATAACGTGTTTTCCCATGGGATTGAGATAATCTTCTGCGGTAAAAAGTGGCCTATGTCACTCTCCAGCCCTCCAACTATCTCCACACAAAAAATCACGCCAATCCGTCACTTTATTTCGACGTGGAAGAAGAAAACAAACAAACAAATAGACTTTCACATTTATAATATTAGTATGGATGACATAATAACCTTTAAGTATGTTACGATTTTAGTCATATTACACTCTAACTTCGAGATAGCAATAAATTAAGAAGTCTAATATAATAAATGTAGCAGATAAACGATTAGATAAGATAAATGGGAAATTTTACATGTTACAAAAATATTATGCTATAATATTATAGAAAAATATTTATTTCTTGACTACAGTCAAAACAGACATGTTGTAAAAATAACTTATCTTGAAATCAATCATTATGACTGAAAAATACACCTATACAGATAAATAACATTAAAGTGTCTCTTTGTAATGTCAAAATAACAGCTTTTTACTAAATACACATGAAAGTATCTACGGTACTTATAAGAAATTAAATTTTTTATCTGTCTGTTTGTTCCGGCAAATCTCCGAAACGGCTGGTCCGATTTTGATGGATAGATAAATTCTATTCATATATGATTTGCTCAAATTTTCGATAATAATTAGGGTCAAATACTTACAACTGGTTATTTGAAATATGTAGGTTAAAACCATGAATGCGGTGATATCATCCCATTATTCCTTTCCAAATAACTCAGAAGTAAACAGCAGTAATACATCAAAGTGAAGCGTCTACAAACGTTCTCACAAAATATTATGTAATAGAATAATGTAATACAATAATACAACATAGGAAGAACACTAAAACAAGGAACTGAAGAAATAGTTTACCTTAGCATGTAATAATGTGGAATATTAATTATTATGGATGACTATCGACTAACCCTTGTTTTGGTTGGGTTAGTACCTAGGTAATTGTTTAAATTGACATAACTTTTTTATTTATGAACCGATTTAAATAAAACAAATACTAAATGTTATGTGAAGCTTACCACAATACATTAGTGAAAACCGCACCCAAATCGGTTACGCCGTTTCTGAGATTAGCGTGTACAAACGCACTAATAAACAGACAAAAATTCTAAAAATCATTGCTTTGGGTTCTATTGCGTTGATAAAGACCCCAATAATAGTTTTTCTCAAATATCTTCCATGTCGATCGCTGTCTGTCAAATATATTCCATGTAGTGACAGACAGCTATCAGTTACAATTTTTTTATATGTAGATATAAATTTCTACAACATTCATCACCTCTATTTTATTTCATCAACGTCGTTAATCATGAAAAATTAAATAAGAAAACAGTCTTGTTACAATACAAAAAATACTTACCATACCATAATAACGTTCTCATATATTCGGCTTTTAACGTCCTACTGCTGGGCACAGGCCTCCCTTCAGTATGAGAGGGATGGCCATATTCAACCACAATGGCCAAGTGACATTTTAGTTTCCTCACGATGTTTTCCTTCTCTCTAAGGCTTGCAGTGGCAGATAGCTGATTTTATAATGAGTAATTTAGGTTAGTTTCATTTTAGAAAAAAAAATATGGTTAAACAAAAAAACTTAAAACCCATGAAATTGTGAAGAAAACCCGCTTACCTAAGAACGCACTCGAGCGCACTCTATCTTATATATGATATTTTGTATACAGGGGGTGAAAAATCGATATAGATTAGTCTTATGTCTGAGAAAACGCCTGTTTTCGAGTTTTCATGCGGTTTTCTTTCGCATTATTCCACACAAAATATGATCGGTAATTTTGCACATTCTGGCATAAACATTGTGGTCAAGCGGCCAAGGCGCAAGATCGACAATCACTGGGTCGAATCTCGGTCGGATACAAAGTTTTTACTTTAGTTTTTTTTTAATATTTATTCAAGTTTGTCGTTTAAAAAAAAAAGAAAATTGTACTTTAGGGCAAAAACTCCGAGCGCAGCTTGATAGCCCAGGTACTATTAAATAAAGTTACATCCATTACGTAACGTAATCCATGCATTCCCTGTTATTCTTTCAACTCTCCTTTAGTGCTTACAAGGGGTTAAGTGATAGGAATTACACTTTACAATTAAGAGAGGCTCTTCTAACTTAACGAAAGGGGAAACTTTAACGTAAAATACGTTGATTTTTCTCCCGCTTTATCTTCACCGTGAAAGGGTTATTATTAGTACTCAAACTAAGAATAAGAGAAAGCGTATAGAACAATAAATGAAGCTTATAAAAATTGTCGATGTCTGAAAGGAAAATGTCAATTTGGTTAATTTTTTTTATATTTTATATTAATACTAGCGATTCACCCTCGCTCTACTCGGGTTTCTTCTCAATCTCCGAGATGAGATATTTTTCCGCAGTAAAAATATCTTATATGCTGACCTAAATGACCAGCTATACCAAATTTCACCAAAATCTGTACAGTGGTTTTGTCGTGATGCTTTCCCAGACAGACAGACAAAAATTCTAAAGACTATAGATTCGGTCTCTGTATCGATAATAATGACTATCTCAATAAGATTTTCCAAAAAAATATTTAATGTACAGATTCGACACAGAATTTTATTATATGTATACTCGTAGATAATTCATTATTTTTATTACTATGATTATTTTTCTCAAGTACGTATTATTTGGTGAAATTTTTACAATGTATGTTGGCTTATATTTGATTATTTTGCTTCTTGTTCACATGCTGCAGCCACAGTGATAAAAATCCAGTAGGTACTATAAATAACACATTATAATATCACTTCAGGCTTTAATCACTCTTTTGTGCACGCTCCATCTACCTTATTTTTACTCTGAGATAATATTACTATCAGTATATTTTGTGTTATTAGTACCACTATATTTTTTAAGTTTACTAATAAAAAAAAGTTGTATTAAATGAATTTATCGTAATCAAGCTTTTCTTCGGAAATGAAAGGTATCTAAAGTTTAAGAATGATTTTACGATTGTGGTATTAGTAAGAACATTTTATTACTATTCCAAAGATTCGCGACACTCATTTTCAAAATATACCTTATTTTAAATTATTTAAACTTTAACAAAAGCTTTTTAATCCTTAACAAGCACTATTTCCGGTTTATAAGAAAGCTGAGAAGAAATCCAATAGAAGCTCTAAGCTTCAATTTCAGTATTTTGATACAAAAGGTATTTTTATTATAGTTTTTCTGCAACGTATATTTATTTTACACATTTCTATTCCCAAGATACTCTAACACAATATTAATCTATATATTAATACGTGAAGCAAAAACATTGAACTCCCTTTTAAGCATATTGCATATACGGAGGATGAGCTTTGGCATAGTTAAAGTTTATACATATATAGAGAAGGTCTGTAGAAAGCCAAAATTTATAGACTTTCTATTACCCGCGAAACCGCTAGCGCATTTTATTTATATACAATTACTTCACTGCTAAAAGATGTAGCTTGATGTTAGATAACCTTCATCAATATTATACGAGTACTTATATAATATAAATATGAAAAGTTTGTTTGTATGTACGTGCAATCTGAATCTAGGGGTCCGTTTCAAAATTATTTTGGACAAGCGACTCACCCTCGCTTCGCTCGGGTTCGTCCTTAGTTTGATTCTCCATCCAAACATTCACCCCCATTTTCACCCCCTTAAGGGATGATTTCCGAGATAAAAATTATTTAACACTGTTTAATCGAGTTAGAAATAAATATACATGATTTCGCCAAATGTTAACTTATTTTTTGTTATTTTTTTTTAATGAAAGACCTATCTCAAAGGTGGCCCTTGATATAATAGGTATATTTAAAGGTTAAATAATTACGTTTAAATAGATTTTCAAGTCATTGGATCTTTTTTTATATTGACTAACCCTGGCAGCTGTATCTTTGTATTTACGTATATTTTGCATTGATGATTGATATAAAACTTAACTAATTAATTATAATTACATATATAAAACACTAGCGACTTCATCCCCATTTTTACCAACTTAAAGGATGATATATGATGTAAAAAGTATCCTATGTCCTTCCTAGGGTCTCAAACTATCTTCTTACCAAATTTCATTTAAATCGGTTCAGTAGATCCAGGGATTGCCCCCTACAACGCCACAAACTCACAATCTCACAAACTTTACCTCTTTATAATATTAGTATAGAGTTTAATATGCTACTTATATAATTTTGAAAAGATAACCTCGATATCAATCAAACTTAATTGATTATGATTGATTTTTAACTACTGGGCGCTCACTAGTTTTAATAAAAGCTGTAAGACGTTTAAGAAACAATTCTAAACCTTTCATTTTCATACACTCAGAAAGTTGAAAAGCTTTGAAAAGCTTTGAAGAACAAGAAACGTGTATCAGAAAATCACTTAAAAGATTTGTTTACATGTTGTGTATAAATAATCCACGGTAATTTTAACAAGATGCTGTTTCAGATAACTCTTAGGCGTATCAGGCCACTTAAGCAGGTGAGATGCTCGAGGCGGCATATGGCGGATAATTAAAGCTTATGGTTGGCCATTAAATACGATTTTACTAAAATTATAAATGTTAAAGCTTATGAAGATATTAATATGGTAAATACTTAATTAAAGTTGTTTATATTTAGTTAAACTTGGTTCAAAGAGGTTGGTTCGTGCCGTGAGCAAGCGATGTTTAATATACTTCGACAGATAACATCGATTATGTTAGATTTTTGTTAAAATATGAAAGAAAATGAAATTGAAGAATTTTCTTATCAGTCTAAACTCATTACATATTGTACTTAATTGGTTGCTATAATATATTTTTTTTTGTAAAACTACGATTGTATGAACGACCGCTTTAATAATACTCCCTTAATATATTAAAAATAGGAGCGGATGCTTTGTAATTATTTGTGAATGGAAATCTAAGCAATATATGGGACTGATATAGTATGATTCTCAAACATAAATAGGTCAATTTGCTTAAAACATATTTCAAAATTCAATTTTCCAATCGATTTTAGATAACCATTTTGTACAGGTCCGCTCTTTTTGAGTTTATTTGATTACCTCTCCCTTTAGATAGACCAAGAAAATTCTAGTTTAGTCTTATTTGGACTAAAGGTCTTGTATAGGTGTCTGCTGGTAAATTAGGTTTGTTGTAGAGAAATGAGTACAGTCCTTTAGATATTTAAAGAAAATTATACATCTATGTATTTCTAATTCTTAAAACGCCCTTCCACTGGCCCACGTGAAATAATTATAGTGAAAACATTCTCATCGGGCTCAAATTCTGTTAATCTCATTAAAGGATTTTCACTTTTCAGTTTGTTGTTCTTACTCGTATCTTTGTATAATATGTTGGCTGATATCCATTTCTTCTTTTTCTCCTTGCACTTATCCACGTTATGTACAATGTGTTCCATTCTTCAACTTCCCTCTATCAGACGTCATCTTCGCACACACACCTTTCACACATCCGACATCCAATTTTATTTATTAAAATATAATTTCATTCATTCAAAATTAGGTATCAATTATCAACATATCAATATTATAATCTATACATATAATAAAATTGTAACTAAGTCGAATCTGTACATTAAATATTTTTTGGAAAATATTTATATATCGAAATACAGTTAACGGCTTCCACTAGGCTATATTTTGGGTCCAATAAGACCGCATCAATAAAGATGTACGTACACTTGTATTCAGCCGCCACTCGCTTTACTGTCGTCAATTCAAGTGAGACATCTATACATATAATAAAATTGTAACTAAGTCGAATCTGTACATTAAATATTTTTTGGAAAATCTAATTGAAATAGACATTATTATTGATACAGAGGCCGAATCTATAGTTTTTTGAATTTTTATTTGTCAGTCTGTTATCGCATCACAGAAAAACTACTGGAGGGATTTTGATGAAATTTGGTATGGTTATAGCTGGTTATCCGGGTCAACATATAGGATACACCATATAGATTTTTATGGCGGGAAAATATCTCATTTCTGAGAAAAAATAGGAAAACTGCTTAGAATAAAACCACGATGATACTATATATAATTATTTTAGCAAGGTAACTTACTAAATAAGGCAAAAACTATTAAAAATAGCTTATCTTGATAAAAAATATCAATAGCGCTATTTTTATTTGTTTTTTTGTCATTTGAACGCGGGCGGAGCCGCGAGCAATGCTAGTATATTATATACGTATTAAAGAGATCAAAATCTTTACTATTGGAAGTGCGGTTTAATTTTTGTTTTCGCCTTTGCCTAAGCAACACAGCCTGGGGTATAGCAAGGATGGTAACCGAAGCGGTTTCCCATGGTTGTTACCTACCTACTCCTTAAAATTTTAAAAAGATTTTTTTAGAAATTCTAAAATTAAATGAAATGACAATCTATTGATAATTTATTATTTACTAGCAGAACCCGCGGCTTTTAAAAAATCTGTATAAAAAGCAGGTTTCATACAGACTTTCATCCCCTATTTACCCTCTTATATGATGAATTTCGAAAAATGCTAAAACACGTATTTATTTAATTGTATTGAAGGGTATTAATTTCAAGTTTCAAGTAAATCTGATCATAAATATTTTTTTGGGTTATAACCCAATATAATTTTCCATTTTACACCAAAAATTATGCCAATCCGTCTACGTTTTAACGTGAAAGAAAGACAAACAAACAAACACACTTTCATATTTATAATATTAGTATGGATATATTAACTTGTTTTTTAATTATTTGTATTTGTATTAAATTTATAAATCACATCAAATTCGTGCTATCGATTTCCGGCCGCGTCGAAACAACATCGAATAATCAACATTAAAAAACAATACAGCTTGTATTATACATACAAAAATCAGTTAGAACTGATTTTTGTATGTATAATACAAGCTGTATTGCTTTTTGTATGTATAATACAAGCTGTATAGCTGTATTGCTATAATGCAAGCTGAACTGAACTGCAGACGAGTATACAATAATAAAACTAACTAATATAGAACAAATTCTAATTATGACCAAATTCAATTTAGCGTTGACGCTAACACAGTTCGCTATATTCAGAAACGTGGACGTTAAACGTGTTAATAGGTCGTATAGTAGCATATTAAGTGTTTATCTAGTTATTTCGCGTATACTACGCGATTACATTTGATTGGCTGAAAACAATTGTGCACCTGAGGCGGTAATACTGAAACAGGTTGTTCAACAAAATTTATTTTAACTAATAAAGTGACCGTTCGTTTATATCTGTACAGATAAATAAAATCGAAGTGTCTGTTTGTAATGTCAAAATAACAGATTTTTACTAAATGCATATGAAATTATATACGGTAGGTACTTATAAGAAAAACGCAATTTTTAAATTTTTCGTCTGTCTGTTTGTTTCGGATAATATTTGAAACGGCTGGACTGATTTTGACGGGACTTTCACTGGAAGATAGCTGATGTTATAGGGAGTAACATAGGCTACTTTTATTTTAGAAAAAGAATTAGGGTCCCGCTCAAAAAAATTAAAACGTAGTTATATTTAAAGCTGGTATGGAAATAAATGAAGCATATATCGTGTCTGTAATTTTGTTTGGTATTTAGTAATCTGGACTAGAGAATCATTATTTATTTATATTTGTTTATTACACACTTATTAAACACTGGATTCGATTTTCCTAAATATGTAGGTACTTCAATTATTATAAATCCATTTTTTTATTTTAGAAAAATAACATCAATAAAGTCACAAAGTGAAGTGAAAGTGAAAGTGAAGCGCTAATCCCGGGTCTCGCACCTCTGATATTTTCATATGCAAATCATTTCTAACATAATTACCAGTTGCCTTACGGTGAAGGAAAACATCGTGAAGAAACCTGCATGTCTGAGAGAACTTATCAAGTTTTGAAAAGGTATGTGAAGTTCGCCAACCTGCACTTGACCAGCGTGGTGGACTATGGCCTGATCCTCCTCTTATTGAAGGGAGGCCCGTGCCCAGCAATGGGACGATAAATAGGGCCGAAATTAGGTAACAAACACAAAGTAGAACATTTTATACCATGCTAAGAAGATTACAAAAATGCTCGTCACAAAAAACACGTCAGTGTAAAACTTCATTCTCATGAAAAATAAAAGAGCACTCAATATCGAAACGCGAATCTGCAAAAATTCAAATAACAAAACGTATATAAGTTTTTTACCGTTCGTGTGAAATTTGAATCTACTTCTAATCCGATCGTGTCCAAAAATATTGGTTCCTGTACAATGTCATCGGAATTTCGCAAAAGATTTAGAGCGCATAAAATTTCGAAAGCAATGCACATCTCATAGTTGTATCTCAGAAAAACTTGCTATCTGAGGACAGCACCAATTTATTCTACGGTGACACTTTCGTGTAGGGAACACAGACAAATGGAGGAGGCATCTTCTTTTACTGTTATTATAACTAAAGTTTGTATGTCTGTATGTATGTACATATGTACACATATTTGTTAGTTCTTTACGCTAAAACAGTTGGATGGATTTTAGTAAAGTCTAGATTCTACACATACAGACTATGTATAAAGTAACACTTAGGTCACTTGGAGGCACTAGGGACGTACTCAAGCGTGGGTGTTTCGCTAGTAATTAATAGTATGATTATAAGAGATAATTTTAATGTTTATGTACATAGCTTTCCTTTGAAGCACTTATATACAATTTACTTATGTTCAAAAACACTGAGTCAGTGATAGAAGATACTCAACCTAAACCAAAACACAGTAAACAAAGTAAACAGTGATATAGATGCAAGAAATTCTGCAAAGTAGTTCCTCATTTAATATAGCGTAGCACTAAGGAATAATTTAAGAAAATTAAACCATTTAAAAGGGCTTTAATATCAAGTTACACTATATGATATTGGTTAATCATTATTATTTAAATAATCGTCTAATTTGATATGAAAGTTTTAGCAAAACGTAATAAAGTTTTTTTTATTTTATTTATTACCTTTCCAAGCGAAACAAACATATAAAAGTAATCCTTGAAACCGACCAAGTCTCCACAGATATGTATGTAATACGTAGTAAAAGCTTGCTAACACAATATGATATATAAAAAAATTGAATATAAAAATAACTGAATTGTACATACTCATAATTAAACATTAAGTATCTACTTATGATAAAAATATCAGAATGATAGATCTACGATTTTAGTATACTGTTATTTTTGAACTGGAAATAAGTTTAGATTTTTGGAATTGTAATTAAGAAGCAGTTTCTGAAAATCTATACATATAATAAAATTGTAACTAAGCCGAATCTGTACATTAAATATTTTTTGGAAAATCTCATTGAAATAAACATTATTATCGATATAGAGGCCGAATCTATAGTTTTTAGAATTTTTGTCTGTCTGTCTGTCTATCTGTCTATCTGTTACCGCATCACAGAAAAACCACTGGAGGGATTTTGATAAAATTTGGTATGGTGATTTATCTAGTTATCCGGGTCAACATATAGGATACTTTTAACCGCGGGAAAATATTTTATTTCTGAGAAAAACAACAAAAACTGCTATGCAGAAACGCTTAATTTCCCCATTAACCCTGCTACTTAATAATAAAAGTAATTCAACCCTTCCCTTCTCTAAACTTCGCGGTGGTTATCGAACTTCACGTCTTTCAACAACTTGTTAGTTTATCTCAGACAAGCAGGTTTCCATATGACACGTTTGGCTTAGTTTGTAGTGACCCTACCTGCT
Source organism: Brenthis hecate (assembly GCA_951806755.1). Taxonomy (NCBI): domain Eukaryota; kingdom Metazoa; phylum Arthropoda; class Insecta; order Lepidoptera; family Nymphalidae; genus Brenthis; species Brenthis hecate. The sequence continues at coordinate 10,050,193 of OX638259.1, read as the reverse complement.
TTGCCAGCGGTCGCGGATTCGAGTCCCGCTGGGGGCATTCATTTGTGTGATGAGTACGAATATTTATATTCCAGTCATGGATAATATTTATAATATGTATACATATATTTAAAATTATATTTGTGTGGTGTATCAACTATCTGGTATCCATAACACAAGCCTCGTACCTTACCAAGGAACTAGATGGCGCTGTGTGCTAATGTTCCAACATATTTGTTTATTTCTTCATTGTATTTACAAAGGGTAATTATATTCAAAATTCATTATGAAAATCTTAGAGAGATGAAACCCAAAGAACCACTGCACTTGGCTTTTCATGCAAGTGTATTACTAATGGACTACTAAATGCATTAATAAGCAGTAGTGGGATTATGAGGCTCATCCATTTTTTCTCTTGTATAGTAGATGCATGTTCATCGTTAAAACGATTTGTCGGTCTGTGCGTGAACTGTATTTCATGTCGTCTGCGTCCTTTTGTTTGAGATATTGTATGCCGAAGCTATTACTAGTTCAACTCGATTTTCCTCTTCGTTATGAACGTTAAAAAACTTATAAATCATTGCAATGCGATAAGATGGGTACGGTGGGTGTTTATCCAATTTAAATATTAATAATTAATATTAAATAAATTTTCAATATTCAAAATAAATAAATATCGTATATGGATATATAATATAAGTAATACTTTATATTCAAGTAGATATTTAACTTATATTTTTTCAGTTCTATGCACTTTATGACAAAAATGACTTTTGCCATATAATATTATGATTATATATATATATATATATATATATATATATATATATATATATATATATATATATATATATATATATATATATATATATATATATATTGATATTACTTTTCTTAAAATTAGTTTGAAATACATTAATTGGTGAAAAAAATACCATATTCAAAATTAGTAAATTAATAAATAATTAAATTGTTGTTTTCATTTATTCAATCAAGTTCAATTCACATTTAAGTATATCTTATTATATATTAAACGAGCAATTCTTGTACATATAAATGTATTTCGTGTATCTCGGAAACGGCTCTGACGATTTTGATCACATTTTGTATTTAGATAAGGTTTTGCTATTAAGTTTATCTATATAGTTGTCCTTTCTGAAAAAACGCATTGTTTATATCTTTTCCGGAAAAAGACGAGCGAAGCTCGGCCGCCTAGGTACTAACGAAATTAATATAAAGTTAATTTTGTACATTAAAAATTAGCTACTGGAGTGCTAAAGTTTTTAATAATAATACCTCTTCTTATGGCCTCTACTGGTGACATGAGAGCTGGTTGGTTTTTCGCCCAAAGGTTTTTTAAATATATTATATCAAGGAGCACCTTTGAGGTAGGTAGGTCTTTCATTAAAAAAAAACGAAAATAATTTCACACTTGGCGAAATCATGTATAATTATTTCTAACTCAATGAAACAGTGTTAAATGATTGTTACAAAAATACACCGTAACTACTCAATTTAAATAATTTTCATGGTTAAGGTAACCATGAAAAGGGTTGAAAGTATCATTGGGCAGAGATATTACTAAAGCTAGAACGCCATATAATACACTAAAAGGCTATTTAGCTTTCAATCTCAGAGCGGCAAGGAATTTACGCCGAGACGAGAGATGTACAAGCTTTGATGAAAGTTCGTGTCACAAGTTTACGGCCGAAAACTTAATACTACAAGCATTTTAGGGATTTAAATGTAGTTCAGTGTGGGAATTAGAGCGGTTTGATAACCCACATCGAGCTTTAAGAGATTTTTAAGTTTCTAAGCCTACACAATCACTTAAAATGCTTAATTTTAATGAATTTTATGAAATAATTTCTCCCATAATATTATTTTATAAAACAAGTAAATTAATACCATTTTACTTATATTGGTTTTTTGTATATTTTGAAAGCAGCATAAAAGTGTCAAAATTTGCCTGTCTTTAACTTAATCAAAGACACTTATTGCTTATGTATTACACGCTTGCTTATGTATTTACTAGCGGCTTACCCTCGCTTCACTCAGGTTCGCCTCTAGGGAAACAAAAACAAACCTATCCCACGGAAACTACATTTTTCCGGGATAAAAAGTAATTAAACAAGTAACAAACATCCATACTCACAAACTTTCACATTTATAATATTAGTATAGATATAGCGTCTTATTTTCGCTTCTTTCAAAAGCTCATACCAAAAGCTTAATTTACTGTCTCTGTAAACTAAGATTAAACAACTAAAGTCCAAGTAATATGGAATCGCTATTTCCTTCAAAGTAAAGCTTCCTTAAATAATCCGCGCACATCTCACGATGGTCAATTAAATCAAAATGTTAGTTTGTTGTTTTGTTGTTATTCGCATTTCTGGCTGTTTGCGAGGTTTCTGCAAAATTGTAGACACAAGTGCCATAAAGACAGTTTATAGCTGGAAATAAGGAAATTCAACTTGTACGTATGTTATCTTTTTTACTTTAAATAAATAATTATATTTTGACTACAAAAGAGATGGGATGGAAACAAAACATAACAATATTCAAGGTATTTAGTTCTTTTTTTAACGTCCTACTGCTGGGCACGGGCCTCCCTTCAATACAGGAGGATCCGAAACCGAGAGAAGCGGGTTCAAATCCCGAGTCTTGCATCTCTAATATTTTAATTTGCGGATCATTTCCAACATGATTACGTGTTCTCTTACGGTGAAGGAAAACATCGTGAGGAAACCTGCATATCTATCGAGTTTTCGAAAGATATGTGAAGTCCGCCAACCCGGACTTGGCCCTTGCCAAGTAGTGGGATGTTAAAAGGGGCTGAATATATTATTAGAAACTTCACGAGTGCCCATACAGTACTAATGCTCACTAACCAAAGTTCCATATGATAAAGTACCATATAAATAAACGTTGCAATAGATATACAGACCAATAAATAAATGTATATAACATTTTTACATTTTGAGTCGATATTGGCCAAATTTACTTGTAGATAAGGAAATGAAGAAAAGGAAGGTCTTTATACGAATGTATAAGATTTAGAGATAATCTTTCTACAAAGGTGGGCTTAGTCCGGCCGAAGAGATTCATTTCAAGTTGTCCGATTCGTTTCAGACTTAAGCAGTTAAGCGAATGAAAATGTAAATTTTACTCTGCACCCTCTGTTATACTGGTGACACGGTTTAAAAAAAATAGGGAATCCATAGAATTAAAATTGTCTAACAATTGTTTTTGAACTAAAAAGCTATATCCATTCAACCTTATGTTTAAAATTTGTGCAAGACCACACTTGATATATCGTTAATTTATTAAAACACGTCAAATTTCACAAATAACTTTCAAAGGCTTATATATAAATATTCTAATATTTTTCAATCAATGAAATATTTACATACGTTGTCAATATGTCATTCTTATTTATTATTTAAGCGCTTATGTTTAATCCTTTAATACATGAAAATATCACAATGCAGAGAAAATATAAAAGCTTTATAAACAGAATTCAAAGTGTAAGGGTTCTATCACTTATTACTTATATCGTCCCACTGCTGGGCATGGGTCTCCCTTCAATACGAGGGAGCCATAGTCCACGTTGTCCAAGTGTGTTTTAGCAGATTCGTTTATTGTATAGAAAAACGTGCCTAATTTTCTACCAAAATTTGTCCGCAATATGTGTACTGCTTTACATTTAATTTCGATGACGGCAAAATCAACTTTTTATGTAAAACAAACCAACTGATTACTTTATTTTTCGCAACAGACTTGTTTCCGTAAACAGAACTCGACGTGATTTAGTTAGAAACTTCGTCACGACTCATTGGGATGAAGTTTTTTTCCTGTCGTAGTTGCTGTGGTTTGTTCTTTTAACTTAATTTTTCATTCGATTAACAGTCTTTTTTTTATTTTTTTTTTATTTTAATTTTTATTTAATTATTTTATTTGCAATAACATTTTTTTTATCTTTCACAAGTGACTTAAGCTCGGCTGCCTCGCCTCCCTAATACTAGCTTATGTGTTACCAAGTTATATATACCAAGTCACAGTCCATCTGTGTACTTAACATCAAAATAAGTCCAGACGTTTTAGTGTAAACGAGTAACAACACACAAGAACACGTGAAGCAGTAACGACATACACACATTTGAATTTATTACACATATGTACATACACACGCGCACACGCACACAAACACACACACAGGGACACATATCTGTATCGCACGCTCCATTTCCGAGTTTCTTTCAAATCCGTTGAGCGGTTAAAGGGTGAAGAATTAGTAACAAGTTCACTTTTAACTTTTTTTTAAAACTTTCACATTTAGTATATTTGTGTGATTTTGTAATATTAAAAAATCAAAAGCGATCGAAAAAAATGCATCCTTAGTACGGATCGCAGCGTCTGATACTCTATTCTCTTTGATTTTCAAGTAATGGAGCATGAAAATAGTATATATACATATTCATGAAGGAGTATAAATAAAATATTTCATCATTATATAACAACTTGCTTGCACTCTATCCATCGTTATTAAGGACTTCTAAAAAGTTTTCCAAAATTTCTAGATCAAGTAGTAATCACAGCCACATCTTTTTTCTCACTTTCATAATCAGTTTATAAACAAATAATGTAATAATTTACTCACATATGATGACTTATAGATATATTATATTTATTGCAAGTTCTATACAAATAACTTTATTAGCCATACTTTTATCTTCATCTTTGTACTTGCGTTACCTAACAGACTAGTTTAAATGAAGTCGTTGAATGTAATGTCTTCGGTTATTTAGCTTGAAGTCTGGGACTTCTCCATACATAACATTTCATATCAAATGCAGAGCAGGCTCATGTTTCATTAAAGCACATTCGTTATCTAGGATATATTGCTTGCTACTGTAGGTACACTATACGCCTCGCGTCGACGATTTGCAGATGTGGCGCCACTTTATTTGCATCTCCCTAAACTTGTAAACAGTGCCTTACATGTCATATGTGTCGAAAAAATGGAGGCGGCAACGTTTTTTTTTATTTTTGTTCAAGCTACGAAATATCACTTCGACCATTTCTCGTCTAAATTTCTCTTTCTTATTTGCATCTCATATTAAACTAAACGAACTCACCAAACCCTGCCGCTGTGTAAACTGCAGAATTTGCTTAGGGGTACACTCTATAATTTTATCTCGGCCTAGAAATTGTTTTCCATAATGAAAACTGGTTTTGGTTAAAGCATTAAAGTTCGCGTTAGCTTAAAAAATATTTTTTACTTTTTTGTCTCTGTCGTTTTTAGTATTATATATTTATGTTTTGTGTCAGCCGTTTCTATTGTACATACATTCATAAGTATATTTATTGGTTAATCTTACTTTAATATAACGACATAGTGAGTGATTCAGTTAGTAATTTTTAACATAGACCTTCTATGTGAGGGCTAGAGGCCCACAAGACATTTTTTCTACTTTTTTCCGTTTGATCTACTTGTTTTCGTTCTCACTAGATTATCATATTGTTATAAAGATCTATACTACAGTACAGTTAATATAACCATGATGGCTTTATTACAGTTTTATAATTAAAATACTAATATAGAATAGAAGATTTAAAACTTTTTAATTATATTAAAAAAAAATAACAAAAGTTTTTTTTGAGTCGAGAGTGGCATGTTGTGCAGCGTGTAGCTTTTGTACATACTTTAAGTCGAAAAACGAAACTTGAACCTATCTGACAATGTCAAATTAGCATATTCTCGCTTTGCCAAACTGTCATATCGATATCGATTCAAATATGTCAACATTGGATTTATGCCAAGCTGCTATCGTGGAGTGTCAATCATATTATGTCAAACGATAAATCGTTACTGACAATTCTCAGACGTCAATCGATAGTGTGACCCATCGATCACGATTCTACCATTATCTATATATCATAGGTTGTAATTGCGTACGCAGGTCCTAGATTTGGTTTCTGAGCGGAGAAAATAATTAAGTGTGCATTTTTTATGCTTTAATAGCCCTTGATTTGTTCAGGCTTTCAGTAGTAAGTAAGACCTTTCATGGGTTCGACTATATTATATTGGCATAATAAAAAGCCTGTGTGACTCGTAATTTTATAAATTTCTATTATTAAAATAAGTTTTCCATAATTACAATTATAACTTTTTTATGAACTTGAACACCTTTAAAATATACCTATATAGTGACATCCGACTAATATCGCACGCGAATCACTCGTTATACCGAAATAAAAAAAAATCACACAGAAGTGTTATTCCGAGACAGAAAGACAACAAAGCAAAAACACTTTATATTATATTATAGTAAGAAATCCACATGAAAAAAAAGACTTAATAATGTCATATCCATTAACACACATTCTTCGTCAACGACAAGAATCTTCAATTTAAACGCACCCTCTTGTTTATAGAAGTGTTCTGTATTTGATCACCTGGCTTTATTTTCCGACGCGGGTGAAAATTTTACGTATGCTTTACTATTCTCGTACTCTCGTATTTATTCATTTACATGTAGCAATGCTATGTGTAATAGGTTGGACATAGTGGGTTTGATTTCCGAAAACTTTGGAGTTAAGATACTCGTATCGTATTCAGTCCTTTTTAATAACGTCCCATTGTTAGATGCGGACCTTCCTTTAATACAATAGGAATCAAGCCATAGTCCATCACGCTGACTAAGTGCGGTTGGCGGACTTCACATGTTATTCTACAAGTTGCTAGTTTCTCTCAGATATGCAGGTTTCCTCACAATTTTTCCCTTCACCGTAAGACAAATGGTAACCATGTTGTAACTTCACACTATTACATATGAAAATATCAGAGGTGTGAGATCCGGAATTTGATCCCGCGTCACTCGGTTTCCCAAGCGTGTGGATTACCACTGAGCTACCACTGCCTGTAAAAAAGGTAAGGTAACTTTTGTGTAACTCGACAGCTAAATCCGCGAACATCGTCTATACAGTTAAAGAATAGCATAATATTATAGTTGTAAAGTTATAGAATAATAATAATTTAGGAATAGTAATATAGGTATTATAAGGTTATTTTATATTTTCTTTTAGAAAAAACTTGAGTATACTTTAATCAGTTAGCTTTAATTTAAAGTTAGGGAATTAATAATGAGCTTTCGTAGAATATAATTAAGGTAACTTCATTAACTATATGTATATATAACTCATTGAGTCGAATTTATAATGCAACTAGCGACTCACCCTTGGTCCGCTCGGGTTCGTACCTATGGTACGTTTAGACGTTTAGTATTGATATCTAAGGGACACGATATTTTCTCGCAGTAAAAAGTATCCTGTATGTTAATCCGGATAACCAGCGATTATCATACTAAATTTCATCATAATCGGTCTAGTGATTTTCTCGTTTCTCGTTCCCAGACAGACAGACAAAAATTCTTAAATCTATAGATTCAGCCTCTGTGTCGTTAATCATAACTATTTCAATAAGATTTTCCAAAAAAATATTTAATTACACAGATTCGACTCAGAATTGTATTATATGTACATATGTATGGGTAACCTTTTATTATTTAGGTAAACGGAAGTAGAATACGAAGAAATAGACCTCTACGGACTATTGAAAATCCATTATTAAATTAAAGTTAAAGATGATGAGATCAAAAGCCTTACGAAAATGAATAAACCCTAAAACGACCAAAGACGAGACGAGAAAACTGTATGTATAAAAAAATGGATGTTATTGGAAGAACTGAAGAGGTATGTGTAATGCTTAGTACTCTAACCACACTTACTCCATACTAATATTATAAATGTGACATTAACTCTGTCCGATGAACCGGTTTTAATGCTTAAACCGCTGAACAGATTTCGATAAAATTTGACAAGGACGTAAATTGCATCCTGGGATTGGACATAGGCTACCCTTGAAACAGAAAATAGTTATCACTATCCTAGAAAGGATATTGCGTAAATATGTATGTACTGAAGTAACCTATATCTAGATATAGGTAATCGAACAGATCATAGTTTGTTAGCAGTATACTTACTATACTATATTTTTTTCAGCTAACCAACATGACACTGGCCGGAAACCAAAAATATATGAAAATATATGACGTGTTTACCTACTGGCCAACAAAGGCTTCCAAGCAATTTTGTTTCCTGTATAGTAAAGAAAAGGTCATTGAAGGTATTTGACAAATAAACCTTTCTCATTCATACATTATGAATATTGTAAATACTAGCTTTTGTCCGCGTTCCACTCATTCACGTTCTCCGTAGTTCTTTTTCATCTTACGTCTTTAAGCTTGAGACATATCTTTGGATCCATTTGATTGACAAACAAAAACGACACGTTTGGCTCAGTTTGTAGTGACCCTACTTGCTGTGTTAGCGGTCGCGGGTTCGAATCCCGCTGGGGACATTCATTTGTGTGAAGAGCACGAATGTTTGCACTCCAGCCATGGGTGTTTATATTTATAATATGTATGTATTTAAAGTTATATTATTATGTGTAGTGTATCAACTATCTGGTATCCATAAAACAAGTCTCGTATCTTACCATGGATCTAGATGGTGATGTGAGTTAATGTCCCAACATATCTATTTATTTAATATTTATAGACTACCATAGTTTTAATTTAGATTATTATATTCAAATCTGAATCGTACTAGAAAAGAAAGTGTGTGTGTGCAATTCACACACGGTAAAACTGAAACATCAAAAAAGTAACCTACGAGAGAATAAGATGAATATAGAGTATCAGGAGTAGGATGATTATATTTTTTTTAATAATATTCTTAACAAGTTTAAAAGTTATTTTACATTTTATTTAACTTATATTACATTACATATTATTCAATTTTATTTTATTATTTTTCATTTCTTGTGTAATGTATTCTATCTCATTCTCTTGGCGGCTTAATCCTATTTTCGTTTCATCGAGTTTCAAATCACAACCATTCTAAAGAACTTTCACTTCGAAATTCTAAAAACTAGCTTCTAAGCATTAAAAATATCTTCAAAACATAATGTTTAGGAAAAGATATTTGATGTACAATCCTTAGGTAATTGTATATATAGACAAAAGCATCGATCCGTCGTCCGAAATTAAACAAATAAACGAAACATGAAAAAGTTAAAACGTGTAACACTTCGAGTGACGTAAAGTAATTCAAATGTCAAGTACTCTCGGAGCGAAGATTCGGAACACGTGAGAAGTGGGTCAAGATTTTTTTTTACATCAACACTTTTTGGAGGTAGTGTCGTAAAAATTATTTTGTGGCCGCCCTTCGCTGAGGAATTTAAGTTGAAACTTGTTACAAGAACACTTTTGTATTATTTTGTTATTTTAACTTGTTTTTCAAATGCAGTTAAAATTTGTTACATTGCTGTTTTTTCTATTTGTAACAAGCTGTTGCGAAGGTTTTCTTGCATAATAATTAAGAACGAAATTTCAGTAGTGGTTTTATAATCTTATTAATATTATAAATGTGAAAGTTTAGATGGATTGGATGTTTGTTACTCAATCACGCCAGAACGGCTGAACGGATCTGGATGAAATTCCCATAGAGATACAGAGATAGATAATTTTGAATAGCACATAGGCAACTTTTCATCCCGGAAAAATGTACGGTTCCCGTGGGATAGATTTGTTTTTATTTTTCTAGAGGTGAGCCTGAGCAAAGCGAGGGTGAGCCGCTAGTGAAATATAAAAACATGATACTATTGGACGGTTGTATTTTTATATGTGAGCGTTTTAATGAAAGAAATTAATGTTTGACTAATTTACAATTATGTTTAAAGCTTTTATTTATGCAACTTTTAGAGATAGGAATGATTAAAAAAAAAAAGTAAAAAGGACGCAGATTTTGATACTTTTCCCAATCATTTTCAACATGTTAACGTTTCAACCTTTTGCTTTAAGGTGAAGAAAAACATTGTGAGGAAACCTGCATGTCAGAAATAACTTAGCTTTCGAAAACGTGTGAAATTTGACATTCCGCACTTAGTCAGCATGGTGGGCTATGGTCTGATCCACCACGCATTGAGGGGAGGATAGAAGAGATAGAATATAACTAATTTCAGCCTATGGTGCCCAATCTTATTGAGATTAGACACATGGGCAAGATATGTTATAGTGCACTAGTGCGTGTGCAGGCACAAGTAGACTCTGTATTCCTTTAAACTTCAAATTCCAGGGAGACGACAATAGGATCAGCCTCTGGACTGACGGCTTTACATGGTCTCCGAGGCACGGGGCGTATAAAATAAATAAAACTCAATAACTAAACATGGCCAGACTCGAACCTAGTACCGTTGGACTTGCAGCTATACAAGGTAACCTTTAAACTAACGAGGCAGCTTACATAATACTCTCATTGCAGTTATACAAAGTATTCAGCATTGCATCTTCCAATAGTGACATTGATCTCTTTATCTACCCTCTAAGGAATATATAAAAATATTCATTTTAAAACAGAAATTCAAAGTAAAATTCATATTTGAAAACCATTTCGTAATGTGTAGCGAAAGTTATTTCCTCATATTAATTTTTACTTTATGTTATTCAACATGCTGGCAGTAACGTCTTTCGCGTGTTAGTTCAAGTGCTTTTGGCAAGAGATTTTCGCATCCACTATGATATGTATGAGACGAATGTTTGGTAAGTAGCAATGTGAGTGAATCGTGTAATAACACTTAATTTTTATATTTAAAAATAGTAAATATCTGCGACTCCTCTTATGTATTTTACAAAGAATTTTAAAGATCGGTCTATACTTACATAGATTTACATAATCTTATCTTATGATCATGATATGGATGAAAAAAAAACACACTGATTGTGTAATGTATAAACAAACATACGAATTCTATTATTAGTATGCATAAAGAGCGTTTTGATACAGTACGACTAGTTTGAAGGATGATGCTTTCACAGAACACATAGACAAAACAGATATTTGAAGCTTTTAAATAATAAGTTTTAGTTCGTTCATAGAATTGTTTTAAAACTATTTCATTTTCCAAATGATATTTTTATAAGAAATTAATATAGCTATATGAAATGTTATTAGTAAGCTGTTGTCAAAAAACTCGTTATATAGAATTTTCACTTTAAATGAACACAGTTTAGTGGACGTAATACACATTTACTAAAGAATGTTTATTAAAGGGTTTACTTAGTTTTACCAGAACACGCAAACTTTGTTTTAGCCGCTTGTTCCTTAAAATTAAAAAGCTTTAATAAAACTTTTGAAATAAGCTTTTAAATAAGCTTTTTTACTGCGATTTAACATACTAGTATTACATATACTCATACTTTTAACGTCACAATTATATGGCAATGAAAAATAAGACAAAATTTGAAGACTCGTGTATAACTAAAGAACCCTAAAAAGGGAGGCACATCCAAGTGTTGAGGTCGTTAGAGGACTTCGGCACTTACATGGCCCTTAACGTGCCCCAAGTGCTGTAAGACAAGGATCCCCAAATTTAAGAGGATGAACCTAGGGTTGACACACAATATATATTTCTTTTTTAATTATAATCATTATTTTAAAAATATTAATTTGGGTTTTTTACATACCCATATATTTTTTTTTGATGGGTAACTCATTTTAGTGTATTGATATTTATATTATAAAAAGTAGAAAATTGTAATTGGCTTTATTTTAGTACACATTGCTTATACAATAATTCAACTCATGTTATGCTGTTGTTTTCTCGATAAATAAACAAATAAATAAGATTACTATAACTGTGTATATGATTTAAAAATTTACAACTACAGACTCCACTTGAGAGAACCGAGTAAATAGTAGGGAATGTTCCAGAATGTATGGAAGTTATAAATTAAGGTAACCGATAAAGATAGATAATCCAAATAATTCATCAAAAATATTAATGGTCCACAGCCTTTGATAATGTCAAGTCCATTTAGTTTGTTTATGACATGTTCCATGTAATAATAAGGTTGTATCCTCGATATTAGGTTTTTTTTGTAATAAATGTAATAAAAACAGTATTACTATCATAACTGAGGAGAAATGTAGAGGAAAAGGTGTCACATGTTTCGTCAGTTTTGACTGCTTTGTATTCACAAAGTGACATAGTGGTTGGATAATTAGTGTCAATTTTTCTAACATTGTGTAAATGCGTCCAAAAATACTTCGAGTGCTTATCAATTATAGATGTAACTTTAAATATAAAATTTTCGAAAAACATGTGAACTCCGCCAACCCGCATTTGGCCAGCGTGGTGGACTATGGCCTGATCACCGTGGTATTAAAGGGAGGCCCGTGCCCAGCAGTGGGACATTAAAAAAAGAACGGAGACACTCACATTCAATATTGTCTAATGGGCAGCCATACTTTTTGTATTTTCTGTAATTGCATCTCAATAGTTAGGTACATCAAGTGATGTGAAAACCATATTGGATATTTACTTTTAATTTTTGAGATTTAGAAACATTTTGATCTATCCTAGTAGAGTAGAGTATTAAAGTTTAATTATACCAATAATATAATTTAATAAGGTACTAAACAATAACAACAGCGTGCTCACTTCTCGTGATCATGGAATTTTGCCAATATTAATAAAAAAATAGGTAAGTTTTATTCTCATAAAATAAAGATAATATTTTTGCCATTGTGAATAGAAAATATACTATAACCGACTAGCAATTTACCGTCGGTACGCTAGTTATAGTAAACTGTATAAACGAGTATATGAAGAGAATCAAACCCATTATACGATGAATGCGATTGACAGACACCCATATAGCTTATAGTTATATCTATTTATATTTTAAGTAAATTTTGGCAACCCTACACGAAACCCACAACGTATACTAAAAAACCTCTATTCTATATAAACTTAAAGACGCTAATCCTTGAAAGATATTTTTGCGTGCTTTTATATGAGAAAGTGAATAAAAATGTTGGCATTTTTATCATCTCGAGAGTTTAAGAGTGGTTGTATAATTTGATCGTATCGACGTCTTACATTTTCTACCCTATATATGGTTTTGTTTTTTTTTTTTTAAAATTAAAAATATATGTTTGCCATTATGAATAGAAAATCTATACATATAATAAAACTGGCATTGCCCGCGGCTCCGCCCGCGTTTAGATGACCAATAACAAAATTCTTAGGTTTTACATATTAGTATACTCTTACATTGCAATTTTTGTATTATTTCTCATAAATGAGACATTTTCCCGTGGTAAAAAGTATCCTATATATTGACCCGGATAACCAGCTATCACCATACCAAATTTCATCAAAATACCTCCAGTGGTTTTTTTGTGATGCGGTAACAGACAGACAGACAAAAATTCTAAAAACTATAAATTCGGACTCTGTATCGATAACAATGTCTATTTCAATTAGATTTTCCAAAAAATATTTAATGTACAGATTCGACTTAGTTAGAATTTTATCATACAATAGAAAAATACATAAATAAAAATAAATAAATATTAATATAGCTGGGAAATGGCTAAAAAAGCAAGAACTTAATCTCTATATATAAAAATTAGTAGATAGGTACCTACTACTATTGTAAATGCGAAAGTTTGTACGTTTATGTGTTTGTATGTGAATGAAAGCTAGCTCACTTATAGTTCTGGAGTTAATACATAGGTTATTGTTAAGTACTTTACCAACCGAGCGAAGCGAAGTTACATAAGTCTCTAGTCTAATAAAACCATTATTTTATTTTTTTCGCAACATTACATATTTTTAAAATACATTTATTACTTTGGAGAAGAATAATCAAATGAATTTAGGCGTTGAGTGAATAAAAACAAGTTTTCTATATCCCGTGTAAACTAAACCGTGAAATTGAATCGATTGTTATTCTAAAACGTTGTTATGTACTCAGCCTGTTTTTAAAGCCTTTTGTATGGCGTTTATAAATAACATGAAAATCACTAAGTGTGGGTCGGACTCCTTTTTTATGCCGTAAGCTTCGATCAACAATACTACTAGATAACGTGTCACATACAAAATCAAAGCTAAATTTTGTCTACGCGAATATGCACATAGACAGCTATGTTCGTATACTAACGAACCAAGACAAAGTCTTAAAATAGTTTTAATTTCCATCTAATCAACACCATAGCACCTTGTAATAAAGTCACAAATCTTCAATTTATCATCACACACGATCATTTCATAACCTCAAACTACAGTTTACAGCTTTCTAGGACTTAGTAATCTTGAGTTTTTAGGTATCGGAGTTTTTTTTAGATATCAATAAAATCTATTATGAATTGAATGCTATGCAATTGAAACTTTATATGTTTAATAAGTTCACTATTGACATCATATCTAGACAATTTTGTTTATCTGATATAATCCAAACCCAAGTTATGAGGGTTCAAGAAAGCGCTTCAAGAAAAGGTAGTGCTCTTGTGCTTCGCTTGGCTAGTCTTGGCGCATTACCGTAACGGCGTAAAGAAGTAACATACACACATACGTATTCACTCACTAACTCTATCTTTAGCATTAAATTTCCAAGGCATTTTACAAGAAAGTTGTCAATTTTTATGCTTATTAGATGTCAGATTTTTGTATGTACTTTTTTACAATAAAGGAAACTACAAACCAAAAACACTGTATGGAGACGTCCCTATTATTTTGTTTTTAGTAGATAGACCTTTTGAGTATAAAATCGTTAAATCTATAATGAAAGACGTAAATTTTTTACATATTATTAAATAAACACCTATATCAAAAGACCTAAAAACATCGGTACATTTTAGATTTGCAAGATTTTTTTGACTGAGTATAAAATTTCAAAGGAATGCATAATTAAATAAATTCTCATTTTAGCATTCCAATATAAATATCTATATTCTTGAAATTATTAACTAAATTTTTCCTTTTTTAAGCTCATCCTCGAAGTAGTTTGGATTGGGTTTTTAAATGAGAATAGAAATTCTGTTAAGTTTATTAATTATAATGAATACTTATTAATACTAGCGGCCCGCTATCGCTTCGACCGGGTTCGTCCCTAGGTATGTTTTAACGGTTAGTATGGAATAGATAGACAATATATTATATGTGTTTTCCCGTGGAAATGAGACAATCTCCCGCGGTAAAAAGTATCCTATGTCACTCTTCAGCCCTCCAACTATCCCGACACAAAAAATCACACCAATCCGTCACTGCATTTTGACGTGGAATTATGACAAACTTACAAACACACATTTACATTTATAATATTAAGTATGGATGGTCTTATATTATACTAATTTTGCCGGCAGCTTCGCTCGCGTCGTAAAGGGACTAGGATCAGAGGAAGTCTATTTTCGTCCCCAAGGTGCAATTTTTGCCTTTGCTAAATTATATCGAAATCTGTTCAGCGGTTAGAGCGTAAAAAGGTAACAGACAGAGTTACTTTAAGGTTTATTATATTACTAGCGTCTCATCCCTTATTTAACCTTAATTGGCCAATAAACGCCGAAACATTATTTATTATTAAAATTATAGGATATAATAATTTTTTTGTCATTAACTTAAGAAATTATAAAATCCAAATAGAAACTTTCAACCCATATTTAAGTTTAATTTTTGCGACAAAATGTTCTTCTCCAAGGTCCCATCTCTTCATCAAACTTAGTTTAGCGGTTTAGGCGTGAAAACGTAACAGACCGACAGAATTACTTTCGCATTTATAATATTAGTATGGGTGGAAATGACACTCATTGGGTTTTATTGGACTATAGTATAGTCTACATGAATGTATACTTAGTACCATAAGAAAGAAGAACTAGAAGAAGAAAAATAATAATAATTATAATCGCACTTGAAGTAAAGCTGTTATGAGAAGAAAGATTTACCTTTAGTCCATTATGTTCCGTATTTACTTAATTAATAAAATTAAATAGAGCTGTATTTTAATACAGATAAACTTTTTTAAATGAAAATAAAATATGTATATTTTCCTTATAAATAACAATTTTATTGGCCATTTTCTCTGGATTTGTGAAGCTTAATAAAAATTCGGCGTTTGATGTTTCGAGCAATTTAACAGGAAATTTTCACCTAAATCCTTAGATTATAATTTGATTTGGGACGAGTTTTCTATTGCATAATACATTTATCTATAAGTACTACTACGACTAAATTCATGTTATATTATTTATTAGCAACTCACTCTCGCTCCGCTTGGGTTCGTCACGATTTAAAGTTTAGTATAGATTTCTCAGAGATGAGATATTTTCCCGCAGTAAAAAGTGTCCTATATTATGTTGAATCGGTTAAACAGCTATCATCATACCAAATTTCATCGAAATCTGTCAAGTGATTTTCTCGTGATGCGTTTCCAGACAAAAATTCTAAAAACTATAGATTCGGTCTCTGTAATAGACCGATAATTATGACTATTACAATAAGAATTTCCAAAAAAATATTAATTGTACATATTCGAATCAGTTCGAATTTTATTATATGTATATAATCACATGTTACGTTACACACATCGTTAGTTTGTTTTCTTAACGAAACAATTGTGTAAAAATTTTGATTCATTGAAAAGTACTACGAGTATGTGTCTTAAATTAGATTAACATTAGCCAAAGAAAACGTAATACAAAACTATATACCTAATACAATATATATATTTAGTAAATAATCGGACTATTATAATATTTGCGAAACTTTGTGTGTGTATGTTTGTAACTCCTTGTTACTCCAGACAGACTGCAACCTGGAACGATTGTAACTGAACACAGACTTTTTTCAATGGATCGTTACTAACAAAAAATTATGCAACTTGTATTCTATTTTTTATTATTTTATACTTTTAAACTAACTAATATTCATTTTAAGTAAAACTACCTTTTCGGATTTTTTCGCGGATTTATTTGGATTTTTGGTTCCCGACGTTTCGAATGCTTTACAGCAATCATGGTCACGGGAGAGACTGAGGTGTTAGATGTCTCGAAGGTATAGTTGTTACAGACAGCCTACCCACAAATAACAAAATGAAAATTTGCACCAAGTACCTTACAATATTTTATAAATTTAAACATTTTTATAATTTTAATTAATTTTATTTATTTATTTTTGCTGTTATTTAGAAATATTAATTGGTAATCTATATTTAGTGTTGCCATTATTATATTTATAACCATAAAGAAAAAATATAAAACATAACATTAATTATTTAAGCCACATAATTATTGTTCTATGTGTAATTTTAAAAGTTAAAATTAATTAAGAATAATAATTTTAATTTAATTTGCTATTACTTAAATAAGACAATTTACAAAGCAACACTATTACTATATACTTTTACAAATGAAAAATGAAAAATTGAAAAATTTATTTAAAATGTCAAATATTCGCGTAAATCTAAGAAAGTATTAACTAATATTCAATATTAGGAGTCTTAATGAATAATGATCACAGGTAAGGTTTTTCAACTAGTATAATACAAGTAACGTGTTACTGCTGTATTTAGTTACCAATTAATGTGTCGTAAATGTATTATGCATACATAATATGTGTAATATATTAATTAATGCCTCGTTAGCAACCAGTAGCTCATATTGAATTAAATCATGAGACCTTGACTTAGATACCAAGTTTAGTCTAGATTCGTTCGCGGATTTATTTAGATTTTTGGTTCCTGACGTTTCGAATGCTTTACAGCAATCTTGGTTACGGACTCACACACGGGCGGACTCAGTCTCTCCAAACAGATAGTTTTATTTAAAATGTCCAATAATCGCTCAAATCTAAGTATTACATTAATGTTAGGCTATTTTTTGGTTAATAAATTATATTATAGTCCTGTGGAAAGCAAAGGCACGTGAAGGCACAAGACCGGAGCCATCTCTCTATCGTTGTTACCAATTTGACCTACTATGAATATGCTACGACAAAATTAAAGAGTGAACTTGTATTTGCCATTTAACACTTCAGAAGTATTGTATTCAGCTCTATTTAATATCCCATTGCTGGGCACGGGCTTCCCTTCAATGCGAGGGAATCAGGCCACAGTTCACCACGCTGTCCAAGTGCGGGTTGGCGGACTTCACATGTCTTTCGAAAAATTGCTGGGTTTTCTCAGACATGCAGGTTTCCTCACAATGTTTTCTTTCACCGTAAAAAGCCATCAGAAGTAGTTAATCTCAATGAGATTTGTCGAAGTTAGGAGGATAGTTACTATTTACTTATAAACATAGTTCAGACTATGAGGTTATAATATATGGCTTACATAAATATAGTTTCAGTGGTAAAATAAAATGTAAAATGAACATATAGGTCTATTTTAGATTTTTCGTCATTTATACTTTTTTAACTATCTATGTATCTAGATTTTGAAATCGTCTGAACAAATTTCAATTAAATTTTTATTGTAGATAGATGGTGATATAGCGAAATCATACTGAGCTTTAATTTTTAATAAATAAAAAGTGATTGAATATAAATAAACGTTTAAGTAAATAATAATTTACTAATTACTAATTAAGTAAAGACTAATGTGGAAAGGTGAAATTGAAAACTTTTTTTTTTCAATTGTAAAGTAAACAACACGTGAACAAATTATGAAATTGAGAACGAACATTGCTCATTATTATTGTGATAATAAGATACCGCGAGGTATTTATTACTTCAAAGATAGCCTGGAGCTATTATTTTGCCATTTTTCTGCGAAATTATTACGAAATTACAAGAATATGTAAAATGGAATAGTAATGTTTATATTTAAAAATCGTTTAAATTCTACTAGGTCCTAATCTTTTAAATTTAAAAAGTTTCTTCGTTTTTTGTTTGTTTGAAAACGCTACTCTCTCGAACCACCAGGTTGATGTTAACAAAATATTTTTAAATAAATTGTGGAAGGTCATAGGCTAACAACTTCATGCATTCGGTGAATAGACTAACTTTTCAATGAAACTGGTAAAACCTTCGACTTGGGCCCAAATCGAATTGGTACATTATAATTCAAAATTTGTGGTTATTAGACTTTACTCTTTTATGGTCACTAATATTGTTTTTATAACTCGAAACAGGTATACCAAGATTTTGGTTGTCTCTTTCAAATTCCTATTACATTTGACAACATTTGGGACTATCGCAAGAGACGCTGTCACGGATGCACTCTGTACTTCTCAAATCACAAAAACAAAAACGCGTATTCTTTTGAATACCTATTTTTTTATAAACAAATGAAATTTCCGTTGACCTAAAAACATAGAAATAAAAAAATATCAATTTTAAAAATGCTCTATAATTATCTTTCTTCATATTGTAATATTCGACCTTCACTGAAATTATTAGAATTAGAACAATGGCGTTTTGTTTACGGCTGTAATAAAACAGGACCTAGATTTATCTTTAAGCTGGGACGCAACAAGTCGCTAAGCCTGATAACTTTGTACATGTGCTAAAAGATCAAGAATTAGTCTACGGATTAGGTAAGATATAGCATGTATTTACTGAGGATCATCTAACGTAACCTAAGCTAATATGTATTGAGCTCATGCTGCTTATAAGGGTTTATGATCTTTGAAGCCTAGGGCGTGCTTATAACCAAAAATTCACCAAAGTGTCTTCAACTAACGTTTTTATAGGCTAATGTAATAATAATAACCTCTTAATCCATTTCAGCCACAGCGGGAAACCTCAGTAAGACTAACTGACGATCAAGATTGACGATGCGTGTGGCTCAGTTTGTAGTGACCCTTCTTGCTGTGCCAGCGATCGCGGGGTCAAGTCCCGCTGATGGCGTTCGTTTGTGTGATGAGCACGAATGCTTGTGCTCAAGTCATGGGTATTTATATTTATAATATGTATGTATTTAAAGTTATGGTACCTGAGCTACCGAGCTTCGCTCGGAGTTTTTGGCCTAAAGTACTTTCTTTTTAAAAAAACTAAAAACTTGAATAAATATTAAAATAAAAACAAAAGTAAAAAACTTTGTATGCGACCGAGATTTGAACCTGGATTGTTGATCTTGCACCTTGGTCGCTTGACCACGATACTTATGTCCGAGCGTGCAAATTACCGACTATATTTTGCGTGGAATAATGCAAAAGAAAACTGCATGAAAACTCGAAAACACGCGTTTTCTCAGAAAATCCCACAAAATCACGCCAAATCCGTCACCTTGTTTCAACGTGATAGAAGGACAAACAAACGAACACACTTTCACATTTATAATATAAGTATATTAATATAGATAGCGAAGAGGTTCGATTCCCACTAGATAAAATTACGTGAAGTCCATGGGAGTCAAGGATTAAAAGTAAGGTTTTTAGATGCTATTATTTTAAAAAATATGAAAGAATGCGACACCATTTTTTTGTCATTAACAAAGGCTTGTACAAGATTACCTACCCTTTAAAGTATTTTTAACTTCTCTGTTTACTGTCGAGTAGCACACTTTATTAATTAAATTTTAATTTCTTGATAACAAATAATTACTTAATTAACTAAAATCCCATTTAACGTTCGATTCCATAAAATTTCCAGTATAAAGTTATATAAGAGGATACAAAGGCTTTCCATGCTTTAAGCAAAAACAAATTCGCTGTTCTGGCGTCTAAATGCGGAACGAATCGGACAAGTAAATATAAAAGCGTATACTTACTGAGACAGTACTGACTCAAGGTTGGCAAAAACTTATGACTCTTAAATTTTTAAGTTAAAAGATTGAGTAATTATTACTCTTTGACTCAAAAGATACACCGACTTTAAACATTTGGATACTTACACAGACTTATTGGTGGAATATACTCGTATTTTGTCAATTATATGGACCTAATCTAGCCACGAGATACAATTTTATGTTTAAAAATTCTTGACAGTTGTGTGAAAATATCGCTCTTAAACCAAAAAAATATAATATGTTTACTCGTATATTGTCTTTGAATGGTGGCAAAAACTTGTCTTTGAATGGGGTGAATAAGGACATTTAAAAAAAAGTGTGTGAGACACTTAAAAAAACAATCTACGAGAGAATGAAATGAATATCGAGTATCAGGAGTAGGATAAATGTTACGATTTATTTTTTAATATTTTTACTGAGTACATATTATTCAGTATTATTTTTAATGTTTTTTACTTCATGTGTAATGTATTCTATCTCATTCTCTCGCCGGCTTAATCCTATACATATATTTATTTGGTTGTCTCTTATCTCGTGACGTATTTCGTTTTATCGAGTTTCAAATAACAACGACTCTAAGTAAGTTTCACTTCAAAAAAGTCAAAACTTAGTCTATTTCTGTTAATATGCATTCCTTGAGAAGAACACATGAAAGAATATCTCTAAAAATTTAGTAAAAAACATATTATTGCCAACCCTATTTCGCAGCAGATAAAATTAAACGCATAGAAAATATTTGTTTCACCGGTCGCAAGCCTCAGGCTTTTGGCAACCGAGATCAACGTATAACCTGTTTCACGATTTTAGTTCTTACGCCATCGTGATAAGGATCTCAGGTGGTTAGTCCAAAAATTTATGGTGGGTCGATTTAACAATCTTAATTGACATGGTTGGCTTTCATCCAAATTTTGCTGAAAAATAATGGATGACTTGTCTTGATATTATATTCGATGATGCATTAAAATATGGGTTCCTTGGACTTAACACATGGTTTTTCAACAACATAGGAATTTAGAGAGGAAATGAAGGTAGCATTCTTGCCATATTTCTACGAGAATATTGTATGTTGTATGATTTCAAATTGTATAGTAATTAATGACATTTGTATATACTATGTAGTGTACATTTGATTAGTATATTTAAGTATACATTTAGTGGCATGTATAAAAAAATAAAAAATATAGACATAAATACACTTTGCAAGACTTGCAGCAGGTATAAAACATATGTCTTCGATTGCATAATACTATATACATATATTTCTTCATATCTTCTCCATTTTACGTGACATTGACGAATAGAAGTAATAGAGGAAGAGCCCGTGAACGCCAGACCTTCGTCATTTTATAAAGGCTGAAAGTTTGTCAGCGCAAGCTCCCAACACAGATAAGAACAATGGAGCATTATGAAGTTCAGGCTATGGTGGCTTTGGCAGGTACACGGTACTAAAGGTGTGTAAAATACCGATCTAAATTCGTCAAATAATAAAGTGTGATTTTTTGGTATTACCTTCAGAATATTATCAAAAATCACGTCATTCAATGCCGGACACTTAACATCGTGGCAAACCCTTGCCAGACACCCTTTTCATGAAATCATAATTCTACTTACGTTATACTCGTAGTATAAAAGCTGATTTTTATATATAATACTTGGGTAATAATTAGATGATTTATAAGACAGCTAGCATAGCATTTATTACACACCATGAAAAATGTTCCAAGCAAGTTAGGAGGCATTTCTAAGAAAATGTTGCAAATGGTCACCAAATTTGAAGCGCTAAGAATTGACTTTATTTTTGATGGTTTGTAATAAATGCTATGTTAGCAGTCTTATAAATCATCTAATTATTACCCAAGTATTATATATAAAAATCAGCTTTTATACTATAACGTAAGTAGAATTATGATTTCATGAAAAGGGTGTCTGGCAAGGGTTTGCCACGATATTAAGTGTCTGGTATTGAATATGTGATTTTTAATAATATTCTGAAGGTAGTACCAAAAAATCACACTTTATTATTTGACGAATTTACATCGACATTTTACACACCTTTAGTACCGTGTACCTGCCAAAGCCACCATAGCCTGAACTTCATAATGGTCCATCGTTCTTATCTGTGTTGGGAGCATGCGCTGACAAACTTTCAGCTTTTATAAAATGACGAAGGTTTGGCGTTCACAGGCTCTTAGGCCATAATCTGTGCTCAACTGGCACGCTTTGAAGCTATTAATAAGAAAATTGAATTAACTTGAAAAGGGAATATACGAATGAAGTTCTCGCTAATTAGTTTCGATAAAATTGATAATTTTGCTCAAAACGATGTTGAATAATTTTGATATCTGCTACATAATTAGAAACAGAATAACACTGAATTCACATATATTTTGCTTTGATTCTTGCCAATTTCCTATCTGCTGCCATCTTATTTAAGCCCACCGGTATCTAATCGTTTAATAAAGAATGAGGCGGCAAATATAAAAAAATACTTCCTTAATCTTTTGACAGGGTTATCTTTACGGTTGAAGTCATCACATCTTTGTCCGCCAATTTTCGAATGAAAACATCTTGTTATAAAAATTTTACACTCCGTCTGATTACGCGTATTCGTCGACTCTAAACGTTTAGATGTCGTAAACTCTGATGGTCTATTAAAAGCCCACTTACGGGCAGAAGTCTCTGTAAATGAGGCCGGGTCTAATGCAAATTTAACGGTGTAATAATAATTCGAAAGCTTTACTTTTTATTGTGACCGCTTTATGATTTAGGTTTAGCAGACCTGGCACAGTAAATTAATAATGATATATTTTGACTACGTCTTAACGTTTAGTATAGATTTCTCAGAGATGAGATATTTTTTTGCAGTAAAAATTATCCTATATATTGACCCGGATAACCAGCTATTCTCATATTAAATTTCATCAAAATCTGTCCAGTGGTTTTTTAGTGACGTGGTCACATGCAGACAGGCAAAAATTCTAAAAACTATAGATTCTGTATCTGTATCGATAATAATGACTACAAAAAAACGAAAAAATATTTGATGTACAGATTCGACTCAGTTAGAATTTTATTATATGTATATATATAATTTTTTTGGTGACGTATAGTTAAAATGCCAATTTCAAATTTTAGAGTCTCTTTACAAGGGTTACATGTAATAGTTTTGACATTCAAATATGACGATATCAAACGTTCACTAAAATTTAATATAATCGACATTATCTATTCGCTCTCACCCACTGCATGGCTTCGTCCTCTCCTATGGCAAGTCATAGAGCTCAATCTTCAGCTTTACGTATCCAAACGGTGTCAGTAACTTATTATCGATAGAGGCCGAATCTATAGTTTTTAGAATTTTTGTCTGTCTGTCTGTTACCGCATCACAAAAAAACCACTGGAGGGATTTTGATGAAATTTGCTATGATGATAGCTGGTTATCCGGGTCAACATATAGGATACTTTTTACCGCGAGAAAATATCTCATTTCTGAGAAAAAACACAAAAACTGCATTTGTTTTTGGTTATCTGAACGCGGGCGGTGCCGCAGGCAATTCTAGTATTTTCATAAAATAGCAATGAAGTATGCATGCCAAATTCAAAATTTAAAGGCTTAAGTATAGGTGATATTGGATAAGTTTCAACCCCTTTTGTACTTAAATAAGGATTTAGAAGCTTTATCATGGTTTACATCTGACCAAAGGTCATCTCGTTGCCTAGCTTCCGTATTTGTTAAAACCGAGATTAACGCGTTTCGTCGTCACACTATTATCTTTCCACCAGACCTCGTGTCTGACCTTATTAATATTTTAACTAGATTCTGCTGTGACTTCTCTTTCGTGAATAATGTTTTTTTTCTGACAATATTTGTTATACGGATTTCTTTTTGTCTTTTTACATTTTTTGTAGATTTTTTATATAATATAGGATGTAACATAAAGGTCGATTTTTTAAACAAAATTTATAAAGGCAAATAGATATGGGACTTACCGCTTGTTTTCGCTTATTCTTTAGTTAGTTAACTTAAATAGTAAAATTATTTATTTAGGAACGTGTTTATACACATAAAAGCAAATATAAAGAATTTTGACATGTTCGTACTTGTTGAATTTTTTATATATGCTTCGGTTTTTACTTAGCAGAAATTTTAATATGACATTTTCATATCAACTAATGTGAGAAAAAAAGGATGAGCAAAACTGCGCCTAAAGTACAATGTAATGTTTCAAATAATTTTCTTTCACAATAGCGATTACATCAGATTTTTATCATACTTTTACAAATGCGAAAGTGTAGTTAGTACCTATGTATGTTTGTGTGTTTGCTTATTGCTCCCTCACGCTTAAATGGCTAAAAGAATTTGGATAGACTTAAACGAATAGACTGGCTGGGGTTAATATATAGAACACTATTAAGAACAATATTATGAATAAAATGTGCCTATGTATTCTTCTATATTATAAATGCGAAAGTTTTTTAGGATGTATGGATGTGTCTTACTCTTTCACACAAAAACTACTGAATGGATTTTAATGAAACTTTACAATAATATAGCTCATATATCAGAATTTTTATCCTGGAAAAATGTAGGAATATAATAAATACTAAATACACTTAGGAATACACCCGAGAGGAACGAGGAAAGGTTGCTATCGATATAAAAAGGAAGCGGAAAAGAACTGGGAGATGAAAAAAGATTTTAAAATAAATAGCTGCGAGTAAATTCATACAAATTATCATATCGTTTACGAAAATCTAAGTTAAGTTCAAACGTAATGCATGCTGTAAGTCCCCGAAATTTACGGTCACATTAATTTTCACCAGCGAAATTTAGATTAATGTGAAACGGCTTATAAATGTTAAGTTTACACGAACCAACCAATGGCGGTAGAAATGGAAGCTTTTTTTTTTTAAAAAGAACAAAACTTTGTCAAATCTACGGGTTTATAATAACTATCCCAAAATGAATAAAGCGGTATAGATAATTTATTTTAAAACTTTTTTTTAATGGATGTATTATATTTTTAGAAGCGAGGTGAACTTTTAAATACTAAGGTCAATACTAGGTGAGCATCAGCTATAAATACCCGGAACTCGAACCCAGGACAACCGGATCTGCAACCGTATATGCTACCCCCTAGACCACAGGC
Organism: Brenthis hecate; assembly: GCA_951806755.1. NCBI lineage: Eukaryota > Metazoa > Arthropoda > Insecta > Lepidoptera > Nymphalidae > Brenthis > Brenthis hecate. The sequence continues at coordinate 10,024,434 of OX638259.1, read as the reverse complement.
AATTACCGGTGAGTTATTATACAATTGGTAAAAAAGACACTTTGTAGTTTGTTAAGACTAAAATTCGTTAATAAATATTTATTTATTATTGTAAATGAGAGAAAAATATTAACAAAATAATAAATAAAAAAATAACAATACAAATGTATTGAGTGCGTCCTTTATTCAGTGTATTTAAAAAACTAAAAGTAGCGACAGCATAAAATATATTTATATTTAAATAAAATATAATATTACTAGTGATGTACCTAAGGAAAAAGATTCATGCTATTGCAGATTTTTCTATAGGCCTTATTTAAGACCTACAATTTTCTAGTACATTGTTTTGATGTATCTCTTAAGGTTTAGCCAGCGTTACATACGAGTATATCTAAAAACAACTCGATAGAACCAGTTCTTGTGTTTTCCCGTGGGAAAGAAGATTTTTCCTGTAGTAATAAATAAGGTATCCTAAATGTTGACTCAAGTAATTACTTGTCACTACACAAAATTTACTTAAAATCGGTTCAGTACTTGCGTGAAACGCACACATCGATTTCGCTAAATTACTGTTTTATTATATGTAGGTATAGATTAAGTTCAATATTATGTTTTTAAATCGCTTTTTATATACCTTTTCAGAATATTTCGCAGTTTTATTTTGACGCTCGTTTCCGATTCTCTATTCGTTCGTGATTCGCTTATTATAGGGATTGGAAAAATTATTTTAAAATAAATAATAAATTCTCGTTTGTACGAAAATGAAAATATTTTCAATTATAAACAAACCATAGAACCTTTAATGAGCTTCTCGTTCATCATTCAAATAGCTTTTAGCTTTGTAATTAGCAATAAGTATTACATTACTTGGAACCATAAAGACGTTAAAATATCGATTTAAATGATACATACTTAAAATAGATTCAACTATTCCCATAATAGAATTTACAACGACTATTTTTGACGACACGTTTGGCTTTGTAGTGACCCTACTTTCTGTGCCAGCGTTCGCGGGTTCGAGTTCCGCTGGAGGCATTAATTTGTGTGATGAGCACGAATGTTTATACTCCAGTCGTGGGTGTAAGTTTATATTTATATGTATGTATTTAAAGTTATATATGTGTAGTGTATCAACTATCTGGTATCCATAACACAATGTGTTAATGTCTCAACATATTTATTTATATAACGATAAAATATCGACAGCTGGCTTTATCTGACAAAGTCAATTGTGAGGCTCTCGTCAGGCATCTATACTATTTACAGAAGTCGCGATGACACATCTAAGTGTTTTTTTTCTTAAATATCCTAACAGTATAAAAATAAGCGTAATTTTCAAATAATGACAATTTAAACAGCTTTTTTTATTAGCCTGACACTATAAAAATATCGTAATTTTCAAACAATGTTGAAATTTTAATTAACAATTAAATAACTTATATAATTATTCCGAGTACGTACATTTGCTACGGATCTTTGGACGCATTTATATGAAAAGTGCAAGCTTTTATAAAATTAAATGCTATGCCTAAGAAAAATCCTCATTGTGTTTCTATTTACTAAGCGACTTCACAAAGTGCATTGCAGCGTATCGTAGAGAGATACAAAAGAACATAGCATGATCGAAATGGAATGATATGGCGTTTTTACTACCTTTTTTGACCGATTTCAAGAAAGAGGATTGCTCAATAAAGGAGTATATACTATATGTTTTTATTTTTTTAATTTTCACCAACTGTGCATTGATTTGTAGGTCCTGTAGACCAGCTAAACCACTTAGAAAAAAAGTGATATAACTTATGAAAAAAATCTTTTATCTATCTACTAGCGACTCACCCTAGTTTCGCTCGGGTTCGTCCCTAAGTTGATTCCCCATAAAACTTTCATTCCCATTTTTACCCCTTTAAGGGATGATTTCTGGAATAATAAATATCCTATGTCCTTTCCAGGTCTCAAGCTATCTTCTTATCAAATTTCATCTAAATCGGTCCAGTGTTTTTTGAGTTTATTCATTACAAACACACAAAAATACAAATCTTTCCTCTTTATAATATTAGTATAGGTACGAGTATTTATAAAAGGCGACGTCGCGACTCACTAATTTACTCGTGAACCCCAAACTGCTGCTGTTGGAAGAATTTTCAAATTTGGAGAAGATATTGATTTTATACTGTAGGTGACATTTAAGAAAAAAAAATTTCAAAATTCATCCTCTAAGGAGGTAAAATAGGTATTCTTGGTAAAGCGAGTAGTTCGCTGAAATAATTTTCTTCAATATTAACTATACCACACTGTTCTAAAAGAGCGGAGAGTGAGGAAGCCTAATACCCTAAGGATCCACAGTAACTTTCTAGATCCAGCAGTTTGGACCTTTGATAACGAACGCCATAAACTTACTTTAAGTACTTTTCTTTTTGGTATAGTGAGGTAGACAGTAGTCGATAGTGTAATGACTCAGTAGATCTATTACGTAAGAACTTTTACGCAACTCGGTAGCTGAATCCACGAGCATGCTTCATACAGTTGTATGAAATATAAGCGCGGTTTCAGCTGTCGTATTACATAAAAATTACAGAATGGGGTTTCAGCTCCCAATTTTTTTTAAAAAAGGAAAAAATTTCCTATAATTCCTTTTTTGAATTACAAGCGGTAATAAAATTTAAAGAAAAAAATACCAACCACCAAAAGTGGAATGGATATTGAGGTCGGTATACCTTTTAAGACAAAGAATTAATATCTAGCCTAAAATTTTTATACCTAGAAAGTCCTATAATAAGTTTTCGATTTATAGGTCATTAGACAGAATCTAGATTAGGATAGGTCGCGTAAACCCAAGTACTGCAAGTACATTGGCCCATCCACCTAACAAGTATGTGTCATTATATTCTTCTGCTATGACATACATTATCGTACCTATTCTTTATTTTTTATAATAAAACATTATTGTAGAGAGTTTTATACTGCAACTTCATTTACGTATAAAAAACTTAAAAGTAGCGCCCAAAATGGGTTCTTTATAAGTGACTAAGCAAAAAGTATTGTTGGTGCCAGTACTAGGCCGAGATGAAAGCATGGAAGGATGAAGGGATTCTGCTTTTATCCTCATTTCTTTATCTACAGCTATCAACAATATCGCGAAGTGGTTGCTGTGCATTAAACAATTCTGAATAAGAGCATTATCTACAAAAGTATTTAAATTTTATTGTTAAGTTTTAACAGAACGACGAAAAATCCGGGTTTATTGAGTGAAGTCCTTTTTGTGTTTTGTGATATCATTTTCATTGTATGACACGTGTAGGCTTTCCTTTATTTAAAGCTTGTAACTTGTACTTGTAGGTCATGGATTGGAATTAAACTAATCAAAATAATGTTACGAGTAATTCAATTATATAATACTAATGACCCACCCTTGCCTCGCTCGGGTTCGTCCCTTCGGTACGTTTTAACAGTTAGTATAGATTTCTCAGAAATGAGAATTTTCCCGCAGTAAATGTATCCTATATTTTGACCCGGATAACCAGATATCATCCTACCAAATATCATCGAATTCTGTCCGCTGGCTTTCTCATGATGCGTTGCCAGACAGACAGACAGACAAAAATTCCAAAAACTATACATTCGGCCTCTATATTGATAATAATGACTATTTCAATAAGATTTTCCAAAATATATTTAATGTAGAGATTTGACTGAGTTATAATTTTTTTAATATTTATAGATAAACAGAGAAATTTTTTCTAAATAGGTCATAACCAGTCAACATTGTCATAGGTATTATTTGATTGCCAACGGTAATGTGGAATGTCGTAAAATCTAAGTGTTTCTTCGAGGACGTGTTCGTAGTGGACGTTATAATAGAATATACACGAGGACATAATGTTACAAGCTGTTTTGTAAACTTTAACTCTAAATATATGAGTTCATCTTTATATAAATAGACAAATTAAATTAGGAACAATAAAATTTAATGCATGTTTTATATACTTAGTCATTACTTATATTACGTACATATGTATTATACTGTAGATAATTGATGACCTCGGTGGTGTAGTGGCTAGCATGTATGACTGCACACTCGAAGGTCCTGGGTTCGAATCCAGGTCGGGCCAAGTTTAGTTATTGAGTCTTTCTGTATAGTAAGTCTCAGTAACAGCCCGGAGTTGGGAAGTTGGCGGTGTTTCACCCCTGTACCTCGGAGAGCACGTAAAGCCGTCGGTCCTGCGCCTTAACTCTCACTGGTCGTGTCGAACAGTCGTCCCACCGGAGTATGAGAGTGACAGGAATAAAGAGTGCACGTTGTGTCTGCGCGTACACTTGTGCACTATAATATCTCCTGCGCAGTTGGCTCGTCTCAATGAGACTGGCCGCCGTGGCCGGAATCGGTCAGGAGAACATCACTGTAAATAATTAATATTAATAATGTCGACCCTCTCTTCTAACAAAATGTAACAATATGTTGTTAATAATAGCAGTATTGCTTGAATTTAACGAACAAACGATTTGTTCGTTCAATTAGAGATCTGTATGTGCTCACTTGTACGTGGGACATAAAACACATTCTTAAAGCGATAAAATATAGTGCCGTGAAGTAGACTCCTTCGTATGAGTTGCAACGCAAATAATATCGCGATACACTACATTATTGTTGGAGGAAGTAAGTCGTAAAGTGCTGTAACTTATCTCAGTGAAGGGAAGTTGACGTTTTAGTGTTCGTTAGTTATTTACGTGTTATTTTCTGGGCTTAATCTTTTAAATGCGATTTTGATGCAATTTTTCCTATTATTTAAGAAAATTCTTATGAAAGTTGAATTATATTATAATGTAGATAGATAAAAATTTTTTTGTACACCCAAAAGAAGAGTACAGAAGATGAAAAGAAAGTCTTATTGCTATGAGCAATTCTTTGGTGAAAGTAAACGTTAACATTAAGCGTTTAAGTTTTGGCCTTAAAATGGAGTGAGACACTATCCTATAGAAAAAAAAAAACGAAAAAATTGATGCGAGTAACCTTTACGCGCGGTTGAAGTAAAACTTCTTTGGCAAATATCGCAATAAAATTAAAACAAATCAATAATTAAATAAGGTATATTAGGCATATTACAATTATAATAATATTTAACTCTCTGAAACAAAGATTTTCCCACGGTAGCTAACTGTGAAGGATGGTGGTGAGATTTACCATTCAGATAGCTATCAGTAAGGGTCTTCTTTCTATACACAGTATGATTGTGGGCTCTCCTACATCGGACAAGCAAAGAGATCCATTAGAACTCGGGTCGAAGAACACATGTAGTGAGTAGGGAAGATGGGATCATAGGGAAGATGGCTGTGTAGTACCATCATCTTGGGATCCTGTAATAAGCATTATAAAATCTTACAACAACAACAAATATAACAAACCAGTAGATGTAGTTAGTTCATACTGTGTGGATCGCAATAATGACAGTGATTCTGATTATTAGTTTTTGTTTATAGGTAAAGATAGCATTAGTGTTGCTTAATATTTTTACATTAAATAATAGCAATCTAAATTAATATTTTAATTTCTTTTAAATTATATATAAAACAATTACATTGCTTAGATACTTAAATAATTAATATTCTTAATTTTTAATATTCTTTATGGTTATACATAATATAATAATAGCAACACTAAATAATATTAGTAAGTAATAGTTTTTTTAAAAAATTATAATATTTATAATAATAACAGATAAAATTTAATAAATAATATTGCTACATTTAATTATAATACTTATTAAATTTTTTTTAAATGTTTAGAAATAAAAATCAACAAATATTGTAAGGTACTTTATTGCCATTTTTGAATTTTTGAAATCATTGTCGTGTTACTATTTATTATTAAAGATATTAAGTATTATATATTATAGTAAGTAAAATTATCCAGCATGTAGAATCATATAAGTCGGCTAATATGGGCTTCTTAGCTATCATACTGAGAGACTAACATCTACGTTATTTTATAAAGACCCAATGTTATGTATACCCGAAACATATAGTCTCCTTCAAACTAAAACGTCCAATTTTTTTTTGATATAACAGATAAAACAATGGAAGACACTGAATAACTGAATCTGTCAATACTTTTTGTATATGAGTTTTTAACCAAATATTCCCATTCCCGTACAATTTTTCAAACATTTCTTTCATACAGACCCTGTCCTTATAATAACAAACACAATAAAGTCAAGTATACGTTCAATGTCTGTCTCCTAAGGTACAGTCGGAATATTGATTAAAAAGTATCACCCGAGCGAAGCGAAATTTTCAGCTACTTCATAATTCATATACGTACCTCAAGAGTACGCATCCAAAAATTTAATTGTCTAGTAACAATTTAACGAAAGTAAACAGTCGCTCATCATAACATGGTGCGACCTCACTATACATCTCTCTGAAGTGAACGCAACGCTTGCGCGATGCAACCTACAAGTACCGCCATCAAGTGGACACACATTGAACTTCTATAATAGTTTCTTAGATTTACGCGAATATTTGACATTTTTAATAAAACTACCTTTTCGGATTATTTCGCGGATTTATTTTGATTTTTGGTTCCCGACGTGAACTTCTATTTTTCTTACAAAATTTTTCTCATTTTGTTATCTAGATTGTAGAGTCTAAAGGTTTAAGCTGGCCCTTATAATTTTGTCTTGTCATGTCTGCCTGTTTGTACGTCACAGTCATTTCACTCAGCTTTATCGTCGGTGTATCGACACGGTTCCTATATAAAATGTTTTTATTTAACTAATTAAGTATCAATTTATGACGACGTTGTTGTATAGATTCTTTCATAGGTACTGAATAAATTAACCGACTTGGTTTTACATTATATCTCACAACTTTTTGAGGTAGAAGGACTGCGTTGAGAGACTTGTATTTTTTACTCGACTGCGGCGCCTTAAGCCCAAAGGAAGGTTATGTGTTTTGATCTGTATCCGACCTTATGTTCCCTCGTAGTGACTAAACTCGTTCGTAGCAAGACGAATGTCTTTATAACTCGAGTGTCATAGAGTATAAAGAAGTAATTAAAAACTAAAATGGCAGATCTAAGGTGCCAATTTGTGTCTTGAAAAAATATTTCGTCCGAATCTGTCGTCTAGGAGCGCTTATCAAACTATAGGTTTTTAAGGTTATTAGAAAAATAATTACAACTTAATACGTTTAAAAGTAATTTAGTATAAGAAATTGTTAAATAAAACAAAAAAATTACACCTGACCAAAACTAAAAATCTCTAAATAAAAAAGAAATTTACAAAAATAAAAAAAATAAACCGACTGCGTGAAAGTTGAACTAAAAATATAAGAACAAGTTGACGGAGGAACATAGTATTATGCAGTCGGATATATTCATATGTATATGTTTTAGAATAGCTGCGTATGTATGTCTGCGACTGAATAATACTAGGTAGGTATGTTCCTCCGTCAATTTGTTCTCTTCTTTTTAGTTCACCTTTCACGCAATCGGGTTTTTTAATGTTATTAGTAGTACCATTGGTCTATATTTGCAAGGATCCTTACTATAGTCTGTGAGTTTTTCTTGTCTTTAGTTTCTTTCTCTATTTTGCTTTACATTATTTTACTTTAAGGCTTGTTCTGTAATCTCAGTAACAATATTCTACGCCAATGCATTTTTATAAGTAATAATTATTATAACATTTTAATAATAAATATATATTTTTATAAATAACTATTATTATTAAAATATTAATATAATATATATTTTTATTATTAATAACTTTGACTCTCACTTCCGCGACACTCATTTTTGCAATATATTGACTCAGTCACGTCTAAACAAGTTTTGCTTCAAAAACAACAATTGGTTCATAACATATGAATTGAGCACCCGTCTTTTTTAGAGTCGGTCCAAACTTGAAAGTAATATTGCAGTTATAAAGCGAGAATGTGAGTGCAACTAGTCAATTAGGTATAATTTAAGCGTTAAATTACATCGACAGTTATGTTAGCTTATAAAATTTTCTCATAAAAATCTTAAGTGGCATGGTACATATAAATGATCTCGTAAATATACGATTCCGTTTTATTACTATTGAAAATTACTAGAGGAGCTACCTACACACATCTATACTACTTAAAATTAGAAATACTGTTTGTTTGGTTTTGTTTGAATGCTCTTATCCCTGGGTCTACCAGTCAGATTAAAAAAAACTTTTTAAATTTTGACAGCCTATTTACTGTGACAGATTATTTAAAATATAAACTCTGCGTAAATCTAAGGCGGCATTATTCACCGAAAATCTATCTGTAAAATGAAAGCATAGGTAGTAATGAAAGCATAGCTGATACACCCAGATCGAATTTAAGAATTACGACAATTTTATAATTTTATTACGAATCGGACTAGTTTTTGCCCGCGGTTTTGCTCGCTCCTTGTCAAATTTTATCGAAATCAGTTAAGCGTTTAAGCGTGAAAAGGTAGCAGACACAGCTTTCCCATCTATACTAATAAGTATTATAAAGAGGTAAAGTTTGTGTGTGTAATCTCTGAATCTACTGAACCGATTTAGATCAAGTACCACCGATCATGCGGGGAGATCTGTTCACGATTTCGCATTGGCATATGATCTGACACAATTGGTTACCTCGCCAACGCGAATCCCTGATGTGGAAGATCATACACCTTCCCTGTTGGACCTTCTGTTAACCTCTCATCCGGACGGCTACCTGGTCTCCGTCGATCCTCCTCTTGGCTCGTCAGACCACTGTCTTGTCCGGAGTACAGTGCCAGTCACGCGCTCAACACGGCCTCGCTTTGCGGGCTGTCGCCGTGTATGGCATTACAGGTCAGCGGATTGGGACGGGATGCGGTCATTCTTTGCGTCCTACCCATGGGCGCAAATTTGCTTCTCGCCAGATGATCCAGACGTCGTTGCTGATTCTGTCACCGATGTGGTACTTCAGGGTATGGAACTATTTATTCCGTTCTCTGCAGTGCCCATCGGAGGCAAATCCCAGCCTTGGTTTAGTCACTCCTGCAAGACGGCATCTCGCCGAAAGCTGGAATGCTACCAAGCCTGGGCTGTCGCGTCGGCGTCTAGTGATGTAAATACCAGCGCCTTTAAAAAGGAGTATAACTTTGCCTCCAGGTCCTTCAAAAATAGTATTGCTAATGCGAAGTCGAAGCACATCGGCAGAATTGGCGAGAGATTGGGGCGTCTCCCTTCGGAAACACGTGCGTTTTGGTCTCTCTCCAAAGCTGTTTTAGGGAATTTCTGTAAGCCTTCTTTTCTACCTCTGCACACGGAGAATGACTCGCTGGCTCATACCGCGAAGGAGAAAGCCGAACTACTGGGCACTCTCTTCGCGTCCAATTCGACTCTGAATGACCAAGGAAACTCACCACCGATAATCCCGCGGTGTGATACCACGATGCCGGAAGTTCAGTTCCGGCAAAGTGCAGTTCGCAAAGCACTTCTTTCCTTGGACATTCATAAGTCGAGTGGGCCCGATGGCATCCCTCCGATCGTGTTGAAGACATGTGCTCCGGAGTTGGCACCGGTCTTAACGCGTCTTTTCCGGTACTCCTATTCATCAGGCGTAGTCCCGAAATCCTGGAAGGCCGCTTTAGTGCACCCGATCCCAAAAAAGGGCAACCGCTCGGATCCGTCCAATTACAGGCCTATAGCCATTACCTCCTTGTTCTCTAAGATAATGGAGTCCATTATCAACTGCCAGCTCCTGCGGTACCTAGAAGAGCACTGGCTGATTAGCGACCGCCAGTACGGCTTCCGTCGAGGTCGCTCAGCCGGTGATCTTCTAATTTACCTGACACATAGATGGGCAGAAGCAGTTGAGACCAAGGGGGAGGCGCTTGCAGCCAGTCTGGACATAGCGAAGGCCTTTGATCGGGTATGGCACAAGGCGCTTCTTTCGAAGCTACCTTCCTATGGGCTCCCCGAGGAATTTTGCAACTGGATCACCAGCTTTTTGGCAGATCGGAGCATTAAGGTCGTTGTCGACGGTGCTTGCTCTGATCCTAAATATGTCAATGCTGGTGTTCCACAAGGCTGTGTACTGTCTCCTACTCTGTTCCTTCTGCATATTAATGACATGTTGCAAATCAGCAACATCCATTGCTATGCAGACGATAGCACTGTGGATGCGCTATACACTGGCCGCGCTAATATTTCTCGGGAATACGTCGACGAGAGCCGGAATAAACTTATGTCTGAAGTCGAATCTCTGTTAACCAAAGTCTCGGATTGGGGTCGACTAAACTTAGTCCAATTCAACCCCAAAAAGACACAAGTTTGCGCGTTAACCGCTAAAAAGTCGCCATTTATCGTAGCTCCTCAATTTGAGGACACTCCTCTATCTCCCACAGCCAGTATCGGAATACTTGGCGTCGACATCTCGAGCAACGTCCAGTTCCGTGGTCAATTGGAAGGTAAGGCCAAACTGGCCTCAAAGAAGCTTGGTGTGCTCAGCAAGGCGAGACAGTACTTCACGTCGCGTCAGCGTCTTATTCTTTATAAGGCGCAAATTCGGCCCCACATGGAGTACTGTTCTCATCTTTGGGCGGGAGCTCCCCAGTACCAGCTACTTCCATTTGACCGCATTCAACGTATGGCGATTCGAGTTATCGACGATCAAGCTCTCTCCGATCGGCTTGATCCTTTAGCTCTGCGTAGAGATGTTGGATCACTCTGCATCTTCTACCGCATCTATCACGGGGAGTGTTCCGAGGAATTGTTCGGACTGATCCCGGCTGCTGAATTTCATCATCGGACATCGCGCCAAAATAGTAAATTCCATCCACACCACCTCGATGTCCAGCGTTCCACAACAGAGCGATTTTTAAGGCATTTTCTGCCCCGCACAACCACTCTGTGGAACCAGCTATCGCCGGCGGTCTTTCCGAACCGCTACGACCTGGCCACCTTCAAGAAGAGAGCGTATTCCTTCCTTAAAGGCCGGCAACGCATCTGCAAGCCCTGCGTTGTTGCAGATGTCCATGGGCGGCGGTGATCACTTTCCATCAGGTGAGCCTCCTGCCCGTTTGCCCCCTTAGTCCCATAAAAAAAAAAAAGATGGAATTTGGTAAGAAGATAGTTTGAGACCCTTGGAAGGACATAGGATACTTTTTATCCCGGAAATCATCCCTTAAGGAGATGAAAATGGGAATGAAAGTTCGAATGGGGAATCGAGCTAGGGACGAACCCGAGCGAAGCGAGGGTGAGTCGCTAGTTTATAATATTAGTATGGATGAAACACTGCACGATGCATAAAAATATTGAGTATATTATAATACATATAAAGGAGGAAAATTTATAAAAGGATGTTATATTTTTATTTATTATATTCTTTGTAGCATAATTGTGTATAAAAGGCGATGCTAAAAGCATTCTAAAGGAGCTTTTCTTAGACGTTAAAAGAACAATTGTGTTGACGAGCGAAGCAGAAACAATAATTGGGTGAGTGTTATGAAAAATACTTTAAAAAGTCTTCTTTTCTATCGTAACTACACAGCGTTATCAAATCGTCGATTCCAATAATCTGCGATTTTCTTACTAGTGGTAGGCAATTAACATAATTTGTATGGAGCTTATATCAAATTTCTACCTCTAATGTAGAAAACTTCAGATCGATAACCGTATTAGAGATTCAGAACCGACGTAAGACTTAGGTCATTGATTAAGTCCAATATTGGATAATACAATATATGTATATATATATATATATATATATATATATATATATATATATATATATATATATATATATATATCTACCGGTCTACTTGAGATGAATTAAAACCTTGGGTTTTGATTAGTAATAATTACAGACTATACAATATTTAGTATTAAAAAAATCAAAATTTGCATAAATATTAAATACGCACAAAACGTACCAAAAAGAGTCCAAAACATGTAAAATAAAATTAAAAACATATTATAATAAAAATTAAAAAAAAAACCGACTTTCAGACACTAAACTGTGAAAAATAACTAAACGGAGGTTTTCATTTAGAATAGATACCTAATCAGATATTTTCGAAGTCGGTGTCAGCCGATGCAAAGCAAATCTAATATATATCGATACGTAAAATACATATTTATTATTTACCTATTAGATATTCATATCTTAAAACATTGTAGGTTGTAATTATTATACGTACTACAAGGGTACGCATCTCAAAAATTTCACAAATCAGAAGTGGGATATCTTGACCTTCCCTCGGTCAAGACTCTCTGCACCCATTCTTACTACAGCAACCTCCACTATATATCTATCTAAAGTGAACGTAATGCTTGCGCGATGCAGCCTACTGGTACCGCCATCTAGTGGACACACATTGGACTTCTATTATTGCAACATTTTTCTCATTTTATTATAAAAGGTTAATTTTATAAGGTATTTCGTAGGAAGAAGGTTTAAACGGGGCTCATAATGTCGATTCAAAGCAAAGCAAATTTATTTCGATATGTATAAATACAACACAAATTAATGTACAATATTTTAACTATATTTAAAGTTATTTAAATTAAGACTTTACCTTGTCTTACCTATTAGATATTGTGGCTGGCACTTACTTCGAAAATATCTCATTAGGTATCATCTAAGGTAAAGTTATTTTTTACTTTTTTAGTGCCTGGATGTTTTTTTAAAGCCGTTTATTATTATTTTTTAATTACTTTTTTATAAAGGTGAAAGCTTGAAACGACTATCCGGATTTGGATAAAATTTTGTACTAAGACCTGACTATGATCTAAAAACATAGGAGATATAGGCTACTGTTAGCACTTAGGGACGCATACGAGCGGAGTAGAAACAATTTGTTAGTGGTAAATAAATGTTTTATTTTAATCTATATAAATAAAAACCAATTACCAAATGTATGTAAGCGTATTACTTTAAAACTGCTGGACCTATTTTGCTAATCATTTTTTGTTGTGTTCGTTATTCTTAGGACAAGGTTTGTATGAAAGAAAGGTTTGAAAAATTGTACGGAAATATGAAAATTTTTTGTTAAAAAATCTCCATATAGAAATATTGACAGATTAAGTTGTTCAGTTTCCACTTTTGCAGCAACTTTTACTACACTACACACACTACACTTTTGCAATAGTTTGTTTTATCTGTTATATCCAGAAAAAAAGTTGTTTTGTAGCTTAAAAAGGATGGGAAGGAGGTTGACTATAAGGTTCAGGTGTACATAACATTGGATCTTTAAAAATAACGTAGATGTTAGTTTGTTAATATGATAGCTTAGACATATTTAATCTCTCTAAACACGCTCTTAAAAAAAAATGAAAATGCTTAATGTCTTCATATACCCATAATCTATATAAATAGGTGTACATAACTGTAAATATATCCGTAACTACCATAGACCTGCACAGTTACACATAACACAGAAACACACATATACTCACAAATACACACACACACACACACACACACGCACACGCACACGCACACGCACACGCACACGCACACGCACACACACACACACACACACACACACACACACACACACACACACACACACACACACACACACATACATACGTACGTACACACCCGCACATACATGTAAACACATTATGTTTGATGTGCATATCAGTAGTATAATCAATTTAATTTATTCAGACTTTTTTTTCCTTTATTACTCTGTACTCTGTTGTCGAATACATACACTATTGTATCTAATAGAGTAATCTAATCTTGGCCATATTTATTAATAACTTTGTGCTCTAACTATATATCAACAATTTTATAACGCTGTAAGATTACCAATAAATAAATAAATAAATAAATAAATAAATAAATAAATAAATAAATAAATAAATAAATAAATAAATAAATAAATAAATAAATAAATAAATAAATAAATAAATAAATAAATAAATAAATAAATAAATAAATAAATAAATAAATAAATAAATAAATAAATAAATAGCGAAGCCCACATATTTAGTCGAGTTACATGTTTCTAAATACTAAATAATTTGACTTACTATTTTATGTACTATATACTTAATATCTTTAAGAATAAAGAACGACACTAGGTTATTTTTGAAAATAATATTGTAGGTATTGCGAATACGTAAAAAAATTATTTAATGTAAATTACTTAATAACCACACAATATTCGGCTCGATGCTCGAGTCGAAGTCATACCTATTGGAAATTTTTTACAGGCATCAAATTTTTAGCTTGAATACGGGCAAAGCCGCGTGGTACTGCTAGTTAAAATATATTTCTCGTAGGGATCGTTCCACATGAACAGGTCAAAATTCTAAAGTTTTTCTCACCCAATTAAGAGAAATTTTGGGTTGACGTGTATGTTATACGTGAGAAGTTATATATGATACCTAAAACTTATATTATTTACTTAAGTTTAGTATTGATTTCTCAGAGATGAGATATTTTCCCGCAAAAAAAAGTATTCTTTATGTCGACGGACAACCAGCTATCATCATACCAAATTTCATCAAAATCTGTACAGTGTTTTTCTCGTGATGCGTTCCCAGACAGACAGACACAAATTCTAAAAACTATAGATTCGGCCTCTGTATCGATAATAATAACTATCTCAATAAGATTTTCCAAAAAATATTCAATGTACAGATTCGACTCACAATTTTATTATATGTATAGATTATTATATGTTAAATTAAAGATATTTATGTTAAAAAATGACTTGAATTATAACAATATCTTCAATAGCGATATTCTTCTAAAAAGAAGTGGAAAATATCTAAAATATAACGAAAAAAATGCGTAATATCCTTATTCTAGACATGCATCAAACGTATATCTTTCAAGATAAGATGCGAATTCAAGACAATGCTACTTAAGTTAGTGGGATCGCCAAACTGGCATCAAAATGCAAATTGTCTCAAAACATCACGTCTGGCGCATCCGACCACCGTCTGCTTCAGTCTTATCTGCACCCTCTTTTCCTACGAGACCATATTAAAACTTACTACTACCTACACTATGAATATTAAAAATCAACCTTATCACGATACAAATAAAGTTATTATATCTCAAATCTTTAGTTTAATCACTGCATTCTTAATTTTGCACTAAAAACATTTACAACGATACATTTTCGTGTAGATCTCGAGCTATTAAGAATTTAAGTCTTATAGTTTTACAATAAGGTCGCCTTTAAGTAAAATTAATTGAAAGATGAGAAACTAAAGTTTGTAAATACGATTAGACTGCAGGTGAATAGAAATGAAATACCCATTCAAGTCTTAGGCTCTACAGTGATGTTTATGTAAATCCCTATTGACCGTTATATTTGAAATTTAAAAGCTCAATTAAGCACAGCTATATCATTTGTAGATGAATGGATGAAAGTTGGCATAACCGTGAAGAATGGTGCAAGTCGGAGGAGGCTTTTACCCAAGAGGGACTACACACCAACTACAAGTAAATTGTACTTAATTTCTTTTATTTTAATTTTCTAAATTTTTTTGTAAAATGTGTAGACAATTAAAGCTTTGTTATTATTATTATTATTATTATATCATTTGTAGATACATATAAGTATCTTTACGATAAGCAATAAGGCGGTGAGATTTTCCGTCAAGTTTAAATGTATACTAGCGACTCACCCTCGCTTCGCTCGGGTCCGTACCTAGGTACATTTTAAATTTTTTGAAGCGGACCCCTAGTTCTTTTACTGAAATAAAAGTAGCCTAAGTTACTCCGTATAATATCAACTATCTGCCAGTGAAAGTCTCGTCAAAATCAGCCCAGCCATTTCGAAGATTAGCCAGAATAAACAGACAGACCGACAAACAGACAGATGAACATTTTAAAAATTGTGTTTTTCTTATAAATACCGCATATATAATACCATATGCATTTAGTAAAAAGCTGTTATTTTGACATTACAAACAGACACTTTAATTTTATTTATCTGTATAGATTTTGGATTTCTGGATAGCACGACCGATGAGAGTTCAGGCTGAGAGTCAATGCCGACTTTACCTGCTCTTCGAAAGGATGTGTAACTCCCGAATCCCGAGCCGTAACTAAAGAATTTTCTGTCCGCGAATCGAATTCTGATTCATAAGAGGACAATTCTGTAGATGTAAATACTTTTAAAACGAAATATAATAATCGACGACACGTTTGGCTCAGTTGTGTCAGTCACCCTACTTGCTGCGCCATTGGTTGCGGGTTAGAGTTCCGCTGGGGGCATTCATTTGTGTGGTGAACACGAATGTTTGTACTCCAGTCATGGGTGTTTATATTTATAATATGTATTTAAACTTATATATGTATAATGTATCAACTATCTGGTATCCATAACACAAGCCTCGTAGCTTACCATGGAACTAGATGGTGCTGTGTGTTTATGTCCTGACATATTTATTTATTTATTATTATAATACATCAAAAAGTCATACTGAAGCGGTCAGTTGTAATTGCAATTAATTAGTGTTATCGCTTATCATCCATCGTTAGGTTGATTGACAATTAATTTGTGACGCTTGATTAATTAATCTAGTACGCGTCCAATTAGTTATAAAACCTTATAGAAAATTTTAATAAAATCGATGTAGCTAGTTGGAAATAGGAAAATATAAGACCTAAAAGCTTGTAACGGCATTTGAAGTTTTAAAGGAGAATTTCATTTCTTTGAAGTTGGTAAAATTAAATAAATATGAATATTATAGCTCTTGATATCCCATTTTTACTAGTTATTGTGATTAATTGATGATAAAAACGAAACAAATTCTAAAGGAATTAAAAAAAAATCTATATATGTATTGTAATTGAAATTTTATATTAGTTATATATACTTATCGAATCAAATCATACTACACTTAATTCAAATAGACTTTTACAATGACTTTTGAATCGTCAATTTTATTAAAAAAATATATATGTCAGTATGTAAGTGCGTGAGGAATCTACCACCGGCTCGGAAGGCGGTTCTGCTGAGAAGAGCCGGTGAGAAACTCAATTGCTCTTTTTGAATATAATATCTATACAGATAAATAAAATTGGAGTGTCTATTTGTAATGTAAAAATAACAGCGTTTTACTAAATGCATATTGAATTATATACGGTATTTATAAGAAAAACATCATTTTTAAAATTTTTGTCTGTTTGTTCCGGCTAATCTCCGAAATGGCTGGGCCGATTTTGACGGGACTTTCACTAGACGATAGGTGATGTTATAGGGAGTAACATACGCGACTTTTCTTTTAGAAAAAGAATTAGGGTTCCGCTCAAAAAAATTAAAACGTACCTAGGGACGAATCCGAGCGAAGCGAGACATGAAAATTCATTTTTTATTGAAAGTCTACACTAAGAATATAACTGAGCTTTATACGAAGAAATCGGACTTAGTATTAAATACTAAAAACAAATTTCTTACGACCTTACATCCATAATTTCTATAAGAGATGATTTTTTAAATAGGTTTAGTGCTTTCTTCATTGCAATAGGAACTGTCGTTTGAAAATTCATGACTTTATATCCAGCTTCACACTTTTCGCGTCACCTTTCTGTAAAATGCATAAGTTAGATTTTATAATGTCTACTTAACGAGTAAATTAAGTTCTTTTACGTTACTTTTTTACAGTGAAGAGCGTTCGAAGATATACATATAGCACAGATAAATAATAATACTATTTTTAATAAAACTAATTTTTGGGATTTTTGACATTTACTTAAAATATTTTTTGTATGTTTTGTATTCAGCCCTTTTCAACATCCCACAGCTAGGCACGGGCCTCCCTTCAATACTAGTGGGGGATTCAGGCTATAGTCCACCACGCTGGAAAAGTGCGGGTTGGCGGACTTTACATGTATTTAAAAAACTTGCTAGGTTCTCTCTGGCATGCAGGTTTCCTCACGATGTTTTCCTTCACCGTAAGACAAGTGGTAATCATGATGGAAATGATTCGCAAATGAAAACTACCCGAGATTTAAACCCGCTTCACTCGGTTTCCCAAACGAGCGCTTTTCCACTGGGCTACCACTGCCTACAAATAAAATGCCAAAATAATTTTTGGTTGCTCTAAAATCAAAATACCTAAATCCGCATAAATTATTTAATATAAGAATCTTTTAAATATACTTATACCATAAATGTATTTTGGAGCTGGAGTTTACCTGATTTTGACGTAATATGTCAAAAAATACCTGTCAAATAAGCATTTTTTTAAAGTGTCTAACTGGCACGCCTAAAAGCCAAATAACAAAGAATTGAATTGAATTAAATAAGAACAGACAAATGATATGTAAAAGAATTTTCTTAGCAATTACCTCATAAAAAGACCAATTACAATTTAATATAGACCTGTCTATGTTGAAATTATGCAGAATAATATATGCTTATTAGAATATATTATCTTATAAACAAAACATAAAAACTTCTTTTGAAAATGTTCATTCAATATTAACATCCCTAACGAATTTAATCTGCTTACAAAATTAAGAGGTTCAAAAGACTAATGAGAAAAAATCTTAGCTAATTTATTTTTAAAAACGAACCTAATAAAATGTGTAGTTCAATTTTTTTAGTATGTAATTTGAACTTAGTTTCACAAAAATAACTTGTTTTTTTTTTATATTTTCCACTAAGGCATTGACAGTGTTTAATAAATAAACTGCAGTCCTTGGATACATTTGAAGCTTTATTTTATATTGTTCTATAAAGAGTTTTAATCTGTTTTTTAATAAGGCTATCAATTTTATTTGATACCATTTGAAATTAAATGTTGAAATATTTTTTAATGAGAAAGATATTCATTTATTGCACGTCCTTTTTTTCCTTAAACGAGTGCCATCACTATGCCATTTGTCAATAGTGTCATTGAAAGTTTGTAAAAAAATAAATAACAAGTGTTAAAGAACATCTAAGGAACACACAAAAAATACTAAAATTTCATGGCACTACCATTGTTCATGTCATAGTTTGTACGTGTATGTATGTTTGTTACTCCTTCCGCTAAAATGGCTGTATAGATTTAAATGATATTTAATACACAGATAGATCATATTTTGGAGTAGCATAGGTTATTCACTCAAGCGTAGCAAACTAAGTAGATTGTAAACCATAGTTTAAATTTAATTAATCGTAATTTAATAAATTTAATTTTCAAAGGATAGTGCCATTTTAGCTTTGTAAAGGCCTGCAACTTATTACAAGGACAGAAACTTACAAATGTTCAAATTTGCGCACTAAAGCTGTTTGGTTTATTTCATTGTTATTTGGTTCAGACGAGGGACCTTAAGCTATATTTTAGGAAGTTGAACGTCAGCAATAAAGTCTTTAATACTTTCAACTTTAGCGCTTAAAAGTGCTCCTGTTCTTACAGGTTTGAATCTCGTAAGGGGTTAGAATGACATAGTTTTATCATTATAATAAATATATATATATATATATAGGTATAGTAAATAAAACAATTTTATAGCAAAATTTTGATTCGATCCGATCAGTCTCATAGTATAAAAATATTTTGTTTATGTTTGTTTGTATGTAAATATCTGGCGCTTTAAGCTGAGCCAAAAACTCGCATGTTAATAGCTATACAATCCTTCACACATTCAAAAGTTATTCATTGGGAGCGAAAACTCGAAGGTAAGTACTTTTGTCTTAAAAGAACAATATATAAATAGCCTGAAGCAAAATAAACTTTAATTGCGATTACAGGATAGTATACAGTAGGACATGTTGTTTTAAAGACAATGAGATAGATGGTTTATACTCGTAGTTTATACTCCCTATTTACTAGCTCGTTGGTGTAGTGGCTAACATGCACCGCTGCTGATTCGAAGATCGTAGGTTTCAGTCCTTTGTCAGGCTAATGCCCGATTTCAACAAAGTCACCTAAGTTTAAGGGATCCCCTAAGCATGGTTAGGGGACTGTTAGGGGACAGTTTCTGTTTCACAAACAGTTAGGGGTCACCTAAATATTAAAAGGCTCCATAAATTTAGGTGCTCGAAATATAGGCTTAAAGACGATCGTAAAACGTAATTTAATTTAGGGTCTAGTTTAGGGGACTTTTAAGCTAGGGATCCCATACGTAGGTGGTAGCTTATGGGTTGTTGGTGAAATCGGGCATAAGTATAGTTATGGAATTTTAATACTTTCTTATATTTACGCGAATATTTGTCATTTTAAAAAAAACTTTTTTTGGCATTTTTTCGCGGATTTTTTTGACTTTTGGTTCCTGACGTTTCGAATGCTTCACAGCAATCATGGTCATGGGGTTAGACTTTTTTCATTGAATTTTTTATGTTTTTGAAAATCATTGTATCATTTTGTGGGTAAATTCTGTCTCTAACAACTTTATAATGAGTAATGACCTATAAGACGTCTTAAACGTTAGTCTTTCAAATCACAGATCACAGATCGTATACAACATATTATTCGTAGCTTGGATATTAATATAATATATCACACAACTATAACATAATAGGCGTTAAATTGTATGTGTGTATATTTATTATTCTGCCCCACTGAAACGGCCCAGCCGGACTGAGATAGTAAGTCCGTGTTTATGACATAAATTGGCTATGACCTGGTATTTTTACCATTACTAGGCAACTAAGGACGCGAGCAAAGCAAGGCTAAGTCAATAATCTAAATATTATTATTAAAATACATTATATGTAATCATACTTTATTCAAAATTGTAAGACATCACAAAGTTTCTGACTCCCGCTCGTTATGCAAAGTAAAACTGCAAGCAAACTGGAAAAGCCTCGAGGCGGCTTGTTGTGGCTTTACTACTTCCACGACGTTTATATGGGGCAGATGAATATAATAAGATCTCTTTTAATCCACTTCCGTGGACCAAGTTGTAGTGAAATAATATTTTAAGGACTTTTGAGCTAAGGACTGTGTTTAACCAAAACCGTACCTTTTCTTAACTAGACTAGAGAATACTTGACTGACTTGATATATCAGAACACTTACCTCACGCGGGAATCGAACTCAGTAAGCAATCACAAGTAGCAGACACATTAGAACTTATACCGTTGAGAAATAAAGTGAATTTCACAAAAGGAATAAATTGTAGAAAGATTAATTGAGTTCTCGAGAATAAGAAAATAAGTATTGTTTTTTCATTATTTCTTACACAACTAAATATGTGGCGATCCATCAAAAGTGTGTTGCGATGATCGATGGAAATAGATTGGTTATCGAAAAATGTTTGTATCACATTTTTAACTTTCCAATATTATAAAGGGAAGCTTTCTGACTACAAAAGTCATTAATTTTCTCTTGCTTTTTAAGAAGCATATATTTTATACTAGTAAGTAAATAATTAAAAATAAAAGTATTATAGTAATAATAAAAAATATTATAGTAATAATACTTTTATTTTTATTTATTTATTAAGGATCGTCAACAGGAAATACATTATTACATGATAATTTGAAATTTGCTATCAGTATATTGATTAAATGCTTTTCCACTTACAGACAATCGCATGCACAATATTAGATAACAGTAAAAAAAAATTAATTAAAGTTAAGTTTAGGTATTATATAATGAAAAAAAAGTACAATAAAATCAAATTAAATGTAAACAAAATTGAGTAGTCGAGTAAAGTAATTTAATAAATTAATTAATACAAAATTAATTATTTTAAATATTTTATTAATAATTACAAATAACTTATATAGCAACAAATGTCCATTTTATTTACATCTATTGACTATTGCCACATAATGATGACGATAAAATTCTCTTGATCTATTTTGGAGACGGTGGCTAATTTTATTAGAACTATTCAAGTGGGTAGAAGGTATCTTAGTCTACCGTTAGAAGTTAGAACGCGCAGACACAACAGCGGTCTACATTCCTGTCACTTTCATATATGCACCAGTGGGACAACCATTTGACACGACCCACTGAATTTTCCACTTAAGTCAGCCATCAGTGGCAGGACCAACGGCTTTATGTGCTTACCGAGGGCGAAACACCGCCAACTTCTTAACTGCGGGCTAAAACTTTCTTAATGGAAAGACTTAATAACTAAACTCGGCCCGACCCGGGACTGGAACCCGAGACCGGACCGGACCGTACATGCAAGTCGCTACACCACCGAAGCACATAATTAACTTATTAAATTATAATGACTTCAATTATAGTTCATTTAAAGAAATTTAAATTAGTACTGAAGTTAAAAGATGAAAAGATATGAAAACAATTTATTAAATGGTCGCATTAGTAAATCATTTACGAGCCTGGAAAGTGGAGTCAAAATTTTAAGACAAAGGTCTAATTATTGCTCTTTGAAGACATTTTCAGAAAGTTCCAGAAGTAAATTAGATTAGATCTATTATTTAACAAGCCTTTGATTTCTATTTCTATTCTATGTTCTGGTACAAATAATTCGGACTATCATTTCGAAGTCTCAGGTTTGATTCTCGCAATGATTATACTAAAATTACAAATGTAAAAATGTATATGTGGGTTCGTTTGCTAATCCTTCAAGCTAAAACGGCTGGTCGTATTTTGATGTATTATTGTAATAAAATTTTTGACAAAGTGGCGATACTTGTATAATTGCTATTATTAATACAAAAGGGACCTAGGTCTTCGAGCGATGTGACTTACACTTATATATAGACACTATAATTTATTATATAATATAATTTATTATAAGACACTATAATTTATTTATAAGTCATAGATTTAAACTAAGTAAAATGAAGCGACTATATCATAAAATTGCCATTTTGTTCGTATTTCGCTTCGTTTTGTTGAAAATACCCCTCGATTGTTCTGTTAACTACAATTTTACTTCATGAAAGCAAATAAGCATAACTTAACAACTTTTATGAGTCACGTTTTCTTTGTAATTTGTAATATTGTTTTATTTGAGTGTTTAAATATGTATATTTTAGGTTTTTATGTGAGATTAATTGTTTAATTTTTTATTTATGTTGCTATTTCAAATAAAACCTGTATTTTTTAAATATATAATGTAGCATACATTTTCAGGAGGTGAATTAGCTTACGAATAGATGGATAAGAATTTTGCATGACATATTTTTTATACATCTTTACCCACCCGGATGAACCATCACCAACTTTTCCACTTCCGGACATTTCTTGACAGGAAAACTATCTTATTATATGACCTTATCCGAGTCTCGAACCTCAAACCAACGCTTTTCTGAGCAAGCGACGATACTATATAAATGCAATAAATAAACGGAGAACAAAAAAATATAGCGGTCGCCAAGTCGCATACTTAATCTAATTCATATTTTTCTCAAACTACTTAACCTTGAGATAAAGGTGCCGTATACAAGAATCGAATTCGCGACCCAACACACGTAATCACACTGCCACTATCCATAATAATTTCGATCATAATATTATAATCATCAATAATATAGGTAATATGTTCATAATCAAAAAGGTAATTACTAAATCTATTTGAACATATAATTATCTAAACATTTCACGTACAGGCAGATAGAATATTAATATGTACTGTTAGTGATTTAGAGGTGGGTGAATCTTGTATAACTAAGTAGCGGTTTGTTGCTTTATAGTTATGATTTGTGAGCATCTCGGTTATAGCTCGATTAAGTTATTTATATGTAATATGCTGCTTTATTGAAAAATAGAACTTTTAAAAACTTAACCCCTTTAAGTGGTTTTGCAAACGTCCGAGTTGTTTAAATTGTGGAAGAGTTTTAAGCTTTGTTGTAAATTTCAAGCAAAATTTACCAAGAAAATGTTATTTTTATATAAAAATTTTTAGAGAGTTATCTATATTATTGGCTATCCATATTTTAAATTTCAATAACATGAATAACTGTCATGGTTGCGTTTTAGGTTCAGTACATAGTTTAGTCTGAACGCTGTAGATTCTTCAAGAGTCAGGACAAACAATTTGTAAGTTGTTGGTAACTTACGGTAGGTTCTAGGTTGAAATAAATGTAGAGTAAATTGAGATAAATCGTATCTCTCTCACAAACTATGCCAATCTATACCAGAGATCACAAGTTCGATTCTGGGTACCTATTTACATATTGAATACTCGTGTATTTATTAAAAAAAATTAATTATAAATATAACAATAACTATTTCAATTGATCGAAAATGAATAACTCGCGATGTTGGTCCTGGATGATCTGATCTTAACGTATTTATTTTTCAAAATATGTCATTTGTTCCAACTTAAAAGATAGGATAGTTTTTATCCCGATTATTTCATTTTTTTTATTGCAAAATTAACAATCATTATATGTGTGCCACAGCAACGCGTGGCCAGGTCTGCTAGTCCATACTAATATTATAAATGTGAAAGTGTGTTTGTTTGTTTTTCTTTCACGTCGAAACGGAGTGACAGATTGGCGTAATTTTTTATGTGGAGATAGTTGGGGAGCTGGAGAGTGACATAGGCTACTTTTTACCGCCGGAAATTATTGAATTCCCACGGGAAAACACGTTATAATACAACTCAAAAAATATTTATGATCAGAATTACTCGAAACTTAGTATTAATGCTCTTCAACACAATTAAATAAATACGTGTCTCAGCATTTTTCAAAATTCATCCCTTATGGGGGTAAAATAAGGGATGAAAGTTTGTATGGAACCTATCTTTTTAGAGTTGTTTTTGTAGTTTTAGCGCGAGCGAAGCCGCGGGTTCTGCTAGTATTTTTATAAAGCGATCAGTTTGCGAGTGTGTACGAGGGTTAACACCCTAATATATTTTGAAAAAATAATTCTGTTCCATTAAAAATATAATAATTGTATTTATATATTCAAAAATTATATATGATCAACTATCTGGTATTCATAACACAAGCCTAGTAGCGTACCATGGAATTAAATAGTACTGTGTGTTAATGCCCCAACATATTTATATAAATATTTATTATTTATATATTACTAGTAGACCCCTTCGGCTTCGGAAGCGGTTTCGCTCGCGCTAAAACTACAAAAAATCTCTAAAAAGGTATCTAGGTTTCATACAATCTTTCAACCCCTATTTTACCCCTTATAGGATGGATTTCGGAAAAAGCTAAATTACATATTTATTAATTTGTATTGAAGAACATTAATACCAAGTTTCAAGTAATTCTGATCAGAAATAAATTTTTGGATTGTCTTCCCGTGGGAATGCTTTGATCTCCCGCAATAAAAAGCCTATATCACTCTCCACACCAAAAATCACGCCAATCCGTCACTCCGTTTTGACGTGAAAGAAAGACAAACAAACACACAAACAAACACTCACATTTATGATAATATATTAGTATGGATATGGCTATATTAACAGTTTCAATTTCACAACTCTGCAGTATACAAGCCTTCTTACTAATTCTTTACAACTAAAAATTTAAGAATAATATTATGTAAATGATTTTTAAAATAAAGTAAAAAATTCAACGACCATCAATTACACCGTATATATCCAAATATGCATACAAGTCGTAATTGCCAACGTGTCCTTATAAAGTTATTAAAACAGTAAATAATTTACATAATTTCAACCCCTATATTAATTAACATAAATGTTTTACGTTTTAAAAAGTGAGCAGTGTTTTTAAAATTAACTTTTATATATTAACACATAAAGAGATCTACGTTGATTTTTTTATATATTTTTTAAATTTAACCCTACGAATTTAGGGGTTATGGGATTTTATATGACAGTGAAATGAGAAGGGTATATGAAAATGTTTATACTAACTATATAACTAACTGACAGTTAAACAAACATACAGTTAAACTAACTGACAGTTAAACTAACTGACCGTTAAACAAATTGACATTTAAACTAACTAGCAGATAAACTAACTGACAGGTAAACTAACTGGCAGTTAAACTAACAGACTGTTAACTTACTGACAGTTAAACTTACTGACAGTTAAACTAACTAGCAGATAAACTTACTGACAGTTAATCTAACTGAAAGTTAATCTAACTGACAGTTAAACATACTGACAGTTAAATTAACCGACAGTTAAACTAACTGACAGTTAAACTAACTGACAGTTAAACTAACTGATAGTTAAACTAACCGACAGTTGAACTAACTGACAGTTAAACATACTCGTAGTTAAACTAACCGACAGTTGAACTAACTGACAGTTAAACATACTAGCAGTTAAACTAAATGACAGTTAAACTAACTGACAGTTAAACTTACTGATAGTTAAACTAACCGACAGCTGAACTAACTGACAGTTAAATTTACTGATAGTTAAACTAACTGACAGTTAAACAAATTGACAGTTAAACTAGTTAGTTACTGCTAGTTAGCAGATAAACTAACTGGCAGGTAAACTAACTGGCAGTTAAACTAACAGACAGTTTACTTACTGACAGTTAAACTTACTGACAGTTAAACTAACTAGCAGATAAAATAACTGACAGGTAAACTAACTGGCAGTTAAACTAACAGACTGTTAACTTACTGACAGTTAAACTTACTGACAGTTAAACTAACTAGCAGATAAAATAACTGACAGGTAAACTAACTGGCAGTTAAACTAACAGACTGTTAACTTACTGACAGTTAAACTTACTGAAAGTTAAACTAACTAGCAGATAAATTAACTGACAGGTAAACTAACTGGCAATTTAACTAACAGACAGTTAACTTACTGACAGTTAAACTAACTGACAGTAAAAATAACTGACAGTTAAAATAACTGACAGTTAACCTAACTGACAGTTAATCTAACTAGCAGATAAACTAACTGACAGTTAAACTAACTGAAAGTTAATCTAACTGACAGTTAATCTAACTAGCAGATAAACTAACTGGCAGGTAAACTAACTGGCAGTTAAACTAACAGACAGTTAACTTACTGACAGTTAAACTTACTGACAGTTAAACTAACTAGCAGATAAAATAACTTACAGGTAAACTAACTGACAGTTAAACTAACAGACTGTTAACTTACTGACAGTGAAACTTACTGACAGTTAAACTTACAGATAGTTAAACTAACCGACAGTTAAACTAACTGACTGTTAACTTAACTGACAGTTAAACTAAATGACAGTTAATCTAACTGACAGTTACACTTTTTTTTTTCTTTTTTTTTTTTTTTTTTTTTTTTTATCGTCGGGAAATGCATTTACGCATACCACCTGATCCCCCAGGTGGTTATGTGGGGCTCACCGGCTAGAAGAGCCGGTACTACCCACTAAAACCCGACATCCCTTCCCCCCGCCTTAGTGGGACGCCGCAGGATCGCTTGCGCATAACTACTACGGCGCCCCGGCGGCAGGTCTGCCTAAACGCTAGGCAGACCACCAAACCAATGGGGCTGCTCCACAGTCAACTCTGCTACGCCAGAGAGGTACCCGGAGCAGCCCCATTAAGCCCAACCACCGCCCACCGAAGTGGGCCACCTCCAATCGGCTGCAGAGGACAGGGAGAGCGGCAACGCAACACCGACACTCCTCTTCCCCCGCGGCCCCCCTACCGTCGGCCCACCTCCGGACCAAGATGGCTGCCGACACCCCACGCCAGACGCTGGACCAGAACTGGCCCCGCTCCAGCCGCCGCACCGACGGGCTAGCCCCGGCAGCGCGGCCCGCGCATCGCCTCCTACCGCGAAACGGCCGGAGACACCGCGCTACCTCCAAGAAGGAGACGGCGCCCTCCTGACGCCGCTCCCCCCTCCCCTCCTGGCTGTTGGTCCGCGCCGGATTGCTCCGGTACCACAAGCTCCTGTCGGGTCCAAACAGTCGCGAGTGATGTTCCCCTATCCGCCACCCGGGGGACGCGTCCGGTAGCAGTCAGCCTCTCCCCGGAAACTGACAGTTACACTAATTGACAGTTAAACTAACTGACAAATAAACTAAATGACAGTTAACCTAACTGACAGTTATTCTAACTGACAGTTAATCTAACTGACAGTTAAACAAACTGACAGTTAAACTAACTGACAGTTAAACTAACTGACAGTTAATCTAACTGACAGTTATCTAACTGACAGTTAATCTAACTGGCAGTTAGAATAACTGACAGTTAAACTTACTGACAGTTAAATTAACCGACAGTTAAACTAACTGACAGTTAAACTAACTGACAGTTAAACAAATTGACATTTAAACTAACTAGCAGATAAACTAACTGACAGGTAAACTAACTGGCAGTTAAACTAACAGACTGTTAACTTACTGACAGTTAAACTAACTTACAGCTAAACTAACTGACAGGTAAACTAACTGGCAGTTATACTAACAGACAGTTAACATACTGACAGTTAAACTAACTAGCAGTTAATCAACTGACAGTTAAACTAACTGGCAGTTAAACTAACTGACAGTTAATCTAACTGACAGTTACACTAACTGACAGTTAAACTAACTGACAGTTAAACTAACTGACAGTTAACCTAACTGACAGTTAATCTAACTGACTGTTACACTAACTGACAGTTAAACTAACTGACAGTTAAAATAGCTGACAATTAAAATATCTGACAGTTAACCTAACTGACAGTTAATCTAACAAAGAGTTAATCTGACAGTTAAACTAACTGACAGTTAAACTAACTGACAGTTAATCTAACTGACAGTTAATCTAACTAGCAGATAAACTTACTGACAGGTAAACTAACTGGCAGTAAAACTAACAGACTGTTAACATACAGACAGTTAACTAACTGACAGTTAATCTAACTGACAGTTACACTAACTGACAGTTAAACTAACTGACAGTTAAACTAACTGACAGTTAACCTAACTGACAGTTAATCTAACTGACAGTTACACTAACTGACAGTTAAACTAACTGACAGTTAAAATAGCTGACAATTAAAATATCTGACAGTTAACCTAACTGACAGTTAAACTAACTGACAGTTAAACTAACTGACAGTTAAACTAACTGACAGTTAACCTAACTGACAGTTAATCTAACTGACTGTTACACTAACTGACAGTTAAACTAACTGACAGTTAAAATAGCTGACAATTAAAATATCTGACAGTTAACCTAACTGACAGTTAATCTAACAAAGAGTTAATCTGACAGTTAAACTAACTGACAGTTAAACTAACTGACAGTTAATCTAACTGACAGTTAATCTAACTAGCAGATAAACTTACTGACAGGTAAACTAACTGGCAGTAAAACTAACAGACTGTTAACATACAGACAGTTAACTAACTGACAGTTAATCTAACTGACAGTTACACTAACTGACAGTTAAACTAACTGACAGTTAAACTAACTGACAGTTAACCTAACTGACAGTTAATCTAACTGACAGTTACACTAACTGACAGTTAAACTAACTGACAGTTAAAATAGCTGACAATTAAAATATCTGACAGTTAACCTAACTGACAGTTAAACTAACTGACAGTTAAACTAACTGACAGTTAATCTAACTGACAGTTAATCTAACTAGCAGATAAACTAACTGACAGGTAAACTAACTGGCAGTTAAACTAACAGACTGTTAACTTACAGACAGTTAACTAACTGACAGTTAAACTTACTGAAAGTTAAACTAACTAGCAGATAAACTAACTGACAGGTAAACTAACTGGCAGTTAAACTAACTGACAGTTACACTAACTGACAGTTAAACTAACTGACAGTTAAAATAACTGACAGTTAAAATAACTGACATTTAACCTAACTGACAGTTAATCTAACAAACAGTTAATCTAAATGACAGTTAAACTAACTGACAGTTAAACTAACTGACAGTTAATCTAACTGACAGTTAATCTAACTAGCAGATAAACTAACTGACAGGTAAACTAACTGGCAGTTAAACTAACAGACTGTTAACTTACTGACAGTGAAACTTACTGACAGTTAAATTAACCGACAGTTAAACTAACTGACAGTTAAACTTACAGATAGTTAAACTAACCGACAGTTAAACTAACTGACTGTTAACTTAACTGACAGTTAAACTAACTGACAGTTCTAACTGACTGTTAACTTACTGACAGTTAAACTAACTTACAGCTAAACTAACTGACAGGTAAACTAACTGGCAGTTTTACTAACAGACAGTTAACTTACTGACATTTAAACTAACTAGCAGTTAATCTAACTGACAGTTAAATTAACTGGCAGTTAAACTAACTGACAGTTAATCTAACTGACAGTTACACTAAATGACAGTTAAACTAACTGACAGTTAATCTAACTGACAGTTACACTAACTGACAGTTAAACTAACTGACAGTTAAACTAACTGACAGTTAACCTAACTGACAGTTAATCTAAACTGTCAGTTAGTTTAACTGTCAGTTAGATTAACTCTTTGTTAGATTAACTGTCAGTTAGGTTAACTGTCAGTTATTTTAACTGTCAGTTATTTTAACTGTCAGTTAGTTTAACTGTCAGTTAGATTACTGACAGTTAATCTAACCAGCAGATAAACTAACTGACAGTTAAAGTAACTGACAGTTAAACTAACTGACAGTTAATCTAACTGACAGTTAAACTAACTAGCAGATAAACTAACTGGCAGGTAAACTAACTGGCAGTTATACTAACAGACAGTTAACTTACTGACAGTTAAACTTACTGACAGTTAAACTAACTAGCAGATAAACTAACTGACAGGTAAACTAACTGGCAATTTAACTAACAGACAGTTAACTTACTGACAGTTAAACTAACTGACAGTTAAACATACTAGCAGTTAGACTAACCGACAGTTGAACTAACAGACAGTTAAACTAATTGACAGTTAAACTAACTGGCAGTTATACTAACCGACAGTTAAACGAACTGACAGTTAAACATAATAGCAGTTAAACTAAATGACAGTTAAACTAACTGATAGTTAAACTTACTGATAGTTAAACTAACCGGCAGCTGAACTAACTGACAGTTAAATTTACTGATAGTTAAACTAACCGAAAGTTGCACTAACTGAAAGTTAAACCTACTGGCAGTTATACTAACCGACAGTTAAACTAACTGACAGTTACACTAACTGACAGTTAAACTAACTGACAGTTAAAATAACTGACAGTTAAAATAACTGACAGTTAAACTAACTGACAGTTAATCTAACAAACAGTTAATCTAACTGACAGTTAAACTAACTGACAGTTAATCTAACTGACAGTTAATCAAATTGACAGTTAAACTAACTAGCAGATAAACTAACTGACAGGTAAACTAACTGGCAATTTAACTAACAGCCAGTTAACTTACTGACAGTTAAACTAACTAGCAGATAAACTAACTGACAGGTAAACTAACTGACAGTTAAAATAACTGACAGTTAAACTAACCGACAGTTGAACTAACTGACAGTTAAACTAACTGACAGTTAAACTAACTGACAGTTAAACATACTAGCAGTTAGACTAACCGACAGTTGAACTAACAGACAAACTAATTGACAGTTAAACTAACTGGCAGTTATACTAACCGACAGTTAAACGAACTGACAGTTAAACATACTAGTAGTTAAACTAAATGACAGTTAAACTAACTGATAGTTAAACTTACTGATAGTTAAACTAACCGATAGTTGAACTAACTGACAGTTAAACTAACATGCAGTTAAACTTACAGATAGTTAACCAAACCGACAGTTGAACTAACTGACAGTTAAACATACTGGCAGTTAAACAAACTAGCAGTTATTCTAACAGACAGTAACTAACTGACAGTTAAACTAACTGACAGTTAAACTAACTGACAGTTAAACTAACAGACAGTTAACTTACTGACAGTTAAATAAACTGACATTTAAACTAACTAGCAGTTAAACTAACTAGTAGTTAAACTAACTGACCGTTAATTTACTGACAGTTAAACTTACTGATAGTTAAACTTACTGATAGTTAAACTAACCGATAGTTGAACTAACTGACAGTTAAACTAACATGCAGTTAAACTAACTGACAGATGAACTAACTGACAGATAAACAAACTGGCAGTTAAACTAACAGACAGTTAACTTACTGACATTTAAACTTACTGACAGTTAAACTAACTAGCAGATAAACTAACTGACAGGTAAACTAACTGGCAGTTAAACTAACTGACAGTTGAACTAACTGACAGTTATACTCACTGACAGGTAAACTAACTGGCAGTTAAACTAACTGACACTTAAACAAACTAACAGTTAAACTAACTAGCAGTTAAACTAACTAGCAGTTAAACTAACTGACAGTTATGTTACTGACAGTTAAACTTACTGATAGATAAGTACCTCTGGGTTTGTAAACATCTGCTGTTTATTTTTTGGTTATCGTGAAGCTTACATATTATGTGTGTATAGGTATATATAGCATAACGTTTATCTGTTTGTCTGCTCGTCTGTGAGCTTATCTCCTTTTTGGCCAGGATTAATCAGACCTACAGCCACTATAGTGACCGTTCAATTTTTAGTGGTAACGATCAACGTAACGTAAAGATAAACTATAATTTATTTTTTATATAAGTGACTCACGTTCGCTTTGCTCGGGTTCGTCCCACGATACGTTTATGGAATAGATCCCTTGCTCTATCAAAAAAAAAAACAGACCTATCCCACACAAACCGTACGTTTTTCTACGATAAAAAGCAGTCTATGTGCTATTCCAGACTATAATCCACCTCTGTACCAAATTTCATTTAGATTCGATCAGCCGTTCTGACGTGATTGAGTAACAAACATCCATCCATTCAAATTTTCGCATTTATAAAAGTAGTACGATTGCATAAAAAATGCATAAATATATGTTTATATACATAACTTATAAAGGACTACTTTAGTCTAAAAAAAGTCCCACGTGAATAACAAAAATCAGTTCACGTAACATAAGAATTTATATTTTAAAAAGAAATAACTTCCTTGAAATGTTTATTCGCATCTGCAGTGACTTTATTCGAAACATCAAGATTATAAGACACGGGAGTTCCAAAGCGCCATCACGTAGCCGTGCTGAGTTTGTTATAAATTCCTATACACTCGCATTTGGCACGATGCCTGGAAATAAAACTTTAGAAAAATACTCTAGGCGGCAGATGATACACGTATTCGCATATACATATATTGAATATATTAGCAATAATATTTTTTCGGATGAAATCTGAATTTAGATATTTGAAAGAGGCTAAATCCATACTAATATTATAAATGTGAAGGTGTGTTTGTTTGCCTCTCTTTCACGTGGAAATGGAGTGACGGATTGGCGTGACTTTTTGTGTGGAGATAGTTGGAGGACTTGAGAGTGACATAGGCTACTATTTTACCTTTTTTTGGGACACACGACGACGATACGATCCAAAAAAATATTTATGATCAGAATTACTTGAAACTTGGTATTAATGCTCTTCAATAAAAACTAAATAAATACGTGTTTTAGCATTTTTCCAAATTCATTCCATAAGGGGGTAAAATAGGGGATGAAAGTTTGTGTGATACTATCTTTTTAGAGATTTTTTTTGTAGTTTTAACGTGAGCAAAGCCGCAGGTTCTGCTAGTCTAGATTATCATTAACAAAATAAACAGTTGTAAGTACATGCCAAAGCATCTCCACAGTCTTACTATTACTAATAGTTACAGTCATCTAAGGAAGCCATTGGGACAGGGAAATTTTGCGGCGTGGCAGGTCTTACTTACTTTTATATGACATTTGGAAGACGGTTTAAGGTTGACGGTTAACCTCAAAATGGTTCGCCATAAAAATTGGTATTTTGACTATCCTCGTATTACGCAGTCTGCTCTAACTGCCTCGGTGGTGTAGCGGCTAGCATGTACGGCTGCACACCCGGAGGTCCTGGGTTCGAGTCCCGGGTCGGGCCAAGTTTAGTTATTGAGCCTTTCTGTATAGTAAGCCTCAGTAACAACCCGGAGTTGGGAAGTTGGCGGTGTTTCACCCCCGTGCCTCGGAGAGCACGTAAAGCCGTCGGTCCTGCGCCTTATCTCTCACCGGCCGTGTCGAGTAGTCGTCCCATCGGAGTATGAGAGTGACAGGAATAGAGAGTGCACTTGTGTCTGCGCGTACACTTGTGCACTATAATATCTCCTGCGCAGTTGGCTAGTCTCAATGAGATTGGCCGCCGTGGCCGGAATCGGTCAGGAGAACATCATCATTACGCAGTCTTTCCGGTAAAATCAAAGGGTCGTCTACTTTAAGGATACATCTACATAGTATAGAGACAAAAAAAAATGAACAAAAACGAGAACGTAGATTAAGTGTAGACAGTCCCTCTGTACCAACCAACACGTGATCGTATCGGACGGAACAGACAAGTATGAGCCTGATTGATACCGGTTTGTTAAATGTAGTTATTATTTATCCCGTTTAAAACCTTGTCAGTAATTTATTATTGTAGCTTTAATTTTTGCAGGAATTCTGTAATATGTAATTTTATGGCTTATGATGTGGTAAAAATGTTTTTGTTATTGCATTCATTAAATTTTTATCATTATGCATTACAGCTATTTACTTATAATATAAGTATTTTTAATCTCTAAGTATTGATATTAATATCTGTGGTATTTTTTTACGGCGGAGATGATGGGTTCGATTTTATCGATATAGTTAAATCTTAGTACGTTTCGATATACGTATTTATTTTTCAATTAAATTTAACAATTTTCTAAACATAAACTTCGGAGATACTATACTCGTATAAGTACGATATTCTTCTTACAAATACATAGGTGCAATAATATGCTAAGTAATAAAATTCTAAGTCGAATCTGTACATTAAATATTTTTTTGGAAAATCTTATCGAAATAGTCATTATTATCGATACAAAGGCCAGAAATAGTTTTTAGAATTATTTTCTGTCTATCTGTCTGTGACCGCATCACGGACAAAGCACTGGTTATTCATGAAAATTGGTATGATGATAGCTGGTTATCCGGATCAATATATAGGATACTTTTTACTGCGGGAAAATATCTCATCTCTGAGAAATCTATAATAACCATCAAAACGTATCTAGGTACGAATCCGAGCGGAGCGAGGGTGAGTAGCTAGTGTAGTATAAAAGTGCGTGTAAACTTTAGTCACAAACTTAACATTGACAGTAATACTTCGTGTGCATGAATAGCATTAATTCACTATTATTTAAAAGAATGCTCTATGTGCCTTTACTTTAAACACATCTACATTTCAAATTTCAATTTTCATGTATAGATAGTTTGAACAAAGTAAATGGTTATTCGTTACGTACTGCGCTTTTATTTCAGAACAAACGACATGGATTGATGGGATATCGAAAATTGAAAGGGAATCGAAAAAATTTAAACTGAAATATTGTACCAACCAGCGGACAAACATGTTTCTTTGTAGGCTTTGTTTTTATATGAATAGGAATATTGTCAGTGTAAATACATATGGAGAGTGGAGTACTGTTATCCTTTTTTGGTAACAAATATTTTATCCTCACCAGACTTGTGAGTGCTTTCTCTATTCTTGTTATTTTTTTCCCGGGAAATACGTTTTCAGAAACTCATCCCGAATTACACAAAAATCTTCCCGGGTTCATTTTCGTTTTGATACAAAAACATTATATTTTTTTTCTTTAATCAACTTTTGACACGTTGTTAAAATCCTTGGACCCATACTAATATGATGTTAGGTACCTTTACACGTTTAACTTGCTGGTCAAATTTCGATAAAGTTAAGGCAAATCAATCATTTGTTAATGATACGATATCATGGGGATGTATATATGCTACCTTTCAATCCCGCCCTGCTTAAGACGCGAATGGAAGAACTATAATACAACGAATACTAATAAGTTATTTAACTTTAATTTTTAAATTATTAAGAAAAAACCACTTAGTGCTAGTGTTGTTCACAGAAGAATTTATAAAAAAGACATTTTGTCTTTGATCTTATAATAATTTCTAATTAGCCATTCGGCCAACAAGAGTGGACGTCGTTCAAAACGTTTCCGGACTGTGACCGGATTACGCCGGATAATTCCGGATCGGAACGGCCTTCGAGCGAAATGGCCAAAGTGTTCTGAATGAGTCCTAAGTTTGCTTTACTTCAAAACTATTTGGATATTGAAAACTGATCCTTAATGTTTCGTGTTAAGAACTAATTTTGGTAATATATGATATGAATAAGTTTACTAAGCTGTTTACATAATGTGTTGAATATCATTCTTGAGTTAATTCGAATGGTCGATACTAGTTTGTAACAGAATCGGTAGACTATTGTATGAGAATTCGTATTTTTTAAGAAATATTTTTTTTTCTTTTATATTTTCCTAGAGCAACTGTTGCTTTACATAGAAAAATATAGTGTTATTTATATTTAATTAGCCGTACCCGCGGTTTCACCCGCGTTCAAACTTCCTATCGCTACCAAACTTCACAGGATCACTTGCTGGACTAATCTGAAGGTTGTCTGAAAATTTCATTAAAATCGCTTCAGCTGTTTTAGAGTCCATAGGGAACATACATACACACATCGATTTTTATATACATATATAGACGAGTTTCGGTAAATTTTCTAATTTTGGTGCAGTAATAACTATAACCAAACGTGGAAGCTTAAGTTTCAGTGTTAAAACGGAATACTTGGTTTTTAATTACACGAAAAAATTAGCTTGGCATTCTTGATGTCATCCTTTATAGTTTTAATACATTTGCATTAAAATTGGAAGCACTAAATTTCTTTCGACGATAGGACGAAGCTGGTTATCGAAAAAGTCGAAACTTGATTCATTTAAAATTTATCAGTAAATTTTTTTTTCAAATTATATTAAACTAGCTTTTGCCTGCTGCTTCGCTCGCGTGGTAACTGGAGTAGGAATTAAATGTAGCCTATATCCGTCTTTAGGATGCAATCTATGTCCTTGCTAAATTATATAGAAATCTGTTCAGCGACTTAAGATATGGATTACATGCTACAGTCGTGACTTAAAAAATATATCTACACATAATAAAATTCTGAGTCGAATCTGTATATTACGTGTTTTTTTGGAAAATCTTATTGAAATAGTCATTATTATCAATACAGAGGCAGAATCTATCGTTTTTAGAAGTTTGTCTGGATGTCTGTCTGGAAACGCATGACTAGAAAACTACTGGTTACCCGGGTCAATATTTAGGATTACTTTAACTGTGGGAAAATATCTCATATTCTCTGAGATATCTATACTAACCTTAAAACGTAGGTACGAAACTGAGCGGAGCGAGGGTGAGTCGCTAGTTTAAAAATATACCTCATAATATAAATAGCTGGTTTTTTGTCGTAAAATTTAAAACTCGACTGCAGGTGTGCATTACCGACGTCATGAAAAACGAGGACTCATTTTCTCCAAAAGAAACACGTCTGCCTTTGCAAGAATAATTAGATGCATAATTAGAGAACTCTATTATTAAGTCCGTGACCTCTGACCTCACGTTCCATTTTAATAATGCGTGGAATGTTTATTTAGGTACTGTGCGTACAGTGTAGTATTGTCAATGTTGGTTTTTCAAAAATGGCTTTAGTGTACGCTAGCCGTTTTTTGTTAGTTTCGTATTGTACAGTGGAAAATTTTAATTTAGCTTTAAAAATATATTTTTAAATGCTTAATTTAAATTTGGTTTGTTTATTATTCGACTTTAGCGAGGTTCAACGTTTTCACCGCATGTTGGTATGTGTGTTTTAATTTTTTTATTATAATATTATTTTGTTATTATCAATATCTTTGATTGTAAAATAAACTTGTTGTATTTAAAGAAAATCAATTAAAGCTGTCAACTTTTAGCTCTCTTGTTCTTGCTCTTCGTTTTTCATCCAAAGAATCCTAACTGTCAGTCAGTCTATCTGTAATCTGTGTTACTTTTCATCTAAATCGTTTCAGCGGGTAAGAATTACAAACATACACACCTACATTTAAAACTTTTGTGTTTTTGAAAATAGTGTAATAATGAAATATGCAATAAAGTATAAAAAAATGTAAAGTTTATAATGAAACAACGACAATATAATAATATATTATGAACACAAAACTCTTATAACAAGTGTCTTCCAGGCGATTTGACGGCATTCTTACTGTAAACTCAGCTCATGTAATATGCAAGCTGTATGCAAAGGACTGTCAGTACTATTTCACCCTCCACTAGAGAATAAAATACAGTAATTTCTAGTGACTTGAATGAACTGAAATATGTTAGCAAACTTCAATTGCAACTCTTTCAATTTTTACCCGACTGCGGTAAAGCCCAAAGGATGGTTGTGTGTTAGACCTGTAAGTATGTACGTATGTATATAGGTTCCATCGTAATTACTAAACGGCGCAACCAATTTTGTAGATTCATACGTCGTTAGATTCGTCTTAATAACATGAGTGTTAAATATAGATAGATATCATTAATAATTAAAATGAATGAATGGATCTTAGTCGATCGTAAATATATCGTATCGATCGTAGCCAATTGTGTCTTGAAAATTTTTTTTTTTGTCAGAATCAATCGAGTGGGGCATCAAAATACAGGTATTTAATAGGCGATTACAAAAATAAAACTTATATGTTTAAAAATAATTTACTTTGCTTACTAATTTACTTTTTGCACAAAACATAGAAAATCTACTACCAATTTATATAAAGGAATACTCTGTTCATTATCTCTGCGATTCTTCGCAGTATTTCTAGCTAGTTGTATTTTTCCAAGTGATAACAGTTATTTTTAGTTAGCGAACTTAACAGGTTATTTAAAGGTACTCGTAAAATGTATGTTTAATTAGTTCATTAAGTTTATTTTTTAAAATTAAAAGACTAAAGCCTTAAATCTTTGGTTTTATCGTACCAAATTGCACTGTAATCTCTAATCTGTATCTTTTATCTCGCTATATAAATAAAAATGAATGTTCGTATGTTTGTTCTCTATGGGTTCCTAAACCATTCATTTAATTGTAATGAAACTTTGGAGGGTTATCCTGTATACGCTTACGAGGACCTTCCTTGGCGTAAAAAACTTTTTAACAAAAAAATAAAAACCGACTTCAAACAAAAGCACTAAAAAGTAAAAAATAACTGATTGGTAGTTTTCATTTACTATACATACCTAATCAAATATTTTCGAAGTCGGTGTGCTTTGCTTTGTATGGGCTGGCACCGATTTCAAAATATTTGATTAGGTATGTATTTAATAGGTAGGCTTTAATTACTTAGCCAAAGCACACCGACTTCGAAAATATTTGATTAGGTATGTATAGTAAATGAAAACTACCAATCAGTTATTTTTCACTTTTTAGTGCTTTTGTTTGAAGTCGGTTTTTATTTTTTTGTTAAAAAGTTTTTATTTTTCCCTTTTTAGTGTAGACAGTAGTAGCAAAGTAAGGCTTCTAACGTGTTAGGCTTGTCAAATCAAACAAAATAAGCCCAAACTCAAATTATCTACTATTAGCCGTTGAAGAGTTCCACCTATCCACCTTCTGGCCTTACCATCAGATCAAGTCAACAATACCGAACCACTGTACTATCAACGGAAATAGAAATACTTGCAAATTTAAAGTTAATATGACAATTAGAAGTAGGTTAAATTCATCATTAGCTATTTTTCCACCCTCAGGGGTGGTATTTTTTTTTGAAATTTAAATGGGACCAATCTGGAAGTATACCCTTTTAAACAAAATAAAAATTGTTCAAATCGGTTAATAAATGACGGAGTTCTGAGGTAACAAACATAAAAAAAAACATACAGTCGAATTGAGAACCTCCTCCTTTTTGAAGTCGGTTGAAAAAAAACATTTTGTCTTTGGAAGTTTGTCTTTTATGCGTTCCATTCATCATTTAAGCTGAGGACACCCGAGCAAAGCGAAGGTAAATCGCTAGATATACATAATATCAACTATCACAAAGATGATGTAATGTATCAATTTAATTTGTATAAAATTTAAATATACTGTGAACAATTAAAAGAAGAAGAAGAAGAATGTATTTTAAACACTTTGAAATCGGTCTATTTGGAAGCTATAAACAGATACACAGATTAACAAATGTAATGTTGTTATATTAGTATTAAAACCTCCTTTTTTCGACGTAGGTTGATAAAAAAGCTGTCACATTAAGTTAAAAATGTAATCTTTTGTTGAACGCATATGTAGAGAATGACGATGATTAAAGTTGGGAAATGGACATGTAGCGCTCAGCATTCTGTCTCCTCTGAGCAGCTTGCAGGGGATATAGTAGGAAATTATGTATGTGTGTATTTTTACGAGCTAGATCTATGGGTTTATATGCATCTAGTTCTATTATTTAGCTATTCGGTTAACAATAATCACTGACTCTCTTTCTCTCTCTCTCTCTAACACACACACACACATGCGTGAGTTATATGGTATGTATGTAATATGTATGTATGTATGTATGTATGTATGTATGTATATATCTATGTATGTATGGAACGCACCAGAGCTTCGATAGCAAAACATAACTTCATTACACAGAAGCAGATAACATAAGGAAGTACGACTTTGAGAAAAAAAAACTATATAAGTATGTAATAAGGGTCTAAGCATACCATGTTTAATAAACGCGCCGTCGACGCGTGTATTTTGAACGTATGAGAATCGTCTTCAAAATGCTGCAATTATATAAATGACAAATGCAGATTATTATCGTTTTATTGATATAAAAGCTTGATAAACGCGCGTTAAAAAGTCTTCATGTGTATAGACCCTAAAGATTATTATTTCAGGTACGAAACCTTAAAAGTAAGGTGAAAATCAAAACAAAATGTTATTTAGGCATGATAATGTTTAAATTCCATAAGCAAGTTTTCAGTTAACCCTCCACGTACCCCATAAACTTAATGGGCCAGTGTAACGGCAAGGACACCGTGAGTCGCATTCCAGTTTTGATTGTATGCAGTAATGGCAGAATCACCGGCCGGCCAAATGTTGCGGTAGAATTTTTGGTAATTAGTGGATTTTTGTCTATAGCATTTCTGGAAACCAACGTTTTCAAGCAAAGACAAAATAGCTCAGAACCTAACTTTTTTTTTAGTCTGTTTGTCAACTGATTTTTTTTTTCTTTATCTTTCGGTTTAGTAGCTAATAGCTTTATTATTATAACTGAGATAGCTTATACATATATAGTTTATTTTATATACATATACCTATCGTTTTTATTTAAATCAATATGTTGGGACATTAACACACATCACCATCTAGTCCCATGGTAAGCTACGAGGCCTGTGTTATGGATACCAGATAGTTGATATACTATACTTTCTTAGATTTACGCGAATATTTGACAATAGCGACTCACCCTCGCTTCGCTCGGGTTCGTCCCTAGGTACGTTTTAATTTTTTTGAGCGTAACCGTAATTCTTTTTCTAAAATAAAATTAGCCCATGTTACTTCCTATAACATCAGCTATCTTCCAGTGAAAGTCTCGTCAAAATCAGTCCAGCCGTTTCAGAGATTATGCGGAACAAACAGATAGACAGACAGACAGACAGACAGACAGACAAACATTTAAAAAAATGTGTTTTCTTTTAAGTATCGTATATAATTTCATATGCATTTAGTAAAACGCTGTTATTTTAACATTACAAACAGACACTTTCATTTTATATATCTTATAGATTTTAAATAAAACTATCTTTTCGGATTATTTGGCAGTATAATCCGAAAAGATATTTTTATTTAAAATAATTAATACACTACACATATAACTTTAAATACATAGATATTATAAATATAAACCACCCATGACTGGAGTACAAACATTCGTGCTCATTACACAAATGAATGCCCCCAGCGGTACTCGAACCCGCGATCTGGCACAACAAGTAGGATCAGTACAAACTGAGCCAAACGATATTTATATATGTTTTCCACTAATTTTCAATAATTATTAAAGAATTTCGACCACTGTGCGAATACTAATTATTATTAGTACCTACTTATACTTTTATTTATTCAATTCATCAATACTGCTAATATCAAAACGCTAACGTCCTATATAATCTAGATTCTAGACTTACATCCTATACCTATATATAAAACAAAGTCGGGTTTGTTACAACACTTATAACTCGAGAACTGCTGGACCGATTTTCATGGTTTTTGATTTGTTGGATTTGTCTCCGCCCCAAATAGCAGAATAACTATTAAAACATTAGAAAAAAAATCACGAAAAAAATATTATATATTATATATAACGTACCTAGGGATGAACCTGAGCCGCTAGTTAAATATATAAATTTGTCAAGTGTGGCTAACACATTCACCTCAAATAATCAGCGCGCAATAGAGGGCTGATGCGGCTGCGGAGCATACTTGATTACGTGAGAACATTGTACAGTGCTCTGGTCTCACCGGCCCGTGATATAGTATTGAGCGGGGCTGCTACCGAATTAGTCATATGTAGATATCTCTATTCGAAATTGTTTACGAGCTATGTCGATGGCTTTACACTCATCTAGTTCTATTATTTAGCTATTCGGTTAATCTATAAAAATGAATCACCGATATGTATGCACGCGCATAACTTCCGATCGATTGCACCAAATTGGATAATTCATTTTTTTTGTGTTTGTTACTGTCAGGACGAGCTTTGTATGGAAGAAAATTAAAAGAAAAATTGTTTTTTATTTAAATAAGATTTTTTTTAAACTCATGATATGAAAAGTGAGCGAGTGACATAGGTTTTTTTCCCGGAAATCATCCCTTAAGGGGGTGAGAATGGGGATGAAAGTTTGTATGGGGAAGCAAGCTAGGGACGAACCCGTGCGAAGTGAGGGTGAGTCGCTAGTAATTAATGAATACTAACGCACTATTGTTCCTTCTTTACAAAAGGTGTTGTCGCAAACTTTGTACATAGATCCATTTTTATAAGCTTTATTGTACAAAAGTAAAAAAAAAATTGCAAAAGGTGGACTTAACACTAAAACTTTTTGTATATGTCAGCACACCAACATAATATCCATAGTGTATATTGCTACATATATAAATGATAATACCCTTCACGTCTTCTCCATCCTACGTGACATTGGCGAAGTAATTTGTGCTTAACTGGCGCTTTGAAGCCATTAACAAGAAAATTGAATAAAGTAAATATACTATATATTATACAATTATATAATTATAACTATACAGTATACATAAATAGATATACATATACAAATGTAGGTAAAAAAGACATTCACCATTTACATCTTTTAAACTGCACGAAAACTTTCACCGTTAAATACATGATACAACGGATCATATTTATAGGACTTGTCAAGCAAACTGAATGGACTTTCACGTCTACTCGGTATGATTGTTGCAAGAGAACTACGTTTTTTAGATTGTTTACCCGACTGCACCATCTTTATCAAAGTTTGGTTCGTTTTTGCTCTATCGCAAAAACGGTGATACCTGTAACTAGGTATGATTATATACCTAAAGTATTATATATCAAATAATATTTTTATTGGGTAATACATAATACTTTGTAGTGGCACGACTCACACTTCACCAAATTTTGGTCATAACTACTGACAATCGCTTTTTCTCTTCCACTGTCCACTGTTGTTTTTAATTAGGGTCCTTTTTGATTACATGGAGACCTGTCACATTACATGGGGTGTTCAGTCAAATTTATTATATAGCTGGCGACACACCCTGCTTCGTTCGAGTTCATCTATCTATACTAATATTATAAACAGCTCGGTGCCTTGGTGGTGTAGTGGCTAGCATGTACGGCTGCACACCCGGAGGTCCTGGTTCGAGTCCCGGGTCGGGCCAAGTTTAGTTATTGAGTCTTTCTAT
This sequence comes from Brenthis hecate, assembly GCA_951806755.1. NCBI lineage: Eukaryota > Metazoa > Arthropoda > Insecta > Lepidoptera > Nymphalidae > Brenthis > Brenthis hecate. The sequence continues at coordinate 9,980,784 of OX638259.1, read as the reverse complement.
ATAGTAAGTCTCAGTAACAGCCCGGAGTTGTGAAGTTGGCGGTGTTTCACCCCCGTGCCTCGGAGAGCACGTAAAGCCGTCGGTCCTGCGCCTTAACTCTCACTGGTCGTGTCGAGCAGTCGTCCCACCGGAGTATGAGAGTGACAAGAATAGAGAGTGCCCTTATGTCTGCGCGTACACTTGTGCACTATAATATCTCCTGCGCAGTTGGCTAATCTCAATGAGATTGGCCGCCGTAGCCGGAATCGGCTAGGAGAACATCATCATCATCATCATTATAAACAGGCAGTGTTTGTTCATTTGAACGCGCTAAACTCAGGAACTAATAAACTGATTTAAAACACCTTTTTGCATTAGATAGCCCATTTATCGAGGAAGTCTATAAGCTATATATCGTCATACTAGTAGTTCCTGAGATAAGCGTTCAAACAAACAAACTATGCCTCTTTATAATATTAGTATAGATTAATGTGTATTTATTGAGCTTTATTACAGTATATGACCATTAGTTATTGTGTCATATGTTTAGAATTTTGTGTTGCGGTTGTTACGAACAATAATTATTGTGCTATAATTGGTTTATTTGGTTAATTTGATGTAGTTTGTTATTTATTATAGAGTCATTATTTATTTTGTGAAGAATTTCGTTTTGATGTTTATTATTTATTAAATATACATTTATGCTATTATATGCTAATAGATTTGTGAGATATCACATGTGAGTGTATATTAGTAAGTTTATTTAACGCTACAAAATTTTATTTGAGAACTAGCGACTAGATTAACGTTTAGTATAGATTTTTCAGAGATGAGATATTTTTCCGCAGTGATAAGTATCCTATACTTTGACTCGGAAAACTAGCTATCATCATACTAAATTTCACCAAAATCTGTTCAGTGGTTTCTCGTGATGGGTTCACAGACAGACAGACACACATAAAATTAAAAAAGTATAGATTCGACTCAGAATTTTATTATATGTATGTATTTATTATATACTAAACGTTTCGATCAGTCAAACTCTCCTTTTACTAGGCATAGGACTTAACATGTTTTTTCAGATATCTTTACCTTGATAGTAGCATCTTTAACTTCCTGTTCCGGACTGCTACTGCAAATTTCTTGATAGAAAAAAACCAATAGCTATAATTTTGCTATGATTAGCTTTTTATTGAATAGATTCGAAACTAAGACTGTTAGGCTTATATATTATATATATATATATATATATATATATATATATATATATATATATATATATATATATATATATATATATATATATATATATATATATATATATATATGTGTGTGTGTATAAATAGTCTGTATACAATATTTTACGGCTGATTTAGCATTTAAACTAATGCCTATTACTGTTCGTAAGAAAAAAAAAGTACACACTTTCGATTCATCACTATCACTACTATTATAAAATAAAGTCTCCCGCCGCATCTGTCTGTCTGTCGAAACGCGATAAACTCAACAACTACCGAACGGATTTTCATACGGTTTTCACTTATAGATGGAGTGATTCATGAGGAAGGTTTAAGTGTATAATTCATGAAGGTTTTGTGTAAATTGGCTGAAATATGACGATGATTGTTGAAATTATCGGAAAAAATATGCTAAGAGCTTATATGAAAACAAGGTAGGTATTACAGAGTTATTCCTCTTAAAAAGGTCTACGCATTAAACTGTAGCAACGCCTAGCAAAGAGAGTACCCTCTCTGTCACTAGTCACTGAGTCACTAGTCTGTATTAATTAATTAATTAATAATATTATAAATGTGAAAATTTGTGAGTATGTATGGATGTTTGTTACTCTTTCACGCCAGAACGGCTGAACGGATCTGGATGAAATTTAGCACAGAGATAGATTATAGTCTGGAATAATACATACGCTACTTTTTATCCCAGAAAAATGTACGGTTCCCGTGGGATAGGTTTGTTTTTGATTTGCAGTTTACAATATTAGTAAGAATATCGGTAAAGTAAAAAAGTGGGCTCAAAAAATATTGGTTGCTTTTTGAGTGTGTATCCTAACGCATACTCGATTACGATGGTACTAACCGTTATGATGTTATGAGCCTACCATTTAGTATTCTGTACAGCAGTTTAGTCGTGTCATGTGTAATGCTCAATGTTCTGCCACTTGCAAATATGCTCGGCGATGCAAATTGGATATGTAATAGCATTAAAGCATATTATATATAAAATATAGTTATGTATACTTGAAATATACAGTTCATTCTGTGGTATATGTAATTCAGAGTTAACGCAAGCTTTAAGCTTGAGAAAAGCTTAAAATTGAAAGTTTTGTAAATATAACAATTATTTTGTACACAAAAATACACATTTTTACTCTGCCGCTGTAACATTCAGATATCTACATATATCTGAAATTTCGGCGGCGTATTTTTGTAACTACAAAAATAAGTATGGAAATTTATTTTTTAAATAAACGCTACATGGAATGAAAAAAGGGTTTATTTTAATACAAAAAAATATAGTATTTTTGCAAAAAATGAAACTTACAAATTCTCTTCATCAACAACTAAACAAAAAAAATATATATTATAAATAATTAAATATATTTTTGCCTGTCCGTTTGTCCGCTAAGTCACACAAAACTATTTTTTTTTGGATTTCTATGTCTTACCACTCTTTCTACCACATACACATTACCCATTATAAAATTAAAAGTATACATACATATATATGCATAAAACCTACAAACTGCATTTCTATTTAAGATTTTATAGTAAAAGACCCCAATATATTTCGATTGCTACCTAAGCACTTAGAAAATTAGTTATTGTAGCTCGCCACATAAAGGCCGTCTATAAAGAAGCTCATATTTCGCTCTGAGCCACTTGGGTCTAAAATTAATTACGTTCAAGCGTTAGAGCAAACGGTAATAAAGGTTTACAGAAAAATTTATAGCTGTAAGGCAAGTAACTGAGTCATTAATGTGAGAGAAGTAGCGGTAGTGTAATAATTGATTTTGTTGTCATAATGTAAATTGTATCTAAGTTACACATACTAATATTATAAATGTGAAAGTGTGTTTGCTCGTTTCTTTATAGTTTGTTTGTTTGTTTGTTTGTTTGTTTGTTTGTTTGTTTGTTGCTTTATTTAGATACGACGAGTTGTTGTGGGTTGTATTATAATGTATTCCCGTGGGAATTAGATAATCTCCCGCGGTAAAAAGTAGTCTATGTCTCTTTTCAGCCCACCAACTATCTCCACACAAAAAATAACGCCCGCCAATCCGTCACTCTGTTCTGGCGTAAATGAAGGACAATCAAACAAACAAAGTCACTTTTACATTTATAATATTAGTATACATACCTTATAAGATGTTATTCTACAATCCGTCGCCTTAGTTCTTATTTGACTAAACGACCAACACTTGTAATTTACAACAGAGATTTTTTCCTCTATTTTAAAAACGGAGCTCCAAATTCTAAGATTTATACAAATATAAAGATAAAATATATATTTTTCAACAAGTCAAAATTCTGTATTAAAATTTCTTTCAGTAAATTGGTCGATTGAACAGAAGGCGATGAAACGATGAAGTATTATTATTTTTAAAACTTTCTTATTATAAATGCGAAATTTTGTATGTCTGTATGTTCTTTTCTTTTGCTCTTTCATGCAGAAATGTTCTTTAATATTTTTTAAAATTTAATGATGATGTTCTCCTGACCGATTCCGGCCGCGGCGGCCAATCTCATTAAGACTAGCCAACTGCGCAGGAGATATTTTAGTGCACAAGTGTACGCGCAGACACAATGCACTCTCTATTCCTGTCACTCTAATACTCTGGTGGGACGACCACTCAACACGACCAGTGAGAGTTAAGGCGCTGGACCGACGGCTTTACGTGCTCTCTGAGGTACGGGGGTGAAAACACCGCCAACTTCCTAACTCCGGGCTGTTACTGAGGCTTACTATACAGAAAGACTCAATAACTAAACTTGGCCCGACCCGGGACTCGAACCAGGACCTTCGGGTGTGCAGCCGTACATGCTAGCCACTACACCACCGAGACAGTTAAATTTAATAAACCTTTTTTGAACGTTGTTGTGTTATAAACCTTCTTTGAACTCATTGTGACAAAACCAAGTAGGAGCTAAGTAGTGGTACTTATATGTATTGTATTCAATAACTAAATTAAGCCGTTTCTGTGAGTGTACTGCGAGTGTATATTAACTATGTATAAATCTATATACTCGTACATATAATAAAACTCTAACTGAGCCGAATCTGTACATTAATATTTTTTGGAAAATCTTATGAAATAGTCATTATTATCGATACAGAGGACGAATCTATAGTTTTTTAAATTTTTGTCTGTCTGTCTGGGAACACATCACGAGAAAACCACTGCAAAGATTTTGATAAAATTTGGTATGGTGATAGCTGGCTATCCGAGTCAAAATATAGGATACTTTTCACTGCGTGAAAATATCTCATATTTGAGAAATTTATACTAAACGTTAAAACGTAACTAGGGACGAACCCAAGCGGAGTGAGGGTGAGTCGCTAGTGTAATAAAATCATTTACATTGCAAGCTCTATAATGTATAACAGTGTGTATCAACCCGGAACAATATTTATCCGAAAAAAATACGAACAATAATACTACTTAGATTAACACAAACATTGATATTTAATAATTAAAGGTGTCCCACAACTTTCGTCAGTAATAAAGAAGAATTTAGAAAAGTCAAAAACATTCCATGCATGCTGTAAAACTGAAATGTCGGGAACAGAAGATCAAAATGGAATTGCGATGAATTCCGAAAAACATAGTTTTATTTTAAAAGAACCAATATGCCGATATCATCAAAAATTAAATTTGATAATTTTCGCTCTGTGTTCGATGTCGAGATTACTCAATGCAGCGAGATGAATGAATGAGAGGTTAATAACCTCATCTTTATTAATCTTTCACTATTAACAAAACTAATTATATACTAGCAAAATCCGCGGCTTCCATCGCGTTAAAACTATAAAAAAATAATACTTTGGCTTATGTTCAAGTAATTAATAAAGAAACATCCCCGTTCCCCCGCACCACCCTCGCGCCTACGTCATACTATGCCGTGTAGGATTTTGAAAGTGTTATTTTAACTCTTACTACAGTAAAAATAGAATTTAAGTTTGCACTAAATTTCCGATCCAATTTTTTTTTTTATACGGTTTAGAATCACTTACTGAGTATAAAATCACAAAATGCTGACAGATTCCGGTGGAGCTTCAGGCGCCATCTTGAAAAAACTTTTTTGGCCGAAATCTCGGAAACTATGCACTTTAGGGCGAAAGTTATTGAAACTCAATCCTCAATTAATTCTTCATTCTCCTGTTCAAAATCGTCAACATCTAACGACTTTACGTTGAAGTGTGAAGTGAACGACGTTCACTGTCGGCTGGTTTGTGCATGTTTCCGCTGTGCAATTCTCACAAATTAGAGTGCAGTCCAAGCCCGCTTTTTGGCACCCACATGCACTTCCACAGCCAGTTCAGCATAGAAAAGACCGTCGGGCTTCCGTGAAATTCCGTGTCGGAATTTCTACTTTGAACATCCTATAGCTCAAAAAGTATGGACATTAAAAGAAAAGAAATTTCAAACCTCAGTCTTAAAGAAAGTGTGAGTAGTTTGTTCTTGAGAAAGCTTCCACCGACTGAGAGAGAGAGAGAGAGAGAGAGAGAGAGAGAGAGAGGATAAATATAACAGAAACTAGAATAATAATACGAAGACTTATAATGCATTGAAATACGATTTTCTGCCTAAACTATTTGGATGGCACGTTTGGCTCAGATTATAGTGACTCTACTTGCTGTGCTAGCGGTTGGGGGTTCGAGTTCCGCTAGGGGCATTCATTTGTGTGATGCGCACGAATGTTTGTACTCCAGTCATGGGTGTTTATATTTATAATATGTATGTATTTAAAGTTAAATATGTGTAGTGTATCAACTATCTGGTATCCATAACACAAGCCTCGTAGCTTACCATGGAACTAGTTGGTGCTGTGTGTTAATGTCCCAACATATAATTTATTATTACTGTTCATAGTACATTCACCTATTTATATTAACGTAAGTAAAGTAATAAAGAAATGGTAGTGTCGAAAAGGTTACACTACGCTTTATGAATGTAGTTTTCCAACTGAAATCGATATGGAATCTTATTTGATTTCTCACTCGGCCTGGTGCCAAGATAAGCTGTAGACTTCCTTACATTATATGTATAGTTACTTGTGCTGCGACTTCGTACGTCTGTATTGGTGTATTGGTGCCCTAATAATATAGTCTCTACTTTATATGAGAATATATAGTATAGAGTTCAAGCTGATTTTTGATGTTCAAATGATTGAAAAGCACTATAAAAAATTTTACTTATTAGGTAGGTACCTGTCTTATATTTCAATTTATACAAATATTGTAAAAAAAATTACGCTCAAACTGCTGAACATGTTTCAATATTTGGCAAAGATATAGTTTGGTTTCTCAGGACGGCCACCTTTAATCCCGTCACCCATGCGAATGAACCACGGCCAAACACTAGTATATAAATAAAAATATATATAATTAATATTAATCAACGAACAAACTTCACTTTTTATTTTATTTTATTATACGTAGAGATTCAGTTTCGCCTGACAAGCGTTTCTTGCTATTCATATTATATATAGCGTTGACCTAAGCGTGTAACTTGAGAGGTGACCGACTCTATCTGATCTCACGTTGTTTAACTTATTGCTTTTGTTAATGTCGCTTTTATTATGTTATATACACATTTTTCAGATACGAATTTATTATAATATTTATATATATTTTTGTTATAAAACAAATTACATTTATTTTATTTGAAGAAAAATGTCAAAAGAAATTTATCTAAGCGAAATGCCACTGACTGTATGACAAATATTTAGAAAGTTTAAATGATTCAAACTAGAAATACTTGTAAATCCTCGTAGGGGAGGTATCTGCTAAGAATTTTCTATTTCTCTCTCTATTTATTTTTAGGAGACAGGGTATTTACCTCATGTTAATTTTTTACACGACAGCGGCGAAGCCCAAATAAAATAATATTATGTAAATAATCAAGTGTTACAGCCCTAAAGTCTGATCGGGGGGCACGGAGTGCCCCCGCCAAGTCGAGCAAAAAAGGGCACGACAGTACCATCCTTTTCTCGAAGCGATTCAGAGCATTTTCCAACCCCAAATAACTTTGTTATGGGTAAAGCTAGTAGCCTGAATTTTCAGTGACTAATAGAACATATTAAAACTAGGCATATTTCCAAATTACATTCAATTTGAACCTGTAGTTTAAGAACTGTTGCAGATCAAAATTCGTTAATATCGTCACTTACACACTCACTCACTCACTCACCGATCATCAAAATTCTAAGGTACTTCTAGCAGACATAGGAGCTTCAAATTTTTAACACAATTAGTGTTTAGCCTATAACGCAAGGAAAAACTCAAACATCACGCAATTTCAATCCTGTTTTCGAGATATACAAACTGCATAAGTAACTTTGTATTCCTATACAAATGGATATGCGATATATGGGATTACAAAATTATTTTTGCAGTTCATACATATCACTTTTCGTCACTTAAAGTACCCAAATGTACAGCTGGGTAAATAGTGGATATACTGTAAGTGTTAGCGACGACTAAAATGTAATTATCAATATTGTAAATAGTTTTAAGAAATAATATATTTAATATATAAATTAAAACTTATATGTATATATGATCTTAAATATAAAAAAAATATACAAGTAATCGAACACTCGTGTGTTTCCGTAGCGAGAGTCGCTCTGTGTCTTATCACCTCGGGGTAAGACCGTAGCGAGAGCCACTCTCAGTTGCTACAAGATCTCAAATATTAAACATACATATTATGAGTAATCGAAGATTCGGGTGTTTTCGTAACGACAATCGCTGTGTGCCTTATCACTTCGGGACAAAGCCGTAGCGAGAGCCGCTCTCAGTTGTGTGTTGTGCTCTCAGTTGTCAATTGGCATCGAGATTTTTTTGTATAGGATAAATATAACTATTAAATAAATTATCTAACATTAAATTTAGCCATTTAGCACTATGTATGTAATATGTATACGTGGTCTATCTTTTGTATATTAGGTTTATTGCATAAAAAACTTGTATGAGGAAATGTAATTCAAGATTAGGATGCATTACTCAGGGGTTCAGTCAAAACGAATTATTATTCCTACGCTAAATTTTTTTTTTAAATATCTCCTTGTAGATTATTACGTAAAATTATATTACATAATTGATGTCCATAATAAACAATGTTGTGGTAGTAAAAAGCCCTCGGAGCGTTAGTTCGGCTTCTACTTGACTAATACATACAATATGTATTTATCAATATTTAGTTTAGTCATGTTAAAAAAACACAGGAATAACTCGTATATTATTTTATTAACTTAAATATCCAACTTAAAATATTTCTTTCTCAGAGTTCCGTTTGTCATCACTAAGTATTTAATTTGTTAGTCAATTCCTCCACTTTAACGACGTCAAGGAACGCTAGAAGGTTTAGGTATTTTTTAAAATAATAGGTCACAATAAAATAGCACATAATATAAATATTTTGACATAAATAAACTTCATCATAGCTTGCCTTAATTTGTGCCGTTATGTCAAATATAAATTTCGTTTAAAAATCATAAAATATTTTAATTAAATTTACACTATTTTTTCCTTCCATTATTTAAATTAAATATTATTTTTTCATTTCCCGATATCTTACTTTTATTTTTTTCACCTCATTCATATATTCTAATAAAATTGATAATTAATGGTAAATTAATTATACAATAGTTGCACTGTAAAAGGAGGTTAGGTTAGTGTTTTACCTGTAGGTATGTATGTTTGTACGTCCGATCCTATGTTCCCTCGTAATTACTAACCTAATTTCGATTGGTCTGTTTATTAATGTTTATATTTGCAAGTATATGTATTAGAAAAGTATTTTTTAAATGCGAAAATAATATTTTAAGCTTTTTTATTAGCTGTATACATTTTTATGCATATACAAATGGGTACATAAATGTAATGTAAAGCGTGTATAGTTTATACCTACTAATATTCGATTACTGTTATTTATAATGAATTGATTAAAATATATACTTAATTATGAAACAACTTGACGATTACTTAATTTTGAAACAAGGCTCGTACATTTTCTTTTACAAAGTATGATGTTGATATGAATTAGAAAACCTTGCAACATCTCATTGCTCGTAACTGTACCCACCTATTAGAACATGGAATATAGAGGTCATGAAATAACAATCTCTTCGAAAATTACTTTTAAAATGGAATGGAATACAACTTTCGGGATTTAACTACGATGCTGCAGATAGACACATAAATCTACATGTAAATTAACTATACATATTCATACTTAATGCATAAGATAAGAAGTATTAAAGTCCAGGAATCCGTAATTTCCCAATACAATAGACTTAGATTTTTTATCATCCAGACTTGTCAAAATTTGTATATCAAAGCCTCTGAAAAAATCCCACAGAGACAAGGAGTGGGCTTTTAAAAAGTCCTTAGCTGACACACAAGAAATAGTACAAGAAAAGAGAAAAAGAAGAAATATTTACAAAAAGAAATGAGATCCCATCAAAAACATTCTGTAAAAAAATTGCAAGTCTCGCAACGCATTTCTTCTACCGCAAAAAGCTATGAGATGTAATGTAAAACCAAGTCGGTTAATTTTTTTTATTACCTATCTATGGAAGCATCTATCCGACAACTTTGTCATAAATCGTTACCGAATTAGTTAAGTTACAACATTTTATAGTGACCGTATTAATATTAGATATATTTATTTCTTTAATTAATAGAATGACTTGGCCATCGCACATGATAATAGAATCTACAAATAATAAAATTTACCTAAAATTAGCGTTCTGAGTGCATTATTTGTGTTAGTGTATGCATAAATTTGACCCGCTAGTGCTATGTTCAGTTCATCTCAGCCCAAGCAGGTCTGGACATAGGCTGGACATAGGCCTCCCCCAAAAAGTTCCACGACAACCAGTCTTGTGCCATCCGCATCCAGTGGGCTCCAGCGACTTTGACCAAGTCGTCCGTCCACCTTGGTCATGATATGTTTAATTAGGACTATTTAAAGTAGTAGACTCTTATGTGATTATGTTTCCGTGCGATGGCCAAGTCATTCTATTAATTAAAGAAATAAATATCTCTAATATTAATACGGTCACTATAAAATGTTGTAACTTAACTAATTCGGTAACGATTTATGACAAAGTTGTCGGATAGATGCTTCCATAGATAGGTAATAAATAAATTAACCGACTTGGTTTTACATTACATCTCATAGCTTTTTGCGGTAGAAGATTATACTTTTACACAATAACACCATAAAGCAAGTTTTACGTTTAAATACATTTTTTTCATTACTAAATTCTGGTTCTGATCTTTCATTACTTTTCTATATAAGTAGATACAATTGAAGTATCTGTCTGTAATGTCAAAATAATAGCTTTTTACTAAATACATATGAAGGTATATACGGTACCTATAAGAAAAACACAATTTTTAGAATTTTTGTCTGACTGTCTGTTTATTCCGGCTAATCTCGGAAACGGCTGGCCCGATTATGATGAGACGTTCACTGGGAGATAGCTGATGTTATAAGGAGAAACTTATGTTATTTTATTTTAAAAAAAGAATTAGGATTCCGCGCGAAAAAATGTGTATGTGACATGAAATTGTGAAGAAAATCGGCGTATCTAGGGACGTGTCGGAGCGAAGCGACGGTAAGTTGCTAGTCTATAATATACCTAATGAAAATTTCAAAATATTTCCAATAAATATCAAATGTAAGAGAGATTCATATCTAACAAATAAGATATGTAAAAATGAAAATGTGAAAGCAATAACTTCAGTCAAAATATTCATAACACGCTTTAAGCAATCGGTTGCGGCAATAGATTCTACAGATGCACCGATCTCTTGGAGCGGGAGCCATAATACCAAATTCAAAAGCGAAATAGTATTTAGAATACGGAGATCAGTTTCGGATATTTGCATAAAATTTTCAGTTCCAATATTGGTATTAAATATGCCATCTGGTGTAGTGGTTACATGTACCTATGTGTGTTATATATAGATTTGCTGAGTTTATATTGTAAGTTATTTTTAGAACTGAGGTTTTTTCTTTCCGAACTAAAATTAGACTCGTGGCGTGTGATAAAAAATTGTAATAATTTAATGGTGAATAAAATATTTTTAACTCTATTTTTGTATATAGCATTTACAAAAATAGAACACAAAGACAAATACGTTATAATATTTGTTTTTTTTTTCTATATTTTTTTATAAATTAATATAAGAAAGTATAAATAAAAACTTAGTTATCGTTAATAGTCTACATTCTTTTCCTTTTTGGAAGTCGGTTAAAATTTACACGAGAGCAAGTTGGATGCGTGTCGTTGGGTAATAATATACTAATAATTCTACATTTATATCGATTTCTTAAAATCATATTATGCATCTCTTTCACTCCAGTACTCTCTTTATCTCTCTCTCTCTCTCTCTCTCTCTCTACTACTACTTTCGTGAACGGAGAAAGAAAGATCACTAAGTTATACTATCTCAAACTTTTACTTTAAAAGAAGTAGATACTACGAAAATGCTTGCAGTGCCTTCGTCTAATAATAATACTTATTTAGTTATTTATTTATTATTATTATAAAAAAAATATTTTAAGTACCTAATACTTTAGTCATGAAAGAAAAACTATTTTTGGGATAAATTGATTAATGCGAATACTTATCATTTTTAGACGTCTAAAACCTTAGTCTCTAACGTGACCGTGATCGCTGTAAAGCATTCGAAACGTCGGGAACCAAAAATCAAAATAAATCCGTGACAAAATCCGAAAAGATATTTTATTTAAAACTACAGTTTGATATGAATAAAATAGTTAATTTTTTTAATTATTAGAAATAGTTGACTTAAATTGAATTGGATGGTTTTTATTTGATAAATAAACTGCTTCTATAGACGTCTATTTTAATCAAAATTTAGGAAAAACCGCAGTTTAACATTCGTCGTAACCATAGAGGATCACGTGTGTAATCTACTTTGCACCCTTGTCTTCGTCACATGGATTATGGCGAGCGACGAATTGATCTCTGTCGTATTACGAGTACATGACTTTATGTCACGTTATATTTTTATCGTCAGTACGTTGACATATTTTTATCGTAAATAGTCCTACTATGATTTTTGTCGATAATACAAAATATTTTTAAAATTATTATTCCATACATATTATTTGTATTATCTTCTTTTTACAATAAAAGTGTTTGTAAGGAACATAGATGCCGTAGAGATAGCATTTCATATTTGACATCTTTATACTCAATCCTGCTATTATTATAAACCCAAAAGTTTGTGAGGATGGATGATTGGATGGATGCTTATAACTCTTTCATGCAAAGATTACTGAACGGATTTTGATAAAACTTTACAGTAATATAGATTATACATCAGTATATTACATACCCGTACATAATGAAACTACGAACTACTTAACTTAATACAGTAATGTGCTCACACACAGTACATATACATAGGTATAGTACACACACAGTTACAGGAAAGAGTAGATCCTTTTAGGTATCATTTTATATTTATTGAATTTTTAATTAGTTCACTTTTGCCTTTAAAATTGCATTATAAGTGCAGGTATTAAATGCAAATAACATTAGCTTAGTACGACAATCGAACCCGCTATCAATAACGTACTAGACAGTGTCAGTGAGATAATTTTTTTTATTAATATTCGATATAAATATATATTATACATATGTAAAAGCAATTTACCACTTCACTGATTAATCACGAAATCTTAAAAAGTATAAATGGCAGGTATATTTCTTATAGGGGTAGGTGTTTGCTAAGAAAGAGTTTTGTAAATTCAACCTTTATTTGGAGTAAAACGTAAAGTATTTTAAGGATATAGAATCTACAATTGGAAAGAATATGTCTACATAAAAATGACAGTATTTTTATTCAAATTTTTACATGTTCTGGGGATGAAAAATAGTGGCTGATAATACCCATGTAGTTGAAAATTAAAAAATAAGAACCATGAAAATACTCGTATATATTGAGACTATATGAGGTAAAAAAAGGTTATTCTCAAATATAAATACATTTATAAGTAATAGTCTTATATCTTGTACTCGCCATCGATACACTATGACGTAATTACGTTAGCTACTGTAGTAAAGTATTGAATATATTGCATTTCATAGTAAGGTTGCTGTATTATTGAAACAGCTGACGGTTTTAGGCAATTTGGGTTAGCCAAATATAATGTTAGCATATTGATCTCAGTGTGGGTAAAACGTTTTTGTCATTTGCTTAAAAGGGAAAGGAATTTTCAATACTAACAGCACTCTGGCTTTGTGGTAAGAGTTTATAACAAGACGTTAGACAAAAATATTGCGGGTTCATTTCCCCATTTTTATACATTTTATGTATTTTTTAGTTTAGGTTGGTTTTTTTACATACATTTCACTGACTGGTTTGAAGACGTGGTTAGATTGTCGCTTGTATAGAAATTAAAGGGAAATGATATACAATAGACTAAAATTCTTCACTCAGGCACGTCCTAGGTCCGCCCCAACGTGCGTTCACCTTGTCGTGGTGGGGGGGCTCAGTAATGCCCGGCAACCCAACCGGGCGCGAAGCTAAGAAACGCACAGGGAGGTGGCCTACTTCGGTGGGCGGTGGGAGGTGGCCCTCTTCGGTGGGCGGTGTACCATGTGGGTTGCTCCTGCTACTTCTCTGATAGCAGAGTGGACCTTGGAGCAACCCCAAGGTTGTGGTGGTCGGCTTCGGCAGACCTGTCGTCGGGGCGTCGAAGTTGAATGCGTAAGCGATCCTGCGACGCCCCATTAAGACGGGGGAAGGTTTTGTTGGGTTTTAGTGAGTAGTACTGGCTTTATTACGCCGGTGAGTCCCACACCTCGTGCGTAAATGCATTACCCAACGTTAAAAAAAAAAGGCACGTCCTAGGTGCTTAACAGGAGCCTAAGTATTGCTCCGGTACTTCACCCCACGAAGTGTTCACCCGATCCTTGCCATGGTTACTTCTCTGATAGCACAGTGGACTGGCAGGCCTGACGTCGAGGCGTCGCGTCTGAGTGCATCAGCCATCCTGCAATATCCGGTAATCGGTATATTAGATAGTACTGGGTTCTTCAGCCGTTGAGTCCCACATAACCACCTGTATATAGGCAGGTGGTATGCGTAATCACATTTCCTTAAATAAATCATATTCTATTTGTATACTAAACATACTAATCGTTCGACGTGAAAGAGTAGCAAGTACATTATATAGAAATATAAACGTCTGTAGGAGTCTGTGAGGAGAATTAGGTTGAAGTTCACTACACAAGCCTCATGTGGATAATACGTGCGTAAGCGGACTTCGAACATCTTAAAAACTTCTTAAGTTCTCTCAGACATGCAGGTTTTCTTAGATAGTGGCGAAGGTGTTGTAAATAATTCGCAATGTAAATCATAGGCGCGAACACCGAATTTGAACACTAATCACTTGGTCTTAAAAGCGAGCGCGTTACCTATTGGTCACCACTGCTACGAACTATTCATTTGCTTAAACATAATTATAATTAACTTAGTCGCATAAATAAAGGGCAGTATTAAGGTCAACGCTCACGTCCGAAACGGACATGTAATGTAAATTCAGGCACTAACATAAATTATACGCCGGGCTTTCCTCAACAGGACGTCAAGTGAATTCGCTTTGAATTAGGGGATGAATAAATCTTTAGGGTAGGAAAATGGAATGATATACGCGTGCACATTGCTTCCCCATACACGATGGGAAACGTTTTGTGGAACGACCTAAAGCTCTATATCTAAAGGAAAATGCAATGTGATATACATTTGTACGGCAGTAAAAGATTGTGAGAGACTTCTATTTTTAACGTCCTTATAACTAAATAAAATATTGGGGTGGAGGGAAAAAAAAAATTTTTTCTTAGCTTAGGGGTAGAATTTGAGGGGCCACCTCAAAATGTTGAGTAAAATATTTTTTTCTTTTTCAAAAATGTTTGTTCTTTTATAAGCTTTGTAGCTTATAAAAGAACAAAATTTTTTTACTTTATTTTCTACCCCGAAATTAAGAAAAAAAAATGGTTTTCACTCCACCCTAATAAATATTAATATTGTAAGCGGATTTCACAATATTAAAGCAGACAGTAAATTGTATTTTTTATGGTTTACTAGCATTGCCCGCGGCTCCGCCCACGTTCAGGTAACCAAAAACAAATTCTTAGATTTTACATATTAGTATACTTTTACATTACAGTTTTTGTATTTTTTCTCAGAAATGAGACATTTTCACGCGGTAAGAAGTATCCTATATGTTGACCCGGATAACCAGCTATCACCATACCAAATTTCATCAAAAGCCCTCTAGTGGTTTTTCTGTGATGCGGTAACAGAGAGATAAACAGACAAAAATTCTAAAAACTATAGATTCGGCCTCTGTATCGATAATAATGTTAATTTCAATAAGATTTTCCAAAAAATATTTAATGTACAGATTTGGCTTTTTTATTTTATTATATGTATATATTTGATTCCGCGTTGGTATAAAACTTCTTTAGTAGGTATTATTCTGAGTAATGAGTTTTTTTAACTAACTCGACAGCGGAATCCGCTAACATGCTTCATACAACATAATTGAAGTATGATAACGGATTTAGCTGTCGAGCTGATGAGTTACAATAAAAGTTTTGTTTAAAAACAATGAATTTTATTCCTTTGATAATAATCGTACAGTCAATAAAATAGTCTGTGTTATGGAAACCGTAGGTGACATTTTCTCACGTAAGAAATAATTTAAATAAATTAAAAAATAATATATCTTCTGATATCCTAATTCTGAACAAATAAATAAAAGTTAAAGCTACACAAAGCCGCTTTTAGAACGGCATTGCTCCCTCGTATCCTAAATTGTCAAAATAAAACATAACAACGATATAAGACACAACTCAACGGTCCCTATGATGAAGCTCCGTCGTTGCCTAGGTCACAACATATGACGTATAGGTAACTTCACTCGAGCTATACTAGGCACCTATGTCTATTCTAGATTATAGTCTATCTGTAGATTTAATTTTATCTAAATTCGTCCAGTATTTTTAGCGTGAATGAGTAACAAACATACACACACATACAAACTTTAGCAATAATAATAAAAGTCAGATTGATATTCTTTGGATCGGGATTCGAACCTGAGTTCTCCGAACATCTTGACAGGAAACATCACCAGATGATTATTGTGCCTACTTAAAATTTCAAAGCTGTAAAATTGTAATGCTCTCATTATGATCGTTAATTGTACATCAGACAACATCTCATTAGCGTTTAAGCGTCCTCACACCAAAAATAATTGTTACTCTTAAGGCATTTCTCACATCTGTTAAAATATAGAAATTAAATTATTGCTATAGTGTACTATATTTTTTCCATATATCATCTAAATTACTTTTTGATGTAAATAACTAAAAAAATATATTAAAAAGTATTAAAAAAGTAATCTATATAATAGTCTATACATACCTATAATAAAATTCTAACCGAGTCGAATCTGTACATTAAATATTTTTTGGAAAATCTTATTGAAATAGTCATTATTATCGATACAGTGGCCGAATCTATAGTTTTTAGAAGTTTTGTCTGTCTATCTGTCTGTCTGTGACTGCATCACGAGAATAACACTGGACAGATTTTGATGTCTGGTATGATGATAGCTGGTTATCCGGATCAACATATAGGATACTTTTCACTGCGGGAAAATAACTCATCTCCGAGAAATACTCACTAAACATTAAAACGTAATTAAGGACGAACGCGAGCGGAGCGAGGGCGAGTCGCTAGTTTTGATAATAAAAACAGATTTAGTGCTATTAATAAATAGGTGATCGTGAGTTTCCAGGCAAAAACTTTGGATGTCAAACATCTTTAAAGAAAAGCTCTAACGACGGTAAATCGCATCATCTGATCGGCCGATTCTCGTAACTGAAACAGGAAAATACATGATCAGAAAAAATGGCTTTTGCAATATTAAATTGAATTGTTACTCTAAATTACGATGTCACAATAACCATTACCTATTCTTGTTGAAAATGTGGTTTATCAGATAAGAAAATTTTAAGGATAAAATTTCTATAGAGCTCGCTATGATTGTGAAATTTCTCATTTTGGTTATCTGAACTTACCACCCAGGTCTTGCTATATAAAGCCATTGGACTTTTTGCTTCACTATTTGCACAGCCAGTCAGGTCTTACTCGAGTAAATTGAGCGATGTATTAACGAAATTCATGGAATATTTCAACAAATGTGTCCGTGCGTGCAAACACGAGTCTCGCACCTCACGTTCCTCAATAAACGGGTTATCCAATGCAAAAATAAATTTTCAAATCGCTTTAATAGTTTCTGAGATTAGCGCGTTCAAACAAACAAACTCTGCCTCTTTGTAATATTAGTACAGATTCTAAGTATAATTTATTTTATATTTATATAGATTTTTGTTATAAGGGTAAAAATCAATTGTGATATCGTGTCAATTTTAGAACACCTAAAATAACTACTCTACAAAGGTTTTGAAAATTAACATAAAGACTTTCTCTGTGAAATTAGCCTTATATAAGTATTTTTAGAAGATTAACAAAGCTGTAAATTTTGTTAGCTATATTAAATGACATTTCAATAGCGGAGTGTGTCATTAAAAACACATTAGGTACGCAAATCGGGGTTCATAGGTCATTAACTTAGCTTGTATTGTATAGAAACAAATGAAAAGAGGTGATATGGATGCGGAATACAGCATCCCTGAATATTACATGTGTTCTATTGCTTAAGCTTTAATTTTTGATTAACTTCAAAAAGAGGAAGGTTACTAATTCGCCTCAATTCATTGAATGAATCAATTTTCATTACAACTTTTTAATAGACCTATACACTATACAGCCTATATAGCCGACAATATTTTAAGATATGAATATCTAATAGGTAAATATGTATTTTACGTATCGATATATATAAGATTTGCTTTGCATCGGCTGGCACCGACTTCGAAAATATCTGATTAGGTATCTATTCTAAATGAAAACCTCCGTTTAGTTATTTTTAACATTCTAGTGCCTGGAATTCAGTTTTTTTTTAAGTTTTTATATTTCCATTTTTAGTGTAGACGTAATAAGCAGGCATGAACGAATGTCTCTAATTCGTTCATGTAAGCAGGTAATTTGTAAGAAGAAAGTTTTTTAATAACATATTCGATTAACTACTTAATTAAAAAAAAAAAATACTGTCCATTTTTTAAAAAACCGCTCGACCGATTTCGATAAAATTTATATGGGACCACCCGGGAAGTATATCCTTTGAAACGAAAAAAAAATCCAAATCGGTTTAGGCGTCTTCGAGTAATCGGTGAACATACGTTAAAAAAAAAACAATTCCGACGAATTGAGAACCTCTTCCTTTTTGGAAATCGGTTAATAAAGAGGTAAAGTTTGTGAGTTTGTGACGTCGTAGGGGGTAATCTCTGGATCTACTGAACCGATTTAGATGAAAGGTAAGAAGATAGTTTGAGACCCTGAGAAGGACAAAGGATACTTCTTATTCCGGAAATCATCCCTTAAGAGGGTGAAAATGGGGATGAAAGTTTTAATGAGGAATCAAGCTAATAAATAAAAAATATATACATAAATATATCGGTTTCCAACAAAACAACTGTTTTATTTATTTAGAAATAGAAATATTTTATATATCATAGCTTATATAAGATTATTGTATAATGCATCTAAAGCTTTAATAACTCTATACAACGTCTTACTAAGTTTCTACATCAGGTTTAAGGTATTCTACGCACTGTTGTTAGATTTCACTAGTAAGATATTACAATAAAATAGGCATTAGGCAGTGTATCCGATGGGATTTCCTATCGAACTTATATTATAATCGCCAAAGTTTGTATGTTTGTGTACGTGTGTTATTCCTTCACGCAAGTGCGTTTGGACGGGTTTGAATGAAATTCATTGTACAGGCCTACTCAAACAAAGCAAGGGTGCGTCGTCGTCAATATTAAATAAATCATATCATAGCTCAAACATCAATTTCTACATTTCTAACTTGACAACTTTAAAGATGACAAAATCTCATCTCTTACAAACTTTTATCCTCTATTCGACCACTTTAAATGAGTTTTCAAACATTCTTTCCATAGTGGTTTCCTTTCCTCACCATGGTTATATAAGGAAAATGTCATGCTTTTAGAATCAGCGGATTAGGATGTTAGTTGTTTATCAGTCATCGATCGATACTTGATTGTTGGAATTTAATAATATATATGTATAGAAATGCATCATATTTAAGCTTTTACTTATAATGCTGATAAATAAAAAGTCGAAGAGTTCCTATGGTTGCTTTCGTTATCTGTTCCGATATAATTATTGTATTAGCATCAAATTTACATAAGGTACATGGAATTCAACTGGCAAACAACAAATTCATGGCTGAGTCAAGTTAGAATAAATGTACCTAAAAAACTATTAGCTTTAAAAGTTTCGGAGGAGTACAAAAACTACGAATGTTTTCTTCTAATTTAAATAACAATCGTAAAACGGCCAAGACCAAGATAATTTTATTTTTAATTGTAACTTACTCGTACTAGCAAGAAGATTATATAATAAATGAAATTATTATTAATAATAAATGAAAATATATTCATTATGCAACACAAGAAAAAATATTCTGATAAAAATTATATACTATATAATTTGCTTCGTGTATACAATTTCTCAGAATTTCTAATGCATGCCACATACATTCTATATCGAAATATTCCAAGTATTACATAGCAAGGCTACTCAAATTTGCTACACGTATACCTAAATTACTACACAACTAAAATCAAATAGGGACGTGTCCATAACGTCTTATTAGGATAACCCCAACGTCAGTCTTTATATCATCATCATAATTTTTTTATTGTATTAGTTTTTTTTTTTAATTCTGTAGATAGTGTTTTAAATATAAAAGTAGTGTTCTGCTGTCCGATTTCATCTACAGCGGCCAATCTTATTGACTAGACATCTACGCAGGAGATATTATACGCGCAAACACAAATGTACTCTCTATTCCTGTCACTGTCATATTCCGGTGGAACGATCGAAAGCCTTAAATACTTTTCAAGGCATGAAAAAAAATTCAAAGATCTTTCTTTTTTAAATACCCAAGCAATGTCTTACCGACGATTAAATGTCGATCTCCTAGGGACTTACGCAACCCAGTTTGAGAAACTCTGCTCTTTGCTATATGCTAGTCACTATCTACGTATTTGTGGTTTCTATCGTTTTCTGCATAAATCAGCGGTTGTCTATTGATTAAAGGCAATTGCATACAAATAGATTTCAATATGATATGAGAGTGCTCGATATATGTTCACTGTTTATTTATTCCGTAACACATAGTTTGAGTCTGTATAGTTATTATGTTATGAAAGCTTAATCGCCATGACGTTCCACTAATTATTATAAATTCCTGTTTCGATTTGTTTTTTTTTTATCAATTTTTCTTTGTACCTACGTCTGAAGATCCTCAGATTTTTGACTAGAGCATCTCCTATTTTGCTTTTCACGCACTCTTCCACGGTAATATTTGTTCTTTGGCGTAAAAGAACAAAAGTACCTAAAGATTTCATCCCGTATGTCACAACTTTTTGTTTGTAAAATGAATGTAGCTAACTTCATCATGTCGCTTTCAGCTAACTTCACCATGCCGCTTTTTGGCTGTCGGTGTGCGCGCGCATCGTAAAAATTTTACCCTCATAATTTTTTCCAAACGTGCTAAAAGAAAATACTTCAAAAACATTCGTAGTTTTTTTAGTACTCCAAAACTTTTAAGGATATTTTTTTTTTAGTTATATTTGTTTAACCTGATTCACCCGAAACATATGATAAGACCACGTGTTCTAGTTATAATACAAAATTTATATCAAAATTATAAATTATGCTATTTACCATTCTTTCGTTATTCATCCTTTCGACATACAATTGAGTTTTATTTAGAGTAGTAAATAACAGTTGGTTATACTCGCAGTTTAAAATAGCCACAAAAAATATATGTTAAAACACTATCTCCACTAACATTCAGTACCATTCAACCATTGCGTTATTGGGAAACAAACTTCAAAGTTTATTTAATAAATATTAGTTAAAACTAAAACTGCATTGCGGCTAGATCCAAGTACGTACTTTTATTCTCGTGTTGTATAAAATTTCATATACCTTTTTTTTTTTTTTTTTTTTTAACGTTGGGAAATGCATTTACGCACGAAGTGTGGGACTCACCGGCGAAGCCAGTACTACCCACTAAAACCCAACAAAGCCTTCCCCCGTCTTAATGGGGCGTCGCAGGATCGCTTACGCATTCAACTACGACGCCCCGACGGCAGGTCTGCCGAAGCAGACCACAACAACCATGGGGTTGCTCCACGGTCCACTCTGCTATCAGAGAAGTACCAGGAGCAACCCGCATGGTACACCGCCCTCCGAAGAAGGCCGCCTTCCACCGCCCACCGAAGCGGGCCACCTCCCTGTGCGTTTCTTGGCTTCGCGAGTACACTACTGAGCCCCCCCACCACGACAAGGTGAACGCACGTTGGGGGGGAAATTTCATATACCTAATGCAATGGAACTGAGCGCTATTGAATATCATTCGAATATAAGCTTTTCTGTGGTTTTATATAATAAAAAGTTTTGTCATCCATCTACTAAGATGCGTTTGAAGTCGATATGGTAGTTTTATTCATAAATATCGACTATCGACTCTCCCTTGCTCTGCTCGGGTTCGTCTCTAGATACGTTTTGACTGTTAGTATAGATTTCTCAGAGATGAGATATTTTCCCGCAGTAAAAAGTACCCTATACGTTGACCCTGATACCTAGCTATCATCATACCAAACATCCAGACAGATGGACGGACGGACAGACAGACAGACTGAATAATCCTTAAAAAGATAATATCTCTGGTTTCTAGGTATATTTTGTTTACTTTTGACGAGTGTTGCTGACTTATGCGCTTTTAAAACTATAAATATTGTAGATTTGAGTTAAAAAAAATTAATCAATTATATGAAAGCGTATGAATTGTTCGCCTAAATAAGTTTTTTAGCAATAATTTTCTTATTAGTTTGATTCAACAAAATTAGATGAACGTAAATCTAAAACAATATAATAAATAATTTTTTATATGAAAAAGCGATGCCGGAAATTCTTTCGAATATTTATTTTCTTTTAATTAGAAATATCATTACAAAGCTATTACCAAAATAGAAACGTAAGTAAAAGTTTTACTTTTTCAGTAATTTAGGCATCAAGACAAATGGAAATTGTTCATAAACTGCCATAAAAACACGCTCCTCGTGCTTCACCGTTTAATCTCTTAGGGACAATGTTATAGGTTGTAACTTCGTAATGGCTGTTATATTTTTATTTAGGTCATATTTTATTTTAGATCGTTTTCTGTTTGTTCTGTGTTATTAAAGAGAATTGCTCATATATTTTTATTGTTCACCGGCGGCTTACCTTCACTTTGGGTGCCTGGTCTATTTTGTGTTAAGTACCTGGGCGACCGAACTTCTCTTGGTGTTTTTCAAAAAAGAAAAAAAAATTGGAAAGTATTTTTTTTAGAAAAAAACACCCATATAAACTTAAAGCGCAACACTATCTATATACTAAATTTGATGCAAATAGTCCGAGATCCATGAAATAAATTTACAAGAATTGCTGATTTAATACTATAAGATAATTTTATTTATAAGCGCCATTTTTTGGCAATTTTTGTTACTAATGCCGTTTTACTTCAATTTCATCCAAATCTGTTCAGCTTTATTAGCGTGAAGGAGTAACAAACATACATATATACTTACAAACTTTTATATTCATAATCAGAGTTCGACTAGCTTCTTTATACATACATATGTGATCCAAAAGTTCCAAAATTCTTACTGCAAAATTTTATTAAATTTTGTATACTAAAATTAAACACAAATCTCTGTACAAGTTAATTGACCAACACCAGAATCAAACCAACACTATTTTAATTAAGCTTGCATACTAACATCGTGCCAGACAGTCGTCTACAGATAAATTGGAAAAATATGTTTAGTACAGTCAACGGAAATTAGCACTATAACTTTGTATAAGCTCAACTTAGCTCAAGACGGTTTAGATCAAAACAACATCTATTTTAGAAACTATAAATAAAGTAAATTAATATTTTTCGAAATATTTTCTAAGTTAAACAATAGTTTTTTTTTGTGAAATTTTGATAAAAAACAAATTATATAATAAAATAAATTTAAAAAATTAAGGATATCATTTTCACCATGACTTACTTACCTAATGATGAAGGAAAACATCATGAAGATATCTGCATGTCTGAGAGAACCTAGCAAGTTTTTAAAAGACATGTGAAGTCCACCAATCCGCAACTTGACCAGAGTGGTGGGCTATGGCGTAATCCCCTTCGTATTAAAGGGAGGCCTCTGCCCAGCAGTGGGACCTTAAATGGGCTGAAAGCTAGAAAAAAATTAGGTATAATATGTTATTTGTATAATAATGGATTTGCATTAGAAGCTTAACTAGTTGGTAAATTGTTGTAAATAACATCCGATCGCAGAGTTGATGCCTTATACGAGTAATATGTTATCTTCTGTTAGCTATGCATGTAGCACCTATGGATGAACCAGAGCAAAGAAATTCAAAAAAAATGTTAAAGAACGTTTTTGTGCTAATAAAAGTTTATTATACAATTAATGATTTTATAGAAGATGGCACGCCTTGGGAATGACGTGAACGTCTCCCGACTACTTTAATATTGTAGATTTTTTAATTTAAAAAAAAAAATATATTATAATTATTGACGACACGTTTGGCTCAGTTTGTAGCGACCCTACCAGTGCCAGTGGTCGCGGGTTCGAGTCCCTCTGGGAGCATTCGTTTGTGTGATGAGCACGAATGCTTGTACTCTAGTTATGGGTGTTTATATTTATAATATGTATGTATTTAAAGTTATACATGTGTAGTGTATCAACTATCTGATATCCATAACACAGGCCTCGTAACTTACCATGGAACTAGATGGTGCTGTGTGTTAATGTCCCGAAAAATATATATATATATAATAAAACATTTTTCTTTACAAAAAAAGAAAAAAATAATAATTTTAGTCCCGCTGAGTTTCGTGACCAGTTCTTGTGAGGTCTAGTGCGTTTTTCTTCCAAACTGACCAGTAAATAAGCTCCTGACATTCAGTACATAATTGTAAGAATTTAATGCTGAATTAAACATTATGAATTTGAATTCAAGTAAAATATAAATATATAATAAATAACTTATAATAAATAACTTATGACCCGAGTGTTATTTATATATAAAATTTATTATTAAATTAAATATCAATAAAGCATGTAATATTTAAAGTTGGTTTTCAGGTTTACTATGTAATTAATACTGCAGTGAATTTGTGGTGTAGACGTATAATTACCTTCATTTTGTACGTCCAAACGAACATTACTTGAATGCAAAATTGTTGATAACTGTAACGCAGGATGGCATGAATGCGCTTTATCCCAGAATATGTAGATTTGTTTCTTATTTTGAAATATTATAATAATACATGTAGTATATGATACAGTTCGCAGTGTGTAAAAACATGGAAATAATAACTCGTCTATAGCACTCCCCGGCTATACTATCTCTATGTAAAATATAATGCCATATCTATCTCGTCGGTGCGTGAAAGGTTATTGATCAAAATTTGATTTTGGCAACATTAGGCTTGGAGAAAATTATTTTTTTTAATCATAAGTAATGTACTTACGGACGGTATAATTATAATAATAATAAAAATCGAAAAAATTATATCCCCTTTTATTGCTGTACAAAATATATGTAGGTATACTAGCATTGTCCGCGGCTCCGTCCGCGTTCAGATGACCAAAAACCAAATTCTTAGGTTTTACGTATTAGTACACTCTTACATTGGAGTTTTTGTACGTTTTCTTAGAAATGAGATATTTTCCCGCAGTAAAAAGTATCCTATATGTTGACCCGGATAACCAGCTATCACCATACCAAATTTCATCAAAATCCCTATAGTGGTTTTTATGTGATGCGGTAACAGACCGAGAAAAATTTTAAAAACTATAGATTCAGCCTCTGTATCGATAATAATGTTTATTTCAATAAGATTTTCCAAAAAATATCTAATGTACAGATTCGGCTTAATTACAATTTTATTATATGTATAGATATGTAGGTACATGTATATACTTTAAACATTATTTGTATCTGGCAGCGTCGTACACTTGTTAGATAAGTATATTAGTATTTGTTCACTTTTATATTTATAATACTAGCGACTCAACTTCGTTTCGCTTCGGGTTCGTCTCTAGACAAAAAACAATCTATCACAAGGGGACGGTATCTTTTTCCAGAATAAAAAGTAACTTATGTGCTTTTCCAGACTATAATCTATCTTTATGCCAAATATCATTCAGATCCGTTCAGCTTTTCTGGCGTGAAAGAGTAACAAACATCCGTCCATCCATCTATCCTCACAAACTTTCACATTTATTATAATATTATTATGGATATGGATTATTGTAACTAGTGCGGTAGTGAAGTTTGATGAACAAAATAAAAGTTCCATAGGCACTTTTGGGCCACATTTAGGGCAAAACTTTAGTAACATTAATTTTGTTCGAACAAGTTTCCAAAAGTCTTCCACTAAAAATAAATATAGCCCGCCCTATTCCCTTTCACATTTACCAAGCTATCTGAAACACTTCTAAAAGACCTTTAGCAAAACAAATACAAAGTTAATATTTCATTGTAGTACAAAACAACAATTACCAAACTGTTGCTGAGCTTGAATTGTTGACTTCAAAAAGACTTGTCGAGTTTTTACTTGTTAACGGACGAAAAAACTTGTTAAACGGTTACTAAAAAAACTTAAGTTTTGCAGCTATAAATAAGATGGTAAATGATTATTTATTTTTCTGTAAAATATTTTTTATTAACTTCAAGTAATGCTTATTTTTTTATAATTTATATTTAGCTAAAATAATACAATGGTTTCAAAATCACTTTAAAGTATAACTAATAATATATTTTGTTTATAGCCTTCCAATTATGGGATAAGCTATTGATTAAAAAAAGGATCATGAAAATCGGTTTATCTTTTTTAAAGATATCACGTAATACACAAAGACATACAGCCGATTTGAGTACCTCCTACCATTTCGAAATTGACCCAAAAGATCGATGGTGATAAACGATTATTGGTTTAAAAAAGTTCGTAATATTAAGTTCATGTTACGCGAAACACCTAGCGTTTTTAAAACAAGAATAGCTTTAAGGCAAAAACAATAATTGAATGAATGATTGAATTATTTATTAATACAATGTTTATTAATATATTAAATGAACTATTTTTAATATAAAAATATTAATTATTAATTATCTATATACTGGATATTGGTTTTCCACCAAAAATACAATGAATACCAGCGAGTTGTTTTTTTGCGCTGATTTCCAGATCGAGTTCGGTTACTGAAATTAATTATCTAAGCAGGATATAACATTAAAGTTTATGCGCAAATTTATAAGTTCATACTCTATTTCTGTCGTAGTCCAGTGGGACGACAATCTTACCAGTTCGGTGAGAAATCAGACGCAGGACCGATGGCTTTACATATCTTAGATTAACTTTCTTACTCCGTCCTGCTATTGAAAATTGACTGACCCGGGATTCAAACTCAAGACCTTAACCTACTGTACATATAGTTACGAGTATAGTTTTTTTACTTCCATAAACCCTTAGCAGTAAAAAGTCTTTATATTATTAACAATAGGCGTTAAAGCTGCGGCCACATCGGCAGCGGGTGAATGGACGACGCTAATTGAAACCTGCGGTCGCGATAGAGAGCAGCTGTGTGATTATGTATGTACTGTAAAATGTTACGATTGTATTAATAAGTGTGTTATTTTTCATTTAATTATCTTTTAGGGTTATGTTTTACCTTTTGTAGTAGTTGGTAATCTGTATAATTTGGTAATTGATGGCAGTTTGTATGTGTGGTTAGTGGCGAGAGAGGTAAACTTCACTTTCCCATTCTACATAAACGTAGAGGCGACAGTAAAAAGTGGTAAGGATTAAATAGTATAAATAAACGGTGAAATGGGTAAAAAAGTAGACAGAGAAGGCGAAAATCAAACTATTATTATGTATACTATATAAGTAATAGGTATGCGAATGTTTGTACTTATATGTGTGTGTGCGTATGCGTGTCTGTGTGTCTGTTATATACAAAATGCAACTTATCGAAATTAAAAAAAATGAAAGATAACTAACCTCCCGAGAAAATTAAAAGATCTTGAGGGACAGGAAATACAACGTTGTATGGTAATTATCTTAATAAATGAAATGAATGAAATTTATGACAAATGGCATAAATCCCATGAAGATGGCTGAAAATATATAATGATAAACCAAAAAAAAAAACAAACCTTAAACTTTTATTTGCATTTTCATATTTTTTTTTCAAAACAAATGAAGTCGCCAGAATTAACTTAAATTAACCAAGTTCGTTGTAACAATGTGGCTTATGTGTAACTTACGCTACCTGCGGAGTGTTATTTTGGTCGTGTTTACCATACGGACGTTCGATTATTCCGTTTTAGGAAAGGCGTAATGTAACTTAATAGGCAGTGGTAGCCCACTGGTAACGTGCTCGCTTGGGAAACCGAGTGAAGCGGGTTTAAATCCCGGGTCTCGCATCTCTGATATTTTCATGTGCAAATCATTTCTAACATGATAACCATTTACTTAGGAAAACATCATGAGGAAACCTGCATGTCTGAGAAAACCTAGCAAGCTTTTCGAAAGACATGTGAACTCCGCCAACCCGCACTTGGCCAGCGTGGTAGATTATGGCGTGATACCCCTCGTATTAAAGGGACGCCCGTGCCCAGCAGTGGAATGTTAAAAAAGGGTTGATGTATTCAACCCTTTGTTAACATTCCACTGCTTTAGTTATACAAAATATAACTAAATGTACTGGGTACTGTTATTTTACATCGATCTATAATAGAAAATTAAGGTTATTTTTACTTTACAAAAACCTTACCTTACCTTTACCTACGAAACGGCTCGACCGATTATAATATTTTTTTTGATATATTTGGTAGGTATGAGAACAGGTCGTAAAGTATTTTTCACCCTCCTACAATTCTTTATCGATTTTTGGGCACAAGTTTAGTGTATGGGACGTGGCCCCTGGAGAAGTGGGTGGTATTTTTAGATAAGGGAGGTGATATGGAGCTCAAATATATAAAAATTATTTTGAGGAAACGAAGGAATCAAAAGTAGCGGAGACTAAAAATTACAACATTTCCATACATTTCTATACCAAAATAAGTCATTACAAAAGATAAACATACCTTTAACGAATAGTAAACATCCTTTTTCGTGTAAAATCCATATTTTTATAACAATTAAGGCTTAATTGTATTAATATGTCGACAATTTCACTAAAAAACAATAATCTAAACAAAATAATTTTACACTTTGACAAAACTGACAATTTCACTTCAGGACGTATAATAATATAATATAATAGTTAATACACAAAATAAAGCTTAATAATTAATTAATAGTTATGCATATTAAAAGTAAAAATTGTCATCAGATTACTAAGATTTTAAAATAAAAATATGTTTTTTTTTTTAATTCATGCATGCATTTACGAGTTTTTATTTGATTTATGTAAAATATTGAGTAATATAATTAATTTACATTTAGCAAAAATTTTACTTTTCAGTATTTTTGGCGGGTAGTCACAAAATACCTCTAAGTTCGATAGCTTAAGTGAATACGGTCTGTACTCATTAAACGCGTTTAGATTTTCATAGTTTTTGCACTTTTTCATAGTTATTTTCTCATATTATTTTTAAGTAGTTTTTAGTTTTTGTTAATTTTCGTATAAGTTTGTTTCTTGTTTTTTGTATTAAAAGTATTAATAGTAATACTTTTTGTAGTAATAGTTTTCAGTGTTCTTAGTATTTTAAGTGTACGCATGCAGTTTATAAACGTAAGTAGACTATTTTTATTAATCTAAGGATATTATTTATTTTCGATTAACTGGCAGTCCAACTTTTGGAAGTGACATTTTGACATTCCCAAGTGTCAAAATGGCAGTAACGTCATAATAATGTATGGAAAATGTTGTAACTTTAAGTCTCAATAACTTTTGGCTCTTTCGTTTCCTCAAAATAAATTTTATATATTTGGACTCCCTATCCCCTCCCCTATCCGAAAATACCATCCACTCCTCCAGGAGCAGCGTTCCATATACTAAACTGCAGCCGATTTTTGTATAAACAATATTATATGAATGCATAGCGACGAACCCGAGCGAATCGAGCGCGAGTCGCTGTGTAACATGAGGCCAAAGTGTTTTTTTTGTATATTGAACGCGGGCGTAGTCGCGGGTTCTGCTGGTATATTATACATACGTACGTATAGCGTTACGTAGTTAGAATATGCAGTTTCCAAATATGTATTTAGTATTTTTTTTCTATTAAAGATATCGAAATTGAACTCAATAATAACTTTCGTTGGATAAATTAAAAGCGTATACTTTAACGAATATTCTTCCCCAAGCTCCTAGTATAATTTACAATTTAGAATAAGCTTGGCTACGTGTGCACTATTTGATACTTGACTGTAAGCATAGGATGGCTGCTCGCTTGATGTTTTCTCGCCCTATCTTATCAATTCTAAGCTTACTAATAACGCCATGGTCCGTACTTACATAAAACGTGGTGTAAGATTAAATTTTTATTTTCTGCAGTTTTAAAATGTAAATTGAAGTAAATTTTCTTCAATTATATTCTAAATATATCTATATTTTTAGCGAAGTCAGATTTTACTCGTAACATAATAATTTCTTTACATTTTTTTATATCATATGCACCTAATACCTATGTAAAATACTTCCTAAATGTAATGTTGGAAAAGTGTAAGAACGATTTATTGCTGTCTTGTTTATGGTATAAATAAGCACATACGTAATTACATTATAATTATTTGAGCAAATAAGAAGTATATATTTATACGATCTAATAAGGAGCTTGCAGAGAACGAAAGCGTGAGCATAAATTAAATAATAAATAAATAAATATGTCAGGACATTAACACACAACACCATCTAGTTCCAACTTCCATGGTAAGCTATGAGGCTTGTGTTATGGATACCAGATAGTTGATACATATATAACTATATAACTTTAAATACAAACATATTATAAATATAAACATCCATGACTGGAGTACAAACATTCGTGCTCATCACACGAATGAACATCCCTAACGGGGCTCGAACCCACGACCGCTGGCGCAGCAAGCTAGGTCATTACAAACTGAACCAAACGTGTCGTATAAAATTAGTATCTATGTATAAAAAACGTAGTATCTATGTATGTATATAGGTAAAAACAAAACAGTACCAGTACCTGTTTCTCCTCTGTTTGTCAACCGATTTTCTTTTTTTTTGTTTAGTGGCAAAATTTGACGAGCTTTAGTGTGTTTCAATAAAAAAAACTGATTATGATCGGATTTCAATCACGTGACGAAAGCTAATAACAATAAAGACCCCTCAGTATTAACCAAGAGCTAGAACTGGTATATTTTTATGACTTCAAGATATAGAACTTGTATTATAGCAGAACTTCTTACTTAACTAGAAATAAGTAGTTTATGTAACTTTTCAACCAATATTATTAATATTAATCCATAACATATAAACAATTCTTTATTGTACACCAAGTAAATAAAAGAAAAAAACAGAAAAGTTACATAATGTAGGTACAAGAGAAGGCTGCTAAAATGAGATCTGAACGAATATTTTGTCCTACAATCGGAAATCAGCGGACACAGATGGACAGGCAGACCAATTATTTTTATTAACATTATTATCGCTATTCTATCATTTATTATAGCTATAATATCAATCATCATAAGCAATTCAAAATTAATAAGTAAATAATTCTCTCCCACCTTTAACTTAGACGCAGAGTTTCTCGTTTCACCGGTATGGAGTTGAAATTAATTAGAAGAGGTTGGCAGACTTGGTCGTACCTGCGCTTATTGGGCTCTAACAGAATATATATACGACATGCGGAACGCCGCGGGCCCTTGATATCCCGAAGTACGTGTGAATGTTACAACTTGTCTGAATAAGTTGATATAATTTGTAATTTAGCTTTTATATGATAAAGGTGTAGGTAATACTTTCTAAGATTTACGCGAATATTTGACATTTCAAATATGTTGGGACTTTAACACAGCACCATCTAGTTCCGTGGTAAGCTACGAGGCTTGTGTTACGGATACGAGATAATTGATACACTACACATATATTATGTATAACTTTAAATACATACATATTATAAATATAATCACCCATGACTGGAGTACAAACATTCGTGCTCATCACACAAATGAATGCCACCAGCGGGACTTGAACTCACTACCGCTGGCTCAGCAAGTAGGGTTATTACAAACAGAGGTAAACGTGTCGTCGCAAATAAAACTATCTTTTTGCATTTTTCCGCGGACTTTTCATTTTTGATTCGCCACCAAGTTGTTGTTTCCCGTGACCATGATTGCTGTAAAACATTCGAAACGTCGGGAACCAGAAATCAAAATATATTCGCGCACAAATCCCAAAAGATAGTCTTATTTGATGTAAGCAGATATAATCAAAACGGCTTTGATGGGGACTTTTATTTAAAATCCAAGCTAAAACTCTCTCCCAAGTATTTGATATATTAATAAGTAAGGCTTATATATAAACAGTATTAATAATAATATTAGCTGCTGGAGACATAATTTTTATGATTGCGGACAATTGTGAGAAATTCCACCTCTAATTAACTTAGCACTATATCATATTATTTATACTTAATATAAAAAGGAAAATCAAGTATACTTTTACTTTTTATTTGAGCTTAACACCTCCAGGTAAATTTCTAAGAAATTAATTAAATTTCTAAGAAATCTATTGTTAACTGTAACGCCGGCGTGTCCGCAGTCGTGGAGGGATACATTTAAAGAAACCTACATTTTTTTAAGTTGATTAGTAAAATTACGAAATATTTCTTATAATTAATACAGAATCATATTGTTCTCAATACATTTACTGGGATTACTAAATTTGTTAACATTTTTTATTATATGGACCATTATCTTGATATAAAAACGACATTTTTAGCATAACCTAAATACATATTATGTATATTGAGAAATCTGCTTTTGACCAGTTTGATGCAACTACATATAATAACAGTATATGTATATGACTATATTACTTACTAGCGACTCACACTCGCTCTGTTCGGATTCGTCCCTAGTTACGTTTTAACGTTTAGTATAGATTTCTCAGAGATGAGATATTGTTCCGCAGTAAAAAGTATCCCATACGTTGACCCGGGTAAGCTATTATCATACCTTTCATTAAAATCTGTCCAGTGGTTTTCTCGTGATTCGTTCCTAGACAGACACATAAACAGACAGACAACCAAAAATTCTAAAAACTATAGATAGTCTCTGTATCGATAATAATGTCTATTTCAATAAGATTTTTCAAAAAAATATTTAATGTACAGATTCGAGTCAGAATTTTATTATATGTATAGATAAGTTACAGTTAGTTTCCGGAAATTTTATAAGTAAATAATACAATTAAAATGTACGAGTATCTTTGAATTGTTCAAAGACTGATTTATCTATTCGTCGTTACGCTACCGATTTGAAATATGGATTCTAAAGAAAAGAATATTTTAACAGTTTGCCTGAGTCCATACGATTTTGTCTGCCGAGGTATTGAAATTCAGCGGAATTTTGAAACATAAATGGTTTAAATTTGAATATTCATGTAACATATTTTTTGGATTGCACCGTTTTTGTTATTTAAAGACGTTAATAAATATATAAATTTTTATCATTCTTCAAAGGATGGGAATATGAACATACTGTTTCGATTTTTCTTGCTTTAAAAAAATATGTTGGGAAATTAACACACAGCACCATCTAGTTCCATGGTAAGCTACAAAGCTTATGTTACGGATACCAGATAGTTGATACTCTACATATATATATATATATATGTTTGTATATATATATATATATATATATATATATATATATATATATATATATATATATATATATATATATATATATATATATATATATATGTATATATATATACAATCATTTGTGCTCTTCACACAAATGCATACCCCAGCGGGATTCGAACCCGCGACCGCGGGCACAGCAAGTAGTCACTACAAAGTGAGCAGTTAAAGGACATATTATTATTAAAGTGAAGTGAATTATTAAAATTATACTTCAGAAATAACTTATTTATATTTTATACTGATGATTTACATATAGTTTTTTTTAATAGAGTCAGACTTTAGTCGCAACCCCAGGATATACAACCTGAAACAAATAGATCAAGAAGGTTAATAGAGACCGTAGAGTATAGTGGCGCAGTCAGAATGAGTGGATGTTTCGCGCTCTACGGTCGCAGTATCTCAAGCAAACAGATACCATTAACTTTTTAGGATAACCCCATAAGATATTCGGGTAGCGGTCCAAAATTTCCATACTAAGAATAATGATCCATTATATCTGATCCATTGGCATTTTTAAAGTATACACATATATCCGGAAATTGCTTAATGTATCGATTTAGGATATGTATACTAATATTATAAAGAGGCAGAGCTTGTTTGTTTGTATGCGCTAATTTCAGGAACTACGAAAAATTCTTCTTGTATTAAATAGCCCGTTTACTGAGAAAAACTATAGGATATATATTATATATAAAACTAGCACACGCACCCTCGTTCGAAAATTTAGGTTTATATGTATATTTTTAATGCCGAATCATAAATAAATGAAAATAAAAATTTTGTCCAAAAAAAATTTTTTTTTCTTTTTTCAAACCTATTGAATATACACACAAAGTTTCATGAGAATTGTTCAAGCCGTTTCGGAGGAGTTTTGTTACAAAAACTGTGACACGAGAATTTTATACCTGTATTAGAAGAATTACATATAGTCTATCTATTCCATACTAACGTTATGAAATATATTTCTTTGCTGCACTTTTGCCTTAGTTAGCTATCAACTATCTCTATTCACTTCAATCCATCGCTCCTGTGCTCTGTAACAGGAGAAAAACTTTTACAAATTAATACAATATAAATTAAATTTTGTTCTTATAATTTCTTATTTAGATTAAATTATCGACAATGTGGCTGCAACAAATATTCATTTTGTTTAGAATAAAACCTATGACCATCAACTTGATAGTTTGTGCCGTTAGATATTATATTTTAGTTAAATTTTGAAGTTGATTAATGTCAAATACAAATTAATAAACTATGTCTAAACGCTTCTAGATAATATTGAATGAAAAGTTTATAAATTTGATCATTAAATATTACATCTAAAAAGATGTACCGATATCAAAATTAGTTTAAAATTTATTATTCCAATCTCAATCTTCGCAAAATTTTAGACATCTCTAGAAATACTTTGTAACATTATTAAAATATTAAATAATTTTAGAAAGTATATTAAAATAACGAGTGCTTTTTTAAATCCCTAAAGACTGCTGAAGGTAAAATTTATTAATCTAAGCTTTTCTGCTAATTAAGTATAGATGAAATAATATTAGTAAAAGTAGCTCACTGGTAAAGCTGTCGCGCATTATCTACAACACTAGTGACTGACCCTCGTTTCGCTCGAGTTCGTCCCCAGCTTGATTCCCAAAACAAACTTTCATCCCTATTTTCACCCCATTAAGGGATGATTTCCGGGATAAAAAGTATCATAATATTATTATGTCCTTCCCAGGGTCTCAAACTATCTTACCAAATTTCATGTAAATGGGCTTAGTAGACCCAGAGATTACCCCCTACAACGTCACAAACTCACAAACTTTACCTCTTTATAATATTAGTATAGAAGTCCACCAATAATTTGGTATTTTCTTCGCATTCCATTCCATGCCCAGCAGCGGGACGTTAAAAAGGGCTGAATGATATATGTATGTATAGTATGTAATCTAATATATTTAAACGAGCAATTCTTGTATATTTATTTATTAATACCGGCGATCTCGGAAACGGCTCTATTTCACTGAAATTTGGTAGGTAGGGGTTTTCGGGTCGAAAAATCGATCTAGATTAGTCTTATGTCTGAGAAAACGCGTGTTTTCGAGTTTTCATGCGGTTTTCTTTCGTATTATTCCATGCAAAAATATATGGTCGATAATTCGGGCATAAGCATCGTGGTCAAGATTGACAATCATAGGTGTCCGGGTTCAATTCCCGGTCGGATATAAAGTTTAAACTTTTTTTTTTGTATTTATTCAAGTTTTTAGTTAAAAAAAAAAGAAATTTGTACTTTCGGCCAAAATCTTCGAGCAAAGCTCGGTCGCCCGCGTACCGTATACATAATTTCTCCCTCGAAATTATGTATATATCATAATCCTCTTCCTCGCTGGACGCCGTAGCGAGTGGACGTGTGTCGACTGGTGTTAGTAATTTTACTTTGCATTTAATGTGATTGGTGTTTCACAGTTTAAATGTGTATCCTTGTTACTCTTACGGCATTGACATTAGCTGATGAGACTAGTAGATGGCCCCAGAAAGGGATGTATATGTTCACTCAATAACATTCGTAAAAATCTTAAGTTATTGGACTGTGATTTGAACCTGCTGCTCTGGAAGGAGGAGCCGAGCGCTTATACTTCTGCGCTGCCTCAGCGCTGACGACGATACTCCAAATAGCGTTAAGTTACGAGCGATTGACGTCTCTCGAGTGCGCTACGGACCTACGGTGTAATTGACTGTGCTACGACGCAGTGATACGTGCTACGCAAACCACGCCTATAATGTTATACGCTACGTGAAGACTTTAAATGAATTAGATCCGTGCCTTTTAATATAGAAACAGTTAAATGTTTTTCGCCTGGATATAAGCATATAAAATTTTCAATACTCAGAGTCTATAATATACATAGGACATGGCAAATGTACAACGCACACCACCCCAAAAACCCAAAACACCACAAAATTTACCGGCTCATCAAACAATGACGCAATCGGAACCTGACATCAACTTAGCGATTCAAATGAGTGAAAATGTTAACACAAGCAGGAATAAGCGTCCCCGCCACAATAATTCACCACAAACCGGACAGGTCTCGGCAGTAAACAGTGGCTTTAACCTACGAGATTTACAAGATACTCTAGCAGAATGGAAAACAGACCAAGATACATGTATTTCGAAAATGTTAGGTGAACAGACTGCCCTCATAACTAGCCTAATAACAGAAATAAAAGATATAAAAACTCAAAATGCCCAAATAAAAAAGTCAAATACGGAAATTTGCAATTCTAATGCTGAGATTGTGCAATCCATTTCCTTTATGAACAACAAATTTGAAGAAATGAAAAAAGAAATCGAAGAACTAAAAAAAGACCGACAAGAACAAAGAATTTACATAGAGAGCCTGGAAAGAAAGATAAATGACTTACAGCAGAAAACACGATCGTCGAGTGTTGAAATTCGCAATATACCGCAAAACGAATCGGAGACTAGTTCAAGCCTTATACAAACGGTTTGTAGCATTGGCAAAGTCGTCGGGGTACACATCCCTCCATCAGATTTCCGTGACATATATCGTTTACCTGGGAAGCCTAACAACTCTGCTACTCCTCGCCCAATTATCGTCGAATTTACAACTGTGCAAACTAAACAAAAAGTAATTTCTTCTGTCCAGTCCTTCAACAAAACCAAAAAATCTAGGGATGACAAAATGAATACAGAAATCATCGGCATTGCGGGGAAGAGACAGCCAGTGTATATAACCGATAAATTATCTCCTAGCACTAAGAAGCTGTTCTTTATCGCACGAGAATTTGCCAAGAAAAACAATTTCCAATTCTGTTGGGTTTCCAATGGTAATATCTTTCTAAGAAAGCAAGTGGGCGAAAAACAGATTCTAGTGAACAACGAAAAATGTCTCAATGACATCCTCCCTACCTTGTGACTAGTTAACGTAAAATCTTTTACTTTTCTCAAATTTCTATTTAAAGCATGTTTTACTTACATTTATATAAAAAAATTATCTTACTTATTACTCTCATTATAAATTAAAAACAATACACTTAACAGTACACTACACGATAAGACTCCACTACTACCATAATTACTACAAGAACACACATATTCAAATATACACTATGCTTACTCTTATCTGTATATACAAATGCAATTCATTTTTACACAATCAAGTCAGTTACAATCATATTGTACCTACTATAAACGAACCCTGTGCTACATGTCTTGGATTCGAAACTTACGTAAATGGCTACTATAATTAATAATATAAACGAAGAACTCGATCACACCAGTGCAGACAACGGTATCATTTGTTCTCCTGAGGACTGTAAGTACCATATTACCACATCAAATAATAACATAAATATACTTCATACTAATATTCGTAGCGTAAACAAAAACTTTGATAGCCTTCAAACACTAATACATAGAACGAAAATCAATTTTGATATCGTTGTGCTTACTGAATGCTGGCTGAGCAAAGTATATAACTGCCCCAGTCTTGATGGTTTTCACTCATATGCGACAGCTAGGAACCTAAACAAAAATGACGGAATTATCATATACACTAAGACCGACTTAAACGCAACTGTAAGTGAACCAAATATTAATAATGCAAATTGTCTTATATGTAACATAGATAACAAATTAGCTGTGGTCTCAATCTATCGCTCGCCAGCATACCAAACCAAAGAAAACTTCGATAACTTCCTTATAAGCCTAAATAACGTCTACTCCGACCTGTCATCTTGCCCAAACATCGCTCTCGTAGGTGACCTGAATATTGATATAAAGGAACTGTCTAGAAATGATCGTAGCATTGAATACCTTTTACTAAATGCATCTCATGGTCTAATTCCTACCCATTTGTTACCTACTCGTGAAAAAAATTGTCTCGACCACACACTCCTAAAGACCACTCTTCCAAGTACTACACTAGTTTTGGACTCACATATAACCGATCATAAGCCTACTATCCTAGCGGTATCCAATATTAGAATTGCACATAAGGCACAATGTACTCTATCTAAACTAAATTACGATGGAATCAAAAGCGACCTGGAAAACACTGATTTCAGTGACATTTACTCAACATCGGATCCAAATATTTTAATGAATCACATTATATCAATAATTAAAGCCATTATTGCTAAAAATACAAGACAAGTCACAATTCCAAGTAGAATGCGAACATTAAAAGCATGGATGACACCTGGACTATTAAAGTGTATCAGAAATCGCGATAAATTGCACTCCAAGTCAAGAAAGTTTCCTGATAATTTAACACTCAAAGCCACATACACTCGATATCGGAATTTTTGCAACGGTCTGCTACGTAAGCTTAAACGAGCCCACGAAAGGAGTAAACTTGAGAAGGCAAAAGATAACACTAGAGCTCTTTGGAACGCAATTAAAGAAATTACAAACACAAAGAAGGTAAGCATAAGTCCTTCAGAATTGTTAAAAATAATGGATAATCCCAGAGTGTCTATTAACGAGGTTTCCAAATATTTTAGTAATATAGGTCAAAATTTGGCATCCCAACTCCAATCAGCTAATGAAACCGGCCTAAATGATACAACCGCACAGTATGATCCTATTCCCATGTGTTCGCTTCCTAACTCTCTTGCCTTGATGGCTGTAGACGAGACCGAGGTCGAATCATACATTCTCCAATTACGTAGTGATTGTGCCGCAGGCTGGGATGGAATATCATCCTTGGTTCTAAAACTATGTTGTAAACAACTAACACCACCGCTGACATTCATTTTTAACAACTGCCTGCAACTGGGAGTTTTTCCAGAAGCCCTTAAGAGAGCTGTTGTACATCCAATTTACAAGAGTGGTGACAGAGACTGTGTCAGCAACTATAGACCGATATCAGTACTTTCCTCCCTCTCAAAACTACTTGAAAAAATTTTAAATAAGCGCCTAAGAGACTATTTGGACAGATTCAGAATTATAGCTGATAACCAATACGGCTTTTGCCCTGGTATCTCCACTGAAGATGCTGTACTGGATCTAACACAATATATAGCTGAAAATATGGACCACAAAGAGAAATGTCTTGGTATTTTTCTAGATCTGTCTAAGGCGTTTGACACAGTCTCTGTTCCCTTGCTAATTACGAAACTTGAGCGCCTCGGAGTCCGTGGTATGGCCTTGGATATTTTTAGAGATTATCTTACCAATCGCAAGCAATTAGTAAAAATTGATTCCTACTTAAGCGACGAAAGGACTATTAATTACGGTGTACCGCAAGGGAGTATACTTGGTCCCATTCTATTCCAAATTTATGTAAACGACCTTTGTAAAATGACCCTCCCAAACTGTAAAATCTATGCATATGCTGATGACACTGCGATTATAGTTAAAGGTTCTACCTGGGAAGAAGTCAAGATAAAAGCCGAATATGCCCTCAAAAGTATCATGAAATGGTTGAAACTAAATCTTCTGACACTAAACATCAACAAAACTGCATACATCCCTTTCACTATTCGCCGCAGAAATAAACCTCCAAACTCATACTCAATAATTGCCCACACCTGTGACGCACCGACTATAAAATGTTCCTGTGCTCCTCTTACAAGAACTGACACTGTAAAGTATTTAGGCGTTCAAATTGATGATGGATTAAGGTGGGATGTTCATATAAACGCTCTCGTCACTAGAATAATGCGACTAATCCACACTTTTAAACTACTTAGGGAGTCATCTAACCTAGAGATTCTAAGAATGACCTACCTCGCTCTATGTCAATCGATCATTGGATACTGTATTGCTGCTTGGGGCGGTGCAAGTAAAGCAAGTCTTCTTAGGGTTGAGAGGGCACAGAGAGCTGTACTAAAAGTTATTTTGCGAAAACCCTTTAAATACCCAACTTCCCAAGTCTATTCAGAAACTAACGTATTGACGGTCCGACAGCTCTTCGTGCTCATGTCGACTCTGAGAAGACACAAGTATGTTAGCCCATCAAATTCAAATAAACGAACAAACCTTCCACCAAATGTGCAACACAGAACCTCGTTTGCTAAAAACCAATTCTTTGTCCTAAGTGTACATATTTATAGAAACCTTCATAAAAAATTAAATATTATAGATTTAAATACCTACGACCTAAAACTTAAACTTACGGACTGGCTTTTAAAACAGGATTATTCGAACACAGAATCATTGCTGATCTACTCCAGATAAGAAATACTATATTTTTCATATAATCACTACCCATTCACAACAAACTCTCTCTCTCTCTCTCTCTCACACACACACACACACACACATTCACGCACACACACACACACACATTAACACACACACCCATCACAGACACATACATATATACATATAACACCAACCAACAGCTCAAAATAGCACACTCGCAAACTAAACAGATAATTTAATTCTGACAATATTTTGGGGGATTGGCACTGTATGCCGTAATACAGGTCTCCTAGTACGGCAGCAGAGACAACCGTATTATTTGTATTGATAGTCTAAATTGTTTGTTTCAAAATGTACTGTTCAATATGCTTTTCAACTACAATATGTATGTATTTTTGTGAAATAAAGTATTATTATTATTATTATTATTATTATTAATTTTACACGATGTGTATAGTTGCATATAAAAACTTTTGAATTTTTTTTATAAAGTCATAACTCTGTTATATATTAGCATGAACAGAATTATATTATTTGCTTATTAAATAAATAAACAAAGCAGTACGCAATAAATCGTAATACGCTCCTTTTATCACTATGCAACATCCGCCTCAGTGTCGTAGGGCGTAACCGTGAACGTAATGAACTAATGATGCTGACGCATTCCTCGTTACCGGCCTTCTAACAGACAGCTGAGTATACTTATATGCGCGAGGGTTCAAAAAAATAAACATCAGCCAAGCGTTTACTTCTCTAATTTATTGAGGTTTAAATTTAAAAAGTTTGTAACAACGAGTACTAAGAATTGAGAATCTTTTCGCAAATTCATTTATATTTGAGCAAATATAAGATACTAGCGACTCACTCTCACTCCGTTCGGGTTCGTCTCTAGGTTTTAACGGTTAGTATAGATTTCTCAGAGATGAGATATTTTCTCGCAGTAAAAAGTATCCTATATGTTGACTCGAATACCCAGCTATCCTCATACCAAATTTCATCAAAATATGTCTAGTGGTTTTCTTGTGATGTGGGCACAGAAAGACAGACAGACAGATAAAAATTCTAAAAACTATAGATTCGACCTCTGTATCGATAATAATGACTATTTCAATAAGATTTTCCAAAACTATTTAATGTACAGATTCGACTCAGAGTATTATTATATGTATAGATTTAATCCTACATAGAATATATTAAATATTTTAAAATCTTTGAAAATTTTAGATATTAAAATTGAAAACATTTTGTTGCATATTAAACGAGTATGTAATTATAGTGAAAATGAAGTGGTGGGGAAGCAATAACTAGGCAAAATACTCAGATCGAATTAGGCCATAGTCCACCACGCTGGCCAAATGCGGTTTGGCGAACTTCATACGTGTTTCAAGAACTAGTTAAATTCTGTCAGACATGCAGGTTTCCTCACGATGTTTTCCTTCGCCGTAAGGCAAGTGGTAAAAATCATGTTGAAAATGATTCTCACATGAAATTCTTAGAGGTTGAAACCTGTATTACTTAGTTTTCCAATCAAGCGCGTTACCAATACTCTACTACTTATAATTAGACAGACTGATAAATAAGTCACATTTTTATATACTAAATGTTTAAAGAAAATGTAAGCCAAAGCTTTCATTTCTGGAAAAAAGCTTCAAAGAAAACTTGAAATTTAATATATGTAGGAACCTTCTGATTCAGTCTTGGAGTGGACAATGTAAATAGAGAGTGGAATTCAACATATAACTGACATTCAAGTACAAATACGGCGCAAAGATAGATATTGAGATATGTAAAACTCGGCATGCGGGCACTTTCAGACAGTTCAATTTAATATGTATGTCTGAAATGGAAATTAACTTTAAAGTTTTCTGTGAAATTTACCTATATATTTTTTTGTTACGTTGGAATTAAATATTAATAGTACTCAAATTGATTTTCCACCATGAAACTTAATTTATTCGTAGGATATTATATAGAAGAAATACAACATGGATAAATTACAGAAAAACATTTCAATATAATTATTTATGCATATACATAATATATTTAAAAATTTATTAATATTTACATGGACACAGCATTGAGGTATAACTACATCATATTTATTTTATAAAGTATCACATTTATCATCATAATATGCTTAAAATTTGACAGTATTGATTTTAACGGTCCGTAGCCAAAAGCAATAACTGAACCCTTATATTTTCCTCATGTCCGTCTGTCCGCTATTGAACTCCAAGACTACAACGACCAATTTCCAAGAGACAATCTCTTTAGTTAAATAATTTAGTTAACATTAATAATATCAAGATTTCTTAATATCAAGATTTTATTAGCTCTAAAGTTCACGTTTTAATGTTTGAGTCTGGTGTTCTTTAAATCTTTTCATCAAACCAATTCTCATTGATTGGATTCTATACCAAAGTCCCTCTATTAAAAAGATTATTCTATTACAGGAAAGCGATTTAAAAGAATTTATTCGTCGTTTTCAACTACGTTCCGATGGTTTTATGACTCGTTAACCTATTTTCGACTTCTATTAGCGAGCTTTTTTTAGATATTGGCTTAGAAATTATTATTTTTTGAGTTTTAACTCTACGAGTATCGTTTAATTTGCGTTTTTACATAATGTAAAGAAATTGATGAAAATATTCATTAAAAAAATTCAAATTTAAATTCAAAATTTATTCCATTTGAAAAACATATATTTTTATCAAATACGTTTATGTTGCCTATTAAACAATTTTCGGAAGGAGTGTTTTAGAATTTTGTAGAAGATATTTGGACTATTATATACAATATAAATGCTAAAGTTTGTATGTGTATACAAATATCTTAGTCATCAACGCTGAAGCTCCGGAACTAATTTGGATAAAATGACATAAATTAACATGTTAGGTACCTAGGAACGAACTCAAGCAAAGCGAAGGTAAGTCCTTAATAGATATAGTAGATTTTTCAAAGTGTTTTTCTGTTTCTTTTTGTTTAATGTCATAAAACTTACAAATCTATACATATAATAAAATTCTGAGTCGAATCTGTACATTTAATATTTTTTGGAAAATCTTATTGTAGTAGTCATTTATATCGATACAGAGGCAGAATCTATAGTTTTTAGAATTTTTGACTGTCTGTCTGTGACCGCATCACGAGAAAATCACTGGACAGATTTTGATGAAATCTGGTATCATGATAGCTGTGGTATTCGGCTCAACATATAGAATACATTTTACTGCGGGAAAATATCTCATCTCTGAGAAATCTTTACTAAATGTTAAAACGTAACTAGGGATGAACCTGAGCGGTGCGAGGGTGAGTCGCTAGTTTTAATAATAGACAGATGGGACTTGTATGGAGATACAAATATTAAATCAATATAAGTAAACCCGTTCGCAATCACCGAGCAATTAAATAGCTGAT
Organism: Brenthis hecate; assembly: GCA_951806755.1. Lineage (NCBI taxonomy): Eukaryota > Metazoa > Arthropoda > Insecta > Lepidoptera > Nymphalidae > Brenthis > Brenthis hecate. The sequence goes on along the minus strand of OX638259.1, from coordinate 9,936,794 downwards.
AACGAAAATGTCTTCTTAAAAGCGAGAATATCTAAGATGCTGACTACATTTTCCTTTGAATTTCCAAGCTTATCCTTTAGCCAAGTAAGCCGTGATTTCTGAAACTCCAGATAATTTGCAATCTATAGGTAAATAAAATGGCAATGTGAATCTATTTTAATATTAATTTAGCAATACTATAAGTACATAATATGTATTATTCCGTACAAACTTGCCACACTTTCTCTATCCTTTAGAGAAAAACAAAAAAAAAAGCAAATTTATTAATATAGATAAAAGGCAGTGATGTACAGATATTGCCTTGTTTTTTTTTCTGTTTTGTTAAATGTTATTGTTCCTCTGTATTTACCAGTCCTATGTCAAAATAAAGTTTTCACTCATTCAATGTTAGTTTTCAATAAATAAATAGGTTGGGACATTATTAACAAACAGCAAGCACCATCTAATACTTTCTTAGATTTACGCGAATATTTGACATTTTAAATAAAACTATCTTTTCGGATTTTGTCGCGGATTTATTTGCATTTTTGTTTTCCGACGTTTCGAATGCTTTACAGCATCCATGGTCACGGGAGAGACTGAGGTGTTACATGTCTTGAAGTTATAGTTGTTACAGACAGCACCCACAATTAACAAAATGAAAATTGCACCAATTACATTACAATATTTTTTAACTTTAAACATTTTTATAATTTTAATTATAATTGAATATGGAATATTATTTATTTAATTTTTGCTATTATTTTTATAATTATTACAATTTTAAAATATTAATTAGTAATCTATATTTAGTGTTGCCATTATTATATTTATAACCATAAAATAAAATATTATATTTATAACCATAAAATAAAATAAATATAAAATATAGTATTAATAATTTAAGCCATATAATTGTTCTATGTGTAATTTAAAAAGTTAAAGTTAATTAAGGATAATCATTTTAATTTAGTTTGCTATTATTTAAAAACATAGACATAGAATTATTTTCGTGGATTTATTTTGAGTTTTGGTTCCCGACGTTTCGAGTGCTTTACAGAAATCTCTCGTGATCATGATTGCTGTAAAGCATTTCAAACATCGGGAACCAAAAATCAAAATAAATCGGCGAAAAAATCCGAAAAGATAGTTTTATTTAAAACAGACTAAATTTTCGATGGTTGCAGGTAGTTTGTTAAAAAATATAACATTCACCACATTAGAGAAAAACCCGTAGGGCTTATCTCAATATTAACTAAGGTATCACTATAAATATCCGTCCGTTCATCATTACATAATGAAAGTAACATAGGTGTCTGATACAAAATTAATGTAACATTTACAATATTATAATTTTCAAGCTACTAGTTAGTGGGACACAGCGCATCAAGCTCAGGCCACTGGCTGTTGGGTCATTATGGTAATTTTATAGGAACTTTCCAAGAAACACTCAGGTTTCGTTACACACTGTCATGGAGTTTAAAGAATTTTACTAATTACGTAATAACCAAAATAATTCATGCGAGAGTTATCAAAAAGGACGACTTATTCAAACTTATTTTCTTAACATATTTATAATTTATAGCCTATAATAACCTTCCTAGATAATTCCTTTTTATAGTGGTGAAAACTATATGAAAACCGATACAGCATTTTCTGAGACTAATCTGAACAAACTCAGTTCGGCGGTAGACTATTATTTATCTAAGTAAGGTTGCTACAAATCGGTTCTAAAAAATTAAATTCATGGTTTGAAATTACATTTTTGTTCAAATAATATTTTTATATCGAAAAACATTTTACTGCCAAAAAAACTTAGAAGTTAAGTAACTTCTTCATATGTAAAAGAAAATGAATAGATAAATATGTTCGATAAGCCATAATGGATGTAGGTATACTAACGTGTAGTTACTCGTGCAAGTCTTAATAAATTCACTTTCTGGAGATCTCTTTCTCTCTACATCCCGCACCTATAGAAGCAATCGTTTTGTAAGAACTAGAAAACTTCTCTTAAAAATGGTCGCTTGTGGTATAAAATTTATATCTTTACCGGAAAAATCTAAAAATACTTTTATTATCCTTAGTAACGTACTCCCGGTGGAGATCATAAATTTTACAGAACGTGGTCTGGTATAAATGAAATTGTTTTCTGAGAATGATTTCATCGTATCCTTAGATAGAGGAGCTAATAACATTTTTTTTATTTATCTATTTATCTATATACAAAAACAATTAGGTACGTTTTGATACTTAGTATGGAATAAATAGACTATACAATATACATATATACATAAGTGTGATGAGTTTTATAGAGAAATTACTGTTTCCACATACAAAATTCCATTGCCCTTTTCACTCCCATAAGGGATGATTTCCGGGATAAAAACTATCCTATGATCTCAATGTCTAAAACTATCTCCATACAAAGTTTCATCTAAATCAGTTCAGCGGATTAAGCGTGAAAAGGACAGACACACAGACAGACAGAGTTACTTTCGCATTTACATATATGAATAATAAAAAAAAACCTCAGGTATAATAACAATTTCATTTATGTTTTTCATTTAACTTTTGAATATAGGTCATTTATTTGAATTCACAATAAATTAAAATTTACATAATATTTTAGCATCATGTTATTAAATTGAATAATACATAGACTAATGTTAGTAGTCTTTGTCATAAGATGGGCTGCCTATATTATTACTAGAATTGCCCGCGGCTCCGCCCGCGTTCAGATGACCAAAAACCAAGTTCTTAGGTTTGACTTACCTATTAGTATACTCTTACATTGCAGTTTTTGTATTTTTTCTCAAAAATGAGATATTTTCCCGCAATAAAAAGTATCCTATATGTTGACCCGGATAACCAGCTATCACCATACCAATTTCATCAAAATCTCTCCAGTGGGTTTTCTGGGATGCGGTGACAGACAGACAAAAATTCTAAAAACTATAGATTCGGTCTCTGTATCGTTAATAATGTTTATTTCAATAAGATTTTCCAAAAAATATTTAATGTACAGATTCGGCTTGGTTACAATTTTATTATATGTATAGATTACAACAAAAGACACCCGAGTGAAACCGGTGTAAGTCTCTGTTTTATCGGTGTTTTATTTTTATTTTATAAGTTAGATAAATTTTACGTCCGTGAGTCCATCCTCTTCAGAGGTTAACGTGCCTGATCGCTCTCTTAAAGTGTATTCAACAGCTCATTAATCGGGACATCGTGAAGGAGCTGACTGCGGGAAACTATAGTGGCCGTGTGGCCATTAGTGTCTTCATTTATATCCACTGCTTTGTAGGCTTTCAAGTCCTTGGTTATACGATTAGCATGCTTTTTAAATATTTTAAGCTTTTTTTTCAATATTTCAGTCGTAGATAGATAAATAAGTCGATTTGGTAGAAAGATTTGATGTTTTAATCATATAGGTATGTTTTTTTATTTAGGTTTGGATTAAGGATTGAAAAAAAAAACGTTGTGGAGATATTTTAAATGTAAAATAGATAGAAATGATAAATTAGAGAGATTTATGCATAAAACATGAAGAACAAATTACAAATTAATAAACACGTTTTAGCATATCCATATACTAATATTCTAAATTCACATGTGTTTGTTTGTTTGTCATTTCTTTCACGTCGCAACAGAGTGACGGATTGGGTGATTTTTGTGTGGAGGTAGTTCAGGCTGGAGAGTGACATAGGCTAACTTTTTACCGATGAGATTATTTCATTCTCACGGGAAAACATGTTATAATACAACCCAAAAAAATATTTGTGATCAGATTTACTTGAAATTTGGTATTAATGCTTTTCAATACAATTAAATAAATACATACTTTAGCATTTTTCGAAATTCATTCCCTAGGGGTTGAAATTTGTATGTACCCTATAACCTTTTTGGAGTTTTCTTTGTAGTTTTAGGGCGAGCAAGCAGCGGGTTGCAGTGGGTGTAAATACATACGAGTAATAATATTAATTAGTATCTATGAATATATTGTTAAAATTTTAATAATTATTATAGTATAAACTATAATAATTTATGCACGATGTGCTTCACATAGCTAATTATGGATTGCATACACACGCATATGTAGATCGTAATAGTGCAAATCTACATCAATTAACATGTCGCATGGCTGACATTCTAGAATCTAATATATGGAGTTGAAATTACATTGTTACGAGCGTGCAGTGTTTGTTGTTCACTTGAAGCTTTCGTTCTTATTTAAATATATTGTAATTAAAAAATTCTAAGATTCACGTGAATATTTGACATTTTAAATGAAATTATCTTTTTTGATTTAGTCTATTTGAAAAAAAAAACTCGCAACTGAATTGGATGTTAGTTTCACATAAAATACCAGTACCTGGGCTAATGAGCTTTCCTCGTAGTTTTTGGTCGAAAGTACAATGTTCTTTTTTTTAAAAAAAAACTAAAAACTTGAACAAATATAAAAAAAAAACAAAAGTAGAAACTTTGTATGCGACCGAGATTTGAACCTGGACACCTGTGATTGTTGATCTTGCACCTTGGCCGCTTGACCACGATGCTTATGCCCGAGCGTACAAATTACCAACCATATTTGGCGTGGAATAATGCAAAAGAAAACTGCATAAAAACTCGAAGACACGCGATTCCTCAGACATAAGACTAATCTAGATCAATTAATCGCCCCCGAAACCCTATGTATACTAAATTTCATGAATATCGTTGGAGCCGTATCCGAGATTCAGATTATATGTATATGTACAAGAATTGCTCGTTTAATGATCTAAGATATATATTTACTATTTAACTAAAAAGGGGCACTAACTTCAAAATAACTTTAAAACTAAATATTCCATCCACCCCTTGGGTAAAAAAACATCATTTATTTAATTTATGTTTTATTAAATTTTATTTTATACTAGCAACTCACCCTCGCTTCGCTCGGGTTAATCTCAGATACGTTTTATCGGTTAGTATGGTATATATAGATTATTTATTATACTAGCACTGCCCACGGCTCCGCCCCCGTTTAGATGACCAAAAACCAATTTCTTAGAATTTACATAATCTTAGAATTTACATAATCTCTTACTTTTTCAGAAAAAGTATCCAATATGTTGACCCGGATAGCCAGATATCACCATACCAAATTTCATTAAAATTCCTCCAGTGATTTTTTTGTGATGCGGTAACAGACGGACAAACAAACAGACAGACAGACAAAAATTCTAAAAACTATAGATTCGGCTTCTGTATTGATAATAATGTCTATTTCAAAAATATTTAATGTACAGATTCGGCTTAGTTACAATCTTATTATATGTATAGATTATACATTTTCTAAATATATTCTTTAAAAATAAGTTTTTCTTATCAGAAATCAAATAAAACCACTGTAAAAAGCTAGTTTAGAATACACTATAATTTATAAGCTATGTACAGTAATTAATTTTATATAAAATGGCGTTACAAATTAAAATTTTACTCAAAACAATGTCCTAATATTAAAATAATTTTGTAACGGAGCTTTCCCTGCCTCTATTTCAAAGGAAAACGCTGACGGCGCGGTATTGACGCAGAATAGCTTCTTTGAGTCTAAAGTATCACACGACACTGTGGATCGTGAAAATTGCTTTCATCACAGTATGTAACATAAACATCGATATACAATGAACAGAAAATGTTTTTTAAATTGTAAACAGTTTAAGAATATATGGGACTTCCCTTGGCTCGGGTTCTATAAGTGTAATTTGTATTTTTAATATTACAAACGACTCATCCTCGCTTCGCTCGGGTTCGTTATTAAGTATATGTTAGCGGTTAGTATGGAATAGGAATAGAAAAGTACATAAGTAAGTTAAAAAAAAACTTGAAATTATCCACTATTTTACCTTGATTGGTCATAAACGCCGAAATATTCTTTATTTCCGACAAGAATGATTTTTTTGTGTTTAACTTGAGAAATTTTCTCAACACAAACTTTCAACTTCTTTTTTTATGTTGGGAAATGCTTTTACAAATACCGGTTGTATGTAGGACTCGCCGGCTAGAGAAGCCAGTACTACCCACTAAAACCCAATAGACCCTCCCCCGTCTTAATGGGGCGTCACAGGATCGCTTACGCACTCAACCACGACCCCCGACAGTAGACCCAGGATTCTTGTTTTAACGCGCGCTTTTCCTGTGACTCTCATACGCTAGTGGGACGACTACTCGACACGACCGATGAGAGTTAAGGAGCAGGGCCGACGGCTTTACGTGCTCCCCGAGGAACGGGGGAGAAGCACCTCCAATTTTTCTACTCCGGGCTGTTACTGAGGCTTTCTATACAGAAAGACTCAATAACTAAACTTGGCCCGACCCGGAGCTCGAACCCAAGACCTCCGGATGTGCAGTCTACATAACGTTATACAAAATATAAAAAGGACTTACCCGAGTAAAGCAAGAGCAAATAACCAGTAAGTGTTATGGAATTTTTAAAATCCTTGATATAGGTAAGATAAACTTTCTTGCACATTTCACAACCGGAACATCCTCAGGATACGACTTTGCGACTTATGTCGGCAAAGTAAATAGCTGTTATTAGTTTACTCTTACAATATTGTACTGCAAACATTCAATAAATATTGAAGCTAACTGAAAATATGTAAGAAAATTTAGTTATCATTACACACCTTAGACTAAAGTAATATACAATCCTGCAAAATAAATGTCAAAGTCAAAAATAGTCACGTGATTTGTGACTATTCTCATTTTTACCATACAGATTGTTTACTTTCTCTAAAAAATAAGGAAAATTTTATATATTTATAATGTATTAGCTAAACTAACATACAATTTTTGAGAATAAAATATGAAAAATAAAAATAACACTATGACCTTTTGTATTTATTTCATCAGGTCTCTTCCCCTTGAAATAGAGATAGCGAAATATTACCTTATTTTTTGAAGTGTTTTTTTGGCACGTTTGGAAAAAAATATTAGAGTAAAGTTTTTACGATGCGCGCGCACACCGACAGCCAAAAAGCGACATGATGAAATTAGCTGTTTGTAAAAGTAATGCAGCTAATTACATCATGAGAGTTGTGACAAATGGGATGAAATCTTTAGCTATTTTTGTTCTGTTACGCCAAAGAAGTATAACTTCTTACGTACGCATAAGTACACTCACACGTTTTTTTTTGTTTGGCTTCATGTTTAGTTCTATGACACTGCCTATATTATTCTTTAGCTTGAGTTGCACTAATACTAGTATTTATGTTATTCAGGTCCTACTCATAGTGTAAACGTAAAATTTTGTGACGATATGTGGAAGTCTATTTGTATTTCTATCATGCAAAAACTGAACTGATTTTGATGAAATTTTACAGTTATATAGATTATACATTAGAGTAGCACAAAAGCTATAACTTATAAAATAATATTAATAATATACTAAACCGGCGGAGCAGCGGGAAACGATAATTCTAAATAATTATTAGTTAAAAGTTATTCATAAAATGATAGACAGTATGAGCTAAATAAAAACTGCAGTTCTAGAAATAAACAGTTCAATAAGTTTTACTTTTATATAGTAATTAAATTTATTTCATGGATACCTTTTATCTCATAATTGAAAAATCCTTCAATATAACTGCTAACTCTGTAATGATTGATCATTACCAGTTTGATTCCCGACGGTGATTTTTTTGTTACTTAAGGAGATGTTTATTTTATTTTATAATATTAAATGTGCAATTCATGTATATATAATTTGTTTCGTGTATATCGGAAACAACTAACAATTTTGATGAAATTTTGTATTTTTACGAGGTTTAGCTTTTTAAGTTTATCTATATAGATGAATTCTGTATGTAAAGAGTTGTCTGATATAACTTTAAAAAAATGTTAAAGCGTTTTTGAGGGCTTTTGCAGGCAGTTGTTAAATACTTCGATGTACCTCTTTAGTTTTAAAAAATATAATAAGTATAAATAGTTTTAATTCTTATTATATATATATATATATATATATATATATATATATATATATATATATATATATATATATATATATATATCGTTTTAGTCGGATATACATAGTGTTCAATATTTAAAAAGGGAAATATTTTCAGAGATAAGTTTTGACAATAATATTACATAAGAAGTTCCGTTTTCACTTTTTATTCATCTCATTAGCTATAATTTAGTGCGAGTAGGCATTTTACTGTTGGAATTTCTACCATATTTCAGAGAGCTTCCGAGAGGTCGTTCAGATTACTTCGGACTTAGTCGATAGGCTCCAGCGATAACTGTGATATGTGACAGCTATAAGAATGAAGCAATCAAATTAACCTAATTCGTTTCACTGAAAAAAGAAAATGAGTTTTGATAATAGTCAATATACTTCTTAGGGTTCCGTGCCCAGAATATAAAAACGGAATCTTTATAATGCCCGTCTGTGCCTGTTTGTATGTCTGAACTCTTCCGTGACCATGATTGATGTAAAGCATTGGAAACGTCGGGAGCAAAAAATCTAAATAAATCCGCGACAAAATTCGAAAAGATAGTTTTATTAAAAACTAGCGACTCACCCACGCTCCGCTCGGGTACCTATGTTTTAACGTTTAGTATAGATTTCTCAGATATGAGATATTTTCCCGCAGTAAAAAGTAATTATGGTACTGGTTATTCGGGTCAACATATAGGATGTTGACCCGAATAACCAGCTATCATCATACCAAATTTCAATCTATCCAGTGGTTTTCTCGTGATACGGTCACAGACGGATAGACAGACAGACAGACGAAAATTCTAAAAACTATAGATTCGGCCACTATATCGATAACAATGTCTATTTCAATAAGATTTTCCAAAAAAATATTTAATGTACAGATTCGACTCAGAGTTTTATTATATGAATAGATGTTAAAAATAGCGTAAATTTAAGAAAGTATTATATTAGGCATACGACTTTCCATTCCGCTTCTATGAATCCTGCAACTTGAGCCACTCAGCCACGCCTCTATGTTTGAGAAGATAATTTTCTTCTTAATTAACTCGCTGTTGAATGCCGTATATAATTGGGCCATCGGAACGTGTGTGAAGTGGCGCTTGCAAGGAATTACTCGTATTTTGCCAGTTTTTTTATAATTAAAGGTTTAATTAAATGTTAGATTAATTGCTTTTGTTTGTGAATTATGTGTGCTTAAATATGTATGAATGATTTATTTACAAAACTATTCATATATTACTTTTGCTTCGCTCGGATGTATCCGTAGATACCTTCTGCATTTATCTATACTAATATTATAAAAAGGTAAAGTTTGTGAGAGGAGGTAATCTCTGGATCTACGGAACCGATTTAGATAAAATTTGGTAAGAAGTAGTTTGAGACCCCGGAAAGGACATAGGATACTTTTTATTCCGGAAATCATTCCTTAAGGGGTGAAAATGGGGATGAAAGTTTGTATTGTGAAACAAGCTAACGCTAAACGCTAAAGCAAGAACCCGAGCGAAGCGAGGGTGAGTCGCTAGTATTTTTATATACATCCAAATACAGCTTTTGACAAATTTTATACTAGCAATAACTTATGTACTACTCCAAGTTGTAATCTAACAAATTTCTTGCAAATACCTTCTACGAAATTTCAATAGATTATGATTTTTAGCCATAAAAGGGTCAACCTACTTTACCAGAAGCCATGAATTTGTTTCCCACATGGAGACAACATTTGATTCGATCTGGATAATGTAGTGCTAAGAATACTTAGTAGTGACATTGGCTACGAGGGAGAAAAGATTAATGTTTTAGGGGGCTGATCATCTTTAAGGTGTCATTATCATGGCTATTATATGAGTTTTGTTTTCTATAGCTACTCGTTCGTATATATAGGATTTTGTTCACAATTTTATGGGTTTTAATTTTTTTTCGCGGAATCCTAATTCTTTTTCTAAAATAAAAACCTAAAGTTACTCCTTGTAACATCATTTATCTGCCAGTGAAAATCCTGTCAAAATCGGTCTAACAGTTTCGGAGAGTAGTTGGAACAAACAGACAGACATACAGACAAAAAATTTAATAATAGTCTTTTTAGTATCGTATATAACTTCATATGATGCATTTAGTAAAAAGCTGTTATTTTGACATTACAAACAGATATTTAAATTTTATTTATTTGTATAGAAAATTATACACTCAACACAGGAAATATATGTAAAGGCCACTTAAAACTATCGAAGATCACTCACGCCACCTTTAGCTTATGTTCCTACCAATAAAATTTAAAAAATCCTTTTAATACTATATTTAGTACAACTTCACATAGTAAGACAGGTTTGACAACACGTTTGGCTCAGTTTGTAGTAACCCTACTTGCTGTGCCAGCGGTGGCGGGTTCGAGTCCCGCTGGGGGTATTTATTTGTGTGATCAACACGAATGTTTATACTACAGTCGTGGGTATTTTATATTTATAATATGTATTTATTTAAAGTTATATATGTATAGTGTATCAACTATCTGGTATCCATAACACAAGCCTCGTAGCTTACCATGAAACTAGATGGTGCTGTGTGAAAATATAATAAAAACTTTTTAACAAAAAAATAAAAACCGACTTCAAACAAAAGCACTAAAAAGTAAAAAATAACTGAATGGTAGTTTTCATTTACTATACATACCTAATCAAATATTTTCGAAGTCGGTGTGCTTTGCTTTGTATGGGCTGGCACCGATTTCGAAAATATTTGATTAGGTATGTATTTAATAGATAGGCTTTAATTACTTAGCCAAAGCACACCGACTTCGAAATTATTTGATTAGGTATGTATAGTAAATGAAAACTAACAATCAGTTATTTTTTACTTTTTAGTGCTTTTGTTTGAAGTCGGTTTTTATTTTTTTGTTAAAAAGTTTTCATTTTTCCCTTTTTAGTGTAGACAGTAGTAGCAAAGTAAGAATTCTAACGTGTTAGGCTTGTCAAATCAAACAAAATAAGCCCAAACTCAAAGTATCTACTATTAGCCGTTGAAGAGTTCCACCTCTCCACCTTCTGGCCTTACCATCAGATCAGGTCAACAATACCGAACCACTGTACTATCAACGGAAATAGAAACGCGTGCAAAGTTTCAAGTCAAAATGACATTTAGAAGTAGGTTAAATTCATCATTAGCTATTTTTCCACCCTTAGGGGTGGTATTTTTTTTTGAAATTTAAATGGAACCAATCTGGAAGTATACACTTTCAAACAGCACAAAAATTGTCCAAATCGGTTAATAAATGACGGAGTTCTGAGGTAACAAACATAAAAAAAATACAGTCGAATTGAGAACCTCCTCCTTTTTGAAGTCGGTTGACAACATATTTATTTATTTATTAGAGGTGCGCTCGATATTTTATAATACAAGCAACCTAACTTCCTTATGTTCCTCATACATTGTACTTTATTAAAATTAAAAAAATATTATTTATTCAAGGGAGAAAAAGGTCAAATATTTATTAGACAACTTTATGTATATAAACATAATATATCTATACTAATATTGTAAAGAGTTAAGTTTGTGATTTTGACGAAATTTGGTAAGAAGATACTTTAAGACCCTGGGAAGGACATGGGATACTTTTTATCCCGGAAATCATCCCTTAAGGAGGTGAAAATGAGGATGAAAGTTTGTATGGGGAATCAACCGTGAAATCCATCACCAAAAAATAGTACGAGTATGTATATAAAGTAAGAAACTGACTAGCTGACTGATTCACTGCTTCACTGACTGATCAATCAACGCATAGCTGAAACCGCTGGGTGTAGAAGAATGAAATTTTGCACCAATGTTTCTTAAATGACCTAAGTGTGCACTAAGAAGAAGTTTTTGGAAATTCTTTCCCTAAGGGGTTAAAATAGGGGATGAAAGTTTGCATGAAACTTCGTCATTTTTGATGTTAGAAATGTAAAAATTGATCTATGAGCACTTGTTTAGAGAACAAAGTTTACAATATTTTATGAAATTTCATTCTTTAAGGGGGTAAAAATGGGTGGTAAAGATGAAGTAGGAAAAGTGCAAAAAATAGAGGTACTGGGGCTTGCTAAATATTTCAAACGAAAATTTATACGTAGGTATACGAATATACGTAAAGTATCATTTCATATACAGATGGACATTTTTGATGGAAATAATATGAAACGCGAACTTATTTTTACAAAGTATAAAATATGTATGATATGGTATGTTCGGGCTGTTTTCCGCAACTCGACGACTATAATGCGCCTATTTTGCGTGTGTGGGAATTTAACTTCTTGTTACTCTTGCCATCCCAGTTCCTCCAGGAATTTCAGCAACCTCTTCAATAAAATATGTATTAAATAAAATATGTATTGCGAAAACGTAAAAAACACTTTTGTGTGTAAATAGCATGTAACCCAAGAGTTTTTTTGTAGTTGTAGCGCGAGCGAAGCCGCGGGTTTTGCTAGTGTTTAATATAGTAACTTCAAATCTTATACTATCAGATAGTCGAATAATAATTATTCGTTATTTTTCTTTTAATTATTATATTATCTTAATAATACGTTAAACGTGTGTGTTTGAATGAATGAATGAATTACTCTTTATTGTACACCCACAAAGAGAAAAATAAAATATACAATATAATATAGAAGAAGGTACAAGAGGCGGCCTTATCGCTATTAGAGCGATTTTTGTTGTGTGTTTGTTTGTAAGTTTTTTAAAAGGATTGTCTTATTGGAAGTGTTATGGAATATATTTACGGTTTTAATGAAGCAAAGGAAAATCTTCACTTTAAACAAATCAATAAACAAAATTAGTAAATAATACACAAATTAGCTGCTCAGTAATTCTAGTTTATTCCGATGGTAATATCAGACCCTCTTTACCATAGTGGCATTTTGGTCACGTTGAATTTAGTCCGGACAATTAGTAAGCCGTAATTTAAATTTACTGTGTGAATACACTGTTGCCTAATTTATATAGTCTGATGAAGTGTTTTACGGGTACTAAATTGTTTGAAATATTGGAAATCAATTGTGTATCTTTGCAAGGTACAAATTTTGGGTTAATACACATCAAATATTTTTTCAGTATACTTATGGTATTTGACCCACTTTTAAAAGGAAGAAGTGTGCAAATGTTACACAATATCTATTTGTACTGTAAATTGTTTAAAATAGTAATATCTCAAGAACCTCATGTAAATTTCAGGAAAAGTTACACATATATTGGTAATTAAAAATTAAAAAAGGTATTATGTATGGGACTTACAAACTTTTAATAATTCTTAGTTCAACCATGGTTGACTAATCCACCTCAGAGTTTAAATTAATTCGTTACAATCATAGTTTTACTTTATTACTGTATGGTCTCTATTTTCTAGTGTTAGATGGGACGTTAGATAAAGATCGGACCCTGAGAAGGGGTTTGGTCCATCACAAACTTTCTTGCTCCTTAGGGACTTAGTGCTAATAGAATTTATAGTTTTAGAAATGCCATCAAAGTGCTAGTTTTGCAAAAAATTAAACTTGGGATAAACTCAAAGAGGTTTTTTTTTGATATGATTTTTGTTTGACCACAAACTAATTTCTTAAGGACAAGATAATCCTATATATTAATTTTTGTAATATGTTCCTTTTTTTCTTTTACAAGGAATAACAAATCGACGCCATATTTTATGAGCCAGATTTATTCTGTTGCAAAAAGTTAGGTAAGGTTTCTGTCATTATTTTTTCTCCTTCTTTTTAAGAAAGTTTAATTACATATATCATAAAATACATAGTATCACCTCCAACAGATTTATGTTCTTCGGTAATTCTGAATGTTTTGTAGCATTTAAAGGCCAGAGCTTAAATAATTTGTCAACTTTCGAGTTTCTATTGGTAAGTTCTAAACAAAGATTTGGAACGTAATGTTTCACAGCCACGAATACAAGGTTGGGCTTCATTAGATACCTATATAAAAACAAAATATTACGCACTGATTTACAGATCATAAAATCTCCAAAAGATAAATTTACAAACATGAAAGGCAGATACATTCCTTAAGGAAGTATGTAGGTATCTGCGAAGATAGGATTTTCGGAAGTGATATAACGTATATGATAACACTATATATAGAACATATATGATATAGATATAACACATTATAAATACAAAAGGCATCTATGGAATATGGATCCACCCGAGCAAAGTGAGGGTAAGTTGCTAGTAAGAATATAAGTAAAGAAAATTTTAAACCTTTTTTACGATACGACTTTGAATTCTTTCGAAGACAAATGTTGTATCCAATTTTTTCTTCAATGGTTCCTATTAAAAAGTTTGTATTACCTATACATAAAGTTAGCTGATAAAAATTGTAAAGATAAATATATTTTATACTGTAGGAACTGTATGTACTGTACTTAAAGAATTGATTAGACGGGTCCCTAGGTAATTATTGAACTAGCGTTTGTACTTTTAAGTTATTATGAAATTCTTAAGGAGAATTCTGAAGTAATAATAACTTTGAAATTTTAGTTAAAACTCATAATTGCTATAAAATATTAAGCACCTAGTTAAATTTTACGCGGACTGGGAACTTTATACGAGTACACAGTGGTATATAAAAATTAATGGAGGTAGATATAAAAAATATATTTATAAAATAATATACTATATTCGGCAATTTTTGATTTTTTTTAAAGATGAGCACGCGACAAAAAAATATTTTCATTCCAACCAAAAATTTAAATTAATTATTTATTTTAAATAAGGCCACCTCAACGTGTTGAGTAAAAAACATTTTATTTCAAAAAAATTGTTTTTTTTTTTATAAGCTACAAATTCTACCCTTAAGCTAAGAAAAAAAAACCAAAAAAATTGTTTTCGCTATACCCTAGTATATTTTTGATTTTGAAAAAAGTAAAAGATACAGATATTCTTACATTCATAGTAGAAAAACTAATTTTGCATGTTGTTCATATTAAGAAATATAAATTTAGCCAGCATTTCTCAAACTTCAATAAAAATAATCATATGCTAAAAATACAAAATATATACATATAATATGTACCTATAGGTATCTTGGAAAACAATCTTAATTTGCAGAAAGAAAAATATATTAAAATGGGACTTAACTAAATAATTTTCCCAATATATACACTAGTATAATAAGAAAAGCATTTTATTTATAATCTGTAATCGTGAATAACTAGAAAACTCTTTTAATGTACAATGTACCAAAAAGAAACTAATATCACAAACAAGAAGTTAATAGCTGGACCTTAGTGCTAACAATTTACAGCATCCCTAGTTAATTAAATAGGATAAGATTTATCTCCGGAACACACTCGGCGTCAGAAACGCGGAGCACTATAATCCGCATTGAGGTCCATAATCGTCGCAGATTGTGACCTCTCCAGCCCTCGCTGGAATAAGTTTGCATTGTTGTACGAGAATATTTGTTAGAACACGTCAAAAAATTAGATTTAGTTTAGGTTGATAATTTTTTTTAATTAGGTACATGTCAAATGTCATAATTATTTTTCATACAAGTCACATTTTACTATTGTTATAAATGTTATATTAATCACATTTATTTATATAGGATCGTCAACAGAAAACACATTATTACATGACAATTTAAAAATATGCTATCAGTACATTGATTAAATGAACAGACAATCACAGCATACACAATATTAGATAAAAGTAACAAAGAAAAAAATCACATCAGGATTACAAGAGCTGCACGCTGGTTCAACAGTTGAACGGATTTGGGTGAGTAGACAGATCAGAGACTAATCTTTTTTTAGCACTGAGAAATGCATTTTCGTATACCATCTGCATACATACAGGTTATATGAGTCAAATCGTCCAGAAAAGCCAGAATTACCCATTCAAATACAACGGAACCTCCTCCGTCTCAATGGGGCATAAGATCTTTTGCGCACTTATCTTCACCACAACAATCATGAGGTTGGTTCCAAGGTCCATGCTGCTCTCAGAGAAGTGCCAGGAGTAGCCCGCAAGGTACTCCACCCACCGAGGTGGATCGACTCCTAGTATCTTTTGGCTTCACGTCCGCCTGGCCGACGTGAATTTACGAGTATTTATAGTTATGCATTTATACATGTCTAAAACTGCATAATACTATGTTTCTTCATCAACTTGTTTTCACCTTTTTAATTCGCTTTTTACGCAATCGGGTTAATTGTTTGTGGTAATTAAATTTTTAACTTTAGAAATACTGTTCTTTATTGTACCAATAATATCGTAGTAAAACGGAAACGAATTAACACCAGCACGAGGTTTATTCCCTCACTAAAGAGTGGAAAGGCGTGCAAAGTTTCCGAGTTGGCTTTACTTAAGCGGGCAGACATTCTCGGCATCTTGTTGTTAGTTACCAAACTTTGGTTACGTTCCCGACTGATTCACGATGGCCTTAAGACGCTGTTTAAACTTGTTTCATTGAAGAAGTTTGGGAGCCGCTGAATTTTTTAATTGTCACCCAAATGCATGGAAACGCGGTTTAAGGATTGTACTGCAGAGTTCTAAGGATATTTTCTTAAAATAGTTATTTTTGTTATGTACTTAAAAGCTTATAGTTTTAGTTCCTTGCACAAAGCTTAAGGCTGTAAGCAAAACTTTATAGATCCCTCCAATGGAGTTATTTAAAAAAAATATTCAGTAATAAAAACGTTATTTAGTAAAATTCTGATAACTAGTCTGATTATAAAATTGTTTGTTGTGTGGTTGAAATTAGGTTTTGACCTGATTAATAATCATTTTTACACTACTGAAATATTATAATATTAAAATTATTTTATGTCACATCTAAATATTATGTACCTAAAATGTTCTTCTTTTAGTCCAAGTAAGCAAAATTCGCGAGCTCTCAGTCTATTTGTCTCTTTGAGAAATGTGTAGTAAACATGCTTTTAATTAGACCTTATACATCAGTGTAGCGTAAACAGCTGTTCTTGGTATACATTATTTTTAGAAATACATAAATGATTAAAAAAATTTAGTCGTTATATTCATTATCTATGCATGTATAAATATCTATATATTTTTCTATAAATACGCCATTAAAATTACATGAATATAAAGTATTTAACAACGAAGTAACTGAAAAAGTAAAAACGCCCTCATTCCAAGACATCAAATTTTCTGCTGACGCCGACGATTGACAGCTAATTGAGCAATTTATTCTTATAAGACGAAGCACTTTTAAAGGAAAATTTAAATTTAAAATCTACATTTTATGTTACTTGTGTAATATCCGATTATTTTTACTGTAATTTCTTGAAGAGAGATAATGGTTTTTTTATTACTATCGTTTTCCTACTCGAGTAGGCTTTCATTATAACAGTATATGTAATAAAAAAGTGTGTGTGTGTGTGCAATTCAGACATGGTAGAAGTGAAACTTAATACTAAATATTTGTCAGACAATAACAAAGGTTACCATGGCAATGTATTCTATCTCATTCTCTCGCTGGCTTGTATTCAGCCCTTTTTTAACGTCCCACTGCGGGGCACGGGCCTCCCTTCATACGAGGGGGATCAGGCCATATCCACCACGCTGGCCAAGTGCGGATTGGCGGACTTCACATATCTTTCGAAAACTTGCTAGGTTTTCTCAGACATGCAGGTTTCCTCACGATGTTTTCCTTCACCGTAAGGCAAGTAGTAATCATGTTAGAAATGATTCGCACATGAAAATATCAGAGGTGCGAGACCCGGGATTTGAACCCGCTTCACTCGGTTTCCCAAGCGAGCGAGTTGCCACTGGGCTACCACTGCCCATATGTGTTTGTCTGTTTAAGTGTTGCATTTCCGTTTCATCGAGTTTCAAATCATAACGATTCTAAAGAAGTTTCACTTCAAAAATTGGTCAAGTACGAGTGTGATATGTTCAGTTACATGTATCGAGTGCCATCCTATGGAAGTGTCTAGCGTCTGTCTGTCCATTACATTTTAGCAACGTAGCTTGAATACTTTCAGAAAATGACTGAGAATACAGACAGTCTGCCAGACGGGCAGACGAACATGACGAAAATATAAAGATTTTACTTTAGCAATTTGGCTACGGATCCCCAAAATAAATAAAATAACACGGTAACTATTCTAAATGTAAAGCCCCGTTTAGTTATTTTTTACTTTTCAGTGTCTGGAAGTCGGTTAATTTTTTTAACACCTCCAGGTAAATTTCTAAGAAATTAATTAAATTTCTAAGAAATTAATTAAATTTCTAAGAAATTAATTAAATTTCTAAGGAATTAATTAAATTTCTAAGAAATTAATTAAATTTCTAAGAATTAATTAAATTTCTAAGAAATCTGTTGTTAACTGTAACGCCGGCGTGACCGCCGTCGTGGAGGGATTAAGTTTTTATATTCCCATTTTAGTGAAGACGCAATAAGCAGGTAATTTTTAAGAAGAAAGTTTTTTTTAATAAAATATTCGAGTAAGCCATAGATTTAAAAATAATTTATTGTTTAATTTTTTAAAAACCGTTCGACCAACTTCGGTATAATTTAAACAAAAAAAATTCCAAATCGGTTCAGGCGTCTTCGAGTAATCGATGTACATACAAAAAAAAATACATAAAGACGAACATAGAACCTACTCCTTTTTGGAAGTCGGTTAATAAAATAAGATAAAATTTGACTATGAAATACAAAAAATTATAAGTGATAATAAAGTTTAATACCAACGCTCGTCACATTACATGTGACAAAGTATTTTCCTTGAACGAAACAAGATATTAAATCCCCTTACATTCTCATAAAACACTTGAATGGATATATAGCATCCCCTCTAGGAATCAAATGACAATCTTACACCGTTATTGACATCTATTTTCCGCCCTATAACTAAAGCTATATGTATGGTCTTCGTGAACATTTATTTATTCACTAGAATTGCCCGCGGCTTCGCCCGCTACCAAAAACCAAATTCTTAGGTTTTACATATTAGTTTACTCTTAAATTGCAGTTTTTGTATTTTTTTTCAGAAATGACACTTTTTCTCGCGGTAAAAAGTATCCTATATGTTAACCCGGATAACCAGCTATCATCATACCAAATTTCATCAAAATCTGTCCAGTAGTTTTCTCGTGATGTGGTAACAGACAGACAGAGGGACAGACAGACAAAAAATCTAAAAACTATAGATTCGGCCTCTGTATCCATAATAATGACTATATCAATAAGATTTTCCAAAAAATATTTAATGTACAGATTCGTCTTATTTAGAATTTTATTATATGTATAGACTAGCGACGTGATTATTAGTACGTTTTAACTGTTAGTATAGATTTATCAGAGACAGATCTCTGTCAGACAGACAGACAGATAGATAAAAAGACAGACAGACAAAAATTCTAATAAATTTAGATTCGGCCTCTGTATCGATGATAATGACTATTTCAATATGATTTTCCAAAAAATATATTCAATGTACAGATTAGACTCAGAATTTTCTTATATGTATAGATAGATTTATTTCTACATCAAGATACGAAAATTTATCATGATAATAAACATCAAAATAAATGTTTAGTATAAAGATCTTGTTGTTATCTTAAAAATCAAATTTCATAATAAGTAAAGGAAAACATATTTCAAGTGTAAGTTTCTAAATAAACAAAATTAATTCTTTTTCAAGTGAAACTTATTTAGCATCGTTGTGATTTGAAACTCGATGAAACGGAAATGCAACACTAAACAGAGAAAAACACATAAATATATAGGATTAAACCGCCGAGAGAATGAGATAGAATACATTGCCATGTTGCCATGGCAACCGTTGTTATTGTATATATTGTGTATTGTCTTACAAATATATAATACTAAAACAAAAGCAAATCTATCCCACGAGAACCGTACAGCGTACATATTTCCAAGATAAAAAGTAGTATAAGTGTTATTCTGATATATGAACTATATTATTGTAAAGTTTCATTAAAATCCATTCAGCATTTTTTGCGTGAAAGAGTAATTAATATACATCCTCACAAACTTTCGCATTTATAATATTAGCAGACTCCGTATTTCGATTCTTTATACGTACATCAAGGGTACGCATCGCAAAACAAAAATTTATTTCAAAGATTTTATCAAAAATTCCAGCGGAGATCTTCTTCGATGAGCGACTTTTTTCGAGCAACCTCTACTAGATATCACTCTGAAAAGTACGTAACACTTGCGCGATGCAGCCTACTAGTGCCGCCATCTAGTGAATAAACATTGAACTTATGTATATTCTTGCAAAAATATTCTCATTTCATTATCTAAGTTCTAGAATTTCTTTAGAAATAAACTTATTACAAACAAAAATTAATATTTATTACTGTGGGATGAATGTGCGTAAATTAAATAAAAGCTAATAAGACTAATTGATGCCATGGTAACCGTTGTTATTGCCTGATAAATATATTAATATTATATATTCTTTCCGTATATGATATTCTATAAATATATGATTGTAATATGCCTAATATGCCTTATTTAATTATTGATTTGTTTTAAATTAATTGCGATATTTGCCAAAGAGGTTTTACTTTAACCGCGCGTAAAGATTACACGCACCGATTTTTTTAATTTGTAGGATATTTAACCTCATCCTTTGGTGATTTTCCAAATTTCACCTCTAAAAGTGAAAAAAATATTTTAAAATTGGGCTTAAACTTTAAAGTAATAGTCACTTAAAAGGCGGTGTACCATTTTAGATTAATAGTGATTATTTTAGTTAAATAATAAATTAGTATAATAATAATACAATAAAAATCAAAGCTTTCCCAATTTTTATCTGTCTGTCCATGGAATTATTACGCTAAGGAAATTACACGATTAAATAATAATTTAGCTTCTAGCTAGGGGTTAGATGGTGTTTCATCGCACGCAAAGGTTTTTTGCTGTAATATTCAGAGGCCTTTACATTTCTCACGTCGTGGTGAATACTGAATGACATTAGTACCGTGATATCTTTCTTTCCCATGATAAAGCTGGAAACAAACTTATAAAATACGGGCCTTTAATCTCTAGATGCCTAACAGTAGAGTGTTACTCCAGGTCATATTCTGTCTAGCCATACGAATATTACAAATGCGAAAATAACTTTTGTCTGTCTGTCTGTCTATCTCTTTTTACGCTTAATCCGCTGAACCGATTTGAATGAAATTTGCTATCGTGATAATTTGAGACCCTGAAAAGGACATAGGATAGTTTTTATCTCTTAAGGGTGTGAAAAAGCATATTATGAAAGTTTGTATGTTTTAAGCAAGGGATATATGTATATTATATTTATTTTTTTTATTTTTAAAGTACTTACCTACTTTTCTATACGTATGTATGTACCTACATACATAATTATGCATATAGTCCATTCTATATTAAGCGTTAAAACGTAGTGTAATACGTTTCATCCAAATCTATCCAGCCCTTTTAGTATGAAGTAGTTATATACACACATACAAACTTTCGCATTTTCAATTGTTATATATAATTCATTTAATTTTATTAAATGCTATATACAGGTTATATAGATGAAGATATTTTATTTATTTACTTATAACTACGTTACCTAATGAATCATAGAGTGTAGTGTCGTGAAGGGTATGTTTCGTGTTGGTACAATTTGCCGCTTTGTCTTACCTACCTTTGTTCTGGACAGTCGCCTTTATGGTCAATAGACTAGATTATTCCATTGGAGGATTTGATATCTGGTGCATATAATATACGGAAGAGACAATCAAATATAATTAAAATTTATTTATATATGTACCACAAAAAATACGTATAAAAATAAAATAATAGATATCTTGTGTACAAAGGATGACTTATCTCTTTATGAGATCTCTACCAGAAACCCTCGAGTGTGAATAAAAAATAATAGATATAGCGTTATAGGTACAAACTACAAACATAGAAATATACAAATATACAAACATACATACATTATTATACAAGTGCCTTATTTTTGTGAACTCTCTATAATTTTTTAAATACTTAAAAGATAAATATTTAGTAAAATAATAATTAATCGTCTAAAATTGTTTTCAAGGGAAAATAAAAAATTGTGTTGAAATAGTGTTATAAAAAGTAAATATGAGCCTTTGCTAGTGTGTTTCTATCTTAAATTAAATTGAGATTCTAATTTCTTCGACAATATCTCAGTGTCATCACCGAAACGTCAAATAATTAGTTAAAAGGGATTAGAGTGAATCTTTTACAGTCACGAGATGATAGAATACATCACTGAAATATTTACGTTTTCATTTATATTATTAATTAATTTTGTTTCCTTAAAATTTATATCTCGTACTTGTAATTTTCTTATTTTTAAACCTATATACTAGTATATACTGGTATTTCTGAGCGTCTTAAATTTTCGATTTCTGGAGGTTTATCTCCGTAACTAGCTAATAAAACGGTTTGAAATATTTTTTTAATGCACCTTAGACTATTATCTAACTTGGACCAATTCCATTTGTTTAGTAATTGCATTCTAAATATATAAAAAAATCGTTTGAAACTAGTTCTTCTGAGTCATATGACGTGTCCGTTCCCCATTTTTCTGAACAAAATTATAAATAAGAAAAACAATATAAATTATAATCACATCGAAAGAAGATTAGTTATCTTTTAACAATAAATATGTTTAGTTATATCTACGTTAGTTTACTTATTAAAAATAAAGAAATAAAAGATGTCTGGCAAAAATTCTGATAATATGGCGCGCGCTTCACTCGATCATATTCGGCGAAATACAAAAAGTGAGACCATCACTACCCACATGGAGGGTAGTCTGTTGTGCGACGAACGGGCCCAAAGGTAGACGTTCGGCCAGGTCAGCGTCGATCAGGAGATAAAAAGTAAGTATTTGATTCATATGTTCATGATTCAGGTGGGTTTCTGATTAATATGTCTAGTTTACAAATTATGTTACAGAGTTTTAAAACTTGAGCCTATGCCCCAAAAAACACGTTTGAGTTATAGATTTTTGTGGTTAAATGCGAATACCGATGTAAATATATGTCACGGGTAATCGAAGATTTTAGGTAAAATTCTGATTTATCTGGGTCTGATTCATGTGGTCAAAAACCTATATGAATCATAAAGTGGTACATTTCGTTTAAGTTATTTATCATACAATCATCATTAAGATCAGGTCCTAAGCATCACGACATCGCGACTGCGACACAGCGACAGAAAAATGATATAATGTATAGTATAGGATGTCACATTGGCGGATGCAGTGCAAATAGCCATAGCTGTACAGTGTACTGATGATATGGTGCTGCTTAGTCCATCAATTAGATGGTTGCAGGGGCTCCTTTCTATTTGTGAAAAATATGTTAAAATTCATGGATTACTTTACAATAGTAAAAACTCAGTTACTATGGTATTTAAATATAAAAATGGATCTGACTTTTGCCCAATTTCCCTAGACATAGATTAAAGGTTTTTCCATATTATGTAGTAGTTTAAATGTTTTGTTTAAATGTTAATTTTATTTACTGTTCTTAATGTAGGAAACCTTTGAATTTATTTTATATAGTTTATAATTTAATTTTAATTTCATTTACCTACTTTTCAAATTGTATGGAAAAGAGACCGAAATAAAGATTTATTATTATTATAAAATTAATAAATAATAAAAAAGTTATAATTAATAAAAGAGAGTAATATTATCATACAGACTTAGTTTTTTTGTTTTTATTTCTGTTTCTGATTCACCAGTCACGAATTTTGATTCATATAGGCCCTAAAAAATTCAAGTTAAATATCTCAAAAATTATTTGATTAAAATGAGTGCGTAATTCGAATATATGTTATTTGGCATGTCTTTAATCATAAGAGTATGTTGAACAGAGCCAAAACTGAAAATAATTTTTGGCCAGACAAATCAGATGAAGAACGCAATCTCGGAGAAATACCCATACACCTTACGTAACTACGCTCGCATATTTTATGTGGGTGTTTTTAGCCCCCGACGCAAAAAGAGGGGTGTTATAAGTTTGATGTCGATGTCTGTCAGTGTGTGTGTATGTGTGTCTATGGCATCGTAGCTCTCAAACGGATGGACCGATTTCGATGCGGTTTTTTTCATTTGAAAGCCAGTTTCCTTGCGGTGGTTCTCAGCAAGCAAACCGACATAATCACACAACAGGTGAGAGATCAGGCGCAAGACCGACAACATTACAATTATTATTTATTTATTTGTTTATGTATTTGTTTATTAATACCATAGTTTACATAAAGTGTTTTTAAAACATAACGTATTTTGATTTCCTTAAATTCTTATCAGTCTTAGTTAATTTACCTATAATATTATATAAAAGATTTAGGAATAAAAAAAATTATGAATCATATCTTTCGAAATACAAAAGCTTTTAACCCAGATTAAAAAGGTACAGACTTAATTTAAAAATAGGAAGCCATTATAATTTTAATATTTGTAAAAAATGTTTTATGTAAAATATTATTAGTTGATGTTGAATTATTAACGAAAGGAATGAAGGGTTTTTACGGTTAGAAAAATATATATAAATAGACGGAATTCCGATTCCGTTCCAATAAAGACTTTTATTATATTTAAAAAAATTATATATTACTAGAAAAACAAAAACAAGTCTATCCCTCAGGAACCGTATATTTTTCCGGGATAAAAAGTAGCCTATGTGTTATTCCAGACTATAATCTATCTTTGTGCCAAATTTCATCCAGATCCGTTCAGCCGTTTTGGCCTGAAAGAGTAACAAACATCCATACA
The DNA here is from genome assembly GCA_951806755.1 of Brenthis hecate. NCBI lineage: Eukaryota > Metazoa > Arthropoda > Insecta > Lepidoptera > Nymphalidae > Brenthis > Brenthis hecate. The sequence goes on along the minus strand of OX638259.1, from coordinate 9,912,078 downwards.
TACTCACAAACTTTCACATTTATAATATTTATGCAGTTTAAATGAGCAATAATTATTATTGTATACATTACACATAATATATACATTTATTTCGCGTATCTCGGAAACCGCTCTGACGATTTGGATCAAATTTTGTATTTGGATAAGGTTTTGCTTTTTTAGTTTTTCTATATAGGTATTTTCTGATAAAAACACAATTTTTACTTTATCTTTTCAGAAAAACGCCAAGCTAAGCTACCTATATTAGTAGCTAAGGATCAGTACAAACTATATGTGATGTTCTCCTAACCAATTCCGGCCACGGCGGGCAATGTTATTGAGACTAGCCAACTGTGCACGAGATATTATAGTGCACAAGTGTACGCGCAGACACAAGTGCACTCTATTCCTGTTACTCTCATACTCTGGTGGGACGACTGCTCGACACGACCAGTGAGACTTGAGGCGCAGGACCGACGGCTTTACGTGCTCTCGGATGCACGGGGGTGAAACACCGCCAACTTCCCAACTCCGGGTTGTTACTGAGGCTTACGATAAGAAAGACTCAATAAATAAACTTGGCTCGACCCGGGACTCGGACCCAGGACCTCCGAGTGTGCAGCCGTACATGCTAGCCACTACACAAACGAGGCAGTTGACTATGACAAACTATAGACAAACTATATACCTAATAATAATAATATAGCGGTTAAGGAAAAAGAGAGCGTTATAACTGTCGACATTTAAAATATATTTTTTTAGAGTTTATTATTTATATGTACCAACATCGAAATAGATATTATAAATATACATTTTTATGAAGGTTCCTTCCGAGATAATGTGAGCCAGTAGAAATTAACTTGATTCAAATTAAATCAGAGACAGCCCTCAGGCAGGATGAAATGTTGTATTTGCATTTAGTTAAAATTGTCGTCCGCCTTATATTAATCTTATAATATTAAATGAGCAATTCTTGTATATTATACACTTTATATATTTAATTTATTTTGTGTATCTCAGAAAAGACTAACAATTTAGATCAAATGTGTATATATATATATATATATATATATATATATATATATCTGTTTTTTCTTAAAAGTATATGCATTTAAAAAACAAACAAGTGTGTTGTGCTTACGTACCCACGTAAGAAGTTATAATTCTTTGTTTTTTAGAGCTTTTAAATAAATGCTTGTAATAATTTTTATTTTTATCCATATATAAAAGACGTGGTGTATATAGAAATACCGGGATAAATATCTAGAATATAGATATGACTCTATACTAAAGGAAGATTTAAAGACTAACTTCGCACTGTAGCCAATAACGAACTAACTTCATAACGTAGTCCAAATCTGTCATCGTTAAAAAAATCGCTTACGTTATTTTTTCATAAAGGGCGAAAAGAAGTATAACTAAAAAAACGTTGTTTTAAAAATAATTATTAGAGCCTTTTTTCATCTGCTATCATTCTGACAATGTCACATAGCACTATATCGCATTGAGGTACTTGCATTGTCGTAAATGGATAATAATCTACTGAACGTACATAACCTATTTTATCATATACTCTAGAAGCTTTAAGAGTAAAAAATAATATGTGTTATAAAGTAAAATTATAGTTATTGCAAAAAACGTTTCAATACTATCCCTTAAAGTATTAAAATCCAAACGTTTTCATAAATATACAGCATGTCTGCTAATAATGTATGCATTTACTATAATACACTTACTGTAATGTTTACATAAATATAATAATAACAGCTAAAATGAAATAAATAATATGGCCATATTTAATAATAACACTTATTATATGTAAAGTATATAAGGTACTTTGGTGCCATTTTTGAAATCATTTTCTAAAATTGTGGGTAGGCACTGTCTGTAACAAGTGTATAATGATTTTGAGACTTTAATACCTTAGTCTCTTCCGTGATCATGATTGCTGTAAAGAATTCGAAACGTCGCGTTAGAAACTAAAAATCAAAATAAATCCGCGACATAATCCGGAAAGATAGTTTTATTTAAAATGTACGTATTCCTATGATGATGATGATGTTCTCCTAGCCGATTCCGGCTACGGCGGCCAATCTCATTGAGACTAGCCAACTGCGCAGGAGATATTATAATGCTCAAGTGTACGCGCAGACACAAGTGCACTCTCTATTCCTGTCACTCTCATATTCCGGTGGGACGACTGCTCGACACGACCAGTGAGAGTTAAGGCGCAGGACCGACGGCTTTACGTGCTCTCCGAGGCAAGGGGGTGAAACACCGCCAACTTCCCAACTCCGGGCTGTTACTGAGGCTTACTATACGGTATATATAAATATAAATGAACTAAACATGGCCCGACCCGGGACTCGAACCCAGGACCTCCGAGTGTGCAGCCGTACATGCTAGTCACTACACCACCGAGGCAGTTAAACGTATTCCTATATCAATTTTGTCAATATATTATTTGAGTTGTTTTGAGCACGCTCACAAAGCTTTTTGACACCATACCATAGTTACTTCAGATGATTTCAAATTTATCGATCTAGAAACAATAGATACATACTGTCATTAGTTAACTAATGTGTTTATATATATATATATATATATATATATATATATATATATATATATATATATATATATATATATATATATATATATATATATTGCGAGCGTGCGTGCGTGCGTGCGTGGGTGTGTGCGTGTGTGTCATTAAAGTGATTAAATTTCTTAAACTTTGGGATTTCTTTACGCACACCATCAGTGTACTACAGATGGTGATGTGGAAGCTTGCCGGCTACAAGCTAGTATTAACCACTAAAATCCAACAAAACTTTCCCCAACTAAAGGGCTCCATATAATCACTTACGCATTTAAAATCTAACCCTTGGTGAAACCAGGGCATGTTGCTTGTAGAGAAGTACTATCGGAGTGCCAAACCCAGGTGTGAATTTTCACAATGTACTAGAAAAGTCATTCAGGATATAATATATAGGTTTTCAAATGTAAAATTAAATTCACTTTAAATCCCAGTTTAAAAGCTCTTTTAACATAAAACTGTGTTTTCGGGTATTTTTTGGACGCTATATGAAAGCCGCAAACATTTTTTCAAAGGCCGATTCAATGGAAAGTTTGCATTTTTAACATTTGCTTGAAGGCAATATATGAATGGGATTAAATTTCACAAATTATCTATCGTCAGCGACTTTATATGCATAATGGATAGTGCTAGCATGTACACCTGAAGATAGTGGTCCAGGGTTCGAGTTTCATTTTAGGCCAAGAATTATTTTATAAAGGAAATAAAGAGGCTTAAATATTATTAATATGATAATTAATTATAATCTTTAACACTAAACTATAAAACTTTTTTCACTTCTCAAAAGCTTATATAAAAGCACATTACTTACGTATTACCATGAGAGTAGAATCACTTATAAGTTCTACAGTACCTGGGCCACCGAGCTTCGCTCGCAGTTTTTGGTTGAATAAATACAAAAAAAAACAAAAATTAATTATACCTTTGTATCCAACCGGAATTCGAACCCGGACACCTGTGATTGTCATTCTTGCATCTTTTTCAAAAAAAACTAAATACTTGAATAAATATAATTAGAAATAAAAGTAAAAACTTAGTATGCGACCGAGTTTCGAATCTGGACACCTGTGATTGTTGATCGTACTTCTTGGCGGCTTGACCACGATGCTTATTCCCGAGCGTGCAAACTACCGACCCATATTTTGCGTGGAATAGCAAAAGAAAACTGCATGAAAACTCGAAAACACGCGTTTTCTCAGACATAAGACTAATCTAGATCGATTTATCGCCCCCCAAACCCCCGTGTACTAAATTACATGAAAATCGTTGGAGCCGTTTTCGAGATTCAGATTATATATTGATATATATATACAAGAATTGCTCGTTTAAATATATTACATAAGCACATATTGAGCATTAGGCATTCCATTTGTTTAGTGACATCATAACATCATTAAAACAACAATTATTGGGTTTCAATCTAATTTGTAAAATATTACAAGTGGAATTCGATATAGTTATAATTAAAATTATACATATAAAATGTATGTATGTATGTATGTATATATATTCGCACATAAACTAATTCATACTAATCTGTTATTAATGATGTTTACATATTTGTTTGAGAGCCGGTGACACTGAAAGACCCATAATTGCGGATTTCAAACGTTTCTATGAAAATCGAAAGTTTATACAGGATTAAATTGGCCGAACGTATATATTAATTAAATTAATTACCTTTTAAAACACTTTTTTTCACTGTCATCGTGGATTTTAATTAATTTTAGTCAATTTAATTAAAAAAAAAAAAACTTCTTCTTCTTCCTGCCCATTTCCCAATCACTTGGGGTCGGCGCAGTACATCTTCTGTACTGCTGAAAGGATTTGGCAAAAGTTTACGACTATAATATCGCTCGAAATCGGTCAAGAGGATATAACACTAAGATCTGTTTTGTGCTTCCAAATTTCAACCTTTAACAAACAATAGAACAAAGCAAAAGTCAAACATAGCGGGCTGAGTTAATACACCATTGTTATAAATCCAGCCGGACATTTGCCTGGATTCATCACGTATAAAGCCGCAAATGCCACGGCCAGGCGAATTTAACACACGGTTAGATGAGTTAGAAAGCAATGGGTTTCAGTTAACTATAGTATGGCTTGTCCATGTTATGTACTGTAATTATTGTATGTCTGTCTGTGTTGAATTATGTCTATCTATATAGTTTATTCGTTTGCGATTGCATATACTGCAGCCGATGCGAAGCAAATCTAATATATTTCGATACGTAAAATACATATTTACCTATTAGATATTCATATCTTAAAATATTGTCCGCTGGCACCGACTTCGAAAATATCTGATTAGGTATCTATTCTAAATGAAAACCTCCGTTTAGTTATTTTTTACATTTTGGTGCCTGGAAGTCGGTTTTTATTTTTTGTTAAAAAGTTTTTATTTTTCCATTTTTAGTTTAGACGTAATAAGCAGGTAATTTGTAAGAAGAAAGTTTTTTAATAACACATTCGACTAAGCAATTTATTTAAAAAATATATTTATTGTTGATTTTTTTAAAAACCACTCAACCGATTTCGATAAAATTTATATGGGACCACCTGGGAAGTATACCCTTTGAAACAAAAAAAAATGCCAAATCGGTTCAGCCGTCTTCGAGTAATCGGTGAATATACATAAAAAAAAGAAAGAAAAAGATTCCGACGAATTGTTCCTCCTGCTTTTTCGAAGTCGGTTAACAAAAAACACTAAGGCGACGCTTCATCGTACCTATTTATGATATTTTAGTAATACGTGTATATTATTTCATGTATCTTAAATAGTTCATTAAATTTTAACTAAGTACGTACTTGAAGAACAACAAATTAAAAATCACATAAAATAACTATTCCAAGTTCCAAACTTAAATGTGGCATTTTTTCTTGTTTTTCTTCTTTTTTTTTTTTATAAATGCATATGAATTTATATACGGTACTTATAAGAAAAAACACATTTTTTTTTCATTTTGTCTCTGTCATTGTCTGTCTGTCTGTTTGTTTGTTCTGGATAATCTTTGGAACGGCTGGACTGATATTAACGGGACTTTCACTGGAAGATAGCAGATGTTATAGGGAGAAACAGAGGCTGCTTTATTTCAGAAAAAGAATTAGGGTTCCGCTCAAAAAAATTAAAACGTAGCGAGGGTCAGTCGCTAGTACAAAATAAAACATCGAAATTGAGTACTTCTATATTTTTGAGTCGATTAAAAAATTTTTAGGTGTACTGAAAAGTAATATCTTAGTATTATAACAAACTAATAAGTTACCACGCACTATGACACTCTTAACATCAGTGTGTCAAAGTCGCCTTCGACCTCTGGCAATGACTGTGATTGATACCCATGGACTTAGGTTGCTCTCACGGGGTCTTCCGATCCCGAATGATGTATTAACGAATATTCTTCGAGAAATTATTTGATCGATGTATTTTGCACGTACTATTAACATATTTACTTTTAACTAAAATAAAACACCACAATGTTGGATGTTGTCAAAGTCATTTTATTTCTTTTCTCTAACTGAAGTGTCATTACAACAAATTAAAAAGCTATTTCCAGCCAGTGTAAACTCGATACTAAATTAACATATACTTTTTATAACCATATATTAAATTAAACAATCGAGAACATTATTAAATAAAACTATCTTTTCGGATTATTTCGCGGATTTATTTTGATTTTTGGTTCCCGACGTTTCGAATGCTTTACAGCATGCATGGTCACGGGAGAGACTGAGGTGTTACATGTCTTGAATGTATAGTTGTTACAGACAGCCTACCCACAATTAACAAAATGAAAGTTGCACCAATTACATTACAATATTTTTTAACTTTAAACATTTTTATAATTTTATAATTTTAATTATAATTGAATATGGAATATTATTTATTTAATTTTTGCTATTATTTTTATAATTATTACAATTTTAAAAATATTAATTAGTAATCTATATTTAGTGTTGCCATTATTATATTTATAACCATAAAGAAAAATATAAAATATAGTATTAATTATTTAAGCCATATAATTTAAAAAGTTAAAATTAATTAAAGATAATAATTTTAATTTAGTTTGCTATTATTTAAAAAACAAATTACTAAGCAACACTATTAATATATACTTTTACAAATGAAAAATGAAAAATATTAATCAGATAAGCTGTCATTTTGATCTACTGAAATCAAAATAAATCCGCGAAATAATCCGAAAAGATAGTTTTATTTAATAATGTCAAACATTCGCGTAAATCTAAGAAAATATTAATCGAGATCATGATTATGATGGATTATTTTCATAGCAAGTTATGTTTAGTTGATTCGTATGATGAGTTACGTAAATATTTATGATAGAGATATCTATGCTGGTTTTGGCGGTAAAAATGGGAAGAAATATTATTAAAATATGTTTTATTTATTTACAATATCTTATGTGCAAATATTTTTATGCTATAAATAAACTTTGGAAGTTTAGTTATTGAGAGCTTTCGGTCAAAATGTCAAAGCTTATTTGTATTGTAGAGCCTTGCGCCACGTAACCGAGAACTACTTTTTCTTATAAAATATTGACATAACTCTTCACCAGTAACTCTGACTGTTTGTGATCTGTTTCTGACTCTAGATGTTTTTAAATATACATTCATATGCATATTAGTAGGTAAATACGCGCAAAAACAAGTAGAATCACATTAATATCACACATACGTATGTATGTATGCGTGTGTGTTTGTGCGTGCGTGCATGCGTCCGTGAGTTCGTGTATGTTTGAGTGCGTGCGTGCTTGCGCGCATAAGTGCGCGCGTGTATACGTGTGTGCGTGCGTGCATGCGTGTGTATGTGTGTGTGTGACGGATTTGGATGACATTTTGTTCTCTGTGAACATGGTTCATAGGCTTTTTATTTATAAATAAATTTGCGTAAATGTGACTACTAACCATGTCTAATCAAAAAATGAATACTCACTTAATATATTATAGACTAGCATTGCCCGCGGCACCGCCCGCGTTCAGATGACCATAAACTAAATTCTTAAGTTTTACATATTAGTATATTCTTACATTGCAGATTTTTGTATTTTTTCTCAGAAATTAGATATTTTCCTAGGGTAAAAAGTATCCTTTATGTTGACCCGCATAACCAGCTATCACCATACCAAATTTCATCAAAATCCCTCCAGTGGTTTTTCTGTGATGCGGTAACAGATAGACAGACAGACGAAAATTCTAAAAACTATAGATTCGGCCTCTGTATCGATAATAATGTTTATTTCATTAAGGTTTTCCAAAAAATATTTTATGTACATATTCGGCTTAGTTACAATTTTATTATATATATATATATATATATATATATATATATATATATATATATATATATATATATATATATATATATATATATAGATTTATAGATATAATAAGAAAAGTCAATGTTTTTGTATCAAGTCGCAAAAGGTAAGTTAGTAGTGAATAATAAAAATAAAACAGAATAGTAAGGTAGAGCAATTTATTTATAATTTATAAACCCTTATATTCGTACCACAGCTCATTAGCCATCTAATAAATTAGTGTTAATTTAACGAGGTCTGCTAAGTTAAAAACTATCATTTACGGCCACCCTTCTCACAGCGTTGTTAATATTGAGGCCAGTGATGCTAAAGTAAATCTTCCTTAGAGGACCCTTGTCTGTCTGATTATGTTACAGACTAAATATAACAGTAAGTTCATTTATATCACTCTCGCACACTGTGGACTGGGTTGAGAATTATTATATTGTTTTAAATTATTAGTCTGAATGATACTTTAGCAGTTATAGCTTATTGGTAGCGTGTATGTTTAGAAAACCAAGTGATGCGGGTTCAAAACCGGGTCTCGTACCTCTGAGATTTTCAGGAGAACAATTTTTACATGCTAATATAGTGAATAAAAACAATATAAACATAATTTTTTGCATAAGAATTAGTTATGAAAGGCGTGTGAAGTCCGTTAACTCACAATATGTTACCATTATTAAATAATAATTTACTTTAAAATTCCGTATTTTCTACATATTATATACAAGCGACTCACCCTCGCTTCGCTTGGGTTTGTCCCTAGCTTCCTTCCCAATACAAACTTTCATCCCCATTTTTACACCACGCTTAAGGGATAATTTCCGGGATAAAGACTATCCAATGTCCTTTCCAGGGTCTCAAACTATCTTCTTACCAAATTTCATTTAAATCGGTTCAGTAGATACAGAGAGACCCCCCTACAACGTCACAAACTCACAAAATCACAAACTTAACCTCATTCTAATATTAGTATAGACTAACGACTCACCCTCGTTCCGCTCAAGTTCGTCCCTAAGTACGTTTTAACACTTACAATAGATTTCTCAGAGATGAGATATTTTCCCGCAGTGAAAAGTATCCTACATGTTGACCCGGATATGCAGCTATAATCATACCAAATTTCATCCAAATCTATCCATTGGTTTTCTTGTACTGCGTTCCCAGACATACAGACAGATAGACAGACAAGAATTCTAAAAACTATAGATTCGGCCTCCGTGTCAATAATAATGACTATTTCAATAACATTTTCTAAAAAATATTTAACAGATTCGACTCAGTTTGATTTTATTAAATGTATAGAAAAAAGACAAAACAGTTCAGTACATTTTTCTCCTCTATTGGTCAACCGATTTTTTTTGTTTAGTAGTTATTAGCAAGTATTAGTGTTATCAATAAAAGTTCTGTAAGGTCACATAAGTTTTCTTCAAATTTTCAGTAATGATTATGATCGAATTACGATGCATTCGCAAATAACAGTATGAATAATTTTCCTCAATTGACTTTGTTCTAGGAATGAGTAGAGTAGTTCTTTTTATATTTTTTTTATGTTATAGTATGAAATGTCTTCAAAACACGTATAAATCAAGTTTTTATATAAGTTCTTTAATAAGGTATTATTATTCATGAAGAAGACCTAAAAAAATACTTCAAATGTTAGATTTTTGTCCCATTAAAACCTTATTATTATTGTATAATTAGACTTCAGTTCTTTACATCAGAAAAAATACTTCGTATTTTATGTTATCTGTCTACGTGTTTTGAAATTGATGGTTGTTATTAAGAAATATACATTTTATTCTACTTTTTGCCTTTGGTTTTGCTCGTATTGCAGTTACATTTATATGAAGATGATTTTATTATAAAGAGAAAAGATTTTTTTGTTTGTTTGTTTGTACCGAATAGCTCCGAAACTACAGAAGCGATTTAGATGAAATTTAGTAAGAAGATAGTTTGAAACCCTGGGAAGGATATAAGATAATTTTTTTTCCGGAAATCATCCCTTAAGGGAGTGAAAATGGGGATGAAATTTTGTATGAGGAAGCCACCTAGGGGAGAACCCGAAGGAAGCGAGGGTGAATCGCTAGTTACAAATATAAGCACTATGTACATTCCGAAATTATAAAAAAATCATATTTTAAAATGTGTAGTGTAGTGTAAGGGAAACTAATGAAAAATGGCGAAACATTTTGATTTGATTTTTTGAATGACTTTGGCATTGACAATGTGAATAGGTAGAAGTTTTACTTATTTTTGACATAGAGGTTTCTTTTTATACATAGAGGTAAATGTATGTACATGTAATAATAAAAACTGTATATTGTACAAGTAAGTTTGGGAAAAACATGATAACAAAAACTCCGAAAGACATGTTTCCTTCCTGCTTTAATATTTCAATTTACTTAAATAAATTGCTTTGCGATTATTCAAATAATCTTTTTGATAATTTTAAATGTTTACCCATAAATAAAAAAACGACTGCCTTACAGTGTGATGGGTCATGAATAGAAGTTAGTATGTGTCATACATCAAAACTAAAATTCATAAATGTTATTAATGAAATAAGGAATGGATAGAATATATATTATATTTCTTATCAATTTTACTTCTTTTCTGTACAATAATATACATGTACTATACATATAAACTTTCCGGAAGAAATCTAAATGGTAGTGAAAACCTTATCAAAATCGATTGCGTGGCTTAGAAGAAGTTCGCGGAGAAACACACAGACAAAAACAGCGACTTTACTTTATACTACATGTATCTGTTGATTTCAATAAATTTTATGATTGACATCTTTCAAATAATGCAGCTTATTTGAATAAAAAATAGAGTTCATATTTAGCTGGTGCTTAAAACTCAGCAACAAGCCAGCTATTAAAGACTCGCTGTATTTAACAAAAATAATTCGCGTTGTCTAAAAAACTTAAACAGAAGGAAAGTAAAAAATTAATTTGCGATCTTCCTTAAACGGTCTTTTAAAGCTCGTAATTAAGAATTTCTCTTCGTTACCTCCATCCAGTAAATCAGTAGATTTACAGCTTGAATTAAAAGAAAAGGCGCTTTTTAGCAAAAAAGGCTTCCAAATTATTTTGCTCGGTAAATAATTTGAACGGGACCCTTATCTTGTGTTCAGAATTTAACACACTCTCGCGGAAGTTTTTAGATTTTATTTATCTATGTTAAATTATTTCTTATATAAACGTGTACTAATCTCATAATCTCGCAAGTATAGTTCACTGTTTCGGGGCTGTATTAATAACCTCGCCGCCCACAAAAATGCCTCAAACTTGATGAAAAACGTCCGTAAATAACATTTTTTGGTCTACTGGGCGAGCAAGCTAGGGAGCTATATTCCTGAAATATTTAAAGTATCACTCCCGTGTCTGTGTCTTAATATTTATATTTTACTAGCAGAACCTGCGGCTTCGCTCGCGCTAAATCTACAGAAATACTCTAAAATAGTAGTAGTATAAACTTTCATCCCCTATTTTACCCTCTGATGGGATGAATTTCGAAAAATGCAATGCAGTTTCAAGTAATTCTGATCATAAATAATTTTTGGGTTGTATTATAATGTGTTTTTCCATGAGAATGAGATTATCTCCTGCAGTATAAAATAGCCTATGTCACTCTCCAGCCCTCCAAATATCTCCACACAAAAAAATCACGTCAATCCGTCTCTCCGTTTCGATGTGAAAGAAAGACAAACAAACAAACACACTTTCACATTTATAATATTAATATGGATTTGTTTACAAACAAGTTCTGAATGAAGTTCATTTTAAGGGATTATTATAAAATAAAATATTTTGAAATAATCCCTTTACATGACATTACGAGATAATCTGTTCCTTCTAATACACAGTAATAACTAAATAATGTAAGACAGTTGCGCTCAAGCGCTATAGTGTGGTGAGAAAATTACTTCATGGTATTCTCGATTTAGCAATTCTAGGGAATTTCTGACATTAATCAGGCTATCAGTGACCTGGATTATTTGAATGAATGAATTAATGAAACTTCATTAATGAGACACACTGCTAATAAGATATCTGTTAAATCGAGGAATGGCATGTCTGGTCCAAAACATTTTCTAGGGAACTGTCTGTACATAATAATAAGTAGTATATATATTAACATATACGAGTATGTCCTATTTGTACCTTTATTTCAACAATTCAAGTTTACTACATCTATTCTAATATTATAAGGAGGAAAGATTTAATTTTTTGTTTGTTTGCTTGTACCGAATATTCTCCGAAACTACTAAACCGATTAAGATGAAATTTGGTAAGAGGATAGTTTGCAACCCTGGAAAGACCATAGAATAGATTTTTATCCTGGAAATCATCCCTTAAAGGGGTGAAAATTTGGATGAAAGTTTGTATGAAGAAGCAACCTAAGGATGAACCCGAGCGAAGCGAGAGTAAGTCGCTAGTCAATTAATAAATAATAGCTTTTATTAAACAAAGTATGTATGATGTAAATATATTCGATAAGCCATATTGACAGTGTGGGGACAGACCACAAATAGATAATTTTTTTTTTAAATGAAAATTATTTACTAATATAAATGTGACATACAGTGGCCTAATTACTATAATCAACCATTACTGTTAGTTTACCGAAGTGATAGAAGCAGGTGCATTTAACTGAATGCAATTACCCAATACCGATGTTTATTGATATAATTGTACTAAAATTGAGATCTATTGAATACTAGTGAATCATCCTCGGTTCATCCCTAGTGAAAGGCAAAAAAAATCCATCCCACGGGAGCCGTACATTTTTCCGGGATAAAAAGTAACCTATGAGCTATTCTAGACTATAATTAATCATCTTTGTATCAAAATTTCATTCATATCCATTGAGCTGTTCTGGCGTGATTGAGTAACAAACATCCATCCATCCATCCAAACTTTCGAATTTAATATATTAATGAGATGGAATTATAAAATAAATATATAACAAATAGAAATTTTCTAAAAGCTCAGAATCCAGAGCAATCACTATGGCTATTAAAATAAACACAAGTGTCAATACGCATATGAGACGGATATAATATGAACATAGCAAATGTCACAAGCGGAAATCGAATTCCCACCAACCTACTAAGTTCGTGTGCATCAGACGATCGTCAATCACGAATATGCTAGTAAATTATAGTGAATCCATTGATTTATTAGATTTTCGTATGAATATATGCTTTATGATTATATGAATTGTATAAAGTACATTTTGGTAAAGTATGAGTCGAGCTTACAATTAAGAGAGTTCCTTTCATTAAAAGCTTTTTTTTATTCTGACAACTTTGTTGTAACTTTGTTTTAGAAATAGTTTGGAGCAATTTATTGTTCAATTTTCGTAAATATATACGAATATAGAGAACACTCGACTAATCACAACGTATAAAGGATAAATCACAATAAAAATGTAACAAACAACATGCAATTCAGACAGACTGAAACCGCGAATATTCTTTAAGTATGTCGTGGAGAAACGCTTCCGGTTTCAGCTATTTATTTATTATTGTAGAGAAACAAACAGTGAAACAATCCATAAAAATAATTATAAACTAAAAACATTCACACAACAGGAAAGTTTCCACTTATAAATATCTCACAGGCAGAGTAAACATCATAATCAATTTAAACTTTAAAACATAAATAAAAAAAATTAACAAAAATTTACTACAAAATATAAACACTATAAAAAGGACAACAAAAAATTGACTTAAGTGAATATTCTAAAAAAAAAAGTAATTATAAAAAAAAGGAAAAACTTAAACTCAAAAAAAAAACAATAAAAATAATAATAAAAAAGGAGAGTTAGTTACATAAAATTACGTACAAAATAGCACTACAGGTCAATTTGTTTGTCTAAGCGTTGCAATGTATAGATGAGAACGTCATTCTGAATAATTTATTACGAAAACTGACAGATCCATTAACATTCACGGCCAATATCACATTAATTTGAAACTATTTCAGTTATAACACGATACACATCGTGTCCTCCTGCTTAACTCTCACTATTTAAACTCGCACTATTCGGTAAGGGCTGGTACGATTTTGATGAGTTTAAGTTACTTTAGAAAACAATGATTTTTTTATATATTTTTTATTTTAATTTGATTTTAATGAAAAAAAGTGTTAGTCTAGTGGTAACTCTTGAAAACCAAGTGAAGTGGGTTCAAATCCTGGATCTCGCAACTCTCTTTATTCTCGTGTGGGAATCATTTTTCAACATGATTACTAATTTTCTTACAGGAAAGCAAAACATCGTGAGGAAACCTATATGTCTGAAGAAAACAACGTTGTTTTCGAAGTTTTATGAAATCCGCCAACCTGCACTCGGCCATCGTGGTGGTGAAAATGGATCAAGGTACCTTTTTAAATATACAATTGTATTTGTATATGGTTTCCTACATTTGACAATATAAATTCCCTAATTGTTCTCTGACCATGCAGTTTGTAAGCAACGATGGCGATTTACAATTCAATTCGCTAATAAATCAATTTATTTAGACCGTCATTTTAGATGGCAGTCGATTGGATACACTATCGTAGGGTATTTGTTAATTACGTGTGTTTATTTAGTTATAGCGTTCAGATTACAATTATGTTGCACATAACATAATAATGTTATGTTCATTAATTATATACATAACGGCTTGGAGGATTTTATTTATTTATTTATGTTTCAAAAAAAAATAAACATACTAGTGAAAACAGATACCATGTGTATAAAGGATGACTTATCTCTTTAAGAGATCTCTACCAGAAACCCTCAAGCGTGAGAAAATATAAAAATAATAATGCGGTGCGGTGTAGGTACAAACTACAAACATCAATTATAATATAAATATACACATACATATACAAACATAAATACATACGTACTTTAATGAAGTAAATAGAGTTTTAGTGTGGTATTTTATTAGCATATCCAGTTTTGATCCGCAGGTTTTCTCAGAAAATGATAAAAATAGATAATTTAACGTTTTCTCAAATCCGGCTCAGCTCCGCAAAGTGCTAAAATCACCAGTGATTTCAAATTAAAAGTTGCATTAAAATCAGGTTCCTCAGTTCGAATTGTTCGAATGTATAGCTTGTTATTATGAAAAGCAGTTCTTCTAAATATGGCCTTTATTTTTATAAAAAGACTAGTGTCTTAACCTGGCTTCGTTCGGGAATATCCCATGGTGCAATAACCGATAAAGAAGCAATTAAGAAGTTATTATGATTATGATTTCTGACAATAATTTAACACGTAAATATCGGTATATATAAAAACTGTTTTAAAATAAAATAAAAACCGACTTCCAGGCACAAATATATTTCGATACGTAAAATATATATTTACCTATTAGATATTCATATCTTAAAATATTGTCGGCTGGCACCGACTTCGAAAATATCTGATTAGGTATCTATTCTAAATGAAAACCTTCGTTTAGTTGTTTTTCACATTTTAGTGCCTGGAAGACGGTTTTTATTTTTTCTTACAAAGTTTTTATTTTTCAATTTTTAGTGTAGACGTAATAAGAATGTAATTTGTTAGAAGAAATTTTTTTAATAACATATTCGAGTAAACAATTTATTTAAAAAATATATTTATTGATGATCTTTTAAAAAAATCGCTCGACCGATTTCGATGAAATTTATATGGGACCACCTGGGAAGTATACCCTCTGAAACAAATAGAAAATTTCCAAATCGGTTCAGGCGTTTTCGAGTAATCGGTGAACATACATAAAAAAAGATTCCAACGGATTGAGAACCTCCTTTTTGGAAGTCGGTTAACAATAGCCTATACTCGGTAGTAGTACAGTTGCCTATTAGTTATAGAATTTTCAGAATCAGATCAGTAGTTTCACTGATTGCAAATTTTACCTGTTTATAATATTAGAGTAGAAAGATGACAGATTATCAGCTCTCGTCTCCATTTAACGCCATATATAAATCCTATTTTACAACTTTTTTGCTGAATTCGCCAAATTTTCTAGCTCACTTTACAAAATACATTTCCCTAAAAACATTATTCAAATTATTACGAACATTTAAAATAAAAATTAGCTAAACTGAACCCTCAAATGATGCACATACCAACGAACAGAATTCCATTTCTATTATAATATTCTAGTGTTATTTATCTTTCTGTCACCGGTCAACTCCCATTGTGTCTTTCTCATTTTACGCGTCATTGACGGACTAAATTGTGCTCAACTGGTTAGTCTAAAAGCTATATAAGGGAATCCTTATGAATGCCTATATTATTGTAAGAAAAAGTAATATCTTGAGCCAAATTTGTAAAAAAATGGCTTAACAATATTAAATTTACCTAAAACTACAAACGTAACGTAACTAAAAATATTTACCTGTGCTAATATTTTAAGGAGTTGAGGAGAACTGAGGAGTTTGTTTTTTGTTTGTTTGAAAGCGATAATCTATGAAAGTAGCAGACCGACTCGATTCTTTTTAATAGAAATAGAATGTAATAAAATGAAAATAATAAAATGCCTATTATTTCCACCTTTGGCAGGCTGATAGAGATCTCTTTTAAAGATTTTCCTAACTTATTGAAACATCTGTATCTATACATATAATAAAATTGTAACTAAGCCGAATCTGTACATTAAATATTTTTTGGAAAATCTTATTGAAATAAACATTATTATCGATACAGAGGTCGAATCTATAAATTTTAGAATTTTTGTCTGTCTGTCTGTCTGTCTGTCTGTTACCGCATTACAGAAAAACCACTGGAGGGATTGATGAAATTTAGTATGGTGATAGCTGGTTATCCAGGTCAACATATAGGATAGTTTTAATCGCGGGAAAATGTCTCATTTCTGAGAAAAAATACAAAAACTGCAATGTAAGAATATATGTACTAATATGTAAACCTAAGAATTTGGTTTTTGGTCATCTGAACGCGGGCGGAACCGCGGGTAAAACTAGTAAGTCTATATATATAAAATCTTCTATACCTTGTTTAGAATTTTCCTCTTGGATCGAATTAGAATTATGTACTAGATAACAGTAATGTACCCAAGGGTGTTCTAAATTTTACATAAATTGTTAAAGCAACTCCATATATGTTAATGAGGCTAGAATATAAACTATTTCCTGTGCGCTTGTATATATCATATCATTCCATATTTATTTTCCTACTTTCTATTGTGATGATTTATATGTATTACTAACGAATCACCCTCGCTCCGCTCGGGTTCGTCCCTATTTACGTTTTAATGCTTAGTAGAGATTTCTCAGAGATGACATATTTTCCCGCAGTAAAAAGTATCCTATATGTTGACCCGGATACTCAGCTGTCATCACACCAAATTTCATCAAAATCTGTCTAGTGGTTATCTCGTGATGCGGTAATAGACAGACAGATAGACAGACAAAAATTCAAAACATTATAGATTCGAACTTTGTATCGATAATAATGTCTATTTCAATTAGATTTTCCAAAAAAATATTAGTGTACAGATACGACTTAGTTACAATTTTATTATATGTATTATGTATAGATATATTTTTATTATATGCGGAGATCTTTGTTGTGTTCGTCCAATGGTCGAAATAAGAAAGACTGTTCACAAAACGTTTTTAATGAAAATAGTAATGCAAAGTAGTAAGTACTAAAAGCTAAAAGCTCGTCAATATCTACTAAACAAAAAAAAATCACTTGTCAAACAGAGAAGGAAAAGGACTGAACTGTTTTGTCTTTGTCTAATTATATATCAACAATTAAGATCAACTACAAAAGAGAGGTTATTAATGTGTTACATTTTTTTGTTTGTATGAATGTCACGCAGTATCTTAAAGTTAAGAAGTAGGTCTACTTGTTAGCTATATTCATGATTTTTTCTAATGAATATTCAAGCTTAAGAGTGTTTCTACACAAATTTCTAGAAAATTTCTATCCCTAAGAAATTGTTTTGACTCTTTGAATTCAGGGTACCATTTTAGTTAAAAATTATTATAGTTATAACTTTAACCACCTTTAACAAAATTGTTAGATATTCACATATCTACAGTAGAGCATCTGGCAGCATTAACATAAATATTGCACAGCTCTTATGTGCGTGTAACGTGTTTCCCACTTGTTCTCGTACACAGGTATTTATAATAAATTTCACTGGGAAGGAATATAGATTAAGACTATATAGAAGTGGCTTAAATATTATTTTCTTCAAAACCATATTATTATATTATGTAGATGATAATATTATAACTAACTAGGGACTCATAAAAACTTAATAAAAAATATCCTATGTACTTCCCAGGCTCTCAAACTATCTTCTTACTAAATTTTATCTAAATAGGTTCAGTACTTTCCTATTCAGTACAAACAAACAGTATATTAGTATTCGTCAACTTAAATAAAACTAGGAAACTTGATAAAATTGATTCAAATCAAACTAGTAGTTGTAGGAATAAGCGCATTAAAACAAACTTTTAAAAAACGTCTTAATCTTAACACCTCCAGGTAAATTTCTAAAAAATTAATTAAATTTCTAAGAAATCTATTGTTAACTGTAACGCCGGCGTGTCCGCGGTCGTGGAGGGATTAATAACGCAAGAAAACGTCTTACAGCTGGGTACTTGCGTATCAAAACGAGGCGGATCAGGCCATAGTAGCCACACTAGCTACGTGCGGGTTTGAGGTCTTCACATACCTTTCGAAAACTTGCTAGGTTCTCTCAGACATGCAGGTTTCCTCACGATGTTTTCCTTCACCGTAAGACAAGTAATCATGTTAGAAATGATTCGCACATGAAAATATCAGAGGTGCGAGACCCGGGATGTAAATCCACATCACACGGTTTCCCAAGCGAGCGCGTTACCACTGTGCTACCACTGTACAACATTAACGAAATAGTGAGGTAGTTTATTTTTATTATTCCTCTTTCTATGTCTATTCTACTTATGTCTTTTTACTTATATATTATTTTATAATATGGGAAAAGTATATATTTCTTATATATAGTTTAGTAAAGTATAAGTTGGTTGTAGTAAAACTTAGGAAGATTACAAATTCAACTCTCATAATAGAAATGTTTTTGTTTCTCGTATATTGGTCTTGTTAAATACTTGGTAATGTTCAGAAACTAATTGTTTTTTCTTGATCGAACTTATTATCAAGTTTTGGTTACCAAGCTAAGTTAAGCAGCAGAAGTTTAAAATAATAAAGGGCTCATAAATTCCCAACAGACTACTTTAGTTTTTTTTTATAACTATAATACAAATGTCTCTAATTGTTATGTATTCATCCTTCGCAAATCGCTTTATAAAAGAATATTCTAAAACTTTATATTGTATCTCTCTATGTACCTATTACTTAAATAAAAAAGTCTATTATATATATATATATATATATATATATATATATATATATATATATATATATATATATATATATATATATAATGGTTGCGTGTGCGTGTATGTTTGTGCTTGATACTTACTGTGCAAATCATGTCCGCGTGGAAATGAGAAATTATATAGGATATTGTTGAATAACTAACTTTATTCGTCCACTTATTCTTTTGACAAATACGAATCTTTGAGAGAAATATGTACATATAATATTAAACATAATTTTTTTGTTTATTTATTTGTTGTACCGAATAAGCTCCGAAACTACTTATATTCTTTATTGCATATTAACAGAGTAACACAGATAATACAGAGACCAATGTGGACAAAGGTGGACTAATCTCTAGAAGAGATCTCTTCCAGCCAACCTATGAAAGTGGGAAATAGTGTTATATGACGGGACTAAAAGAGTGCAATTGATTTAAAATAATTATAAATAATTATACAATTAAATAAGATAAAAAGACACATATAATGATAAATATACAATAACTTACATATTATACATACTATATACACATATACATACATATTAAAGTATAAATATAATCGTATGCATTTGGAATACATAAAAATAGTGTATCTGATAGTAAAATTAAGGACCAATTTGTGACAGAAGGTACTGTTTTAATTTTTTTTTAAAAGAAGTTATAGAGGGACTACTGAACCGATTAAGATGAAATTTGATAAGAAGATAGTATGAGACTCCGGGAAGGACATCAAACACTTTTTATCCCAGAAATCATCAAGAATGTGAAAATGGGGATGAAAATTTGTATGGGGAATCAACCTAGTGACGAACCGAGAAACCGTGAGTGAGTCTCTACTACTTAAATAAAGTTCTCAGTATTTATTTTCAATTTCCTCATACACGTAAAATTTTAAAAATATGTCTTAAAGATTTTGTCATACATGCCTTCTAGCTGTAAGACGTTTGCGCTTCACAAGGTTATCATATTCGCTATACGCTAGTCTAATAGAAACTTTACGTGTAAGGCCGCACGGTAAAGCGCCGTAAAAGTATAAGGAATTTCCAATAATATGCGGGGATTCGATAGCTATGGCTGATAGTAAGGTTTTTGTACACATAGAGCCATAAAAAGTATACACATTATTATAATAATTAAATAAAAATAACAAAAACACACAAAAAAATGAATAAACAGGATGGAAAAGGCAAAGAGAAAAAATAATTTTATATAAGAAATCTATGTTACAAGCTTCAGTGTTCATATTTAAAAAGTGTTTATTTTTTATTTAAGTCTATACGAATATTACATAAGACACTATTAAGTATAGGATTAACTACAATTCATTTTCAGGATATTTAATGAATTTTTCAGTAAATATTTAAAATGGTTAACTATACATATAATATATGTGTAACGGATCGCTGTCTGTACATGGAAGATGTTAGAAAAAAACTATTGTTAGGGGTTTTAATAACGCAACAGAATCCAAAAATAGATTTTTAGATTTTTTTTCTGCTTGTCGGTTCATCTGTTTGTCTATGCGTTTGTGCGCGCTAAACTTAGAAATGGTTGTATTTTATTTCAATTAATTCATAAATAAAAAAGTTAAGTCACTTAAAGAATTACCCAGAAACGAACCCGAGCGAAGCGAGGGTGAGTCGCTAGTTTAAAAATAAACTCTTAATGTACCTATAATAGTGATCATTATATCTATATGCAGATAGATAAAGACAAAACAGATCAGTGCCTTTTTCTTCTCTGTTTGTCAATTGAATTACTTTTTTTGTTTAGTAGCTTTAGTTATTATCAATAAAAAAAATGATTGCAATCGAATCTCAACTTCTGAGCTAATACTCGTTATGACAACTACACACGTTATATTATGAATATTTCGATTTTTATATTACATGTTTGAGACGTCTATAACCTTAGTCTCTCCCGTGACCATGATTGCTGTAAAGCCTTCGAAACGTCGGGAACTTAAAATCAAAATAAATCCGCGAAATAATCCGAAAATATAGTTTTATTTAAAATGTCAAATATTCGCGTAAATCTAAGAAAGTATTATTTTTATATTAGATGTTTATAATTATTAAGTCCCACACTGTAAGAATAGAGTTTCAGCTAAGACCAATATTCATAAAGGACGTTGTGAGGGTTTCATCGAAATTAGGACCGCTTCAGCACCTGTTTGCATAAACAATACTAAAGTTTTGGGTTTAACCAAGTACTTTGTGTTTTAGGCAATTTTCGAGTCACGTTAAAATCGAAAGTTCGTTGAAGAATTAACGTGTACATGTAAATATCTTTATGTAAGATATTTGTATTGCATGTTAGAGTTTTGGGATCGGAAATGAAGTTAAAGCTGCAAAAGCCCTATAGAAGTTTTATTACTTTTGGTTTATAAGTAATTTTTGGTGATTCACGAACACTTGCAGTACATGTATAGTTTTGGCTTAAGTTAGCACTATTTTCCACCACTTTCACTGTGGATTTTACTCCATTTTTCTTCACTTTTTCGTATTTCTTCCTAGTCTTCTCTTAGCACCGAAATTCAATTGAAATCTCAACATACTGCCATCCTTTTTATATGTATAAAAAAGAACATTGTATTTTTTCTTCGCGTTTCTCTAGATAGATTTTGCCCCTGCATTTTTTTTATAAAGAAAAGAAAAGAACAAAATAGAAAAAAAGAAGTAGAGTAAAGATGATTCAACAAAAAGGTGATAAAGGTATAATTGATATTATTACGTAAAAAATATATATTTTATTTAAAAAAAAACGTTCTTTTCTACTTTACTATTTTTTAAATATACGAGAACGAAGTTTATTACTTAAACATACAAATAGATAAACTAACAAAAAGTTCTAAATCTACGACATCGAATTTTTACTCTATACAAAATTACTCTAAACATTTTTTAATTTGAATAAGTCGACTTTATTTAATGTATAGATATTTTTACAGTTCATATCATTAGCATAATTTGCAAGTTGAATAAAGTTGAAAGCTTGTTTCAAAGCTCACGGGACTTAAAGCATTTGCGCTTATTGAATTAGTTAAATGCTTTTAATTTAACAGCTACAATGGGAGCATCGTACATACACGATAGATTGGTTAGGGAATTAGATAGAGGATAGAGTAAATTCATTATATACTTAGATATTTTTGTAATTTTCATTATTTTTAGAGTCTAGTTTTATAGGGACGACACGTTTGGTTCAGTTTGTAGTGACCCTACTTGCTGTTCCAGCGGTCGGGGGTTCGAGTCCCGCTGGGGGCATTCGTTTAGGCGATGAGCACGGATCTTTATACTCCAGTCATGGGAGTTTATATTTATAATATTTATGTATTTAAAGTTATACATGTGTAGTGCATCAACTATCTGGTATTCAAAACACAAGCCTCGTATTTTATAATGGAACTAGATGGTGTTGTGTGTTAATATCCCAACATATTTATTTATTTATTATTCAGACCTCTTAACGTCCCACTGCTGGGTATTTGAGTGCGGACACTCTTAACATGTTCTTCAAAAACTAGCTAGGTTCTTCCAGAGATGTAGATATCCAGCGATACTTTCCTTCACCGTAAGGCAAGTGGTAATCATACTGAAAATGATTCGTACGTGAGAATATTAGAGATGCGAGACCTGGGTTTAAACTCTTATCATTCAGATTTCCAAGTAAACACGTTCATACTGGGTTATACTACACTCTTAAGTCTCTAATAGTAATTAAATTTTAAATAAAAAAATAATTTAATTTGATAATGAATTGAAAATAATAACTTCTGTCTTGTGGTGGATTTTTGTTTGAAATATATTTGGTAACTCCCTTTCTATAGATGTATAAGCTATTTATGAAAAAAAAATCCATGAAAATCGGTATACAATTGCTGGCGACATCATGTTACATACACACGGACTTAACAAGAAATCTTGTGCTACTTTAATCTATACATATTATAATAAAATTGTAACGAAGCCGAATCTGTACATTTAATATTTTTTTGGAAATTTTTATTGAAATAGTCATTATTATCGATGCAGAGGCCGAATCTACAGTTTTTAGAATTTTTGTCTGTATGTCTGTCTGGGAACGCATCACGAGAAAACTGCTTGAGATACTCGTATATTTTGATAAAATTTGGGATGATGACAGCTGGTCATTTGGGTCAACATATAGGATACTTTTTACTGCAGGAAAATGTTTTATCTCTGAAATATCTATACTAACCGTTAAAACGTACCTAGAGACTAAAAACTACCTAAAGCTAGTCTATTTATAAATTATCTTAATAAGGAGTTACAATGTTTTTCCTTGCACGTGACACAAATCTTGGCAATAAGCTTTTCGTATTTGAGCAATAGCATATGTTACATAGCAAGATAGGTGTGCTTTGCTCATAAATGAACCGAGGACTTACTAGTAAATGCATACATTACCAATAAATTCAAAGTATTACCTGAGTAATAATTTACCAATTTGCAATGCAATTAAATTTCCTCTCAAACGGTTTCTAGCGAGGAAATTTACTTTGAGGAGAAAGCAGCTTCTATTGGTTGCTTCAACAAATATGTCGAGAACTAATAGTAAGTGTGTAAACTATGTGTATAGACAAATTCAATCTGTTATTGGTAGTCAAGTGTTTGAATAATTGCGCTTCCAATAGTTTAAATTGAACTGTCTGTTGAATTCAATTTATTTTCCAATTAATTTAAGTTTTAACGATGATTTTGAACATGTAACGTGAGACATTTATTATAATTAAATCCTTACCACGAGTACGACTTGTTCTCGATCAATTTGATTTATTTACTCAATTTACTAAAAGGCTTTTGTTTTTTTTTCTTTTAAATCGATGTATAATCTTTACTTTATACTTATAGAACCGTACCGTTCGTAGCTTAGTTTTCTAAACGTATGCCCTTATAATAATTGTTTCGATAGACTGTTGATTAAAAAAATAATTTATTTTTCAACGAACAAAAATATTATTAAAAAAAATGTGCTTTTAATTTATTATAATGAATGAAACTCGTCATATCTGTGTCGTCTGAATTTATATCCGACTATAACACCTTGGTTAAATCGACATACAATATGTTATTACACATTGTTAGAATACCTACTTCTAAATTACGTTCTAAAAATATTTATTCTCTAATAAAGCCAATAAAAGTGTATTAAACGATTAACGAAATACTTGTTATTTAAAATACAAGAGCTTTAAGAATATAATTGACTAGCATTTCCCGCTGCTCCGCCCGCGTTCAGGTGACCAAAACCCAAATTCTTAGGCTTTACATATTAGTATACTCTTACATTGCAGTTTTTGTATTTTTTTCTCAGAAATGAGACATTTTCCCGCAGTAAAAAGTATCCTATATGCTGACCCGGATAACCAGCTATCATCATACCAAATTTCATCAAAATCCCTAAAGTTGTTTTTCTGTGATGTGGTAATAGACAGATTGTCAGACACAAAAATTCTAAAACCTATAGATTCGGCCTCTGTATCGATAAAAATGTTTATTTCAATAAGATTATCCAAAAAATATTTAATGTACAGATTCGGCTTAGTTACAATTTTATTATATGTATAGATTTGAAAATAAATGACCACTTAACATCGCACCGTTGTATGTAAACTAAACGTGTCTAGTGCGGCAAATATTTGCACTGCCCCGGACTGTTTGCCGCCGGATGACAGGAGCAACTCCCTCACCTGGTGTATATTAGTACTTTGTTGAAGTATTGAAGTTTAAGTTTAATTAAGATAAAAAAAGTTAGTTAGTTTGTAACACATAATATGATTTTGCTAAAGCTAGTTATGGATTACGGTTTTACTCGTGTTGTATGTAAATAAAAAGACATTTCAAATAAAACTATCTTTTCCGATATTTTCGCGGATTTATTTTGATTTTTTGTTCCCGACGTTTCGAATGCTTTATAGAATTATGTACGGGGGAGGCTCCCGTGACTATGATTGCTGTTAATAAAAATCGGAAAAATAATTTTATTTAAAATATCAAATTAATTTAAGAAAGTATTGCGTAAACCAATATGGACTGGAAATCGCTAACCAAATAAGCCGGTTAGAAAATCTGAAGAAAAAGTAGTCTCTCCCGTGATAAGATTGAAAATATCTAGAAAAATTAAAAAATAAACATACATACTCTAATTTTAAATAAACAAAAAATCATGTGCATTAATGAGTGGGATATAAAGAAAATGCAAAAATTACACATTATCGGCATTTTCCGCAGTCAACTAAATTTCTGTTCGAAGTCCTCTTTACGACGTTACAAAATAAAGAGGGCAAAAAAGTAATTCCGATCCTTATCATAATAAAAAATGAGGTGGCGGAAAAAATAATTCACATTTCATCCAGATATGCAAATTTAATACTATTCTATGGGAAAGGATCAACGGAGGCCACGAGACTTTATTATGAAAAATGTTACTATATATACTAGCATTATAGCTTTAAAGTATAAAGAACTAATGGATTAAAATTTTGTTGTGTAATAGTTGTAGTAATGTAATTGCGTGTAGAAGTCAATAAGTCCATGAATGCACAAGTACGTAAAGAGCATTATTTTGAAAAAAACTGATAACTTAACCTCTCTTCGCTTAGGTGCGTCCGTAGTCTAATTATATATAAAATTCTCTACTAAAACTGCCTCGTTGGTGTAGTGGCTAGCATGTGCGGCTGCACACCCGGAGGTCCTGGGTTCGGTTGCGACTGGAGTACAAACATTCGTGCTCATCACACAAATGAATGCGCTCAGTGGGACTCGAACCCGCGACCGCTGGCACAGCAAGTAGGGTCACTACAAACTGAGACAAATGTGTCATCAGAAAGTAAAATAAACACACAATGTGTGTTAAACGCAAGAGGCATGGTTATCCACTTAGCTGCCTTCTCGTGAAAATGTTTTTATTATGTTTTTAATTCAATAACGTTTGAGTATAAAATCTTCAGACACTTTTCTCTAAAAAAAATCATCACTGAAGCTTCTAATAAATGAAACCAGAAAGGTTTTTCTTTATAATTTATTTTGTATTATTGACTCGAGTCAATGATATATAAATAGATTTTCGCTGCGAAAGGTCAAGGTGACTTCTATTTTGGCACAATACTTGTGTACTTGAAGTGACCATCACTCGCTTGCACTGCAAAAATTATACTTCAAAATCAGCTTTTCAAGTATATTTTTATCTATGATGTGATGTTCTCCTGACCGATTCCGGCCACGGCGGCCAATCTCGTTGAGACTAGCCAACTGCGCAGGAGATATTATAGTGTACAAGTGTACGCGCAGACACAAGTGCACTCTCTATTTCTGTCACTCTCATACACCGATGGGACGACTACTCGACACGACCGGTGAGAGATAAGGCGCAGGACCGACGTCTTTACGTGCTCTCCGAGGCACGGGGGTGAAACACCGCCAACTTCCCAACTCCGGGCTGTTACTGAGGCTTACTATACAGAAAGACTCAATAACTAAACTTGGCCCGACCAGGGACTCGAACCTAGGACCTCCGGGTGTGCAGCCGTACATGCTAGCCACTACACCACCGAGGCAGTTTTATCTATTTCGCTAATTAAAAACAAAAATAACTATTAAAATTTTTAATCTATACAAAAAGAGCGCAGTGTGTCCATAACCTAGAGTCTAGACAGATAAAGAATGATATTATATGTCAATACAGTCGTCACTTCTCGCAGCAAAAATATCGTCGTTTTAATCGTGTTGAATTATTTTTGTATAAAAAAAAACTACAAACATCCATACATCCTCACAAATTTTTTTAATTAATAGTATTAGTAAGATTTAGTCTTAAAACGATCAGAAATGCTACGAATAACAACTCTTATAACTATATCTATATGTATATTTTTTGTAACAAATAACTAAACGTGTTTTATTAGTGAGTTATTGCTTAACAAAATATGTTTAATAACTTTTTGGCAAAGTACCCTACATATTTGCCGCGTCATTTATTTCCAA
This sequence comes from Brenthis hecate, assembly GCA_951806755.1. Classification (NCBI taxonomy): domain Eukaryota; kingdom Metazoa; phylum Arthropoda; class Insecta; order Lepidoptera; family Nymphalidae; genus Brenthis; species Brenthis hecate. Next base: position 9,884,784 of record OX638259.1, on the reverse strand, counting down.
TCCGATTATTTAAATGCACATGTTATTTGAATAATTATTTATGATTATTTCCTGTGATATAAAAAAAAATGTTACCATATTTATTCAATGTTGGATGGAATAGAGGAAAGACAGTTTATTATGCATGAAGAAAACATAAATTATATCAATTTCTTTCCTTTTGAGGATAATGTAAATAAAAAGTATATCTTGATACTTAACGTTTCATCGCAATGCTATTTATTCGTTTTCAAATAACAAAACTAGTAACCACGCTTGTGTCGTTACAGGAGTTATTTTTGTATGCTTATTTTAAATTTTAAATTTTTATATACCTATGCAAATTAAAAAAAAAAACTCATTTACTAAAATATAGGTATTTTTAGGATATACAAAAATATTTTTTTTTTCATTTCACGTCTTTATTCAAACTCAAAACTATTAAATTCTTAAGATTTCAAATTAAAAATCTCATTCTTCATAAGTTCATATTTAGGTATAGTAGTTTAGATGACGTATCACTAATTCGGATTGATGATTCTACGAGTATATGTAATCCATACTCCCATACTAATCTACTATTATATGTGTTAAAGTAAGTATACTAATATTATAAATGTTAAAGTAAGTCTGTCTGCTACCTTTTCACGCTTAAACAGCTGAACAGATTTCTATAAAACTTAAAAAGGACAAATGGCATCCTGGGGACGGATATAGGCTAACTTTTGATCCCCGACCCACTTACCAGGTGAGATTTGCCGACTTTTTTTTAACGTTGGGAAATGCCTTTACGCATACCACCTGTAGACCTGTAGACATACAGGTTATGTGGGACTCACCGGCTAGAAAAGCCAGTACGCAAAACCTAGTTCAATATTATATCCTTTTTAGTAACTTAGAGATACGAGGAATTAATTTAAAAATTTTATTACGAAGTAAAAACGCCAAAGGTCACAGAAAACGTTCTTTACACTCCATTTTGTTTCAAAGCAAAAATAGGGTTGAAATAATAAATAGCCTACTTCAAGTGTTTCATTTTTCATTATATCCTCATACATATTATAAGTGTAGAACGCGAGTGGTTTTCACATTTCAATCATTAATCTTCGTCTCCTTTCTTTTATTTTTTCTACCGCATACGATTAGATTAGCCCACTATATTTCTTTGTGAATAAATTTCAAGTACTACCTATAAAGGTATTAGATTCTATACTCGTTTGAGCAAATGTTGAACAAGCAGTTCGTGCTATTATTATAAATGCCAACGCTACTGTCGCTACGCATCGCATAGATAGTAATATTTTACATTTTAGTAATTAATAGGTACTAGTGTTCGTTGAGTGGTCGAGATTGAATAAATATGTATATATAAATATAATTTACCTATGTATGTATGTATGTATATATGTATGTATGTATGTATGTATGTATGTATGTATGTATGTATGTATGTATGTATGTATGTATGTATGTATATAAAAAAAACTGTTTCCAAGATTTTTTCTCAATAACACTTAACCTCGTCAACTGCTATTATCTAAGCAAAAAAAAAAAGAAAATCAGATGACGAACAGAGGAGAAAAAGGTACTCAACTATTTTGTCCTTGCCTATTTTTATATAGATATTTCTGATTGTGAAATGAGAAACGATCATGAATATGAAAAATTTAAAAAAATTACTCTTTATATATTCAAGAAATTAATTGTTTACGTTTAATTAACAGCCCAACAAAATAAAACACTTTGAATAAATTTTGTAGCCTAGAAATTAAAGATAACCAGATTACCTCCGGAGTAATCTACTTTGTCTGATTAAAGAAAGTCCACCGTCGCGTCGGTCCTTTAATTATTTTTGCGTTAGTATAAGATACTAGCGAATCACCCTCGGTTCGCTCGGGCTTGTCACAAAGTACGTTTTAACGGTTAGTAAGGAATAGATGGACTATATATATATATATATATATATATATATATATATATATATATATATATATATATATATATATATATATATATATATATATATATATATATATATATATATATATATCTTCTCCTTCTCCTGCCCATTTCCCAAATCACTTGGGGTCGGCGCAGTACATCTTCAGTGTACTGCTGATAGGATTTGGCAAAAGTTTTACGACCGGCCGCCTGCACGACGTCAACCCTCCTTGGGAATGTATGCTATTGTCTTTCTTAGTCTGAATGGTGTTGCGGAAGTCTTGTAAATATTATGCACTTTCGATTTTGTTGTGTTTTAAAACATTTTCTATACTATTACTTCAATTATTAATGTTATTTTCGGTTATATTTTAAAATAAATTTCGATTACACAATAAATTTTGTTTTGACAACGTCAAAACAAAATTTATATATATATATATATATATATATATATATATATATATATATATATATATATATATATATATATAATGGATGATATCGTCCTCAATAAACATGCTATCTAAAGCAAAAATAATTTTTCAAATCGGATTAGTAGTTGCTAAGATTAGCGCGCTCAAACAAGCGAACAAACTCTGCGTCTTTATAATATTAGTATAGATTAATCGGTAATTGAATTCTTAAAGATAAGTCGATCGAATCAGTTTTGAAATAGACGTATTTTGAGTTTACTAGAGGTTTTTGATTAAATTTTAAAAAAAATCTATTATATTTAACTTTCAAAAGATTATAGCTAGTTTTAAAACCTCACAAAATAATCCAATCCTCAAAGTCTATCCATTATATGTAATGAAATTGGAAAAGTAAATTGTACTGAATTGACTAATTAGCTGTAAAGCTAAAATTAAATTTTATTGCTCTTGACGACACGTTTGGCTCAGTTTGTAGTGAGCCTACATGTTGTGCCAACAGTCTCGGGTTTGACTCCATTCATTTATGTGAAGAGCACGAATGTTTGCACTCTAGTCATGGGTGCTTATAATTTTATAATATGTATGTATTTAAATTTATATATGTGTAGTGTATTAACTATCTGGTATCTATAACCAAAGCCCCGTAGCTTACCATGGTGATGGTTCTGTGTTTATGTTGCAACGGCCAACATATTTATTTATTATTTTATTATTTATAACGATAAAATTATTCCATTAGATAGCTTTATATCACAAGTATATGATACAGAGTGTAAAGGACCTGTGCTTATTGGAGTGTATAGAGTGTGATGATATGTGAAAGACAGAGTATAAAATAAGAATTTGTATAAAGTAATATTTAGTATGGCAGTAGTAGGCCAGTGGTAACGCGATCGCTTGGGTTCAAATTTCGGATCTCGCACCACTGATATTCATGTGCAAATCATTTCTAGCGTGATTACCACTTATTATACGATGAAGGATAACATCGTGAGAAAAACATGTCTGAGAGAATCTAGTAAGTTTTCGAAAGACATATGAAGTCCGCCAACCTGCACTTTTTCAGCGTGGTGGAATAGAGGCCCCCTCGTAAATTAGGTCTATGCCCAGCAGTGGCACGTTAAAAAAAGGCTGAAAACAATATTTCTCGTATAAGCTAATATTTAATATCAGTTATCAAAATTGATTATTATTAAAGCTATAAAATTTTAATGAAATTATCAACTCAAACTACAAATTAAAGGAGAAAATAGTCAGCTATTCCCATAAATTTGAATATTAATTTCATTTCGAAATATTCTAGCAGCTCGTCCTTTTCCATGAAAATCGTTGTAACTTTCAACGTTTTCATTAAGAAACCATGTAATGCATCTATCCACTGCATGTATCGCGCTATGGCTGACTTTAAAATATATATTTTTTGAAATATAAACAAAATAAACATTTGCTTTTAGAGCTGTTTACTACCATTTTAACTAAATTTGATTTAAAATATTTTTATCTTAACACGTGCAACTAGTTTTAAAAGAGAAATTCGAAATCACTTTAAAATAAATTACTCTATTTATTTTTCTTTAACTTTATATACATATCCCCATACAAACTTTCATCCCCATTTTCACCCCCATAAGGGATGATATTTGGAATGAAAAATATCTTATATCCTTTCCAGGGTCTCAAACTATCTTCTTACTTAATTTCATCTAAATTGGTCCAGTACTTTCCTCTTTATAATAATTGTGTACTTCTAAGCAACATAACATATAAAAAAGCAACGTTTATATTTCACTATATATATATATATATATATATATATATATATATATATATATATATATATATATATATGATGTTCTCCTAGCCGATTCTGGCCACGGCGGCCAATCTCATTGAGACTAGCCAACTGCGCAGGAGATCTTATAGTGCACAAGTGTACGCGCAGACACAAGTGCACTCTCTATTCCTGTCACTCTCATACTCCGGTGGGACGACTGCTTGACACGACCAGTGACAGTTAAGGCGCAGGACTGACGGCTTTACGTGCTCTCCGAGGCACGGGGGTGAAACACCGCCAATTTCCCAACTCCGGGCTGTTACTGAGACTTACTATACAGAAAGACTCAATAACTAAACTTGGCCCGACCCGAGACTCGAACCCAGGACCTCCGAGTGTGCAGCCGTACATGCTAGCCACTACACCACCGAGGCAGATCAGTATATATATAATTATTATATAAGTCATACACCCCCCAACTATCGAGTATATTTATTTTTAAAGACACTTAAAAATATAGCTAAGCTTTAGTTCAATTGTAAAGTTGCAGCTCGAAATCACTGTTTTACGAGTCTCTACATAAATCAAGATTCATGGTTATTCGTAAACTAAATAGATAATGAAACACACGTGCCTTCTACGTGTTGGTAGATACTACAATAATAAATAATATATGTACTTATATAATTATGCATGTACATAGAGTATATATTTATACAAAGGAAGAACACCTCCTATCATTTTACATAAATATTCTAACGCCCAAAGGTTCTCTGGAAAGGATTGCTCATCGCCTGTGTGTCATCCATTTATCTTAATTTCTGTTTGTTGTATCCTCTTTTTGTCATGTACCATAAAGTTTATCTATCTATACATATAATAAAATTGTAAGTAAGCCGAATCTGTACATTAAATATTTTTTGTAAAATCTTATTTAAATAAACATTATCGATACAGAGGCCGAATCTATAATTTTTAGAATTTTTGTCTGTCTGTCTGTCTATTACCGCATCACAGAAAAACCACTGGAGGGATTTTGATGAAATTCAGTATGGTGATAGCTGGTTATTCGGGTCAATATAAAGGATACTTTTTACCGCGGGAAAATGTCTCATTTCTAAGAAAAAATACAAAAACTGCAATGTAAGAGTATACTAATATGTAAAACCTAAAAATTTGGTTTTTAGTCACCTGAACGCGGGCGGAGCCGCGGGCAATGTTAGTCCAAAATAAAGCTTTTAAAATAAAGCTTACAGTAACATTCAGATTTGATGGACAACATCTCTTAGCTAGTGGTCGTTGGTTTTCGCTTGATTAGGATACGGGAGGAGGTTCAAAACCTGCCATCAATTTCATTCCACTTCACCAACTTCGAATAAAAGCTCATCGGCTCATAATTCCTCTTCTCATTTGTTATTCTGAAATCCCGTTATATTAGCCTCTATATTGAATTAATTAAAGATTTATTGTAAATTAAATCCTTAATGGAGATGAGTTTTCTAATAACTGGGTTAATATTTATAAAAATAAATGTAGAGTTAATGTAATCTTGTATTTAAAAACAATTCGTGATAAATATACTGTTTTATTATATTTACTTCCAGTGATGAGATAATTTATCCTTTTCTTTCTCGTGATGCGTTCCCAGACAGACAGACAGGAATTCTAAAAACTATAGATTTGGCCTCTGTATCGATAATAATGACTATTTCGATAAGATTTTCCAAAAAAAAAAATTATTGTACAGATTCAACTCAGAATTTTATTATATGTATAGATTTTCTAATTTGCGGTATATACAACGTTGTACTTCGAGTTCGATTCCTGTCTGTAGTTTTTCCGGTTGAGACAGTATGTACAATTATAATAAAACAAAATCCTTTAATTTACCTTTATAGTCCCAAAACTAAAGCAATATGTGGGCACTAAAAATATACGGACAGTTGGCATAAAGAACTTGTTTATACCGACAGCAATTCAAGCCAACATTTTTACAAGTATATATAATACTTGTATTGGTAAAAATTTAAAATTACGTTTTATAAATCAATTACTGTTACTTATATTCATCAAGTTACAAAAACATACGTATATGTATAGAATTTACCTAGCTATCTAAAAACCAACTGATTTTCATAACATTAAAACTCATCAATAGCTGCTGAATAGTGTTTGAACTGTTTTGCATATATATATATATATATATATATATATATATATATATATATATATATATATATATATATATATATATATATATATATATATATATATATATATTATTAAAAGGTCAATTCACAAATTGCGTATTTTGCCTTCATTGTAAATAATTTTCCCATATTTCCAAGTTAACCTAATAAATGAAAGTTTTGATCGCGTTCATAAGTCATAACGTAATGGTAGGAACAAAACAATATCGTATTATTACTGTCGCAATGACTAATGGAAAACTAAACAGTGTATGGAAATGACATAATTTATCTAAGAATACGTCATTTTCGTTTTTTTTGTTTCTACAGTTGTTTCCTTTTATCATCCGACTGCCAAGGAAGGGTTGTTGTTGTATGCATGTGCGTATGTTTCTATGTACATTTGTAAATTTCTCTAATACCTCGTATCTTCCAAACGGCTGGATGGATTACGACAGTTAAGGTATTGTTAGATTTGTCTCTAAAACTCAATTGTCTTTAGATAGGCGTTTAAAAAAAATCAAAAGGGCGGATTTTTGGTGCCAATTTTGTGTCTAGAAAATTTTTTTTCGTTCCAATCAATTGAGTGTGGCATCAAAATACAGTATTTTGACAGGTGATTACAAAAATATATACAACTTATATGTTTCAAGTGCTTGCAGCAGTAGTAGCCTAGTGGTAACGCTCGCTTGGGAAACCGTGAGCAGCGGGTTTAAATCCCGGGTCTCGCACCTCTGATATTGCCATGTGCGATTCATTTCCAACATGATTACCATTTGTCTTAACGGTGAAGGAAAACATCGTGAGAAAACCTGCATGTCTGAGAGAACCTAGCAAGTTTTCAAAAGATATGTGAAGTCCGCCAACCCGCACTTGGCCAGCGTGGTGGACTATGGCCTGATCCCTTTAGTACTGAAGTCTCATACTCGAACTAAATAAAACTAAAAATATCTAAATGACCAAAACTAAAAAGTTGTAAATAGAAAAAATAATTTACAATAATAAAAAAAACCGACTGAGTAAAAAGCGAAATAAAAAGATGAAAACAAGTTGACAAAGGAACATAGTATTATGCAGTCGGAGACATACATAATTACATATTATGTACATGTTTTCTAATAGCTTCATGTATAGTTCGCTTTTTACGCAGTCGGGTTTTTATTTTTGTGAATTAGTTCAAATATAATTATTGTAGATCACTTAATAATTCTAAGTAAATTATGTCTTAATCCTGAAATAAAATACAGACAAGAAAAAAAACTTAAGAATTTTCATAACATTTTTTTTATGCTAACGCTACTAGTTCAACTGAATCGGCAGACCGCAGACCTGTTAACTGCGACTTGCACGTAGTAAAATTGCACTGTATTACATTGGAAATATATATTTGGATAATTTCTTTTATTTGACAGTTTTAATTAAACCGTCCCATATTGTTAACTATTATTTTATTACTATATGGGTATTTAAGAGTTAAACGTATGGAAATGCATGAACAGATTAGTATTTTAATGAAAGATAATGTTATTAATTTGTCCGTAAATCGTTTAGATTTCAAACACATAATGTAATATTTGAAAATTTCGTGCGTTAAGCATGTATATGTAACCTATGTATAATATTACTAATACACATCCTTCCAATTATTTCAATAATGATTTATATTAATTTACAATATGAATAAGGATATAATACTATACTTTTTTTTTCTAAAAATATATAATCTTTGAAGTAGAATTGGTTTATTTAAAAAATACGTGTGAGTGTGTACTTTTGTACGCACGTAAGAAGTTATACTTTTTTGGAGTAACAGTTCACTAAAATAGCTAAAGATTTCATCCCGTATGTCACAACTCTTCTGTCGCTTCATCATGTCACTTTTTGGCTGTCGGTGTGCGCGCGCATCGTAAAAATTTTACTCTCATATTTTTTCAAACGTGCTAAAAGAAGTGTAACTTCAAAAATATGCAAATAGCATAAAAATATTATACTATCCAGGGCCTTTGGAAATGGTAAAAAGTAAAAATAAATAAATAATAGAATGAAACCCATTGGAAAGGGAAGAGAATATAACAAAAATGAAAGGAAAAATAATTTAGAGAAGTGGGAGGTGGCGAGGTTTTTTCTGAGAAAATTTACCATAGTAATGTATATCTTGTTTTACGCCATCAGAAAGTAGAGATTTCAACGAACAAAAAGCCCACTAACTTTTTTAAAAAAGCAGATATTTTGACGTGGGAATTTTCGTTTGAAAATTAGGGTGCTTCTTCGATATTAAGGTGGAAAAATAAATATTTTAAATCATAAAAATTACAGTGTGTTTTGGTACATAAAAATAACACTTAATTGTGAAAAATCACATAAATTTTGAGGTTATGTGAAAAAAGTGTAAATACAAAAGTTGTATATCTTTTTATAACCTATAATTTTTATGTTTGATTGAATTGAATGTTTTCTTTGAGTGAAACTTGATATTTTCGATATTTAAAGTACTTTTACAGTAACAATTTTATTCCGGCCTGGAAGTCGAACCTATAATCTTAGTTACAGCTGTATATGCTAACCACTATACCTAAGGTGGTATCGATATATACACGATAGAAAAAATAATTACACTAGAAACCCAAATTATGCAAATTATTCAATGCGATAAACATATACTCGTATTCAGATGACAATGACGTTTAATTTTCAATTGCTCAAAATTTAAATAACATTTATAGGAAATAATCAGATTAATTATAAATTGGCGACGAATTAAAATTGTAAATGAATCGCGGAAAAACTTTATTTACTCCTCTTTCAACCCGTATCGATGCGGCATTAAATATTTATTTACAAGTTTAACAGAATCTGTATACGTGGGAACGACTTTTTTAACTTGTCCGATTTTGAATTTCATTTCATTTCATGAAATTTGATCGTATGGTTTAGAAATATGTTGTGGTACATGATTTGACTGACGTTACTCTAGTACATTATATATAATCTATACATATAATAAAATTGTAACTAAGCCGAATCTGTACATTAAATATTTTTTGGAAAATCTTATTAAAATAAACATTATCATCGATACAGAGGCCGAAAAATAATGATAAAAAAATGGTGATAGCTGGTTATCCGGGTCAACATATAGGATACTTTTTACTGCGGGAAAATCTGATTTCTGAGTCTCATTTCTGAGAAAAAATACAAAAACTGCAATGTAAGAGTAACTAATATGTAAAACCCAAGAATTTGGTTTTTGGTCGTCTGTACGCGGGCGAAGCCGCGGGCAATGCTAGTATTTATATAAAAATCACGACTATTTGATTTAACATTGTACAATTTTAAGATAACTGATGGAATGTCACAAAATTTTTAGCAGAAAAGCCAGTACTACCCACTAAAACCCAACACAACTTCCCTCGTCTTAATGGGGCGTCTCAGCATAACTTACGTACTCAACCACGACGCCCCGATGGCAGAGTGATGTTAGACCTCTGAACTATCTAAAGCAAATGCAAGGGAATTGAATGAAGCCCGCACCTAGATCTTATCTTATTGGTCTTTTTTTATTATTTCCGTATTTTTTGAAATTGATTTATTTCTCCAAACCATACACTTAAAAAGCTCAACAAATAAAGAATATTATTTTTAAATAAAACTATCTTTTTGGATTATTTCGCGGATTTATTTTGATTTTTGGTTCCCGACGTTTCGAATGCTTTACAGCATCCATGGTCACGGGAGAGACTGAGGTGTTACATGTCTTGAAGGTATAGTTGTTACAGACAGCACCCACAATTAACAAAATGAAAAGTGCACCAATTACATTACAATATTTTTAACTTTAAACATTTTTATAATTTTAATTATAATGGAATATGGAATATTATTTATTTAATTTTTGCTATTATTTTTATAATTATTACAATTTTAAAAATATTAATTAGTAATCTTTATTTAGTGTTGCCATTATTATATTTATAACCATAAAGAAAAATATAAAATATAGTATTCATTATTTAAGCCATATTTTTATTTTAATCGCAGTTTTAAAGATGAAAGCTTGAAAACCTTGTACCAGACCCTTATCGAAAGGAAAATATCTTTTTTTAACAAGGAGCAAGATTGTAGTCATGTAATTTTTGTATTCCGATAAAGACATTTCGAAAAGTAAGCAGCAGTCAAAAGTTAACAAAACAATGATTAGATAAGAAAAAATCCGCCACGCCTATCTCTAGGAGCCTGCGCCAAGTATACACTGTAACTTTAATATTAATAGTATTTAGCCCTTACTACGAAATCCATAGTGTGGATGAAGAAATGATGAAGATCAGTCTCTCCCGTGACCATGATTGCTGTAAAGCATTCGAAACGTCGGGAAACAAAAATCAAAATAAATTCGCGAAAATATCCGAAAAGATAGTTTTATTTAAAATGTCAAGTATTCGCGTAAATCTAAGAAAGTATTAAATGATGAAGAATTCTTGTAAATAATAAAATAATTAAATCATTCGGTCATTTGGAGAAAATATTTAATAAGAACAGAAACTCAAAACTAATGCAAATAGTCAAGTTAAAAAAATCTTCTTTTAATCGCAAACTTTTATTATTGTTGTATTTATAATTTTTATTAATTATTATTTTTTTGAAAACTACAAAAAAATGATTTATGAATGTTATAAATTTTTCGAAAAATGTACTAGTACATTTTTTTATTTATATTTTTTTGAAAAATACAAAAAGAATTTTCGATAACACTAAGAAAAAATTTTTTACCCATTCAAACCTGTACCATTCAAAATCACTATTTTTTTTCGTCACATATTATCTTAATCATATTTTCCTTGTTTTTTAAACTTCGTAATATAGCATTGCATTAGCATTTTTAAACATACCTGTATGATTTACGTTTCAACAAACAAACTGCATAGGTACATATAAATTGTTTTAATAATATAATATTAGCGATTTATCCTCGCTTCACTCAGATACGTCCCTAGGTAAGTTTTAATTTTTTTGAGCGGAACCGTAATTCTTTTTCTAAAATTAAAGCACAAGTTACTTCTTATACCATCAGCTATCTGCCAGTGAATGTCCCATCAAAATCAGTTCAGTCAATATAATATAATTTTATATACATTTAGTATAAAGTAAGTACAAATAGACAGTTTTGCAAATTAATTTTATTGTATTTCCAATACTATGTAAAATTTAAGTCCAATAAAAAATAGTATAATATTAGATTATTTTGCTATTACATATTGAAAAATACTTGTTTCTTAGTAGGGGCTTGAAGAAAACTTTCTTAGGTCCTCACACTTTGTGATAAGCAAACTGAACTACGTTTCATAAAGTAGGACCTTTTAGTTATATTTACGATCAAGTTAAGAATAGCATATACGTAAAAACGCAATAAAAAAAATAACCCATACGTTCTTTAAGCGATTTTGTGGACAGTGTTATATATATATATATATATATATATATATATATATATATATATATATATATATATATATATATATATATATATATATATATATATTATTTAATTCAATTAAGCATCATAGAACTACCTAATTTTATGAAGTAATAATGTATTAAGAATGTTGATGTAATGATGATGTAAAATTCAATTCAATTTTTTTATTCAATTATAAAAAATATAAGCGTTTCTGAAATACCAAGAAACAATTGTTGAAACTTGTTGTTTATCAAACACTCTGATGGTAGTTTGGAAAAAAATGTGTTAGTTCTGTGAAGAACTGCCGAAAGGAACTTAAAGAAAGTATTGTTTTCTTTTTGTTTTTTTTTTTTTTTTTTAAATATAAATCAAATAACAAATCTGTATCTTTCTGACCAATTTTGGCCACCGCGGTCAATCTCACTGAGATTAGCGAGATGCGCAGGGGATATTATAGTGCACAAATGTACGCATAGACACAAGTGCACATTCTACTCCTTTTACTCTTTAAAGTCACACGTTGACACGATCGGTGACAATTAAGGCGTAGGACCGATGGCTTTACGTGCTTTCCGAGGCACAGGGGTGACACACCGCCAACTTTCTTAAATATTACTGAGTCATTATACTCAGCCCGACCCGCGACTTGAACCCAAAAGCTCTGGATTTGCAGCCTACAAACTAGTTACTAGATCACTGAGGTAGTTAATATAAAAAAAAAACTAATATCCAGCTTTGAAAGAGCCTGGAGGCGAACACATCATTCCCACTATGAGCTTCTTATATAAAAATATTTATATTTTAATTTATTTAATTTAATACTAACGTTCTTTTTTTATAAAGCAATAATAACCTAAGAGTGAAATAATTCCAATAAAAATTATTTGGAAGTCTTACCTTTTTGGTAATAAAAACTTTAAAAAAACCGACTTCCAGGCACTAAAATGTAAAAAATAATATTTTAAGATATGAATATCTAATAGGTAAATATGTATTTTACGTATCGAAATATATTAAATTTGCTTTGCATCGGCTGGCACCGATGGCACCGGGCATCTGATTAGGTATCTATTCTAAATGAAAGCCCCTGTTTAGCTATTTTTTAAATTTTAATTATTTTAATTTTAATAATTATTAAAAGCTTTAGGAATAAGCTAAAAGCTCTCCACGTAGTTAAACCTATCAATAATTGTTCACATTAATTCAGTTTAATGTGCTCGCAGAATTAGTAGTCCATTCTAATTGCTGATTGAACGTTAACTCAACCGAATGTCGTACAAAACGAGCTTTCTGGTCACCATACAATAAATATGCTTTGATTCGCTAATGATTGTAGCTTGTTCTGTAATTTTATGTTTTTAGGGTTCCGTATACTTAAATAAAAATATCTTCATGTATGGACGTTTCGCCACTGATACATTCTCAATATGACAGTTTTTTTTAAATTATATTTATTAAAATTCAAAAGGCTATAACGTATTCAGGTACTGAATGCAGTATAAGTAGAAAATTCTTATTCAATTGAAAATATTTCAAGTGTAAAATGTTAACGTCTGTTTGCTTGTAATCCGATTGAATATCTAACTTAGAGCGTATATTTTATAAAAATGTCGTAATTTTTTTGACAAAACATTGTAATGAAAATGATATGAAAAAATATCAAAACTAGTGTCTCTACTCTCGTTTTGTTTAGTCATTACTTACATCCCTAACTTTTGTGCCTTACATTAATTTCCTACGGATATCTTCTATACATATAATAAAATTCTGAGTCGAGTCTGTACCTTAAATATGTTTTGGAAAATCTTATTGAAATAGTCATTATTATCTATATAGAGACCTAATCTACAGTTTTTAGAATTTTTGTGTATCTGTGTGTCTGGAAACGCATTACGAGATAACCACTGGACAGATTTTGATGAGATTTGGTATGATGATAGCTCATTATCCGGGTCAACATATAGAATACTTTTTACTGCGGGAAAATATCTCATCTCTAAGCTTAACGTTAAAGCGCAACTAGGGACGAAACCGAGCGGAGCGAGGGTTAATCGCTAATACATCTATACTAATATTATAAAGAGGTAAAGTTTGTGAGTTTGTGAATTGTGAGTTTGTGACGTTGTAGGGGGCCAATTCTGAATCTACTGAACCGATTTAGATGATATTTGGTAAGAAGATAGCTTGAGATCCTAGGAAGGATATAAAACACTTTTTATCCCGGAAATCATCACTTAAGGGGGTGAAAATGGGGATGAAAGTTTGTATTGGGAAGCAAGCTACGGACGAACCCGAGCGAAGCAAGAGTGAGTCGCTAGTAATATATAAAATTTTATGGCATAACCCATCTTCCTATCAAGCCTGATCGACTCATAGTTCGTTTTTCTTTACTTACTTCGTTGCAAAGCTAAATTGCATATTATAAAAAGAGCAAATTCTAACAGAATCCAAGCCATTACATATGCAGTGCACACGTAATAGCATATTCAGGAAGGGGACTGTAGGAAATCCTAATTTCGGATTTCGATAGATATTGAATCTATTTCACCTGTCGTGAAAGTGTGGAGCTAATATTTTAGAACTTTTCAATTTAAAGCCATTTCTCTATTTCAGCTTTATTAAAAGGTGTGGTTATTTGACAAAAAGTTGATAAGTTCGTTTGAAAGTTTAAAATGTATGTCCTGTCTTAGGGTTTAAGAACATATTATTATTATCATTAGCCCTTTTAATGTCGTAATGTAGGACATGGGCCTCCTCTCCATGCTAGGGCAATCAACATCATTACATATTTTGAACAATATTTAGGTTCCCTCAGACATTCAGATTTACTTACGTTTCCTTTTATCATACGTGTCAAAAAACATATGAATAATTTAAAAAAATATAGTAAAAATATATAGAATCAATTAAAGCAAGGCAAAAACATTGTCAAACTGATTTTAGGTCAGTATATTGTCTGTGCTAATAGGAATTATGTCACGCGTTAGCGTCCCCTGCCTCGAGGGACCAATCTGTCGCTTGCCTGACAGCAGATAAATTGTACATATTTTTTTCTCTAGCCAGAGAGATTTCATGTAGAAATATTTATATGATACAGATTTATTTAGTAATAAATTTTAGATATCGAATTTTGTCTATCAAAATTGTTTTTTAGAACCGTAAAATTTTTTTTGGAACGATTAATTTTAGATACATCTTAAGTGCTGCTTACATCAAAAACTCAAACTAAAAAAATACATTATTCATTCATATCATGAAAAAGTACTTTGTCGACTGAGATTCGGCGTTTTCGTGCGTGACGCAATTCTTTTATATATTTGAAGTACTCGGTCGATTAAGCTTGGCTCGAAATTATTTGGAATATATATATATATATATATATATATATATATATATATATATATATATATATATATATATATAGCGTTTTTTCTAAAAATACGCATACATATACCAATAGATAAACTTAGCAAGCAAAATCTTATCTGAATACAAAAAAAAAATAATCCAAATCGTTAGAACGATTTCCGAGATACACAAAATACTTAAATCTATATACATATGAATGTATATACAAGAATTCCTCATTTAATATTACATATAAGATATGTACGTTTATAAGCTTAGACATGATTTGGGCATAATTATGAATAATTTACAAAATTTTAGGGTTAGAATTGGCGTGTTTAATTAAAATACGTGCGTACGTACACAAAAATGCCTTACCGATGTAATTGGAGCTGACCAAATTCGACAACATTTATTATTCATATATTCAATCCTTTCCTGTTCTACCGGAAGTCCCATCACAAACATGATAAACTTTGTACGTAACTTGTACTTCTTGTTATAATTCTTACAATATATATTTATTAGAAAAACTAGCGACTTGCTCTCGATTGTGGCCTTTTTAGGTGCTTTTGTATCCATATCCATACTAATGTTATAAATGTAAAAGTTTGTGAGGATAGATGGATGGATGTTTATTACTCTTTCACGCCAGAACAGCTGAACAGTTATGGATGAAATTTGGTACAGAGATAGATTATAGTTTGGAATAATACATAGGTTACTTTACGTCCCGGAAAAATGTACAGTACCCGTGGGATAGATTCGTTTTGATCTAGGCACGATCCCGAAGCAAAGCAAGGGTAAATCACTAGTATTATTATAAATACATACTTGTATTACTCCACTCTTGACTTTGTGTTACTCTAGGCCATAGCCTACCAATGTACTAGATTTCAACGAAATTCGTTCAGTCGTTACAGCGTCAAGGAGACACAAACATACACTGCTACTGCTA
The DNA here is from genome assembly GCA_951806755.1 of Brenthis hecate. Classification (NCBI taxonomy): domain Eukaryota; kingdom Metazoa; phylum Arthropoda; class Insecta; order Lepidoptera; family Nymphalidae; genus Brenthis; species Brenthis hecate. The sequence goes on along the minus strand of OX638259.1, from coordinate 9,868,703 downwards.
CAGTTAGAAATAAAATTAGCCAAAAGGTACCGCTGCCGTCGTGATATTATAATTACTTGATATTATAATACTAATGTATGTAACACTGTATCATAAAGAAGTTAGAATGAGTCTAATATTAGTAATGGCTTCCTGCAAGCGCATAGCAAACATACATCACAAATGCTCACAAAGCTTCAAAAAATTACCATGAGGGTTTATTTAGCCTGAAATACCTGTTACACGCGAAATTATAACCTTTCAAAAAATTTCAAAACAAAAAAAAACACGACAAGAAAAATACTTCCTATATAAAAAATTGCTGTGTAAGCAAAAATCTACTAAAAATACATTCCGACAGTTAGCGACTTCATGAAGTTGAATTTTAATTGTATTGAAGTTTTCTACTATTATTAAAAGAACCTAGAAGTTGCCTTTGCAAATATTAAAATATGATCCAAAGTTAAATATGTTCACAGTTATGGATTTTGATAATTAGTTAATTATGTTTATTAACTTGATGAGCGCTTCTATGATTTCACGAAATGTTATTACGCGATGGCAAATTAAGGAACAGCGTCACAAATTTCGAAATTAATGCGAACGGATTTGCATATAGGATATTTCGTAAAGAGTTTTGCTTATTATTGAATGTTCCGATCAATTAACCATTTATCCATACTATAAATGCGAAATTAACTCTGTCTGTCTGTTACAGTTTCACGTCTAAACCTAACCCAATTTTGATGTAGTTTAGTATAGAGAGCGATAGCTTTCAGAAGAACATAAGATAATTTTTGTTGCAAAAATGAAACTTGGAATGGGTGAAATAGAGGTTAAAAGTTTGTACTGGAAACAAATCATTTCTCAAGTTAAGGACAAAAAAAGACATTATATCCTGTACTTTTGGTAAGAATTAAAGAATATTAAGCGTTTATGACTAATCAATGTAAAAAAAATGATTTTGGGTTTTTTATAATACTTATCTACTGACATAGATTGCATCCTGGGAATGGACATAAGCTATAGTTGCTTATCACAGAAACTAGTTCTCTATAAATAACACCAAAAACAATTTATATAGTACCTATATTAAAAATAATCCTAAAAATCGGCTCATATTCATAAAAATATGCCTAACAGATTAAAAAAAAAACATAAAATAACTGAATTATAAATATAATTTTTTGAAGTCGGTCAAAAAAACTGAGTTTTATTGAAAATCTGTAAGTCGATCGAATTATATAAATCTTTGAAGATGATTTTTGCTTTTCATAAGTAGTTATATGTATATAACAAATCTATGCATATAATAGAACTGTAGAGGTCGAATGTCTGTACATAACAAAAAAAATTTTTAAAACCGAGTGAGGGAGATGTAAGAAGAGAAATAGAACAACACCAGATTTTTTTCAATTTTTTGTTTCTCTTTCTGTTTGTTTGTATGGGCTAATCTCCGAAGCTATTAGACCAATTTAAATCAAATTTTGCATGGTGGTTCCTTGTATCTCGAGTCAACATATCCAAGTTCCCGTGGGATAGTTAAAAAACTATAGTAACTTCTATAGCTTAGTGCACAATCACATAAGCATCTAATTTAGTGAAATTTCACAACAATTGTCAAACAACAGGTTACTTTTTATCCCGGAAAAATGACCAGCTCCCGTGGGATAGATTTGTTTGAGCTTTTCTAGAGGCGAATCCGAGCGAAGCAGGGGTGAGCCGCTAGTATTTAAATAAATTAGTGTTTGCCCACTGGTCAAAATTAAACTATAATTGTTATTGAGAGGAAAACATGTATGAGTAGAATTCACAACTATATAAAAAACTAACTGTTTTTAAAATGTTTTTATTGATAACACCAAAACTTGTTAATAGCTACTAAACAAAAAACACAAACAGACAAACAGATGAAAAAAGGTATTAAACTGTTTTTTCTGTCTATTTATATACAGAATGACAAAATCCAAGAAATTGGGGTCCAAAAACGTAACAAAAATCTAATTAATAATTTAAATTTAAAGTACACAAAAGCATTGTAAAAGTATTCAGTCATAATCCAAAAAAAACGTCTAAAGGTTGTCAACTTTTTAATTTTGTCGCATTATTGTTATTAGACACGTCACGCTACAAAAGGAATTTCATCTTGATTTTTGCGGTTTAATTATTTACCTAACAATAGTTCTATACGAACGGTCTGAGCTCGAAAATCTTCTTTACAATACAGGTTGGTGTAAAACCTTATTAATATACCAACGTTTTATTAAAAAAAGCTGTAATATCTATTTTTGGTAAAATAAACAATCTTTCCAAAACGATTTTGTGGTTTTTATTTAGAAATAATAATTCTGTCATTTTTACATGTTCCCTCAATGCGAGAGGAATCAGAGTGGACCTTTTACGTCCTTCAAATACTAATTGGATTTTATCAGATATACATATATAGTATGTAAATTTCCCACGATATTTTCTTCCGTATTAGCATACATACTAATCATGTTCTAATGATCGAGACAAGAATATTTAAGATATTTGAGAAGTTTTTTAGGCAAGTGCTTTACCACTGGACTACCACTGCTACTAATCTATACTAATATTATAAAGAGGTAAAGTTTGTGAGATTGTGAGTTTGTGACGTTGTAAGGGGGTAATCTCTGGATCTACTGAACCGATTCACATGAAATTTGGTAAGAAGATAGTTTGAGATCCTGGAACGGACATAGGATATTTTTTATCCCGAAAATCAGCCCTTAAAGGGATGAAAATGGGGATGAAAGTTTGTATTGGGAAGCAAGCTAGGGACGAACCCCAACGAAGCGAGGGTGAGTTGCTAGTTATGAATACGCGTACTCACTACGACTTTAAGGTTTTCAATTCAGTCTTAATCGCTTTCGGCTTAGGCCAATATGAAAATGAGAGAATAGATAGCGTAGACTATATCTCCTGGCTGGTGGATAAATTCACCAGTGGTATCTCACCAAAAATAGACAACAAAGGCATTAATTAAGATCTAAAACTAATTTCTACATATTTTTAGGTTTTATGGCATTTCATAAGCTAAACTGTCAAGTTTGAATGCAAAAACTAGGTATATGTAAGAAAACTAGAAACCAGTGGCGGTAGCAGGTGCTTTCATGACTAACTGACACGGATTTCTGTTATTTGAAATATCTGGAACAATGTTAACATAAAATAAATTATTATACGTAAGATAGAATAAGATTTGAAAAGTGGCTTTATTTGGGAAAGATTACTGAATATCAAAAAATCATAAATAAGCGTCAGATTTAATTGTCTTAAAGGCACAATTTTAAATTATCTTTTTTTATCATTTGCATGGTGTCAGCGTAATAATAATTGTAATGTTTCTTTTGCAGGTTAATCTTAAAGTCTCATTCAAAATTTTAAAGAAAAATTTCACCTCCATGGGTGGAATTAATAAATTGACCATTATGTTGAAGTCAGTAAAATTTTTTCATAAAAAAAATAGTTACTTTTTAATGCAAATTACATAAAGTCACGTTAAAGGGAGATAACAAAAGATAAAAGCTACAGGAATGTAATTAAACATCGTCTCCAAATTAGCATATTTCATTATGTTTCGACGTCATGTACACATTTGTACGCGAGTGTTAAAGGCAGCTATAATGTCAGAAATCTTACGTCTTTGTTTCAGCATAATGGCAGGGATTTGTGTAAAATTTGGTGATATTCAAACAGAACCAAAAATCCTAAGAAAAAGCTCCGATAAAGCTGTCATATCTCATTTATAAATATGTATAAAGCTATTTTCGTAATGTCTAACTTCAGCATGTATATTTAAGCCAGTTTATATATAACTTCAGTATGAAGGAGGAGTCTTTTTTGTGTATGCAAGGTTTCAAATTGTAAACCAATTAATTTTTTTTTTTTGGTATGTCAAAGAAGATTAAAATTCCATGTCTCTATGTAACCCATATAAGGACTTTATGCCTGTGAGATAAATCATTCGTTGCTTAATAGCTACGAAGATAGATAAACTGAGAAAAAAAATCATTAGCATCCTACTAATATTATAAATGCGAAAGTTTGTGAGGATGTCTGTATGTATAGGTGTATGGATGTCTGTTATTCTTTCACGCAAAAACTACTGAATGGATTTTAAAGATATTTTACAAAAATATAGCTCGTACATTATAATAACATAATATAGACTACTTTTTATCCCGGAAAAATATACGGATCCTGTGGGATAGATTTTTGTTTTTTAGCGGCTTCTTATTTATAATTTTGATTTGCTTAATTTAACTCATTTATCATTATGCAACTTGTGAAAAGAGTGATCAGTATTTTGGCAAAAAATCAGTGGTCAATCAAATCCTAAATGTTAAATGTGTAAAAGTACCAGTTTTTGACCATTTTATTTAGTTCTGGCAGAGATTATTTTGTTCTGGCAGAGATAACTATACATACATATTTGTGTTATTTATACAAATCAGATTTTAATTTTTTTAAGAGTTTAGAATTTTTTAATTTATTATTCTAGTGTAGTTTTGTATAAATGAAAGAAATTTTAAAATTAGTTCAGAAGTACCAGCGGTTTCCTCATACTTGTGTATATAATAAAAATACATGTTTCATTTTTATTATTTATTACTTTTTAAATAATTTCATATAAATAAACTTCGCCTAAAGTCTTTTATCTCACCCAATCATAATTCATTAGCTTTACCTTTTTCCTATCGAAAGCCATAATGCCACCTTTTATTAGAATTTACTAATGCCATGGAATATTTTTAATTTCAATAGAATCTATTGTTATTTTTTGTTTATATGATTTTCATAAGTTGTCTTTTTTGAACATACCACTGCTGTGCAAAGGTCTGCCTTCTACATCAGAGTTCACAGGTTTCCTCGTGATATCTTCCTTCACCGTAAGACCACTTAACAATGGTCCTCATATAAATTTAAAACAAAAAAATTACCCTTAAAAGTAAAATGTTGAGTTTTAAATGATTTTAAACTCTGTGTATCTTCATACCGGAGAAGTGCATGATATTTATTACCTGATCTTAATGTTAATTACATGAAGTTCAAAACACATATATATTTTTTACTTGCTGCTACTTTATTATAATATGTATTGAGTAAACCTTAAAAAGTTTAAAAACACATTTTTACGTCTCGCAAAAACAGCTATTACAGTCTTTTTCGTGGTAATATCATTACATCTTTATATGCTTCGAAACTGGCTTTCTGTAACAAACTTTTTCATTTTACTGCCAATGAGCGTCGTTCGCTAAAGAGTTTCTGGAAAGGTTTTATAAAGATGTAAAGTTAATCAAATGTACGGGTGTAAAGTTAGGAGTAAGGAATTGAAAGGATATGGGTGTGATATTTTTGTTTAGTGATAACGTGTTATCATTTCTTTGTTTAAAAACCTTTTTTTTTTGATGTACCTTACATAGCATACTTTGATTATTTAAGGTAAAAAATAAGACACGTGTCATCATTGCCGCGAGATGTACCTACACTCGTATGTACGTCTCCGACTGCATAATACTATTTACTAAGACAATACGTTTGGCTCAGTTGGCAGTGACCCTACTTGATGTGCCAGCGGTCGCGGGTTTGAGTCCCGCTGGGGGCATTCATTTGTGTAATGAGCACGAATGTTTGTACTCCAGTTGGTGGGTGTTTATATTTATAATATGTATGTATTTAAAGTTATATATATGTAGTGTATCAACTATCTGGTATCCATAACACAAGCCTCGTAGCTTACCATGGAACTAGATGGCGCTGTGTGTTAATGTCCCAACATTTATATATTTATTATTATTTATTTACTATATTCGTGCGTGAACTTGTTTTCATATTGTTAGTTAGCTTTTATGCAATCGGGTTTTTTATTATATAGTATATTTTTTTATTAACAACTTTTTAGTTTTTTCCAATTAGACATTTGAAGTACAATAAATAAATGTGGTCTTAATTATCATTTTTTTAAGTAATACAGGGATGTTATACCTTTTTAAAATCCTTGTTATGAGCCATTTAATTTGACACCCATATTGCAGAAAAAAAAGATAAAAAAAATCACCTAAACAATGAAATCTAGCAGCCCCCATATTTAATTTTTTAATGTCATCTATCTAAGAAAACTTGAACTAATGAGACAAATCTAAAGATACCTTAATTAAAGAAATCCATCGAGAGGTTTGGAAGTTATGAGGGAATAAAAAATATTACAAACATACAAAGATAGGCGCGTAAAACATAACCGTTTCCTTGCAGTTGGGTAATAAATACATATTTGAAATAACAAAAAAAAATATTACATTTTATTTATTACTTGCATTTATGAATAGAAACTTCAATAGAAAAAATATCGAAAAGTTTCAATTCTCATGCATGTTACAATTAGACTACCAAAAGGAAAAAGCTACGGGATTGCAATCTGTAGTAGCGCCCGTAATATTAAACGCGGTGACCTCAAAGGGCTCATGCTCTCATGAGGTCATACGATATTCATGTTGTCTTGGTATTTGTATTTTATCTTAATATAATAAATGTGAAAGTTACTGTCTTTTACTATAAACCACTGCACAAATTTCGATAAAATTTGGCAATGACATAGATTGCATCCTGGAATCGGATATAGGCTGCGTAAACCTTCTACTACTAAAGGGCTAGATCGATTTTGATATTTTTTTGTAAATTTAAGGGTTATAGTTTTAAGCTATAGCTGGACCTAGAAGGTAAGTTCAACGATAAAGTTTGACAGTATATTTTATTTTACATTTTGCCTGCGGAACTGCTCGCGTAGTTACTTTTATTTATAATTTCTACTGCTAAGGCTCTACTGGTAAGGCATGACGTAAGATAGCATAAAGTATTTCTCAAAAAAAAAAATAGGCAATAAAATGTAAAATGCAAAAACATTTTTTCCAAAACCGACAAGTATGTCCTTCCACAGATTAACGTTTAGAAACAAAACAAAGAAATCTCATCAATTATTCCTGCGCAAGAGTCGAATCTTGGACACCTTTTACGTAATAAAATCAACTAACTTTAAGGTAATATATATTCACAAGATTTTTTTGTACAGTTGAAAATGACTTTGTTGCTAAGTACATATAGTAATTACAAAACAAAAACATGCTCGTAGGAATCCTAACCAGCAACCAACCCTTTGCTCCCTTTATAATCGTCGACTTCAAAGCTATCGGCATCGCGTGGCCACAAATGCTGTGTCGACTTTACTTTTTGTTTACAGTTTGTATACTAACCGTATGCCCTATTGAATTTAATTTATAAACAGAATCCTAAACAATTTCTAACTTTATCCATACATGCGTCTTTTCCACGCTTTGTTCGGGCTCGTTTTTAGGTGTCTAACATTAGACTAGGTATATGTTGCTCCAGGTCATACTTTATCTTTGTACTAGCGACTCACCCTCGATTCGCTCGGGTTCGTCCCTAGTTACGTTTTAACGTTTAGTATAGATTTCTCAGAGATAAGATATTTTCTTGCAGTAAAAAGTATCCTATATTGACTCGGATAACCAGCTATCATTAATAATCTCATCAAAATCTGTCCAAATGTTTTCTCATGATGCGGTCACAGACAGCCAGACAGACAAAATTTCTAAAAACTATAGATTTGGCCTGTGCATCGATAATAATGACTATTTCAATAAGATTTCCCAAAAAATGTTTAATGTACAGATTCGGTTTAGTTACAATTTTATTATATGTATAGATTAAATTTAACTCAAATCAGTCCAGCCGTTTCAGGGTAAAAGAGTAACAAACACATAAACTTTCACATTCACAAAAAAAAAACAGTGTGATGTTTGCTCAAAGTTGTTGTTTACTTACAATAAAATGTTGGGTCCATATTATTATCATATATCAAGTTGGCAAGTTATGGTAATTGCAAATGTCAACCAATATTTGAAAAGTTCAATCAGCATGCGACAGAAAGTAATGTACGTATATCGTTCCGTTTGTCCATTTTTCCTCTCTTTCATACAATCTGGAACAAAAGAACGGGATGGCTATATTAAAATATGGCTATATTAAAATAGCAGCTGTGTTCATATTTGTTTTTTCAGTGGTCTATATCCAAAAGACAAAAACGGAACAATTAAATATTCGTCTGTTCGCATCGATTAAAAAGTACTAGATAATATGTATACCTACTATCCCATGCACAAGTTCTCTTAAATCTGTTTAGCAATTGTGTTTATGTAATTATTCTAGTTGAAATAAATAAAAAAACAATGTAAATTGCCCTTAATTTGACTGTGTTCACTGTGATAAACATTCATAAAAAATTAATACTGAGCGACTATTATTCACTATTTCTCGGTTTTTATTTTATTTATAGCAAGTTTAAAGTATATTTATAGGTATAAAAAATAATTCAACTAGTGGCAACATCGTTTATCTGTCATAATTGAGACAAGATGTCAGCGAGGCGCGGGCACTCGAATCTTCCCAGGGTAAATGTTTTTATTTTAGATGTTTTACATAACTAAACTAACTTTTTCTGGTTTTAATTTACTAAAAAATGTTTATGCTTTGGTTTGGAATGGGTTTTATGTAATGTTTTATGTTTTTGGTAACTTTTTTTTGGAGGCAAACTTGTTTGTTCATCACAGTGAACACTGCCAAATACTCGAACAAGTATTGTCAATTTGATACGTTCATTGTGATGAACATTGCCAAATTAGGTATAACTTTTATTTACAAATAATATGCTTTTAAGTGGTGAGCTTTTACAGATTAACAGAATAAAATACAAAACCGCACTCATAGAATACGAGCCCTTGTTCCTGTCAAGCATACACAATCCAACAATAGTGATAAATCTGAAAATAACAGTGACTACGAATTTCCGCCACCTTCTATAAGACCAGTTTCATCTTCTACGCCTTCCATTAATTCTTGTTTAGAACGCTTAGACCTCAATAATAGTCCTGAATCTGAACATATTCAAAATGATGATGAACAGCCGTTAGAAACATCCGATTTATACCACTCCGAAGCTCTACAATTAACTCTAGTTTTGCAGAAAATTTTCCCTGATACACCATCTAGAGAACTAAACTTCGATAATGTTCCATAATTATCTTAAATAATATCGCTTCCATCTGAGACACTATCACCAATACTCGGTACGTCTTATACTAGAAAAATTAGAGCAAAAAAGCAGATAGCTCCAGCTGCCAAGAAATCGAAGAAAATTTCAAAATTTTCTCTTTCTTACAAATGGAAGTTGTAATGAAAACAAATTAGTTATTAAACGCTGGAATAATAATAAACCTGTAAATTTTATAAACTCATTTCTTAGATCTGAACCAGTACAAAAAACAAATAGGTATTTTAAAGAGCAGAAACAAAGAAGAAAGATAGAAATTGATTGTCCGCAAATTGTTCGCAAATACATATGGAGGGTGTATACCTACTGGTTGATATGTTGATATCATTGTATAATGTTCCGTTTAAAACTGGAAGGTGATACATAGAAATATTTATTCAATTGCTATATATAGGTATGTATAAATAATGCTTGGCTATTGTATAAACGTAACTGTTGTAGAAATCAACGAAAATCACAGTCACTGAAATTTTTTCGATATGAGATTTGCTTGAGTTTAACAAAAGAGAACCGATCATAATAAAATGCAGGAATGTAAAATTATAAACCTAAGATCAGCCAGGACTACAAGCATCATCAGATTCGATAATACAGGACATTATTCCGCCCAAAGGAAGACATGGGGCGATGCAAGTTTCGCCAAAAAATACAACGTATATTGTATAAAATGCAATATGAGACTTTGCCTCGTTACGGGAAAAAATCCTCGCAATTGTTTTTAACATTTCCATAATAAATAATTTGATTTATTGATATACATAGTATTTTTATTTGTACCAGTACAAACAACACTAATTTGATAATGTTTACCACAGTGAACATTAACAAACATTACAAATTACTTGTTGTTCTCAATGTATTTCGCAGTGTTCACTGTGATGAACATTGATTTCCTGAAAACCTGTAAATAAAATATTTTTTTATCTATTTTTCCCAAGTTGTATTTAACCCTAGGACTTCAGAAATACATTTTATTTCATAAAATAAAACAACTTGGATCTCTGCCAAATTAAGGGTTAAATGTAATGCTCAAAGTAGTTTTTACAAAAAAAAATAATTTAAAGCGCGCTCAATTTTCAAATGAGCGCTCATTCGGTGAGGACATTTTTTGTCGCTGATTGTGTATCTAGTACTTTTTTGTTCGATATCTGTCCACATTTTACTTCCGTTTTACTCGCAGACCTATTAGTAGTTACTATAAAGCGGGAATTTGAAAGGCCTTATGACAACCACTAGATAGTTCTATAGTTAAAAATAATTATAAATTAAAAATTAAAAAAAAACCCTACGCAAATTAATTGTGATTTAATGATTACACTGGCACGCGTGAAGCACTTAATCGAGTAATCATACGCCAAAATGCCTTACATCATTTTGGAAAACAGCTGATACTCTTACACTGCTGGATCGATATTAACCAAACATAGCTAAGAACCACCGCAAGGAAACTGGCTTTCAAATGAAAAAACCGTATCGAAATCGGTCCATCCGTTTGAGAGCTACAATGCCACAGACCGACACACACACACAGACAGACAGACATCAGCGTTTAACTTATAACACCCCTCTTTTTGCGTCGGGGGTTACAAAATAAAAAGATATTACTTAACGATTATTTTATTAAAGCCAAACTAAGTTAAATGCTTCTAAAGTCGTAAACATTGAGTGCATTCTCTTCTACACGTTTTCTTTTCACTTTCAAAGGCTTAAATCGGAGTGATGTTGCAGTGGAATGTGTTTAATCTTTTAATCTTTTAAAGTACAAATATATAATATACTAGCATTGCCCGCGGCTCCGCCCGCGTTCAATGACCAAAAACCAAATTCTTAGGTTTTACATATTAGTATACTCTTACATTGCAGTTTTTGTATTTTTTTCTCAGAAGTGAGATATTTTCCCGCGGTAATTTTTTTTCCTATACGTTAAACCCAGATAACCAGCTATCACCGTACATCAAAATCCCTCCCCTCGTCGTTTTTCTGCGGTGCGGTAACAGACAGGCAGACAGACAGACAGACGGTCAGACAAAAATTCTAAAAACCATAGATTCGGCCTCTGTATCGATAATGATGTTTATGCGATAAGATTTTCCAAAAAATATCTAATGTACAGATTCGGCTTAGTTACAATTTTATTATATGTATAGATTTTATATCTTTTTTTTTAACTTTAACTAACGTTATTAATTATTATCAACGTTACTAATTTAGAAATTTAATTTAGATATTTCTGGCGTTAAAGAGTAACGAACATACATCCATACATACATTCTTACAAACTTTCGTGTTTATAATATTAGTCGGATATACAGTTACATAAATAGAAGCTAATAAAAATGATAAATGTATAGACAAACCATCTTTTTTATATAGTGATAATACTTATTACAGTTTAGCAAGAATTTCAAGCAAGATTACGTCCAGCATCCGACATGTGTCACGATATCAGATAAATAAGTCAATATCAGTCGTACATCGGATTAAGTATACCCTCGAACCCTTATCAAGTAAGTTAGTATGTAAATGAGACAACGCAATCCTCTGTCTAGCTATAATATTTTGAGCTTATTATTTTAAGTTTGATGAAAGGAAAATAATTGGTTTTATGTATCTTGGTTGGTTTCAATAATGTTTTTTTATATATTTACGTTTAGTATAGATTTTTTAGAGATGAGATATTTTCGCGCGGTAGAAAGTATCATATATTATGTTGACCCAGATAACCAGCTATCATCATACCAAATTTCATCAAATTCTGTTCTGTGGATTTCTCGTGATGCGTTCCTAGACAGACAGACAGACAGACAGACAGACAGACAAAAAAATCCAAAAAGCTATAGGTTCGGTCTATGTATCGACAATAATGACAAATTCAATAAGATTTTCAAATGAGACTTAATGTACAGAATCGACTCGGAATTTAATGTTTAAATTTACGAGTACATTGACGAGTTTTAGTGTTATTAATAAAAAAAAATCTAGAAACAGCTTTTTTATATAGATAGGTAAGAATTTACCTATCTATATAAAAAACTGTTCATATATGTTTTGAGTTCAATAATGATGTTATTAGATATTTTATCTATACTAATATTATAAAGAGGTAATGTTTTGAGTTTGTGAAGTTGTAGGGGGTAATCTCTGGATCTACTAAACCAATTTAGATAAAATTTGGTAAGAAGATAGTTTGAGACCCCGGGAAGGATATAGAATACTTTTATCCTGGAAATCATCCCTTAAGGTGGTGAAAATGGGGATGAAAATTTGTAATGGAATCAACTTAGGGACGAACCCGAGCCAAGCGAGGGTGAGTCGCTAGTATTACATAAAGTACGAATACGAGTTATTTTTCAAGAATCACTAGATTCTCGCTTAAAGTAGAACATGTTTGTCAACGCCATACAAGAAATAGTTTACATCTCACTCCCAGTTTATTTGAAAGTAGGGTAAATATTATTTATTACTGCGGAATATGGTTTATTGTATCCTATTTAGGTATTTATATACATTGAAATTTTTGGGCAATTTCAGAAAATAAAAAGGTACTTATAATCCTAATAAATTGAGTGTATATTTTCATTATATCTAACAGTGGGCTTATTTGTATTTCTTAGAAAAAATCTGTAAATATTTTATATTTAAAGTAGTTTTTTTGTTAAAAGGTGATTAAATAATATTCTGATTGAAGGTTTGCTCAGAGTTTGAACTCATTATTTAGATTTTATAATAATTCTTGTCACCTATAGTTTTTCTTTTTATTCTACGCTTTTCTTCTTTTCAGATCTATTCACTTGTATATTATTACAAGTGTTTATATTGTGGGTCTTTTTTATTAATGTATGGTTTTTATAGCCATAAAAGAGCTTATAATTTAGCTCTTTAAACTTCACATTGCTAGACAGTATGTAAAAATCTTGTTCAAAATGAGATTCGTATATGAAAATCTCAGATACAAAATCTGAGAGTCTAACCTGCTACTTTCTGTTTCCAAATTGGCACTACCAACGGGCTATCAATGCTTTTGAAATTAATCAATCTTTGTAAGATGTTTTGCGGTAAAGCTCAAAAAGCTCGATATCTATGTGTAAACAAACTTTTCCAGAAACCAGTAAATATATTATGATTAGAAGCTTTGTATGTTTGTCGATACACCGCTATTACATTTCCGAAGGCCGGAGAAGAAAAACAAAAAAGATACACCTAATAAAATATGTCGTAGTGAATATTGAAAAATTCGGAATTTTGTACAACATCTGCATATGAATGTTTTGTAGCTTTACTTTGTGTGATACTTGTTATTTTACTTAGAATATTTATTTACTCATAACTGGCATTTGACTGATTATAAACTGACTGACTGATGACTATAAACCATTCTGTTGATCCGATCCCTACCAAACGTTACAGGATCACCAGTAAGGCTAATTTGAAGATTGCCTGAAAATTTCATCAAAATCACTCCAGCCGTTTTGGAGTCCATAGGGAAGATATATACATACATTGATTTTTATATACAAGTATATACTCGTACGATTACGTTTTAACGTTTAACCGGAACCGTTGAACTGGATAAACAACTATCATCATATCTGTGCAGTAGTTTTCTCGTGATGCGTTCCCAGATAGATAGATGGACAGACAAAAATTGTAAAAACTATAGATTCAGCATCTGTATCGATAATAATGATTATTTCAATAAGATTTTCCAAAAAATATTTGATGTACAGATCCAACTTAGTTAGAATTTCATTATATGTATGTGTAGATATAGGTGTAATTTTGCATAGTTGTTAAACTATTTTTTTTCTTCTTTAATATCTGAATAATACTTTAAGCCTAATCGATTTCGGGCACAATGGTCACACTCACTGAGATTTTATAGAGCACAAAAGTAGTCTTGTGATGGAAATCCGTTTAACCCATGGCTTTACGTGCTCTTTGAGTCATTATACTGACTGAATAGAAAGAATTTTGTTGTTCTTTTTCAATTTTCAAGTAAACAATGATAATTAACTCCTTTGCATTTCCGTGACATATACATATGTGCAAAAACCAGATTATATTTCCTTAATTTAAAAAAAATCTATAAAATATAAAAAATCTATAAAATATAAAAAAATACATATAAAAAACATTTATTTTATAATCGACGATAACGACCAGTTTGGTTTAGTTTGAAGCGACCCTATTTGCTGTGCCAGCGGTCGCGGGTCCGAATCCCGCTGGAGACATTCATTTGTGTGATGAACACGAATGTTTGTAGCCCAGTCATGGGTGTTTATATTTATAATATGTATGTATTTAAAGTTATATATGTGTAGTGTATCAACTATCTGGTATCTACAACACAAGCCTCGTAGCTTATCATAGAACTATGGCTGCGATGCTAATGCCCATCACACAATCTGGGGCAGTACTGGTACCAACAAAAGAGGTGAGTTACTTTTAGATTTCCTCCTAGCTAACGACTTACAAATACTCAATAAAGGCTGTAATCCAACCTTCGCTACCAAAGCTAGGCAGGAAGTTCTGGATATTACTTTTGCTACTGAACAAATCGCTAAACACATAAGTAAATGGCATGTCAGTAATGAAAACTCTTTGTCCGATCACAAACATATTGTCTTTAGCATACAAGGCTCAATAACTACTGAGCCTAAAAGGATTAGAAATCCCAAAGCCACCTCGTGGGTAGACTTCAAAAACCTGCTCGCTGAGGCAACTAAGGATTTTCCAAAATCAATCAAGACACCCGACTCCCTTAACATTTTAAACAACTTATTAACGGATGGCATCTTAAATGCCTATGAAAATAGCTGTCCTGTCAGGGAACTCAATGTTAACAACAATACTCCGTGGTGGAACAAAAAGCTAGAACGACTTAGAGTTTCCACACGTCGCTTATTTAATCAGGCCACTACACCGTATGGGTGGGAACGGTATAAGAAGGCTCTGACTAAATACCACAAAGAGATCAGAAAAGCTAAAAGAGCATCTTGGAAACGATTCTGTGAGAATATCGCCCAAACACATAAAGGAGCGAGAATCCACAAGGTCCTTGCCAAGACACCAAACATCTTTCTCGGCTTTTTAAAAAAGCGAGACAATTCCTTCACGACCACAGAGATGGAGACGCTGGAACTTTTAAGAGCAACCCATTTCCCAGGATCGTACCCTGTCACCGGCAGTGAATCAAACCCAAAGGAAAACTACATCCACAGGGCCAATAGTTGAGACTGGAAGATGGCCAATACCATTTTTAGGCCTAACCAGATTAGATGGGCTTTGAAAAAATTCAAACCATTTAAATCAGCAGGGGAAGACGGAATTTTTCCAGCTCTGCTTCAACAGGGCATGGAACTCCTTATCCCGCATCTGGTAAAATTATTTAGAGCAAGCTTTGCTTGGGGCATTATACCAGAACAATGGACTAAGGTCAAGGTTACCTTTATACCGAAGATCGGTAAAAACGACTACTCTCAGCCCAAATCCTTTAGACCTATTAGTTTTACTTCTTTCCTACTAAAAACAATGGAAAAAGTAATCGACCAGCACATTAGAACTAGGTATCTTGTGGCTAGACCACTTTCCTGCAACCAACATGCTTACCAAAAGGGTAAATCCACAGAATCTGCCTTAGTAGCTCTGATCGACAAGGCAGAAAGGTCCCTAGAGGATAAGCAGACAGCTCTATGTGCATTTTTGGACATTGAGGGGGCCTTTGATAACACACCTACGGCAACCATCCTGAAAGGATTAAATGCAAAAGGTGTTGATATCACAACCACCAGATGGGTGGAATATATGCTCTCCAACCGGTGTGCGAAAGTTACGTTAAACGAACACTCGCACAACTTCTACACTACAAGAGGCTGTCCGCAAGGAGGAGTGCTTTCACCCCTATTATGGACACTAGCTGTAGACCTACTACTTGTAATCATGGCAGATCTTGACTACGATACACAGGGCTATGCAGATGACCTTGTTGTAGTAGTAAGAGGTCCCTGCCTGAACACAATTTCCACCAGGTTACAAGGAGCTCTCAATACCATCACAAGGTGGTGCCGAGAAAATGAATTATCAATAAACGCTGATAAAACAGTTATTGTACCATTTACCAGGAAAAGGAAGCTTGAAAGGCTGACTGAACTCAGACTCAATGGCAAAACCCTTAACCTATCAAATGAGGTAAAGTACCTTGGAGTCACTATTGATCAAAAGTTGACCTGGAACTCTCACCTCAACAACATTATAAAAAAAGCCAAAATGGCCCTCTGGATATGTTGTCGAATGGCTGGAGCCAAGTGGGGCCTCAAACCCAAAATGGCTCTCTGGATGTACACCGCCGTGGTAAGGCCGATTATAACATACGCCTCAGTCGTATGGTGTAACAAAACCAAACAAAAGACAACTATGAGTAAACTAGACAGCATACAACGGATGGCATGTCTAATCATCACGGGAGCCTTCCATTCGGCACCAGGCGACGCTCTAAATGCTTTGTTGGACATAGCTCCGCTATATCTTCACGTGCAAAAAGAAGCTAAATCTTGCCTCTACAGGCTCTGTACACAATCGAATGTAAAATTGCAATCGCAATATATGAACAAACTCAAAGAGTTGACATTCGAACACAAAACTCTGAAAATGCCAGTCGATGGCATGAATACAGAGTTTAACTTCGCAAAACAGTACCAAATAGATCTTCCCAACCGGGACATGTGGCTAAAAAACCAAGAGTCTCACAAAAAGGGCAGTCATGTTTGGTTTACAGATGGATCCAAGAAAGGATCTGATGTAGGGTGCGGTATCTATGGCCTTAAGCCTAGATTTGACATGAGTGTCAATCTGGGCAAGGAGGCCACCATCTTCCAAGCCGAGGTCTTCGCCATTAACAAATGTGCTGAAGTAATCCTGGAGAGAAAGCTTAGAAACCAAAATATCTACATCAACTCAGATAGCCAAGCAGCACTTCTGGCTATAGATTCTCTTGAGACCAACTCTAAGTTGGTCAAAGACTGTATGGATAATCTGAATGTCCTGGGCACATCCAACAGAGTTACCCTCAGATGGGTCCCGGGTCACTCAGGCATAGATGGGAACGAAAAGGCTGATGCATTGGCAAGAAGGGGCGCTGAAACCCCAGAATATGGCCCAGAACCATTTTGTGGTATTGCAAAACAATATGCCTATTCAATTCTCAAAATTCACTGCAATCGCCAAGCACTTCAAGAGTGGCAATCCACTTCTGGACAAATACACTCTAAAGCGCTAATTAAGGGATATCGCAAAAAGTTTACAAAAGAGTTGCTTCAACTAAACAAGTATAAAACCAGTGCAGTAACCAGAATACTTACTGGTCACTGCAAACTCAATAAACATATGTTTACCTTCGGCCTCAGTCGGACCGCAATGTGCAGACTATGCCATGAGACAGAGGAAACTGCTATGCACATCCTCTGCTCGTGCGGTCCACTCATGCACCGCAGAAGTATCTATCTAGGGCAGCATATTATGCAACCGGAAGAGATACAGATGCTCCCCGCTCAGAAAATCTGGAAGTTCCTGGAGTCAACAGGACTAAGCGGAGAACTTTGAATTCACTATAAAGGGAGCTACAATGGACCTAAACTGGTCGACGTAGCTAGGGCCGACCTCGGCACCAAACCAAAAAAATAATAATATATAATAATATCATAGAACTAGATGGTGCGGTGTGTTAATATCCCAACATATTTATTATTATTTATTATAAGCTTGACCATGCGACTTCTTCATTTTATGTATACATATAAACATATACATACATATAAAGATAATTGTATGATCACATAAACGAGTGTTTTATGTAGAATGCCTTACCAAAAACATAATGCATATCTCGGCCGTAGGACTACTTAGCAGAATCGTTGTACATATTCATAAGATCTTAGAACAGGTAATAGAATAACTTCAAAATAATAACTTTCTTACTATGTTTTTGCCGTAGCCATTAGAGTGTATAGACTTATGCTAATTATAATAGAGCTTTCTTTGGAAAGTAATATAAAAATGCACCTATGTACAAACACTTACAAAGCAAAACCTTAAGTAAATACAAAATTTGATCCAAATCGTTAGAGCCGTTTTCAAGGTACAAAATTAAATGTATAAATACAAGAATTGCACATTTAATATTATAAACTTATAAGATAAGATTTTAGTGTTGTAAGCCCATAAAAGTTTCAATTTATCCACAAACACTTTCGTAATATTTTTGCTGAAACACAGATACCTCTTCCATATATTTTTGCGCTAATCGTAGGACAGTTTCGATGTCTTGATACTTAGGGGTGTAATCATTAAATGGACCGTAAAAGGGCACTCGACTTTTGACCGACTTTGTCTTCGGGGTCACTTCCCGGACTAGGTACTACATTTGCGAATGGTTGAACGCATTGATAAATGTCCTTCACATAATCTTGTGTTTAAAAAGCAACTTTATCACTAAATAATAGAGTTTATTTTAGACATTTTGTAACAGTCATATTTCAATCACACATTTATATTTTTTTATAAGTAGTGAGTTAATCAAAATTTTTGAAATCGATTTTAACCTACTTCTAATTGTAGTATCGATTTTAAAATTTTGTACACGAAGTCCAGATGACAGTACAATAAAATGATACTATCGAGATGGTATTTCAATTGATAAGTTTACGATTTCATAAGATTCATTACAGTAGATTGACTGATTTTAGTTTAAAAAAAATATAATTATGCAAATAATTCAAAGCTTTTATAAAATACAAGCAGCTTATCCTTGCTTTTCTCGAGTACATCCTTACGGCTATCCATAAGTATTATTTTATACAGACAAAAAGACAGACAGACAAACATTCTAAAAACTATAGGTTCGGCCTCTGTATCAATAATAATGACTATTTCAATAAAGTTTTCCAAAAAATGTTTAATGGACAGATTCGAATATTAGAATTTTATTATATGTTAAGATCTCAAATGTACGCGAAAATCTAAGAAAGTATGTCATGACTTAATTTCAATTAGGTTGGTACTTTCACTATAATACAAACTGTCTTAGATAAATGGCTTAGGTTGAAATTGAAAGATGATAACTTGGAATAAAAAGAATTGAACACATTAATAACAAGGTTTCAATTATAAACTAGAACACACAAAATTATTAAAAGAAATCATTAAAATTCTATCATAATCACGTAACATTCATTAAAAAAATGAGTACATATCTATTTCTTTGAAGTCAGTCAAAAATAAAACACCCACCTCACAAACTAAAATAGTTCGTTCACCAACAATAAGCATATCTCGAGTGTCTGCAAAACTCTATTTACAGACGTACTTACTATTCTCTCTTTACGAGTTTCAATTTTAAACAAAGCAAATGAAGTTATTCATATTAATCTATACTAATATTATAAAAAAGCAGAGTTTGTTTGTTTGTTTGTTTTTTTTTATGTTTGAACACTCTAATCTCAGGAACTACTAATCCGATTTGAAAAATTCATTTTGCTCGTTTATTGAGGAAGGCTATTATGTATAGGCCATATCATCATGCTACTGAAGGAAGTAGAGCAGTGATCATAAATGTCAACAAATCGGACAGACTTCCATACATTATTGTAAAACTAGTGTGAAGTAGTAGTGAAGTTTAAAAGCGGGCGAAGCCGCGGGTACTGCTTGTAAGATATAATAAACAGTGTAAAATGTCGTATCATAACTTAGTTTTAGATGAAATAGAAATTTTACTGAAATAACGAGATTATTCCATTAACATTGACGTGAAGCGAGTTGATATGATTAAAGAGAAAGTGTTTCAATATTTCGGTTGATTCAAATGGCTCAGTGGCTTAGTAGTTTACATGTACGGTTACAAATTCGAGTGGGTTCGAGTCCCGGGTCGGGCCAAGTTTAGTTATTGAGTTTTTTCTAGAAATTTTCAAGGTAACTGGTAGCGTTTCACCCGCCTCTTAAATCGTGAAAAGCTATCAGTCTTACGTTTGATCTTTCATTGATCGTATGGAATTGTATGGGACGAGTGATCTTTGAAGATCTCAGTGAGATTTGCCACCGAGACCGAATTCGGTTAGGTCATTATTAAAAATATATTATAGATACAACAAATTATTGTCCGCGGCGTTGCCCATGGAAACAACATTTTTTCGTAAGTACAGAACTAAATTATTACAAAAATAAATTAAAAAAATTGAAAAAAATAGTGAATAGTGTTCCAATAAGATCTTCACGTTCATTTTTTTTTGTTATTAAATTAAATAATATATGAATATTAAATAAATAATTTATTAATGAAATGATTTTAATTAGCTAATTACATATTAATTACAAGCGACTTCGTCCCCAGCTTGATTCCCCATACATATTTTCATCCCCATTTTCACCTCCTTAAGGGATGATTTTTAGGATAAAAAGTATCCTATGTCCTTCCCAGGGTCTCAAACTATATTCTTAACAAATTTCATCTAAATCGGCTCAGTAGATCCAGAGATTACCCTCTACAACGTCACAAACTCACAAACTTTACCTCTATAATATTAGTATAGATATGACTTAATAATAGAAATGGTTATTAGTATAGTAAAATTAATAATTACAACCAACAAGTAACAATATTGTTAATTAACCATACTCTGTGTCATAATGAGTTATAATGTGACGCCAAATAATTAAACTATACGAACATCATCAAAGGGATTTAACTTTAATGCAAGTTTAAACATCTACATAAATGCTCCTTAGGCACTCGAAAGATAAGGCATAATATGTAAACTAAGTTAGCCTAGACGCCCCTAGGTAGCTTTTGTATAAGATTAATTACTAATTAGTATCCCCCGGGATACTAATTAATTTTACGGGATTGATATAATAAATTGACAGTAAAAAAACATTTTAAAAAACCAACCTTTATTACCTATCTTCTTTTTAGCGCATCTAAGTAAAAGCTTATTTTTTTTACTATTAAATTCTTTTATCTAATTCTTTAGTTTGGAAATCATGGTGTTTTTGTTTACAAGTCATGGTGTGGGTGTGATCGCTGAGATGTCTCATTTGGAGTTAACCTGGACGAATTAATCAATGGCTTTGCCATGGTAGATGATGACAGTGATATTTTTATTTTGTATTATAATAATTACTAAACAATTCCTCAGGTTCCTAGAATCCTAAAAGTAACCTATGTGTTATTCTAGTTTATAGTCTACCTGTGTCCTACATTCAAATCGAAGGAGTAAAAAACATACACTTACATAGAAACTTTCACATTTATAAGCATTTTACATGGCTAAGTAATTAAAGTCTACCTATTAAATACATACCTAATCAAATATTTTCGAAATCGGTGTCAGCTCATATAAAGCAAAGCACACCGACTTCGAAAATATTTGATTAGGTATGTATAGTAAATGAAAACTACCAATCAGTTATTTTTTACTTTTTAGTGCTTTTGTTTGAAGTCGGTTTTTATTTTTTGTTAAAAAGTTTTTATGTTTTCTCAGAACACGAGATTTTTAAACGTTAATTTAAATGAAATAATTTTTTTAGAGTTATAAAGACCTTAAGTAGTGAGATTAATTATCTTTTACTAACTATATTTTTTTTAATTATAATATTCTAGAATATACTCTTTTATATCAATTGTTTTCTTTTATTACTTTTATATAGCCTGGTGGAATATTTATACATATTAACGTACATCAAAACTAGATGTTTTTAATCAAATTTTCTTCTTACAATTACTACGATCAAATAAATATATATATATATATATATATATATATATATATATATATATATATATATATATATATATATATATATATATATATATAACACAACTGCTTGTTTGTTGTACATCCGATTGAAGTTGAAGTCTCTCTAGAGTACTGTCGCTACCCACTCGATGTCATTGCGTCTCGCATGTGCCTAAAGTGCCCTGCCAATGTGGTATTTTCGTACTAATTTCCAGAAGTATTATGAATGTATGTACCTATATATATATATATATATATATATATATATATATAATATATATATATATATATATTATATATATATATATATATATATATATATATATATATATATATATAGTTTATACTATACAGTATTAAAGCATTAGGAAAAACGAAAAATGTCAACAGAAGACATTGCATGTATCGATTAGTTATTGATATTTATATAAAAATAATAAAATAAAAAACTGAATATAAAACACTATATTCTAGAATATTATAATTAAAAAAAATTGCAAGTAAAAAAATCTAGCTAATATCTTTATAACTCAACGATAGTCTAGCTTTTTGAGTGAAAGAAGTTTTAGAAAGAAAACAAACATACAAAACAATTTCTTTATCTTTCAATATCTAGCTTGGGTATTACTATATCAATGGAGTTGGAAGATGAGATAGATCTCAAAAAAAAATACACTTTTTTTCCATTCCACTCGCATTATATATAGACTTTGATTCTATAACATTTATTTATATTTTATAATAATTGTATCATTTAACTAGCAGCTCACCCTTGCTTCGCTCGGGTTCGCCTCTAGAAAAACAAAAACAAATCTATCCCACGGAAACCGTATTTTTCATATGTATTATTCTGATGTATGAGCTATATTATTGTAAAGTTTCATTAAAATCCATTCAGTAGTTTATGCGTGAAAGAGTAACAAACATCCATTCATTTATAGTAGAGATTAATAAGTATAAATATTGAAAATGTATTTTTAACTACAATTTTCAATTATGTATGTAAACTTCCAATATTCTATAAACGTTTCTACTTAATTTATTTGCATATCAAAAGAATGTAATATAGAAAGCTAAAAGTTGTTCAGACATGTAAATATATTTCAATACATTTTTGCGAGTTAATTAAATGTAATATGTTTAGTTTTTATTGCATGCTGTGCAAATTTACGAAATATATTTTTCAATTTGCTAACATTAAAAGTAAAAAATCTTTTATATACATATCTTATAATATCATACTAACGCATAGTAAATTGCTTCGAAATGCAAATAATTTAAAACTTTACAAACCACGCACAAAGTATGGCAAAAAGTGTATTATGTTTGAAGGAGCAATGCTATATAATAAATTACCAAACAATATTAAATGTGAAAAAACAATGGAATCTTGTAACAAGAAATTAAAAATACATATTGGCAATAAATATATTAATTAAAACATCAAAAACCTAATCTTTCTATATTTAATATTAAAGTATTTGTTACCACAGATCATATAATACTATACTTGTTACTAAATTTAAAGTTAAAACTTATTAATAACATAATTTGAATTGAATTAACAACATAATATATGACAGTAAAATTTCATACTTAAAGCCACTTCCAGTATTCTTATTCCGAGTTCTAATCCATAAAATAAAAAAAAAATAAAAAAATAAAAATCTTTATTTGGAACATATTTACAAAATCAGAACATTGTACGATATGGACTACATTAGTTAAAAACTGTGTTGTAGTCAATAACGCCCACCTCCAAGACATTTAATATTAATACTAGTTCCAATAGCTTACATAGAAGTAGTTATAAAAGGTAGTATAGTTATATTTGCAGACATAGATTCTAGAATTAAATACAATAATATATATAGTATAATGCTGTGTGCGTGCGTGCGTGCGTGCGTGCGTGCGTGCGTGCGTGCGTGCGTGCGTGCGTGCGTGCGTGCGTGCGTGCGTGCGTGCGTGCGTGCGTGCGTGCGTGCGTGCGTGCGTGCGTGCGTGCGTGCGTGCGTGCGTGCGTGCGTGCGTGCGTGCGTGCGTGCGTGCGTGCGTGCGTGCGTGCGTGCGTGCGTGCGTGCGTGCGTGCGTGCGTGCGTGCGTGCGTGCGTGCGTGCGTGCGTGCGTGCGTGCGTGCGTGCGTGCGTGCGTGCGTGCGTGCGTGCGTGCGTGGTTGCGTGCGTGCGTGCGTGCGTGCGTGCGTGCGTGCGTGCGTGCGTGCGTGCGTGCGTGCGTGCGTGCGTGCGTGCGTGCGTGCGTGCGTGCGTGCGTGCGTGCGTGCGTGCGTGCGTGCGTGCGTGCGTGCGTGCGTGCGTGCGTGCGTGCGTGCGTGCGTGCGTGCGTGCGTGCGTGCGTGCGTGCGTGCGTGCGTGCGTGCGTGCGTGCGTGCGTGCGTGCGTGCGTGCGTGCGTGCGTGCGTGCGTGCGTGCGTGCGTGCGTGCGTGCGTGCGTGCGTGCGTGCGTGCGTGCGTGCGTGCGTGCGTGCGTGCGTGCGTGCGTGCGTGCGTGCGTGCGTGCGTGCGTGCGTGCGTGCGTGCGTGCGTGCGTGCGTGCGTGCGTGCGTGCGTGCGTGCGTGCGTGCGTGCGTGCGTGCGTGCGTGCGTGCGTGCGTGCGTGCGTGCGTGCGTGCGTGCGTGCGTGCGTGCGTGCGTGCGTGCGTGCGTGCGTGCGTGCGTGCGTGCGTGCGAGCGAGCGAGCGAGCGAGCGAGCGAGCGAGCGTGCGTGCGTGCGTGCGTGCGTGCGTGCGTGCGTGCGTGCGTGCGTGCGTGCGTGCGTGCGTGCGTGCGTGCGTGCGTGCGTGCGTGCGTGCGTGCGTGCGTGCGTGCGTGCGTGCGTGCGTGCGTGCGTGCGTGCGTGCGTGCGTGCGTGCGTGCGTGCGTGCGTGCGTGCGTGAGTGCGTGCGTGCGTGCGTGCGTGCGTGCGTGCGTGCGTGCGTGCGTGCGTGCGTGCGTGCGTGCGTGCGTGCGTGCGTGCGTGCGTGCGTGCGTGCGTGCGTGCGTGCGTGCGTGCGTCCGTGCGTGCGTGCGTGCGTGCGTGCGTGCGTGCGTGCGTGCGTGCGTGCGTGCGTGCGTGCGTGCGTGCGTGCGTGCGTGCGTGCGTGCGTGCGTGCGTGCGTGCGTGCGTGCGTGCGTGCGTGCGTGCGTGCGTGCGTGCGTGCGTGCGTGCGTGCGTGCGTGCGTGCGTGCGTGCGTGCGGCGTGCGTGCGTGCGTGCGTGCGTGCGTGCGTGCGTGCGTGCGTGCGTGCGTGCGTGCGTGCGTGCGTGCGTGCGTGCGTGCGTGCGTGCGTGCGTGCGTGCGTGCGTGCGTGCGTGCGTGCGTGCGTGCGTGCGTGCGTGCGTGCGTGCGTGCGTGTGTGTGTATGTGCGCGTGCGCGTGCGCGTGCGCGTGCGCGTGCGCGTGCGCGTGCGCGTGTGCGTGTGTGTGTGTGTGTGTGTGTGTATGAGAGTTGTGACTGCCACTTAAGTAAGGAGATTTTCAGTATCTTCATAGGTAAGATCCTGTAACCAAGCGATAGTTGCACTTTTGCAAAGATGTAGTGTCTTAGGAAATATATTAATAATAAATAATAAATAAAATCTTTATTGGACACGCTTTAAAGATTACAATTTACAAAATTATGTTCGATAATGACTACATTAGTTAAAACTGTGTCGTAATCATTAACGCCCACCTCCAGATTAAGAAAGAAATATACATTATGTTCCAATATAAGATTTAAAAGTTAAATTAATTTAAGATATTAGTTATGATATGATGTATAGTATAAGTAGATTGACGGTATGTCCGTGTGTGTGTGTGTGTGTGTGTGTGTGTGTGTGTGTGTGTGTGTGTGTGTGTGTGTGTGTGTGTGTGTGTATGTGTGTGTGTGTGTGTGTGTGTGTGTGTGTGTGTGTGTGTGTGTGTGTGTGTGTGTGTGTGTGTGTGTGTGTGTGTGTGTGTGTGTATGAATGTGTGTGGTGTGTGTGTTTGGTGTGTGTGTGTGTGTGTGTGTGTGTGTGTGTGTGTGTGTGTGTGTGTGTGTGTGTGTGTGTGTGTGTGTGTGTGTGTGTGTGTGTGTGTGTGTGTGTGTGTGTGTTTGTGTGTGTGCATGTGTGTCAGCCATATAAAATGTACCTATTTTAGTAAGTTCTCGGTTTCCTCATATGTCAAGTCTAACAACCAAGCTGTAATTATATTTTTGCATACATGTAAGGTTCGGGGATATATATTAAGAACTTTGTTTATTTTGTTATATAAATTTGGGGAAAAGAAATCATAATGCTGTTTAGCCAAAGCCGATGTAATACGAATTGTTTTGCAAACTAAATCTGATCTGCGTTTATTAGAGATCATGTGGTAATCAAAAGGTGTTTGTGAGTGCTTACGTAGTATGGTTTGGAGTAAAAACAATTTTCTAACAGAAAGTACTTTAGAAATTTTATACAGTTCGACAGTTGGGAAATATATAGGTTTAAAGTTCATTGTTTTGAGTATAGATCTTTGGGCCCTTTCTAAACGCATTAATTTACTTTTATCAGTGCCTCCCCAGGCAGTGATGCAATATGATAAGATCGATTGTACGAGGGCATAATACACGTTCTTGAGTGTTGACAAGTCAACAATGTTTCTAAGTCTCTTAAATACAAATATTAGTTTCCGAAGTCTATTGCAGGTAACTTTAATGTGTTCGTGCCATGAAAGGGTGCTATCAATGTATATGCCTAAATATTTGGTTTGATTGGTATTATTAATACTTCTGCAATTACAAGCGATATTTCTAGTGCAACTTGGATTATGAATAAAAATTTTAACGGGGGGAGACGGAAGAGAAATACTGCTAGGAGCAAAGGTTATAAAATTCGTTTTATCTAAATTTAAAGTTAAACTATTTTTGCGTAACCATTTATTGACAGCAGATAATGCAGATTCAGCGTATATTGTAACTTCAGCCCAATTTTTCCCGTTAACAAGAAGAATTGTATCATCGGCATATGATATTATTTTACAATTTTGTAAATTCAGTTTGGATAATTCATTTACATAAATGAGAAAAAGAGTCGGCCCAAGGACACTGCCTTGAGGTACTCCAAAATCTATATTTTCCTCTGCACTCATAACACCATCGATAACAACGCATTGTGAACGATTTTCAAGGTAGCTCTTAAAAATATCATTTGCAACTCCTCGTACACCCACCTGGTGTAATTTCTGAAGAAGGTTAGGGATGGAAACAGTGTCAAATGCTTTTGTTACATCCAAAAATATACCAATAGTTTTTTCTTTCTTAGTGAAATTTTTTACTATAGAATTTGTTAAGTCCAAAACAGCATCTTCTGTAGATTTGCCACTCCTAAAGCCATATTGGTTAGCCGCAATGATATTATGTTTATTTAAATATTTAACGAGTCTAGTATTTAAAAGTTTTTCGAATATTTTAGATAACGTAGTTAGAATCGAGATAGGCCTGTAGTTACTGACAATGTTTCCATCACCGCCTTTATGGATTGGGTGTACCAGAGCTTTTTTAAAAACTTTGGGAAAGATACCGGATTCAATCGCCAAATTAAAAATATGGACCAGCATTGGTATGAAGATATGTCTAGCCGACTTTACCAGCGAGGTAGGTATACCATCCCATCCTGTCGCTGAGGTATTCTTAAGATTTGTTATGACATTTTCAACTTCAGTATAGTCAGTGCTATATAGTGAGATAGATGACAAGGAAACAGTTGTGGTATATAAGTTATCAGGTAGGACTGGATCATTAAAATTCGTAATTTGCGTGGCTATATTTCTGCCAACGCTAGCAAAGTACTTGTTAACAGCTGAAACTGCAGAAAATGGTTCATCAGCTAACATAAAAAGGTCTGTAGATGCTTTAGATGACTTTTTGAGATAGCCTACATTTTTTACTAAATCCCATGTAGCTTTGGCATTATTTTTAGCTTTTAGGAAGTTATTATGATCAAATTCTTTTTTTATTCGTTTAAGAAGGTTATTGCAAAAATTTTTGTACCGGTTATAAATTATACAGAGTTCGGTATTTTCTGGGTTTTTCTTGGTTTTTCTAAAAAGTTTATCACGGTTTCGGATGCATCGCAAGAGCCCAGGTGTAATCCAGGGCTTTAGGATTCGCGTTTTACTAGTTACAGTTATTTCTCTGGAGTGTTTTTTTACAATTCCAGAAATAGCTGTTACAAGTGTTGTCGCCGCCCTTTCAGCATCGTTATCACACAGAACATTAGAGAAATCATACTTTTCTAGCTCTCCGAGACAACTCGTTTCATTAAGTTTTATCACAGAGCGCCGCATGACGTGGGTTTTTATTTTAAAATCAGAGCAAATAATCACCGGCGCGTGGTCTGTAATAAAGGAATCCAGAACCAAAGTAGTAGAGATTTGCTTTGATTTTAGCATGACGTGATCGAGACAGCTGTTTCCACGAGTCGGGAAACTATGCGCAGAAAGCAGGCCATGTGAGGACACAAGATTGAGATATGAATCAGAATGAGGATCATTGCTATTATAAGCTATATTTATATTAATATCTCCAATTACCATTATATTATTGTACATACGTAAGGTATATAGGGTTTTATCTAAGGAGTTATTGAATCTATCAACATTTCTAAAAGATGGGGAGCGATAAAGTGCAACGATTACTGCTGTATTCATTAATTTTAAAATAAGACAATTTGCATCGTAAAATTCTGGCTTTTCAACGGTGTGAATTATAGTTTGCCTGATGTAGGCAACAACCCCGTCATTTTGGTGAGTATGATTAGATGAATAAGAAGTAAAACCGTGTAATATAGGCAAATTATTACATTTACTAAGCCAGCATTCAGATAAAACTACTACGTCAATGTTTACACTTATTCTTTCAATTAATGTCAACAGATGTATAAAATTACATCCTATACTTCTAATATTAACATGCAAAATATTAAACGTGTTACAATTATTCGAAACTAAATGTGAGCCACAGTCTTCCGGAGAACAAAGGAAAGAATTCGATACATGAATATTTTCTATTTCTGTTGTTATCTTATGAATATCAATCATATTTATAGTAAAGTAAATGGTTTATTTATATTAAAAAAAAAAAAAATAATAATAATAATATAAAGTGAATATTAGTATTAGAGGTATTATCATGCCTAAAGAGATATTGTTCATACAGTTTTCAATAAACTTTATGTAATATACATAATATACATTGTATGTTTATATATTTATACGGATTGAGAGGAAGTAGCAATAGATATAGTTCACTAAAACTTACATAGGATATGGCTGAGTAAAAATCAATTGGATTGTACTCGTATTTTAAAATGTTGTGTATAGAAGTGTGTGTGATGTGGTGGTTGTTTACTATAGTATGAGAAGTACATATTATGTCTACAAATCGTAATAAAAACATGTTCTTATTTTTAGTAAATAGAAGACAGAAAATAGTATATAATACATGCCAGCAAAAACAATTTAAGGTAGCACTTACATGATATGTTTCAAAGTTTAAGAATTGCTTAAAAACTATATGACAGTATTTTATAGCTATGATTAACAAGCAAAATAATAAAGTAAATAGTCACTTTTGTTGATTTGACGTTAGATCACTTTCACTTTTTATTTGTCGCAGCGGTCCTCCATCGGATTTACGCACAAATATTTTGCCGTGTGATACCCAGCAATACTTGTAGTCATTTACCTTGGCAAAGTCTCGACATAAGAAAAACAGTCGCTTCATTTTATTTGTTAGATTTTCTGATATAAAAATACGTTTGTTAATTCCCTTAATGTGAATGGACTCGGTTGTCAAATATGAACCGCCTTTGTTAAATTTTTTATACAGATCAATTATTTTTTCTTTTATTATGACACTTGTAAATTTTACAATAATCGGTTTTGTTTCCAATTTTTTTTTAATATTATGAATACGATAGATGTCATAAACTTCATGGGGTAAAATGTTTAAATTGAGTTTTTTTTCCAATATTTATAACCATATTTAGTAACTGCTCTTTAGATTCTGATCCCTGCATTGGTATATTTTTGATTTCTATACATGAGGAACGGGAGCCACGGTCGAAACCTTCAACCCTTTCTTCCAGAGATTGTATGTATTGCAAGTTATCTTGGCGGTCCAATTCCAATTTACGAATTTTTTCATTTAAGGACTCGTAGGTTTTCGACATAAATTCAATGGACGCGCATATATCACTATTCTGCTTTTTAATATCGTCTAATGTCGAGTAAACTTTTTCCATTTTTTCTTCTTGTATCTTTTTAAATTCCAGCATCATATTTTTCATCTCATTCATAAAGGAAGTTAATTGTGATTGTGTTCCACTATCAGAGTCAAAGCGCTTTCGCTTTTGACGCAAGTTTATATTTAAACTCTCTGTATCCGTTTCATTTAACAAGTTAGGCTCCGAACTGCAGTGTAAAATCGAAGCGGGCGTTGTCAGTTGCTGCGTTTGTGGTGGGGAGCGATTAATCGGCATCTTTACAATATTGTAATGTCTTAGTACCAGGAGTGTATGCTTTGAGAAGTCTCGGCGAGGGACCGGTCTAGACAAGTTGGGCGTTCGCGATAATTACGTACTATTTCAATGTCCGTCCAATGTAATATGAGCTCTTGACAGAGTAAAGCGTGCAAACTGCTGCTATCCTATGCTATTACGCGCGATTCTATCAAATTCGAGAGAGACAGAGTTCATGATTGTCGCACGCACTCACACTAAACACAGAGTATCGCTCACAGTTGCGTTAACTCTTCAATAGTTCTGCACTCCTATTATTTGAACACATTTTACTGAGTAAATTTTGATTAATTAAAATAAGAAAAAGTTGTTGTACACGTCTTATTTCGTCAAAAGTCCAGAGGGAAGGGGATATTGATAATTTTATTTATTCTATTATATATATTTGAAGAAAAATACTAATAGTGTCGTCGACACAAAGCCAATCGACTACGATGGGTTTCACAAACTATATCAGATCTACGTTTATTGTGAATTGTAAAGTCCTTGTATGGTGTTTGTGAATATTTGCGTAGTATAGTATGTAGAATTAATGTAGAATAGTTTGTATTACCCGCAAAATATATTTTATTTTTTATATAAATATTAGCTGCCCGTTTACAATGTTACCTACGTAACACTAATGTTTCTCAGTAAGTGAATTGTATTCTTTTGAGAAATAAATGAATCTTAAACCTCATATCTGTACTAATATTATAGAGGTAAAGTTTGTGAGTTTGTGACGTTGTAGGGGGTAATCTCTGGATCTACAGAATCGATTTAGATGAAATTTGGTAAGAAGATAGTTTGAGACTCTGGGAAGGACATAAAATAATTTTTACCCCGGAAATCATCCCTTGTAGGATGAAAATGGGAATGAAAGTTTGTACTGGGAAGCAAGCTAGGGACGAACCCGAGCGAAGTAAGGGTGAGTCGCTAGTGTTAGAATATAATGAAAAAAAAAACAATTAAAGCTATTATATAATTACGTGTAGATGTAGGCAACGTCTCACAACATTGTAAATTAATTTAAAAGAAAAGAGAATACTTTACAAAGATGATAATAATTATTTCTAATAGTTAGCAATTATAATATATAGGTAATAGCTTAACAATTTAAAATTCTTTAATTTGAGACGTCTAATACCTTAGTCTCTTCCGTAACAATGATTGCTGTAAATTTATAAAGCATTCGAAATATCGGGAACCAGAAATCAAAGTAAACCCACGATTGATTTCAGCAATTTTGCTATATTACAAAACATATACTGCATTGATGGATTTATACAAAACTTGAATAAACAAATTTATTTCATATTTACATTATTACATTATAAATGCATGTACTTTGTACATATATGTATATAGATGGAGAAAATACTCCTGAATATAAACATTTGTTCAGGAATTGGTTCACGAAAAATATGCTACATTCTAATAAGGGATGTCGACTAAAGCTTCTCCACTTGAGACATCATTAGGGCTGTCTCTTGCAATAAGCATATACTAGTTTTCCACGTGACTTTGCCGTTCTAAATTTTTAACAAATCTGCTACGATGGGATTTTTTTTATTTTTTTTTTATTTTTACTAGTTTACGCTAAGACACAGAGAGATTATAACGTGAAGCACATGTATTCAGGCCCTTTTTAACTTAAGCTTTGAAGCTTTTCAGCTTCACTGTAAGATTTATGGATCAGATCTATAGATCTATAGATCATGTTGAAAATGATTCGCATCGAGACACGGGTTTCGAACCCGCTTCACTCGGTTTCCCGATCGAGCACGTTACTACTGGACTATCACTGCCTGCCTATACTGCCTGTGGAGCACATAGGACGCACACGAGTCAAATAATAAAACAAATAGACCTATACCTTTAACAGCTTCTAAGAATACCTTTTTCGATAGTCTTAAGTAAATACTTTTACGATAAATATTATTATTTCCTTTGATAGAGATTAATTTTCGTAAAGAAGCTTATACACTTAATACTTTTGCAACATGATCTCACTCATCAACTAATTATTTAAAATCAATTAACAGTATCAGAAAGCTTTAATGTTAGAGCTTTAATAATTTTAACTTTATAGATGTAATATATAGATATAGATTTAATATCCTTTTACACTGTGAAGAGAAAAGCTAACTAGCGATACTCAGTTCTCTTATTATGTTTTTTTTTTCTGAGAATATGTTCAAATTATTTATCCAAATGTGGTACTTATAATGGTTTATGAAGCAGGTCAACCCAAACTAATGACCACTCTGTAGTACACTCTCATAGGACCCTATTTCATTATTTATAGTTATACCGCTTTTGACCACATATTCACTCGCGTGAAATTGTTATATCTATAGTTAATATTCCCATAAACGACTTATTTACATTATAAAAAGAGAAAATATAAACATTTTTTGCACTTTCTTGAAAGTGCTAAGCATTTTTTTTGACGACACGTTTGGCTCAGTTTATTACACCCTACTTGCTGTGCCAGCGGTCGCGGGTTCGAGTCCTGCTGGGGGCATTTATTTGTGTAATGAGCACGAATATTTCTACTCCAGTCATAGGTGTTTATATTTATAACATGTATGTATTTAAAGTTATATATGTGTAGTGTATCAACTATCTGGTATCCATAACACAAGCCTCGTAGCTTACCATGGAACTAGATGGTGCTGTGTGTTAATGTCTCAACATATTTATGTTTATAATACCTCGTCTTATCGTCTCTACTGGTGACAGGAGAGCTGGCTCGTTTTTGCCCAAAGAATCGGCATTGTCATTCAGCGGGGGAATGCAGCTAGCATTC
The DNA here is from genome assembly GCA_951806755.1 of Brenthis hecate. Classification (NCBI taxonomy): domain Eukaryota; kingdom Metazoa; phylum Arthropoda; class Insecta; order Lepidoptera; family Nymphalidae; genus Brenthis; species Brenthis hecate. Next base: position 9,835,475 of record OX638259.1, on the reverse strand, counting down.
TTGCTACAATTCCACGTAGACATGACTTGTACTTTGGAAAATCTTATTGAAATAGACATTATTATCGATACAGAGGCCAAATCTTTAGTTTTTAGAATTTTTGTCTATCTGTCTGTCTGTTACCGCATCACGGAAAAACCACTGGATGGATTTTGATGAAATTTAGTATGATGATAGCTGATTATCTATATTACTTATATACTTTTTACTGCAGAAAATTTCTCATTTCTGAGAAAAAAATACAAAAACTGCATTGTAAGAGTATACTAATATGTAAAACCTAAGAATTTGGATTTTGGTCATCTGAACGCGGGCGGAACCGCGAGCAATACTAGTCTTTTAATAAATATGTATTTTTAACTAAAAAATGTAAATTGACATCAAAATCAATTTTAAATCAATTATTTCACATTCATGGGTGGATTTCTCTAAATTTAGAGTATAAGAGTACATAATCTACTCATTAAAAAAAGTATTACGATCAAACTTCAAATTACAATTAAGTTGAAATATGAACTTATAAAATATCAGAAATTATAGTCCTATTTTATTACAACTAAAGAAACTAAAGTGTTCATTAACCTCTTATTAGAAATATATTTGCCTATAGCTATAAATTTTATTATACGAGTATATTATAATGCCATGTAAGGAAAATAACTTTTTTTCTAATAAAAACTAATACTAATAATTCAAACCGGTCAAAAAGATAACTATTTTGCAGAAAAATCGTTTTTCTTGATTTACTTTTATGGTCACAAATTGATTCCAATTCAAAGGTCCATGTATCACATTCTAAATTCAACCTTTTGTGTAAGCATCCCACTGCTGGGCACGGGCCTCCAATACGAGGGGGGATCAGGCCGTAGCCCACCACGCTGGACAAATGCGAGTTGGCCTTAACGTGACTTTCGAAAACTTACTAAACTAATATAAAAAAATCTGTTCTTTATTTAATGTGCTTAAAATTGAATATTAAAAAGAATTAACATCCATAATACTTTCTTATTACAAGTAGATTTACGCGAATACTTGACATTTTAAATAAAACTATCTTTTTGGATTTTTTCGCGAATTTATTTAGATTTTTGGTTCCCGACGTTTCGAATGCTTTACAGCAATCATGGTTACGCGACAGAATCTCCTGTGAAAAAATCCGAAATTCATTTAAAATTAATATCCATACGAAGCTTAAACTAATGGTCTAGGTTTAATTAAGATTCAAGTGTCACAGGAAGTTATCTCTAATTAAGGTTGCTGATATTACAATATAGGTCATTTATATATGTCGCAGAAATATTGTAAAAGCTTTCAAATTATAATTTCGCTAGTGATATTATATATCAATCGTCGTCTTTTCTTATTAATGTCACGGGAAAATGTTAGGTATATCGTATGATTTACTGTCATATTACTTATATTATTATGATAAACCTACTTAATGTTTTTTTTGTATATACGTATATGTATATAATATCATATGTATATGTATATATTATTTTATATATAGCTCTGTGTTTACACCCCTTCCACTTCACACTTTGCTATTTCTTTTCATTTTATATTCATTTTGCTTTCCAATACAAAATTTCATCCCCATTTTCACCCCTTTAAGGGATGATTTCCGCGATAAAAAGTATCCTATGTCCTTCCCAAGATCTCAAACTATCTTCTTAATACATTTCATTTAAATCGGTGCAGTAGATCCAGAGCTTACCCCCTACAACGTCACAAACTCACAAAGTTTACCTCTTTATAATATTAGTATAGATAATATTAAGTATATATAAATATTTCGGCTGCTACTCCACGCAAAACATAATCGATACAAATAACCTACAATTTTTTTTATAAAATTATATCAATACTATTGATAATACAAAAGATATATTTGGTTATTGTATTTAAACCAAACGCAATAGGTAAGATATATTTTAATACTAATAACGACAAAATACATACACATAAAAGAACAATAATATCGTAACAGGCAAAAACGAAATAATAATTATTATTTCGCCATGTTCATCTGTCCACATATCCATACTAATATTATAAATGTGAGTGTGTTTGTTTGTTTGTTTGTTTGTTTGTTTGTTTGTTTGTTTGTTTGTTTGTTTGTTTGTTTGTTTGTTTGTTTGTTTGTTTGTTTGTTTGTTTGTATGTATGTTTGTTTGTCCTTCTTTCATGTCAAAATGGATCGACGAATTGGCGTAATTTTTTGTGTGGAGGTAGTTGGAGGGCTGGAGAGTGACATAGGTAACTTTTTACTGCGGGAGACTACCTAATTCCCACGAGAAAACACGTTCTAATGCAATCCAAAAAAATATTTATGAACAGAATTAGCTACTTGCAACTTGGTATTAATGCTCTTCAATAAAATTAAATAAATACGTATTTTAGCATTTTTCGAAATTCATTATATAAGGGGGTAAAATATGATATGAAAGTTTGTATGAAACTACCTTTTTAGAGATTTTTTTGTAGTTTTAGCGCGAGCGAAGCCATTATTATTATTATTTGGGGACTACTGGTTGGCAGTTGAATATTAGGATTATGAATATTAGACATTTCTTTATACAATACTGTAGCCAAATTATGAAAAGGATTTTTTATAGTCTCATGTATTGAAATAATATTTTGAGTGCCCATAAACTAGTGAGGGACCTTTGGAAACATCGTTAAACATAAGATAAATATTTCTAAGCAACATTTTAAATAATACTTTCTTAGATTTACGCGAATATTTGACATTTTAAATAAAACTATCTTTTCGGATTATTTCGCGGATTTATTTTGTTTTTTGGTTCCCGTCGATTCGAATGTTTTACAGCAATCGTGGTCACGGGAGAGAAATAAGAGAAAAGTATTTTAAATTTAAGTTAAATTACATTCGCCTCTCAATTCTTAAGTGTTGTGTTGCCCTCATTCATCTTACTTTTAAGGTATGGGTGGAAAATCTTATAAAAATCAGAACTTGTGGCAAAATCTTAACAGTTAAAGTCATATGAGACTCAACTTCGAACTCATGATCTGTAGTCATACGAGTATATGTATGTTGACTTCCAGATCAAAAAGCCAGTTTACAATTTTATCCGAAATAAAAGAGGTTCTAGAACAATTAATTAGAAACGTGGTCTACGTACGTTGTGTAAATTAACGTGACCCATATTGGGCTTAGCGTAATACTTCACTTAATGATTTAAGATATTTTATGATTTATACACAATTGTATAATTGTATTGTATGAAAAAGGATACTCACTAACTAATCAACGTGCTGGTGATGGACACGTTTTAATATACTGTGTTTTTTTAGAATAATTTGGGTCATTAACACACAGCACCATCTAGTTCCGTGGTAAGCTACGAGGCTTGTGTTATGGATACCAGATAGTTGATACATTACAAATAAATAAATTTAAATACATACATTTAAATACATACATATTATAAATATAAATACTCATGCCTGGAGAACAAACATTCGTTCTCATCACACAAAAGAGTTGCCCCAGCTGGATTGGAATCCGCGACCTGCCAGCGGTCAGCTAGGGTCACTACAAACTGAGCCAAACGTGTCGTCATATTACATACGAGTATATAAAATGAAGTATGAAGTAGATAAAAACTTAAATAGAGTATAATTATGGAAATGGGATAGCTATAGTTATCGCCCCCTAGGATACAATAATGACCTAAAACTGCATGTTTATTCTTCGAACCTATCAGCGAGAAAATATACATGGAATGAGCTTATCATAATATATTTATTGTTTTATTAAAACTACTTAGAGATTATTAAGAAAATAGTTTATGGCATACGTAATAAAATACGTGAATATATTTTGTGACTTTCATATTCATTTTTCCTCCATTTTCTCAAAAAACTGAGTCAAAATACTAAAAATTCACAATGTAGGACTGGCTCTACTTTCACATTGCAGAAAAAATATATAGAATTCCCTCTAAGCCGTTGAATTACCATAATATGCGGAACCATTTTTCACGCAAATGAGACTCGCACTTGTCGATATTTTCTCTGTTTTATTCAAAATATAACGCACGCAAAGTTATAGTAAGAATTAGAAATAATAATAAAAAATAAAAGCCAGAAATATTACTGAACTATCGTATACCGAATTCAACACATTAGCTTTGATGTTCAAGCCGCTGTGAGAAGAGCTTGAATATTCAGTGACATAAATTTTTGGCAGCCCATTTTTCTACATAAATTTTAGACTATCGGGGAAAAGTGTAGTATATATGTAAATGGTAGATGTTACTTTGACAGAGGTTACAGGTTATTTTTTCCAATAAATGTTTGTGTTTACTAGATTTGACTTGATATTTGTATAACAAACATACTCACAATTAAATAATAATAAGTTGTAAAAACTTTAACGCACAAAAATCTTGTAACGAAGCAATCCTGTGACCAATTAGATTAAGTGGAAACAGATAAATTAAATGGGTTTGGAATTATATATTCAAAAATAAAATTTAAATGAAATTTCAAAATACTTTCTTAGATTTTCTATAGAATATTTGACATTTTCACTAAAACTATCTTTTCGGATTTTTTCGCGGATTCATTTTGGTTTTTGGTTCCCGACGTTTCGAATGCTTTACAGTCTTTAGTTTCTCCCGTGACTATGTTTGTTGTAATGCATTCGAAACGTCGGGAATCTAAAATCAAAATAAATCCGCAACAAAATCCGAATAGATAGTTTTTTTTTTAATTTTTAAATCTTTTTATGATCTTTTAATCTTTTCATTACTTTTTTTGATATTTGTGAAGCATAAAATACTATTTGTTTAATAAAAGGCGGACTTTTTTTGTTTTGTATTATGAAAGATGTTAATGGTGTATCGTAAATCCTTTTAGTAACTAAATTTATTAGCGTTTCCTCTGAAAATAAAAGTCTAAATAACAGGTATTTTACATGTAAATAAAATTCCCAGTTTGTGATTTCAGAATGCTGGGAACTAAACTGATTTATTACAGCGATACCGTAACATGGGTTAGCCGACTTCTAAGTATGGATATTCTATGTTTATTTGTTTATTTGTTTTCTTTGGCTAAGTAATTAAAGCCTACCTATTAAATATATACCTAATCAAATATTTTCGAAATCGGTGCCAGCCCATACAAAGCAAAGCACACCGACTTCGAAAATATTTGATTAGGTATGTATAGTAAACGAAAACTACCAATCAGTTATTTTTTACTTTTTAGTGCTTTTGTTTGAAGTCGGTTTTTATTTTTTTGTTAAAAACTTTTTTAAGTCGAGCAAAGCAAGAATAAGTTATAAGCGAAATTATACGGATTCGTATTCACAAAGAATACTTCAGTCAGAGCGGAAGTAGCAATATTTCTCATTTCAAAAACTATTTTTCATATTATAAGCCGTACACATTGATATCGCCGTGCATCGGTTCTGGTTCACTCTGAACCAAATTTCACCATATATATATATATATATATATATATATATATATATATATATATATATATATATATATATATATATATATATATATATATATATATATAATTGTTATTTGTACAATAAGCAAAATATATATACCTTTCATGTATTCCGGTGGGATGACATTTCAACTAAAGATCAAGCGCAAGACCAACGGCTTTACACGCATAACTCAATAACAAAACTTGCCCCAATCCGGGAATCAAACCCAGAATCTCTAGATTTTCATCACGACATACTATTCACACGATCACCGAGTGTAGTAAAATGTAAATCCAAGGAATTCCAGCTCATTTTAATAGTATAGCAAACAATAATAGACGTACATTGCACAAGCTATGTCGAACCCATATATCCCGAAAACGATAGAATAAATAAACAAATACCAGTAAGTCTATAAAAAGTATACGTCAGCATATATTAGAAATAGTGTTTTTATTTAACAAAAGGTCGGTTGTAAAACCATTGTCGGCAACTATGGAAACGGAATTGGCAGTTTTCCAGTCGTAAATATGATTACAGATTTAGGTTCAGGCAATAATACTCTTTCTATTTCTATCTCCATTCAACATTTGACTGGATTGTGACGTATTTGCAGCAGTAGGTAAAAGTGCTATTGACTGACATCACAAAGGATGATGTGGTACGTGATATATTCGCCACAATATGCGAATAGATTTTCATTTTTTTTTTTTACTTATTTTACATCAAGGATGGTCCTAGATAAATTAAAATAAATAACATTTAATGTGGAATAATTACTTTTAAGAGATTTTGAAGTATTTCAATCATTTTTTGGCAAAAGGAAAGAAATTTTTTGAGTGCCATATACATAGTGGACTATTGGTTAGAACATTGACATTAACTAGAGGTATATCGATTCAATCTGCCACACAATCATTACATTCTAACAAGTGTTTCAAACATATCCAAAAAAAAAATTCCCAAACAGTACCTGTGAGCATCTCGACCATTTAGGTGTTATATTTCAAAACGCTCTTTTTTGCCATGTTATTATATCTATACATGTGATAAAATTCTGAGCCGAATGTGTAAATCTATATATATTTTTTGAAATATCTTATTGTAATAGTCATTATTATCGATACAGAGTCTGAATCTATAGTTTTTAGAATTTTTATCTCTCTGTCTATCTATCTAGGTACCCACCACGAGAAAACGGCTGGACAGATTTTGATGAAATTTGGTATAGTGATAGCTGGGTATCCGGGTCAATATATAGGATACTTGTTACTGCGAGAAAATATCTCATCTCTAAGGAATCTATACTAACCGTTAAAATGTTCCTAGGGATGATCCCGAGCGGAGCGAGGGTGAGTCTCTTTTTCTTTATGTATTGAAAACGATGAAAAGATCTGTCTTTAAAAGAATAGCGGACTAAGGTGGACTTTTTCTGTCAGCTTATGAGGATGAGAAATTGTCATCTAACGGAGAATAAGAGAGCAAGAAATGGAATAAATGCTATTATAGGAATAAGCCTTCAAAGGTTCTTTAGGCTTTGAACATTGTTGATTCCGGTCAAGTAGCTTTATACATATAATTCAATGTATAAATACAATTATGTATTACATTAACACGACAATTGAATTGTATAAATACTATATATTTGTATATTATTTATGAAGATATGTATGTATGTATGTATACAATTGAAATAGCTAATCTGTACACCGCCTACCGTTTCTGCCACACACTCCTCCATTTCAAGGTTACCCGGAAGAGATCACTTTTAGCCATAAGGCCGCCTGCTGTATATTTTTTCTTTTTGCATTATCTTTTTTGTTTTTGTTTGTTCTAATATAGTGTACAATAATGAGTATATCTATCTATAATAGTATACGTTTGAAGCTTCTTTTATAAGGGTCGTCCACAAAAATAACCTATATTAATCGGGCAGAGTAAAGAAAATTCATACTAATATTATCACACCACATACAAACATACAAAAAATATTAAATTCCAGTCAAATATACCTACAACGAAATAAATCTAAGAATTTCAATCAGCGTTCTACGTAATATTCTTTTTATTAGTCAACATAATACAAACGTATAAAGCTATGTATGTAAATAAAAATATACTTTGCTAGTTAAACAACGTTATTGCGCCATACAAATTTTATACCAAAATAAAAGCATGCGTGTAGAAACGGCGTGTTTCCTTTACATTTCAATTCTGTTAACATCAAAGGAGTTGGACAGCTTCTATCAACTTTTAATAATAGTCATGCAGATCTCATAATTATGACGTACTTGTAAATGTTTTAGTTGATGATTTCTACCTTTATATTAATAGTTATTTCTTCATTTTTCCTTTTATTACACTATTATAAATTATGAGAATATTATAAACTAGCGAGCCACCCTCGCTTAGCTTTGGGTTCGTTCCTAGACAAAAACAAATTTATTTCACGGCAAACGTAGATTTTCGCGGGATAAAAATTAATTTATATGCTATTCCAGATTATAATCTATTTCTGTGCTAAATTTCATCCAGATCTATTTAGCCGTTCTGGTTTGAAAGAGAAACAAACATCCACCCATCCACATCGTTCCATCACAAACTTTCACATTTATAATATTAGTATGGACGGGTATATGTCACGCTAAACCGGCCGTATAATTTAAAAAGAAATATACAATATATATACATACATATTATATTGTACCTATATGGTACAATATTATAAAGCTCGTCTAAAGCTATAGATATGGATAGGTACCATAAGAATTTCTTAACAACCCAGTTGATTTAGAAAATAAGTTTATTTGTGACAATTTAAAAACTAATAATCCACTAAATCTCATGGACAGATCGATATTTAAATAGATATTTTAAGAATGATAGCCTGCTAAGAAAAAGCTAGGACACGCTTTACCAAGGCTTAAAAAGTATATTGGGAATAAGGTACAGTGAAAATCTAATGCATTATGTATTTGAGTCCTTTGTGACGTAGATAGTGTATTATACGTCTCATCGCCTCCTTTTTACTATTTTCCACCATTATTATTCGATACTCATCTATATTCCAATGATTTGTGTTATGTTACCCACAAAAAGATTTTTTTTTTTTTGAATTCATGACATGTTATAAAGTGATGATGATAAAGCATAGATAACCATTTTTCTTTTATAGGTTTTTGTGTTATAGCTATGTTTAGATTGGATAAAAAAATAAAAAATCCAATATTACCTAAACATTTTCTATATCTGAATGAAATTCATTTACACAAAAACGTCATCAAATCGTCAATCAATTTGCGATATAAAGCGCGAGTAATTATTTCAATCGTCACGTGAATAGAATGTGTCAATTCAATGTTTCGAATAAAAGGAATATTAAAATGTCTGTTTGTTTATAATTTGGAATCCAAAGGTATTAATGGATTTGTATTGTATTAGTAAAAGCTAAACGTTTTGCACCAAATTTGTTTTGAAAAACATGCATTTTTAGTATACGTTATAGAAATTATACTAGTTTTGACACGTGGATTCACACGGTTTTACGTTTAATTTAGTTTATATAATTTATTTTTAGGTAAGAATGTTTAATAGTTAGGTTTAATTAACTATGAGATAGAAGAAGATATTTTACTTATCTATACATATAATAAAATTGTAAATAAGCTGAATCTGTAAAGTAAATATTTTTTGGAAAATCTTATTGAAATAAACATTATTATCGATGCAGAAGCCGAATCCATAGTTTTTAGAATTTTTGTCTGTCTGTCTGTCTGTTACCGCATCACAGAAAAACCACTGGAGGGATGGTATAGGATACTTTTTACCGGGGGAAAATATCTCATTTCTGAGAAATATTTTTAAGATTCCGTAGTACATAATTTTGATCATCTCGTAAAGGTTAATCCAGTGTTAGTAATTAATGTATGCGCCCAAAATGATGTCTTTTACGACATCATTACAAATCTTTGAAATTCTCGACTTTTCCCTACTACAATAAGCATGTAATACATATAAACCTTTCCATACACATTTTCTAAATGATAGTGAAAATCCTATCAAAATCCGTTGCGTGCTTTAGGAGTTAGCGGAGAAACAGACAATCAAAACCAGTGACTGCTTTATTCTATTTACAATTGTACATATATAGAAGATACTTTGATTAGTTTTTGAGATTTTAAGAGATATTATACAGGCAGTCCGACTCGCACTTGTCCATTTTTTTATTACATACTAGAGTACTTTATAGTAATATCAATTTACATAATACGTTCTTATTAAATGTATATTGATTATTCCGCGGATTTATTTTAATATTTCTTCTAATGCGTGAGTTTATTATATAGTATATGTAAGTTAACAGCAATCATGGTCTCGAAAAAAACCAAAGAGATAGTTTTGTATACATTTAATTATTACAATTCAGGTCAGGTCTGTGAAGGATCATGAGAAAAGGCAAATTGTAAATCTCTCTGTAATGGAGCAAGCCAAGGCCTAGCTATAAATATAAAGTATTACATCAAGTGATATATATATATATATATATATATATATATATATATATATATATATATATATATATATATATATATATATATATATATATATATATATATAATATTTTTATAACTTTCATGCAAAAATTCATTGCATCAATTTGTAAATTAAATTCAAAAAATGTTTACCGCAACTTTAAAAAAATATTCTAAAACATTCGTCGTGTATTTGCATTGAAATTAGAATTATTTTCACGTTTTAATTTTTCCCCGTTTTTGCCCTCACGTTCTTTTTAATTAATACTCATTATTTAGTTTCCGCCAAACGAATACCTTCTAGCTTAATTAGGTTTTTGGAGTGTAAAATAATTAATGGCATATTAGTGGCCTAGTCTTGGTTAAAAGGATTTTGCATTTGAACTACTACATTTTAACTTTCTTCTTATTTTCACTAAAAATATTTATTCACTAAAATACATAAGTTGATATTCAATAATTCCTATTACTGGTGGAGAAGAAAAATGTATGAGAATGAAGTTTTTAAGAGCTAATTCATATAAGCAATACGTGTTTTCTGCTTTTGTATGCAGAACCTTATATAGTTTTCATTATTAAGGATTATAAGAATACTAGAAAAAAAAACTATCCCACGGGATCTGTACATTTTTCCGGGATAAAAATTATGTACTATTCCACACTATAATCTATCTGTGTGCCAAATTTCATTCAGAGCCGTTAAGCCTTTAGTTTGTGATCCAAACATCTAAAATTTCACATTTATAATATTAGAAAGATTGCACAAGCAGAGGTCGAACCTGTTACTACTGATATATAAAAAAACACCCTACAAATACCCACTTCGGATATAAATTCTTAAATTGTTTCAAAAAATGTCATAACTTTATCAAAACCTGTTCAATCGATTTCCGCTCACTAAACTAAACTGTTATTTTATACATGAAGACAGTAGAAAGGAAGGGGTCCAACAAGCTGTCACATTGCATTTGGCCAGCGTCCCATTTATTGACGCAAATAGTTTTTTTTTTACCTAAAACTTACAGACGTACATATTCTCATACTATTGTAATGTACAAGTTATAAATTATATTTTAAAATAAAACCTTTTAATGAATAAGTTTGAAAAAAAATATTATCCTATATTATATTTGGCTTGAAAATACTAAAAATTAATATCCATCTTTTATTTTTATGATCCTCGAGGGGCAAAGTTTATGGTTATATAACATACATAAGTTAAAATTCCATAAAGGGTAAAATTTGTGCATCGCACATACGTCATACATATATATCGAGATATGTAAATAACAATATTATATATTATAAATAATAATATTATATTCCAGCTTAGTATTGAGATGATTTTAAAACAAAAATGAACATAATATTCAAATATTTAAATTCAGTTGAATTCTTTTATTTCGTGGCTTTTAGAACTAATATTTAAAAGCAAAATTCGAAATTGCAAGAACGTTAATGTCAATATATTTATCATAGTGATAGTACAACACAGGGTGTTAAGAATAAAATACTATATATAAAATTATAAAAATGTTTAAAGTTAAAAAATATTGTAAGGTAATTAATGAAATTTTCATTTTGTTAATTGTGGGTAGGCTGTCTGTAACAACTATACCTTCGAGACATGTAGCACCTCAGTCTCTCCCGTGACCATGAATACTGTAAAGTGTTCGAAACGTCGGGAAACAAAAATGCAAATAAATCCCCGACAAAATCCGAAAAGATAGTTTTATTTAAAATGTCAAATATTCGCGAAAATCTAAGAAAGTATTAAATAAAATACTAGTACATACATACATACATGTATAAAAATAAAATAACAAATTATAATTAGTAAACTATTGTTAATTTTAAAAATATACTCATAACGTAAAACGTAACTCATTACCTACGAGTAAGTATGGCGTAATATGTTGAGATTCTAATAAAAAAAATTGTTTTGTTTACCACAATTATATTATAAGTAGGTAATAGCAGACCCAACACACCTTGTCATCTCCATGTTCAATAAAGCTTGTAATATTTTCATACAAATATCTTTTAAAAGAAAAAAAAATCATTTTTTCTTTTTTTAAATTTCCCATTTTTCCAGACATCATTTCCAAATTTTCCTCCAAAAAATAGCTTCAGCGCAGCTGTTTTCACGTGATGCGTTTACCTACAAACCGTATTTCAATTTATTTTATATTAGTATATATTATATAGATAAGAAAAAAAATTAATTCTATAATACGACTAAGTCATAGAAAGGAAATTTCCTTCCCATATGCACATGCATTGCGCAATAGTGTTGAGTCTATGGGATCGTCCATGGTGCGGGGTGCGGGAGTCTATCCCGGCGTCCACAAGCTATCCAGCCGTCGCGGCGCCCGAGCGTGTCCCGCTCCGGGTCCGAGTGGTGTTCTTGTGAGTGACGTATGTGATGTGTTGTGCACTTTAAATAGGAATCTGTGGTTCCTTACATGGTAAGTCTGGTTTTTTTATTCTGTGGTATGAAATTAAAAATTAAAAAATTGTTAAAAAGTTTTTTTTATTTATTTTTTTTAATTAAAAAAAAATATTACATAGTTGTGATATAAAAAATTAGACTTTCCTACAAATTTTATTATTTTCATATTATTATTTTTTTATAAAGAATATAATAAGTACGTAATTTATTGTTTCATCGGTGTTATATAATTTTTTTTTCTTTCAATTAATACTTAATATATATATTTATTTTTCATTGTAAAGATGGGTTTTAAATAGTGTATTATAATTATAATTTTTATGACTTCCAATAAAATATTAAATTCATGAAACTATCTTTGAGTGAAAAACGTTTACGCAATTTCACTCGATTTAAATTTCTTTATTAATTTTTATTGGTTTTATAAAAATTTTAATATTTCAAATACTTTTATTAAATATTAATGATTTAGTTTTTCTTTCACATTTTACTAAATATCTTATTTAAATTTTGTGGTTGTTTTTGATGAAACCAGATCTCATGTCATTTGACTCGGACGGAAAATTAAAGAAATTTTATTTAATAGGCTTCATTGCTTGGATGTTTTCATATCTTTAGACGAAAATTAATTTTTTTTGTATTATTAGAATAATATTATTAATATGTTTGAAAACTTGGTTTATATAACACAATGAAGACATAACTTTACTATAAGATTACTTAAAAAACACATTAAATTTATGTAATTAAAGATTTAATATTATATTAAGAATCCACAGAAAGACATAATTTATTGTACCTTCAGTGGAATTCGACGTTTTTCTAAAAGGCGTTTCCATATAAAGCGAAGTTACTGGACTAATAAGTACGTTTGCAATTATTGATCGTCTTATAATTAAAGAAAAAAATGTGCTTAAGTTATTAGATGTGAATATTTATTTATTCATCAATAATCTATAGTTAAAATTAAAAATTAAAATATATGTAGGTAATTCTTTTAATTAAAATACCACTCTTATATTAGACAGAAAAGGCTACTCAACAAAGAGTTATGATATATAAAAAAAACTAATAAATTCAACTAACAGTATTGCGTAATGAAATAGTAATAGTAGATTGTTGTAAAAATGTTTTTTTTTAATTTATCAATATTTAAATTAAAACTTAAATTATTTTAAAATAACATTTGTAACTTAAAACCTTAATGGATAAACTTAAAACAACGAAAAAAATATTTTAAAAGCTCTCAAAAGATATTGTTAAAGCTTAACAAATTAGTGATTTTCCAAATATGGAGTCATCTGTTAACTATTTATATATTGTTAATAAATGCTAGTAACATAAATTTTAATTGGACGAAACGAGTTCGATAAACCATTGTATCAGTCCTTTTCAGTTTTTTTTTTAAATTATAATTTGACTCTAAATTCTTTAAATATTCTATTTATTTATTAAATTAAATAAATATTCAAATTCCATTAAAATATTTTTTGATTTTTTTTAAATATATTTCTGTATTCTATAAAAAGTAGATGTTTCCAGCGATTCTCTCTACGTGGTATTTTCATCGATAAGCTTTTACATATAATTACTCAGAGATAGTATAGATATGTTATACATCGGTACAACAATTTTTATAGAGATTGTTTATTTATATTATTAATTAATTATTTATTAATTGTTGCATACACAAATTAAATTTTACTTTTTGTCGTGTTTTAACCAACTTTACAAATAAACGTTCGCTGTTTTTCATAATATGGGCGGACATAGATTCTTTGTCCTTTCCTTTTGTTAATATTGTATAATTATGTGTTTCTCTTGTAAAGTGGCAACGTGCTCGCTACGGGAAACCGAGTGAAGCTGGTTCAAATCTCGGGTCTCGCAAATCTGATATTTTCATATGCGAATCATTTCCAACATGATTACCATTTGTCTTACGGTGAAGGAAATCATCGTGCGGAAACCTGCATGTCTGATAGAACCTAGCAAGTTTTCGAAAAACATGCTCAGTCCGCCCGCACTTGGCTAGCGTGGTTTCTGGCCTGATCCCTCTCGTATTGAAAGGAGGCCCGTGCCCAGCAGTGGGACGTTAAAAAAAGGACTGAATACTATGTGTTTCTAAACATCATACATTCAATAAAGATTTTAACCACAGGGGAAACGGTCGTCTAAAATTAATCTTCAATGTCTACGCTAATTTTTATCATACGTTACAATAAAACAATTCATATATTTTATTTATTCAACCTAAGACTTATATATTTAATAAGGAAAAAACAATAATTGTAAATTAACTTGAACAAATGTATCCCAGTACCGAAAAATGGCGAAAGATACTCAGGAAGACTTAATAAGAGTTATATAAATTATTTTTTTAACTTATTTTATTAACTTCTATCAATTTATTAATATAGAAATAATGAAATTAATCATTAAAATTTATTACGTGCTTATAATATTTTTCAATTAACATTACTACCCTATTATTTTATCACATAGTTCATTCACTTGATGTATTGCTATTAGATTTACACGAATATTTGAAATTTTAAATAAAACTATCGCTCTTCCGTGACCATGATTGATGTAAAGCATTCGAAAAGTTGAGAACCAAAAACCAAAATAAATTCGCACAAATTAGGAAAAGTTAGTTTTAGTTAAAAAACCTATATAAGCTTATATATCGGTTATTTTTATCCAAAAATATGACATCAGTCCATTGATATGTGAAACAAGAACAACCCAAAATAATATTAATAGCAAGCACACTTTCCCAATTGGGAGTGGTAGCCCAGTGGTAACGGGCTCGCTTCGAAAACCAAGTGAAGCGAGTTCAAACCTGGGTCGTGCAACTCTGATATTTTCATATGCGAGTCACTTTCAATATAATTTACCACGTATTAAGGTAAGGAAACATCATGAGAAGACACGCTTGTCTGAGAAAAACTAACTAGTTTTCGAAAGGCATTTTGTGAAGTCCACCAACCGGACTTGGCCAGCGTGGTCGACTATGGCCTGATACCCTCGTATTGAGGGGAAAAAAAGGGGTTAAAATGTGTGAATGAGAGATGGAATACTTTCCATTTTCTAATATTAGCAATATTATAATAGCTAAATTACAAAACTACATATTTTTTGTCTTTCTTTTTTTGTTAGCTTGAACGCGCTAAACTCTAAAACTATCAGTTAGACTTCATTTTTTTAGCAAATCCTAGTATTAAATATACAATAAAGTAGTATCTATTCCACAACAAAGTGGCCTCTTGAAATTTACATTATTCTAAGATTCTAAGATGCTGATAATTAATTTCGTCCATAAACAGTCAATATTTTTTATGACATCCCTGAGGAAGGTTAAGAGGTTTATTCAACTTTTTCTGAGAAATTTAAAGTAATCTCTTGTATTCTTCATATTATAATAATTTTATTTTTTATTTAAGATGACATCTTTTAAAAAGATCTAGTGAATCCAAATCTATACAAATAATAAAATTTTAACTGAGTGGAATCTGTACATTAAATATTTTTTGGAAGATCTTATTGAAAAAATCATTATTATCGATGCAGAGACCGAATCTATACTTTTTACATTTTTTGTTTATCTGTTTGTGTGTCTGTCTAGGGATGCATCACGAGAAAACCACTGAGCAGAATTTGACGATTTGATATGATGATAGCTGGTTATCCGGTTCAACATATAGGATACCTCATATCTGAGAAATCTATACTAAACGTAAAAAGGGAACTAGGGACGAATTCGAGCGGAGCGAGGGTGATTTGCTAGTATTTTCTATAATATCTTTTATAATATAAATAATATTTTGATGTTCATATTTAGTTTAAATAAAATGTAGAGGATGGAAACTAATAATGTACATATTTTACACTTATTTTCTTATACAAGTATTTTTAAAGTCTATTATAGCTTTTATTCTAAAGCAACTTTCAAAGTAAGCTCTCATTTAAAGAATTAAGCTCTTGCTGTCTAATTGAACTGAAGTTAGTTGAAGAAGCCATACTTAAATTTATGATACTTCTAATAGCTATGGGAAATAATTTATGAGCCAAAAATGATACAACTTTGTCTTAAGTAATTTTTAAGAAATCTATACTATAAGAATATAATAAATTTGAAGAGTTTGTTTCTTCTCTGGAAATACCAGTCGAATTTGATTTTTTTTTGTATTTCGTCTGATATACCAATTCTTGAGAAAGGTTATTAAAGGCTTTCTAATAATATTACGCTATGACTTTAAGGATCGAAGCAATTACACATAAATAATATATGCGAGTGAAGCCGCAAGACAAGCTAGGTATTAATAAAACATTCGAGTACAATATTAAGTGTTACCAAAGTAAATATGATATTAGATATAGAAAAATATAAAATATTTCGAGCAATATGATGAATAGAACTATGTAAATTATCAAGTTGTAAATAAGAAATTTACAACTTGATAATTTACATAGTTCTCCATAAAGAATTCCAAACTTGCTTTTATCTCACTGACCAATATAGAAACTGTCTTTAAAGCTAGGCTTGAACTTAAACTTTAAAGCTCGGATTCCTTACGGCCACTGATAGCTGTAGTTGAAATTGCCTTTAGTGGGTAACTGTGCCACAGTAGTGCTTTATGATATCTCCACCCAACACTGAGCTTTTGAGAAAGCACGTTAAAAGTGTTGAATTTATTCTAAATATGTTATAATAGTTATATATTTCATGGTATTTATATTTTTAAAGTAGCAATTGTTTTGCTGAATAGAGTACTACCTACCTTATATCTAATTAATCGTTTTTTAACTTTTGGGAAATGCATTTACGTATACCACCTGCATACTGCATACATACAGGAGGTTATGTGGGGCTTATATATATATATATAAGGACCACAGTACAGTACTTACCTATAGCTTTTAATATAAAAAAATATTTTATTATTCTCATCCTCGCTTCGCTAAGGTTCGTCTCTGGATGTTTTAATAGTTCTGTTATTAGGGGTGAAGACAAATCCAACAAAACAAAAATCATAACAATCGGTCCAGCCGTTCCCGAGTTATAAGTGTTATAAGAAACCTGACTTTGTTTTATATATGTATGTATGTAAAATATAGTTAAAAAGTTAAAAAACGATAAATTAGATATAAGGTAGGTAGTACTCTATTCAGCAAAACAATTGCTACTTTAAAAATATAAATACCATGAAATATATATATATATATATATATATATATATATTTCATGCTACTTTAAAAATATAAATACCATGAAATATATATATATATATATATATATATATATATATATATATATATATATATATTTATATTGTGTTTTTTTCACTTATCCTCATTATTAAATAAAAACATACCTAAAAAAAATATTTTTTAATAATTATCAATAGTCGGACTAAAAAAAATTACATTAGTCTACTAACTGTATTAATTATATTAAATTATTCGTACAGTTACTATATAAATAAGTTCAGCCAAGAATTTTATTCACCTTAATCAAGACTTTTCATATTCTTATCGTGTTTAACGTCTTCATTGTTCATGTATTATGAAAATAGGATGAGACGAAGAATGAAATTGCTAAGTAAAAGTAAATATTAATTTAAGTTTAAACAGGTTTCCATTATTTTATTAGAACTCTTACTTGCCTCTAAGGCTCTATATCCAACAATAAATTTTTACATATTTTTTTGACTAGAGTTTTTTATGTTCATTTTATTTTTGGCCGTCATAGGTCAAAAAATTATTATTTGCACAAATAATTTAAAGGGTTAAATTATTTGTGTAAATATTATCAAAATAAGCTTGGTTGAGGTGAATAATGAGGAATCTCATGAAAAAGAAATATGAATTTAGATTCTTTTATTATTTCTGTATACTATTATAGTAAGCAAAAATATTTATATAAAAAAATTCGCGCTTATAAAAGGACTATTATTATGTGTGTTTGTTTACTGCAACAACAGAGTATGTATTAAGAGATCGATCTGATTTTATGCATAGAATAGATTTATACTACAAAAATTACATTTCTTGCAAAAAAACCCACTATCTATACTAATATTATAAAGAGGAAAGATTTATTTTTTGTTTTTTTGTACCGAAAAGGCTCCGAAACTACTGAACTGATTTAGATGAAATTTGGTAAGAAAATACTTTGAAACCCTGGGAAGGACATAGAATAGTTTTTATCCCGGAAATCAGGGGATGAAAGTTTGTATGGAGAAGCAACCCAGACACTAATAAAATAAATTCTTAAAAATGTCCATACTATTTTTTTTTATATTATAAGGAAAAGATAGAGTTGTAGGTATAAAGAAGTAGCGCTTAATAAACGAGTACTACAAAAATCTTTGATAAAGCTCCCAATTAGCGACGACACACAAAGGCATCATATTTTCTAAATACTTTGAAAAACGTTGAGAGAATTTTCAATCCAGTCGACTTGTCAAGTAAGCATGTAACTAAAATAGTTTTATACTAGCGAGAACTACAGGTAATTTTAGTCTATAGGCTTAAATTCAGAAAAAGGAATGTTTTTAAATATAAGTATACTAATGTTTTCCTGCGGCCCCGCATAGTACATTAATCACCATCATATCATATACTAAAACCTTCTTCGAAACACGCTGCATCTTATGGTATGAGTATAATTCTGATCGGTTCAGTAGTTATCGAGTATAACCGAACAAAAAAATTGGTTTTCCATTTATTAGTATAGATTGCTTTGTATGTAACCTTTGTAACATCTGTATATACAAAATGGAAATTTCGACTGATTGACTGATATACTGATTTATCAACGCATAGCACAAATCGCTGAACAGATTGTTGCCATCGATCAATAAAGTTCTACACATGTAGTAAAATAGGTACACAATCAGCGTTAAAAAAGTTCTTACCAAATGAGCGCTCATTTGAACATTTGAGCTCGCTTTTAGTTTAAATTTTTCTTGTGATAACCACTTTAAGGTTCAATTTTCATTGTTGTATTTATTTTAACTAGAGTAATTATCTAAACACAATTGGTGACTGTTTTAAGAGAACTTTTGCATTGAATTGTGTATCTAGTACTTTTTTGATCGATGATAGTTTCTGATAGTTATTATGATGCAGGCATCCGCTAGAAACGGATTCAAAGAAATCATATGAAAGAGATGTATCAATTTGAAAATTTACAGGATTACTCATGGCTACAAATAAATAAAAACGTGATTGATGCTTTTTGAAAACAACCCCTTTAGGACTTCAAATGAGGTAAATAATCTAAAAATCGAAGCTGCGGGCAAAAACTGGTCATATAAATAACTTTAACCCAAAAACAATTCAATTCATTTCTTTTGTTCAGTGGCTCCTAGGAGTGCTATTTAGAAAAAATTATTCATTCCCAAATGTCTACCAATGCGACACTTCATAATCTATACATATAATAAAAGGGTAATTGATCGCTGTCTGTACATGGAAGATATTTGAGAAAACTATTATAGGAGGTCTTTATTAACGCAATAGAACCCAAAACAATGATTTTCAGAATTTTTGTCTGTTTGTATGTGCGTTTGTGCGCGCTAATCTCAGAAGCGGACTGTATTTGAACGAACAGAAACCGATTTGGGTGCGGTTTTTTCTAATGTATTGTAGTAAGCTTCACTTAACATTTAGCATTTGTTTTATTTCAATCGGTTCATAAAAAAAAATTAAAGTAAACTTAGAGAATCATCTAGGGACGAACCCGAGCGAAGCGAGAGTGAGTCGCTAGATTATTTCATATTTTTAAAATAGGGAGGTAAAAATTACTATAATAAATAATGGATATAACAACTAATTTATAGGTACATATAATAAAATTCTAACTGAGTCGAATCTGTTCATTAAATATTTTTTGGAAAATCTTATTGAAATAGTCATTATTATTGATACAGAGGCCAAATCTATAATTTTTACAATTTAAGTCTGTCTGTCTGTCTATCTGTCTGACTGTCTGGGAACGCATCACAAGAAAACCACTGGACAGATTTTGATGAAATTTGGTATGACAATAGCTCAACATGTAGGATACTTTTTACTGCATGAAAGTGTCTGATCTCTGAGAAATCTATACTAACCATTAAAACGTTCGCAAGTATGTACATATATATAAAAATAAAATACATATTTTCGGTAAAATAAATAAAATGTGTATTTAATACTAATAGAATTGACAGACAAGTCAACAAATCGGTAAATTGGTGATGAATTGAATTTTGGTAATAGATGAGACGACGGTAATATGATAAAGTTACACACAATATGCGCCACGGGTTTGCTTGCATAGTTTCTTTTTATTTAAAATATATTCAGACAAACATTTGCAGGCAAATATTAGCGTGTAAGACCTTTACATTAAATATTGTACCCATTTAAAGTTAGCGGAAATGCATGCAAACATTATTTTCCAGTTCCTATGATAGCTCGTTTTGATTTAGAGTGGATTCGTTATACGTTAGCTTTATCGCTTCTGTAATTGGTTTGTACTGAAAAAGTAGTTTTGGTTTCACTGAGCTTTTGATATTCGAGTCTTGTAATGGAAATATTTTTAGTCATCATATTCAGAATTTATGGTAGAATAATATATATATACATACATATATGTACAATGTACATACATTATGACATGTACTCAAGCTTAAGTATGTCACATATTATATGCTTAGATATATAGTAAGTACATAAGTAAATAAATAAAAAAAATGAAAGTTGATATTGTTACAGTAATTTGTTCATTGATGTAATGAATTATGAATATCTGTCTGTACATGTCAATGGAAAACTGATTAATTGTGAATAGGGCTTTTTTAGACATTCCAACCCGTACTCTTCTAATTAGAAGAATAAAAACTTAAAAAAAATCGACTTCCAGGCACTAAAATGTAAAAAATAACTAAACGGGGGTTTTCATTTAGTATACCTAATCAGATATTTTTAAAGTCGGTGCCAACATATGAAACATATGAAAATACTATGAAAGGAAGGTTTGTAAACAAATACAGAGATCTGTTGTACAACACTTAACATGTTTTGTTAACTTAAAAAAAGCAGCACATTCCGATACTCTATGCAGATTGCTGGGAATAGAAAGATTATCGGTTTAATATCTAACCAATTCATTCAGGATGGCTTCAGAAACCCTACAATACAACAAATACTCTACAAAATTAACTATTTACATGCAAATGCATGTTGTGATTACGTAAAAAATCGGTTGAAACAGCTTAGATTCACGCTCGGAGTCATTCCCTTCCACTGCACAATATATATATATATATATATATATATATATATATATATATATATATATATATATATATAAATTTATTTCGTGTAAACCGAAAACGACTCTAACGATTTGGATCTTTTGTATTTAGGTAAGGTTTTGCTTTCTAAGTTTATCTACGTAGGTCTTTGCTGAAAAAAACACAACTTTTCCAAAAGAACACTATTACGATTTTACAAAAAAAAAAGCCTAATTTCACTCGGTCGCCTAGGTCCTCGATAATTTATGAACCCCAAATATATGTAAAAGTTAAACAAATCTATGGAACTATATTCGAGAAATTGGTAAAACATAAAATTATAAAAGTATAATAATAATTAGTATTTATAAAAAATATAAACTATGAAAATATCACTTTTTTAAATTGCTTAAAACTACATAATATGTATCAATATCGATCGACAATATCACATGGGGTAGATAATATGGGGTAAATAAAGCCAGGATTTCTTTACAGAAAGTGGGGTAAATATTTATAAGTGGAACTCAAATATTTATCCCGTCAAATCAAAACCGCGACTTCCGCTGCAGTAAGTGCCTGTAAAACACGTGATACGACCCCACGGGAACCCCCTCGTGTTCCAACATTAAATATAGCCTTCACCTACAACAGACATTCACATTTATAAACCTTGAGGAATGAATAGAAATAATTCTTTGACGATATTATTTATTAGTCATGATTTTGTCGGTTTATTTTTTATGAAATTTTGTACATAGATACACTACGTTTTGAAATAAAACACTGGTTGCTGAGAGTATTAAAGTATATCTACAAGGTGGCGCTAATCGTTTGTCTAAATTTGAATATAATTAAAAAAAAAGTTCCTTTGTATATCTTAATTATTTATCCGATTATGATTAAACTATAGTGAGTTTTGCTGTGAAGGTTCCTGAACTAAAAACCTAGTCCTTACATGTTTGTCCTATATACGTTCCTAATTTATTCATCCCTAGGGATGTTCCCGAGTGAAGCCAGGGTAAATCGCTTGTAATATATGTATATAAAAAAAACGTCGATGTTGTCTTTCTGCGTAGTCGTAACCCTTAGGAACGTGCCCAAACGAAGTGACTCGCTAGTTATGTAATATATTAAAATAAAATATATTTTTAAGGAAAAGCTAATTTTCAAAGCTATTTACTGGGAACCTGACAACAAAATAGGTTAGTAACCTAAAAAATCAGTATCGATAAACGCTTAAACCCAGGTTATTCAAAATCAGGGCGCCTTTTTGCGATCTTTCCATTGCTCCGGCCGTCACACACTAATGGTTGAAACATATTGATATCGGTTTAATAGTGAGAGTAAAAGTATTTTAATAACCAAGCCATTTTTAAATACAGATTTTAAACTGTAAATATGGATTTACATTCACTCTTCATAAGTGAAAAACAGTTACTTCTAGCTAAGTTTTCCATTTTGAACTGCTTCAGTCAAATGCGCGTAAAACTTCGATTTTCATAATATTTTCTTCAACTGGGAATCGAACACGCTACTTGGTGAGTCACTGTACTATATAGTTATGTTGTAATAACTGAAAAGTTATTGGTTACTATTCTCGTACCTATATAAGTACAATTAGAATTTTTCATTATTCTACTTTGTTTTGGAAAAAAAACTATATCTTACTCCCGAAAGTCTCAGATAACGTAAAGAATTTCTTATATTGTTTCATTCGCTGGCCAAAATTCAAGATTTGATGCCACCTCCGAAAAAAGGATGATATGATATGAATGATCATATACTGAATTTAACGTTGAACCCAATTAGCATTTAACATGCTCATTTTAAACAAAAAGACAAGGGTTACGGGTTCGATATTCATGTAGTCGATAGGGTTATACTAATTAGTAAATAATTATTTTATTTATTTATTGAATTACCAACAAAAGTTACAATGGTTAACACATATAATCTAGGCACTACACTTAATATGTTAATTGTAATTTTAGTTATAGGTAAATACAGCATGATAATTATATTATAAAAATATAAGTACTTCTTTACGACACTTTAATGGACAGTAAAAGCAGTGGTGACCCAGTGGTAATACGCTCGCCGCTTAGAAAACCAAGTAAAAGAGGTTCAAATCCCGGGTCGCGCATCTCTGGTATTTTTATGTGTGAATCATTTTCAACATGATCATCACATGCTAATACGGTGAAGGACAATATCATACTGAGAAAACCAGCGTGGTGGATTATGATCCCCTCGTGGCCTTTGCCCAGTAGTGGGACATTAAAATGGCTGATAGAACATAGAGTATTTTTTAAAACAATTATTATTAAATTATAACACCGTAATCAATTAAGACGTGGATAATAATTTGTGGTAATAAAACACATGCTCGGCAGCATCCATGATTAATTACTAAAGTTTGTTTACGCTGATGGTTCTGTCGTCAAGACTCTAATTATTTCGAAGCTTTTTGAATACAAAAGGATTGATTAACATTACACAATGTATATTACATATATGCCAATGGATGAAAGTTTAAGAAAGTCCTACTAATATTATAAACGCGAGTCTTGAGAATGTATGGATATAGGTATGTTTTTTTCACGTTAAAACTTCTAAACGGATTTCGATAAAACTTTACACATAGCTTACATTAGAGTAACACAAGCTATAATTTAAGAAGATACTAGCGAATCGCCCTTGCTTCGCTCGGGTTCGTCCCTAGATAAATTTTATCGGTTGGTACCTATATATATATATATATATATATATATATATATATATATATATATATATATATATATATATATATATATATAGGTACGAGTAAGATGAGTTGCTGTAAGTTGCATTATGACGTGTTTTTTTTGTGCGAATGGGATAATATCACGTGATAAAACGTAGTTTATGTCACTCTCCAAGTCCTCCAACTATATCCATACAAAAAAAATACGTCAATCCGTCACTCTGTTTCGACGTGAAAGAAGAACAAACTAACGAACAAACACACTTTCACATTTATAATATTAAGTATGGATAGTAATACATAATTAAACTACGCGGGTAGAGTCGCAGAAGAAGGCTATATAGATATATGTTAGTCAAGTTTTCATGCTATAACGGTTCAACGAATTGTAGTAGATCTCGGAATGAAATATTTAACCTTAACTAGTACTTATACGCTGCTTCGCTCGCGTGATAACTGGAGCAGGGTTCAAGGGTGGCATACCTATGTCCGATCCTAGGATACAATCTATGTCCTTGCCAAATTTTATCGAAATCTGTTCAACAGTTTATGCGTGAAAAGGTAACAGATAGAGTTACTTTTACATTTATACTATTAGTATGGAGAAAAAAATGAATATGTTAATTATAACCGATAAGCGAGCAAGATCAGTACCAACTATTTTTACAATGCCCCATACAGGAAAATATGTAAAGAAATATTTGTAAATAATACACAGAATTGTTATCAAAACTTTCTTAGCTCGCTTCCCTCAAGAATAACTTTCTGTTTGAATTGGGAGAATCTAAAGTTTCACTTAGTGATTCTAACATTTAATTAATAACTTTCTTTAATACTTTCTGTTGATGTCTTAATGACATGACACCTTATATATGAGACTGACCAGTAAAATACTGATTTGCATAAGAATCTGCTTAAAAAATAAATATGTCTATAATCTATGTCACTCTCCAGTCCTCCAACTACATATATCACATGACACTTTAGCTAAAAAACACTAACACACAAAGAAGGGACACTAACACACAGCACCATCTAGTTCCATAGTAAGCTACGAGGTTTGTGTTATGGATACCAGATAGTTGATACACGACACCATATATACCTTTAAATACATACATATTATAAATTAAATATAATAAAATTTTGTAATTCGTTTACAGCAATAACAGCAAAAGCATGCAATTTTTGTTAGCTCTAAAGATGTACTTTTAGACATTTGTCCCTTCAAGAGTTGAATAGGGGATGAAAAGTTTATATGAATTTCGTCAGTTTAGAAGTTAGAAATGTGGAAGTTAGTAAAAATTACATCTGGATCGAGGCTAGTTTCAAATTAAAGTACAAATACTAATTGAAAGAACATACGTACATATATACAACTAGGGTTCGTCCCTAGTTACGTTTTTACGCTTAGTATAGATTTCTCAGAGATGAGATATTTTCCCGCACTAAAAAGTATCCTATATGTTGACTCGGATAACCAGCTATCACTATACCAGATTTCATCAAAATCTGTCCAAAACCATCGTTAAAGCGTAACTAGGGACGAACCCTAGCGGAGCGAGGGTGAGTCGCTAGTGTGTACTTGTATATTTTTGTGTTGTCACTTCTTTATGTGTATTTAGATGGAATTAGGTAAAATTTAATATCCAGATAGACTATGACCTGAATAACAAATACTTACTTATTTGTACTTATACTTGTAATGCTTGTGACTCGTCTACACAGAGTTAGTAATTCTTTTTATGGACACCGTATACGCTTGTACAACAGGATCCCAGAAAATGTTCAAAAGTCTTCTATAGCCAAATTTAAAAAAATTGTTAAAGAACGTTTGTGTGCTAAAGGCTATTATACAATAAATGATTTTATAGAATATGGCACACCTTGAGAATGAAATGATCGCCTCCAGGCTACTTCAACTTGATAGAAATATTGTAAATTATAATTTTACTTTAAAAAAAGATAACAATTTAATATTAGTCCCGCTGAGTTTCTTTCGCCAGTTCTTCTCAGGTCTGAGGCTTCTTCTTTCCGAACTGGTAGTAGACTCATGACGTTCAGTAAAAAAATGTTATAATTTAATACTGAATAAAATATTTTGTATTTTGAACATAGACGGTAAAGCATCTAGAGATGCACCCAATCGTAGTAAGCAAGTCACTAGTGAGGTAACAATGTGGTGAAAAACAGTTTATTTTAATATCGATCTCGCACAGTTACTTATTAATACGATTGATACGTAAAGGTAATTTCCCTAGAGCTTATCTCCATCAACGGCGATATATTATTTGTTCGAACGTCTTATTATAGAACCTCTCGAGTATGATCTTTGATAGATGTTTTATAGATTATATTATAGTTTATGATTTTTAACATTTCCTCATAAACGTGTTATTATGACACTGCCTTTGTTGTAGTGGGTTCAATTTTATTTCGGGTAAACATTAATATCGGCTTACTTATAATATTTTATTACTAAATTACACCTGAGAATCTTCAATTCGAATTGCCCTTAAATCTGTGGAGTAGTTATAATATTAATAAATATCAAACATGCAATTACTAACATTCACGTTTATTATGAGTAGTATAACTAATTTTTATCCAGTGGTCGAAATTGAATCATGATCATTATTTAAAATTTATAAATAATCATATTGAACTGTTGTCTTTACCTATCTACTCGTATATATAGGAAAAACTATTTTCAATTTTTTTTATAGCACAAAAGTTCGACTTTAGCTACTAAACAAAAAAAAATCGATTGAAAAAGAGTGGAGAAAAATGTACTAAGCTGTTTTATCTTTGCCTGTTTTATACACACGTATATAGATTTATTCCACTCCTAAGAGTCATTGTATGATAGTATGATAATGCCCATTCTAAATAAATAGGTTGTAAAATGCAAAATGATATTTTCAAATCAGATCAGCCAAGATCTATCTCTTACTACCATAGGTTGGCAGGAATATAGTATGTTTCCTAACTAAATCACATCGAAATCAGTCCAGCAGTTTAAACCTGACATGCGAACAGACACTCAATCTTTTACATTTTTTAATATTAATATAGAATTCTTTAAGAAAATATAGGTTGGTCGTTTTTAAATTTATTTTGCTGAGTGTACAGCAGTTATAACAGTAGCTATCTGTATAACAAACTCGTTGCCTAATTACAACGACGCCTCTAGGCATGCTACAGAAATATTATATTTAAAAAATTGTATTTTTTTTAATATAAAAAATGTTGAAGATTTACAAGAAGACGCAACTATTTTTTACTAAGTATTATTTCATGTATATTTAAGGTAGTTCGTGAGTATTTTTAACTTTATCAGTAATTTTTTAAAGATTTTTTTCTTCTTATTTTCATCTTATCTCGGTTATGTTCTATACTACAGTACACGCAAAGTGACAAAGTTTTTATATCATATTACAATTATGTACTTTTCATTGATTACTCTCAAGTGTTGTGGGTTCAATTTCAGCTACATACAAAAATATTGTTTATATACAATAAATGAAATAACAAATATATAAAAGAAATGTATACTTAATTTATTACTATACGGGTCATGTCCGCGGGAAATTGTGGCATTCTTGCCAGCTGCATTCCCCCGTTGTATGGCAATGTCAATTCTTTAATAAGGCGATAAGACGAGGTGTTGCCTTTTAAAACGTGTTTTGCACTTTGACTGCATGGGCAAATACGAGTATGTTACAAAAAATATTTAATTTTTGGCGAATTTTCAAAAAGGACTGACTGACCTATATTTTTTTGAGCATATCACTCGATTACTTCATCCATTATACATATGAAATCGATTTTCACATTTTTTAATGAATCGATTATACCTTGAGGATGTTATGATACAAAAACCAAACATATATAGCTAAAGTAAAAACAGTTCAGCACATTTTTCCCATCTGTTTGTCAAGCGATTTTCTTTTGTTTTTATTTAGTAGGAACTGACGAGTTTTAGTGTTGTCCATAAAAAAATTACCACGTTCGAATTTTGACCAAAACTTAAAGTCTCTAAAAACAATTAAAAAACTGTTCAATTAAACCATAAAAGTATTTTCTTCTTTCGATATCGAAATAGCTTCGTTCGGAATCCCACCTATCGACTTTGTTTTTTCGCTAAGGCAATATTAAATTCCTGTTACTGTTACCAAGAAACTTTTCAACGTATAAAAGAATTTTTAATATTCAAAGTTGTATGGTATGACCTCACATGCGCATTTTTTTAGATATATCTGAAATTTTACTAGACTACTGTCTATCTGCTGTCTTTATGCATAATTTGATCTAACTATTATTGATTTTGACCTATAAATCAATTAGACTTCGTGAGTTATTATTTTGTTGTGAACGTCAATTTAATTTTTTCGTTACATCTTATACTTTCTTAGATTATTTAGTGTAGGTGACTTATACGTTTAACATAATATATTTAATTTATAATATTTATATATTAAACTTTTCATTTAATAATATTTATATTTTATTTAATGTTTAATTTACGTATTAATATCATATACACACACCTACATACATACAAAACGTATAATTAATTATTTATATTTATTAATTATTTTTTATTCATATTATTTATTAAATTCATAAGCATAGCCGCGCGAAACCCGTAGTATACGGCAGATCAGAATTTGTTCGTCTCCTATTGGGCACTTATGATTTTTATAAAGCAGTCAATCGATACTTTGTCACCTGATTCTAATTACACGTTTTATAATATTTTTATCGTTTTCATTAGTTTTTGTATGTGGACTTCTTGAGCTTATACTGCAAGCTCCCTAAGCTTTCTCTTCTGTGCTGTTTTTACGTGCGTGTTGGCTTTTCAATAATAATTATTTATTTAATGACATAATATAGACTTTTATTTGTGTTCGCTCGTCACGTCTAACAACAACCATTAAAGAGCGAATATTTGATTCCTTAAATAAAACTATGTTTTCGAGCTTTTTTGTCGATTTATTTTGATTTTTGGTCTCGACGTTTCGAACGCTTTACAGACAGTAATAAGTATAAAATAAGGCACCTATGGATTTGAGTGAAGCGAGGGTGAGTCGCTAGTAACAAATAAAATTCAATAAATTTTATCTAAGAATCAGCCAAAGTTATATAACCAAAGAATCATTTTGGAAGTTTGTAAACTATAAAATTAACGTTTACAGCTTTGAATCCAGGTTAGAATTTATAAGCTTTCGTTAGTTTTATTTATACGCTTCGAAATAGAACATAGATTGAATCTTTTATTACGTATTGTAAAGACGATTAACATCCATGCCCACCACTTCTAGATGAATCAATTATTCTAAATGAAATGAAATGAAATAAACTTTATTCAATTAGACTTATTACAAGTACTTTTGAAAGATAAAGAATTCAGTAGAAAGGAAAAATTAGATTTACTTTCTTTTAAATATTGCATACGTAATTAATCCTAATAGTCTTTGTGTAACGATAGGTTATTTTATCTTAATACCAAAATTCATTCAAATGGGTCAGCCGTTTAATTTTTCGCATTTACAATAATAGTAACCCGATTCGTAAATAGCATTTATATTACAAATGCGAAAGTTTGTATGGATGGATGTTACTCAATCACGCCAGAATGGATAAAATTTGGCACAGAGATAGATTATAGTCTGGAATAGCACATAGGTTACTTTTAATCCCGGAAAAATATACGGTTCCCGTGGGATAGATTTGTTTTGAGCGATGCGAGGGTGAGGCGCTGAGGGCGATATAATAAGTTCTAGTATCCGATTAAAGACTAACGAGACTAAACGAGAAACATAAACAAACAGGCAGACGTAAAGTATATTTATTTTATAAATCTCATTGATATTCACAAGGCCTATTTCCGATACTCTTTAAATGCAATGCTCTGACTCTATGCAAATATGGTAGATATTATGTTTCAGCATTAAGATAATTTTCATTTATTATTTAAATACCAATATTCCTTTGCAATGACAGTTTCATCACTTAACTTGTTAAATTAAAAAACTGATTTCACTTTGATTTACTTATTATTAACTCAACTTATCTGCTATTCTGTGTTTCATTTCATTTTTATTCAGTACTAGCATTGCCCGCAGCTCCGCCCGCCTTCAGATGACCAAAAACCAAATTCTTAGGTTTTACATATTAGTATACTCTTACAATGCAGTTTTTGTATTTTTTTTATAAAAAGTATCTTATATGTTGACCCGGATAACCAGCTATCATCATACCAAATTTCACCAAAATCCCTTCAGTGGTTTTTCCGTGATGCGGTAAAAGACTGATAGACAGGCAGACAGATAAAAATTCTAAAAACTATAGATTTGGACTCTGTATCGATAATAATGTCTGTTTCAATTAAATTTTCCAAAAAATATTTAATGTACAGATCGATTAGTTACAATTTTATTATATGTATAGACTATTCACTTACAATAGTTATTGTGAGCGTACTTTAGGTGATAGACATAATACTCGTATGCTATCACGAACTTTTCTGTAGGCCATTTTAAGATCTACAATTTTGTATTGCATTGTTTTAATGTACCTTTTATGGTTTAGTCAGAGTTAGAGAAAACAGTTTTTTTTTTGACAAAACACCGTCATATTTCAGCTATTTTTTACAAAATATTTACAAATTATATACGCGAACCTTTTTCGTTTATCGCTCTTTCTATTAGTGAAAACCGTATCAAAATCCGTTGCGTGGTGTAGAACAAGTAGTCGGAGAAATATACGGACAAACAGGCGCTTTTGTTTTATACTATGTATATTGTAAAGGTATATCATAGACTAAAAAATTAAGACGGAGTCCACCAAAAAAATCCTTCATTCTCTTTAGTCTAAATCGAAGTATACGAATCATAAAAAAAATATAAGATTTCATGGTCATACAGTGTTTTAATATCATTTTTAAACTCGTTGTACTATTTCCGTATATCATACATTAACTTTATTCGTCTGTCCGTAGCGTTCTAATAAATCAATTTTTATAGCGCCGGTAAATCATTTCGCTTTACTGTGATTGCTTTGTTACAACTTTATCACTACAGTGGCCCAGATAGGTTATTTTGCTATTGGAAACGATTGGTGAAGCGACGTTAAAAATTATTTCATAGACGGATGGTTTACCAATTGTTATTATCCATATACATATCCAAATTAGTATTATAAATGTGACAGTTTGTTTGTTTGTCCTAATTGTGGAGTTAGTTGGAGGGCTGGAGAGTGACTCAGGCTACTTTTTACCGTTTATATAGTCCGTATTTAGTCTATCTATTCCATAATAATCGTTAAAACGTACCTAGAGACGAACCCGAGCGAAGCGAGGATGAGTCGCTAGTATGCTCATTAATATGCATTAATGAATTAATATCAATGAATAATGCAGTATTAGCATTCTGACTAATAACTGTTGCCTGAATAGAACCATTTGAGAAACCAAGTGAAGCCGGTTCAAATTCTAAGTCTACAGAACCTTGTAAGTTTTCGAAAGATATGTGGAGTACGCTAATCTCGTGTTAAAGAGTCTCCTTTGAAAGCGAGGAATGTGCGCCATAATAAAAGCCAAATGCGAGTAGACAGACTTCACACGTTTTTCAAAAACTATTTAGGTTCTCTCAGACATGCAGTTTTCTCTACGATTCCTTTACAGTATTTTCAATTATGATTTAAACAAACAAATGAAGCATACTACCCTAGTGTCAGTTACATTAAGGTTTGACCCCATTTCATTTAATACTTTCTTAGGTTTACGCGAATATTTAACATTTGAAGTAAAACTGCCTTAATTTGGTTAATCCACCAAAATAATTTTTTCATTCCTAATGCTTAAATATATCAGATGATCATCTCTAATCACTAAATCTATAATAATAATCTATATATAAATATAATAATCTATTCTAATATTATAATAAAGAGGAAAAATTGTTTTTTGTTTGTTTGTTTGTATCGAATAGGCTCCGAAACTACCAAACCGATTTAGATGAAATTTGGTTGGAAGATAGTTTGAGATCCTAGGAAGGATATAGTATACTTTTTATCCCCGAAATTATCCCTTAAGGAAGTGAAAATGGCGGTGAGTGGGGGGTATGAGGAAGCAACCTAGGGATGAATCCGAGCGAAGCTAGTGTGATTCGCTAATCAATATATTAATATAATAATCCATATATAAATCTCTCTCTAAAAAACCAAAAACCACAAAAAATAAACAAACCGCGATACAGAAAGTAGTATAAATGTTTTCAATACAAACGGTTCACTGATGATTTCCCATTAACAATAGCTTCTATACGTTCAAAATAACTCGCGATGTAGGTCACGGTTGTTTGCGCTACGTTGGAAATCTAAGACAGGTGTTAACATGCGTTTCTAAAACGATACAAGCTTATTTAAGAAAGAATATTAGTTTCTACAAAACTATCTTTTTGGATTTTTTCGCGGATTTGTTTTGACTCTTAGTTCCCGAAGTTTCGAATGGTCACAGCAATCATGGGATTGTTCTAAAAAAATGAAATTACGTCATTAATATTAATACTTTCTTAGATCTACGCGAATATTTGACATTTTAAATAAAACTATCTGTTCGGATTTTTTCCGTCATTATTATTAATGATTATTTATTTCTCAGTATCAAACTTTCCTGAAAGAAAAGTTGTGCGTCTCGTCATAACGAAGCTAGATATGAAATTTTTGCTTATTATTTTTTTTTTAAACATTCGTTGCGGACGTAGACTATAAGGGTGTTAGAGAAAATAATTGAAGAATGGACCAAAGTTGACCATATCTAATTAAATTACGTACCAATTGCATACATACAGTTGATTATGTGGGACTCACCGGCTATAGAAGCCAGTACTACCCACTAAAACCCAACGAAACCTCCCCCGTCTTAATGGGACGTCGCAGGTGCGCTTACGCACTCAACCACAATGCCAGACGACCAACAAACAAACTCTTCAGCTAGCTACTAATATAGTACGGATAGAATTTGAAATTAATAAAATTAAAATAGAAAGCAATTACTAGTGATAAATAAAAATAACATTTCATAAGAAAATTGATAAATTATCACCAATATTTAACTTTGTAAGTGACTTTAATGAAATGTATTCTGTTCATTTAAACTTCGCTGTAACTTTGTTGCTATTCCAGATTGGTTTCTCGTTCGCTTTTGCAAATAATAGTATGAATATTATAAATAGATGCAATATTTTCTGAAGAGTTTGTTAGAGTTTAAATTTATCAATCTGCTGTGAGATATTAGAATATGACTCTTTGACCTGTTACCTGGGCAACTGAGCTTTACATGGCGTTTTTTTGGAAAAAATATAAAAATTTCGTTTTATCAGAAAATGCACCTATATAGAAAAACCTAATAAGCAAAACCTTATCTAAATACAAAATTTGATCCAAATCATTAGACCCGTTTCCCAAAATACACGAAATAAATTCAAATATACATATTATGCACAATTACTCACTTAATGCTAGAAAATAATAATTATAACAATATATTTTACTTTGATATCATTAAAATAAGTTCGTTTCTGAACAGAAATATTGACTTCCTACAAAAAATGATCCAAACGCATTTTTTACCGTCTATTTGATAAAGTACCTTACAATAAGGTTAAAACCGAATTATCTACCGCTGTGACTTTTACAAAATAAGCAAAAAGGGTGTAGTGAGTTTGCAGTTTTTTTTTTAATTTTTTTTTTGTCCTTACCTAACAAGCTTAGACTGGTTGACATTCTACAATCGTTTCCGAACAGAAATCAAAAAATATATTATATTATTATGTATATTTCTTCGCCATTAATATATAATAATTAATATGTGTGTATGTACACATTTATCAAAAAGCAATTAAATAGACGTTTTGGAATAATTTAATGAATTATCAAATAATTTAAATATTGATATTTTTATTAAAATGTTAATAATAAATAAACTAATATTTAGAGCAAGAAAACATTTCTATTAAAAACCAATAAGTATCGTATACCTTGTAGGTATCTGTAGGGTATACGAAAATGACATTCGACATTCTATAACCGCTATTTCAAATAGAAAAACTCAAAAATATATGGAAATTTCATGGCGTTTTCATATAATTTTATCGCATTTATTTTCGTTATTTATTAGCGATATCGTTTATAGAAAGCCAATTTATTTAAAAGGGTTTATGCTGTCTACATCACATAACATCTCCATTACATGGATTTGTATAATCGAGAGTCCCATAAATGGCTACTTATGTTTTATTTTATAAAATTGAGCGTCACAGAAATCGATATTTAACGGGTAACCGTAATGAAAAAGGGCCACGTAACGTCGCTCTGAATATCAAATTTAGTCCAAATTGAGTGAAATCGGGCGAAGCGAAAGCAAACCGCAGGCAATGTCACAAGTTATGAGCGAATTGAGAGTTAAAATATGAGATGTGAGAGTTATAATATTCAATTATGAAACTACAAGTATATATTATACATTAATGACTTAGTCTGCCGTTTGTGACTTGATGCAACACGACTTGTCTTTTATAATATACTAACAGTACCCGTGGCTTTTCCCGCGTTCAAATTTCTGAGAAAATTTAATTGGTAACAATAGCCTATATTAGAGTCATAGTATGCCTGCGCAAGGAATTACATCCAAATTTGTCCAGCCGTTTCAGTTTGAATGAGCTACTAACATACAAACACAAACATACACATATACAGACATTTATATTAAGTAGTTATTATGAATAAGTTACTTTGTGTTAGTAGATATAATGAAACTTTGAAAAGTTCTGTACATCCGCTAAAGCGTATGGTATTGTATCGTCAACGTCCAGTAGGCGTCGTGATTTTTGGAATTTATTAAAGACTAGCGACTCACCCTGGCTTCGCTCGAGGTCGTCCCTCGCTTGCTTCCCAATACAAACTTTCATCCCCATTATCACCCCTTTAAGGGATGATTTCCGGGATAAAAAGTAGCCTATGTCCTTCCCAGGGTCTCAAACTATCCTCTTAGCAAATTTCATCTCAATCAGTTCAGTAGATACAGAGATTACCACCTACAATTTTACAAACTCACAAACTTTACCGCTTTATAATATTAACATAGATACTATTTTTAAATAAGATGCATTATAATTGTTTATTATTTTACATACATACATATATAACTTATCTTTACCCGATTTCCCAATCGAGCGCGTTACCACTGCGCTACCGCTGTCTATACATAAACGAGTATACTTATTTAAATATTAAAATATTATAAAATCGTGACATAAGCCATTTCTAAACAAAAACTCGCACTATTCCTCGATTCTGCGAGAAAGAAAATCAAACTACCACATTCGCATCTATACTTTCTGTAAAACAGTAAGGATTTTTTAGGTCATTGATCATTTAGGTAGCGAGGACATGGATCTCATAGTAGTAAAATTTATTGGAAAAGTGATCTATTACACTAATTAACACGGGACTTAACCGCAAATCCGGCATCGCACCTATACAAATAACAAATGAGCTAAAATCCATATGGGTAGGTATACGAGTATAATAAAATTGTAACTAAGCCAATTCTGTACATTAAATATTTTTTGAAAAATCTTATTGAAATATACATTATTATCGATACAGAGACCGAATCTATAGTTTTTAGATTTTTTGTCTATCTGTCTGTGACCACATCATGAAAAAACCACTGGAGGGAGGGATTTTGATGAAATTTGGTATGATGATAGCTGGTTATTCGGGTACAACCTACAGGATACTTTTTATTGTGGGAAAATATCTCATCTCTGAGAAATCTATACTAAACTTTAAAACGTAAGTAGGGAAGAGTCCGAGCGGAGCGAAAGGGAGTCGCTAGTTGGAAAATAAATTAGTACTAATATTAAATCGATGGTTGTTCTGAAACGAGTGTCATTTTATGAAAGACAGTTTTTGTAGCTGATTCTTGATTTAAATCGTCAATTCACATATTTTATAATATTTCCTATAAATATTAAAATTCCTTCTGTTTGCTATCTTTTTCAGTTTAAACTGCTGTTACATATGCGTTTCGAAAATTTTTGCGATGACATAGATTTATAGTCATAGTGGATAATGGGAATGATATTGGCTGCTTTTTACTCTCGTCTCGCTTACCATACAAGCGAAGACATGTGTAAAAACTATATAGATGTATATATGGTTTCTTTCATATCGAGGAAATAATTTATTTTAGGTGCAATTACTTCTAACTTCAGTAATATACTATAAGAAATTCTAACTTCAGTAATATACTATAACTAAAAGATTTTTTACGATTTACCAGAATATTATAATAAAACTAGCGACTCACCCTCGCTCCGCTCGGGTTCGTCCCTGTGGTGGGGTCTGGGAGGACCACCCTTATCCTTATCACTTAGGAGTATGAAAAATAGATAGTAGCCGATTCTCAGACCTACTGAATACGCATATAAAATTTCGTAAAAATCGGTAAAGCCGTTTCGGAGGAGTACGGTAACAAACATTGTGACATGGAAATTTTATATATAAGATTACAGCACTTAAAGGTACACATTTTACTATGTTTAGTATTTAATTTTTGAAGTTATACTTGTTTTGGCACGTTTGAAAAAAATATGAGAGTAAAATTTTTACGAGGCGCGCGCACACTGACGGGCAAAAAGCGACATGATGAAGTCGCTGCATACCTTTTACAATCAGAGAGTGGTGACATACGGGATGAAATCTTTAGCTATTTTTGTACTGTTACGCCAAAGAATTTTAACTCCTTACGTTTTTTTTATTTTCCGGTTATTGGTAAATTGGAATATTTATTTATAAAAATATTATATATTTAATAGAATAGCAGCTCTAGTTCTTGACTAACATAGATTAACAACTTATTTTCTACATCTAACGCCCCTCTATCTTCTTCCATTTGACTTTACATATTGTCAGGCAATTCATATATCGATGATTTCCAACTCAGAGACGTTCTAGAATTATTAAATTTCCGTAAAGTTATTGGCTTTCTGTATCATATAATATGTAAATGAGAGAATTCTACGAATTCTGTGATTTAATGTTCTGCTTTCGCATATTATTTCAATGAATGATTTTGATGCTTTGATACATAAACTATTTATCAATTTAAATCTGATAAACAAGGTGCAAAATAGTCTAGAATCAAAAACTACAAGAGCATTCTTTATAATAAATCTGATAGCAAAAAAGAACTGTTGAAAATTGAACCTTTGTTATGTTAAGAAAAGTAATTTCCAAAGAAATAGCTTTACCTGGAAGGACCGTAAAAAGAAATTTCGCGATGATATTCCTTAAAAAGAGGCAGTGGTAGCCCAATGGAAACGCGCTCGCTTGGGAAACCGAGGGAAGCGGGTTCAAATACCTGGTCTCGCAACTCTGATATTTTTAATTTCTAACATGATTACTACTTGCCTTACAGTGAAGGAAAACATCGTGAGGGAACCTGGATGTCTGAGAGAATCGAGTAAGTTTTCGAAAGACATGTGAAGTCCGCCAACCCGCATTTGGCCAGCGTGGTGGACTATGGCATGATCCCCCTTGTATTGAAGGGAGGCCCGTGCCCAGTAGTGGGACGTTAAAAATGGTTGAATACAATACAAACATTACTGATACGAAAAAACCAAAATTTATTTATAACCGAAAAGAAAACGGTATTCTTAGTAGCAGCCAGGAGTTGGGAAATAGAGAATGTTATACCCCCATGCCATGTTATACCCCCATGCCTTGGATGAGGACACGTAAAACCGTCGGCGCTGCGCCTTGACTCTCATCGTTAGCGAGTATCATCTCATCGGACTTTGAGAATAGTTCGAAAAGGAATAGAGTGAGTGCAATGGTGTCTAATTGAACACGGCCGTGGCCGGAATCGGTCAGGAGGATCCATCCTAAATCTGTTCTTTCAAGTAGCGCTGAATCGACATGGTTTTTAAGGTTTCATACACTGAATGAAAAGGAATCCTATTGACCCTTTGTCTGTCTGTCTATTTTTTCTGGATAGTAAACGAGAAAGTATTTGCAATTCATTTCGCTATAATACTTGTGTAATTTTGAGTCAACTCCATATTTTTTTTATAATAAAAATGTTATTCGTAGCCTACGTTAAACATAATAATCTTTGACCGTAAAATAATTATAATTTATTAAATATTTCCGTTTTCTTTGAACATTTTACTGCATTGAAAATAATTCTGCTATATGAATAGAAGTTATAATGAACTGTGACTTACTGATATGTAAATTTTTTTCTTTGTCATCACTAACGAGTATATTTTATAGGTGTTTCAAATACAAGAAATGAAAATAGTAACATAATTTTCCATCCTTTGCTTACTGTACAGGAATAAAACATGGATGACACTGTGTACCAGATATAAAGTATAAAAAAATATATTACTTTCTTATGTATCTTCCAATGACAAAATATTTCGAGATAAATCTCACCACAAAATATCGGTCTTTAAAAATACAGTCGTTCTTCGACAATGTTTTAATTTAAGATCAAGAATTGTTATTGGTTATATCAGAATATCATCTCAATTCTGAATTTAACTAAAATCGGTTAAACAGTTACAGTATGAAGAAGTAATGGACATACACTCACAAAATTTCATTTTATTATTAGTGCGAATATTCGCTGCAAAAGCTGTGTAATAACCGCAGATTAACTCACGGTCTGTCGCCTCACCGCTGAAGAGATCTATACAGAGTATAATATGTACATATTCTGTTATCGACAGCGATACGTTCAATAATATTTGCTTGTTTATTTCATATTATTTTATAAAAGGTGTATGAGAAAAAGCTTCCGTAAGTCTATTTCCTTATAATTCACAACCCCTTATTCTCACCCCCTTAAATTCATATATGTAAAGAAAGCTCATATGGGAACGCAATGCAAGAATCTCGAGCTTTATCTTATATATCCTTATCAATATTATAAATGAGAAAGTTTGTGAGTATGGATGCTTGTTACTCTTTCACGCCAGAACGGCTTAACGGATCTGGATGAAATTTGACACAGAGATAGATTATAGTCTGGAATAACATATAGCCTTCTTTTTATCCCGGAAAAATGGCGAGCCGCTAGTATTTAATATATTAAATAAGAAGTAGCTTTATTTTTATGTTAGGATAAATAAATAATTATGTTAAATATATAAATAACAATATTATGTTAGGTTATCATCAATTAATTCATAGGGATCTTACCTATATTTTTAATTCAAGATAATATTAGCGGTGTAATAATAAATATTTCATCTAAAACCGTATGTCTATCTGCTTTTATAAAAACTCGTATAAATAATATTTACATATATTCATCACCATTTTATATTCTGTTAAATTTTATGTACATGCTTTTAATATGGGAAAAATAAACAAAATACCTTAAAAACTAATTTCCATGATCTAGTAATTCTATATTTGTACAACTCTACACTTACATATAATAAAATTGTAACTAAGCCGAATCTGTACATTAAATATATTATGAAAAATCTTATTGAAATACACATTATTATCGATACAGACGTCGAATATGTAGATTTTAGAATTTTTATCTGTCTGTCTGTGATCGCATCACGGAAATACCACTGAAGGGATTTTCATGAAATTTAGTATGATGATAGCTGGTTGTCCGGGTCAACATATAGGATACTTTTTACTGCGGGAAAATATCTCTCTGAGAAATCTATATTAAACGTTAAAATGTAAACTAGGGACGGACTCGATCCTAGCGAGGGTTGAGTCTTTAGTAATAAATATTTCCTTAAAATCGTATGTCTGATTTACAAAAAAAAAAATGGTATAAATAATATTTATATTCATTATTATTTTATATTGTTTTGTAATTTCAAAAACATGTTTTATAAAATGTGGGAAAAATAAATAAATTAAATATCTTAAAAACGAATTCCCACTATCCATTATTTGTTTTCCATATTTGTACAACTTTTTAAAAATTAATTCTTTTTCAAACCTATGCAGGGTTGAAAAACTAGGACGTAATCTTTCGAAGCATAGCTTCTACGGCACTTACGCGAAAGCTTCTAAAGGATTGCCCTACAAAAATTGCCTTTAAAAGTTCTGGCTTGTGACCAAATGATCGTATCGGGGGTCAAGATAAGGTGCCAGCAGTAAAAGTGCTAAAAGATAGTACCGCTTAAACATTAGTAAGACAATATATCAGTACAACTTGTAGATAGTTTTACTTTTATGTTAGCACTTATTGCTTTTTAACCGATTTTCCAAAAGGAGGTTCTATGTTCGTCCTCTGTATCGATAATAATGACAATTTCAATAAGATGTGCAAAAAATTATTAATGTACAGATTAGACTCAATTTTATTACATGTATAGATTTAGCAAATACATAGGTAATTTATATATTTATATGTAGGTAGGAGATGTGGGCTAAGAACGTATTTTGCGACTGATCGACCGAATTGAGGGAGTCTACGTATAGGTTAGTAAAAGTCATTTTTTTTTTGCTTCTATAGCATTAATATACAAAAACACAAGATACAATTAGCGTCTCAAAAATATCCTATAAAGAAACGCACAATTCAAAATTGAATTGCGCTTGTTACAAATCTCTTATGTTGATTGTTTTTCGGATGAAAAAATTAAAAAACACGTTGTTTCGTTTAAAAACGTTTAAAATTTTTAAAAACGAATTTGTATTTAGAAAATTAGAACATTCGATTTTTTTTTGGTTTGATCTGTTAGAAAATGTGTAGAAGATATCTATGTTTTTACATACATATGTAATATTATGAATTTTCTAGAGATATAAAGATGACTTATACTCACACATAAATCAACTATCCGGGCATATCACGGGCAACGCTAGTATTAATATCTTGTATATTACTAATGCCCTATTAAAGCAAAAAAAACGTGTGTGTGTACTTATGTACGCACGTAAGAAGTAATACGTTTTTTGGCATAACAGAACAAAAATAGCTAAAGATTTCATCCCGTATGTCACGACTCTCTATTCGTAAAAGACATGCAGCTAACTTCATCATGTCGCTTTTTGGCTGTCGGTGTGCGCGCAAATCAAATTTTATTTAAAAATTAATTAATACTCTAATATATTTTTCCAAACGTGCCAAAAGAAGTATAACTTCACAAGCTAATAAGCTAGTTCTAATGTAACAAGTACTAATTTGTTTTTTTTTTTTAAATTTTATTCATAATTAGATTATGTTATATTAAAATAACATTTCCTGTTAAGTACAAATAATAGATTTTTTTATTTACGCAACTAAAGAAGGCTCTTGGAAAATCTTTTGTAGAGCCTTACTTTGTTCATTGAATAAACGTTTTTGTTTACAAATAATCTACTTAAACTGTTAAAAAAAGGCAAATAATAAAAGTTTTTTGCATAATTATTTTAACTACGTTTTATCTTATTGAATTGTTTTTATTGAAATTTATAAGCTTATAATATTTTAATGTTATATTTATTCAATGGTTTATTTATTTTAATGTCCAAGTTAATATTGAAAAGGCAATTGTATGAAAAAATAATAAACGCTGGTTGTAAATAAGTAAAATATGTACACATGTTGTGTGTCACATTACACACACACACACACACACACACACACACACACACACACACACACACACACACAGTATATATAACGATATCTTGGTTGGTTAGTAGGGGGCTATTGATTTCTACCTTAAAGATCACAAGTTCGAGTCCTATCTGGGTTAAGTTTTAAATAATATGCAATATAAATATTTTTCGTGGTTGCGTCATATTTATGTAATAAAGGTTTAATTTTTGGATTTATAATTTCTTTTTTTGAGGGCGAGGATTATAGTTACCCTATGTCCGTCCACAGGATGCAATTATGTCCTTGCCAAATTTTATCGAAGTCTATTCAGCGGTTTAAGCGTGATTAGACAGATTTATTTTCACATTTATAGTATTAGTATGGATTTTTTATATATGGATATATTAGGCGATATCTTTATATGGGCTAATTTTTATATTTTTTTAAAGAACAGGTTATAAGGATGACTTCCTTTTTAGTTTTTTTTTTTGACAAACTTTTGTACTAGCTTTGTTTCTTCCGATTTTCGTGATTATTTTTAATAAAAAGTTTATACCTTAATAAAAATTATATCTAAATGAAAAATATTTTTGACCTCTACATAGGTAATTTTTAATTATAAATTATCTTGAAAATAACTTTGAATTCGGTATACCTTTTTAGCCGAAAAATTAATATTTTCGTATATTTTTACACTACAACCAAATATGAAACCATTCAAGAATCATAAAGAGGTGTTCTTCAAAATATAATTCAAACTTTGCTGAAACTAAGGACTCATAGTCGTTAATTTTCGTTGAAGTATTACACTACGTGATCCAATTACTGTATTTTTACCTCATTTCAGGCCTAAGGGATTTGTCAAGCTAAGCCTGAGTTGTCACAAATTGTTTTCTTCGCTTTTATTTGTCACTAGCGTACTTAGTTTTAACGTTTAGTATAGATTTCTCAGTGATGAGATATTTTTTCTCAGTAAAAAGTATCCTATATCTATAAAAAAATTGCAAGTCTCGCAACGCATTTCTTCTACCGCAAAAAGCTATGAGATGTAATGTAAAACCAAATCAGTTAATTTATTCATTACCTATCTATGGAAGCATCTATCCGACAACTTTGTCATAAATCGTTACCGAATTAGTTAAGTTACAACATTTTATAGTGACCGTATTAATATTAGATATATTTATTTCTTTAATTAATAGAATGACTTGGCCATCGCACATGATAATAGAATCTACAAATAACAAGATTTACCTAAAATTAGCGTTCTGAGTGCATTACTTATGTTACGGTTTTGTCTCGAAGTGATAAGGCACTCAGCGATTGTCGTTACGAAAACACCCGAATCTTCGATTACTCATAATATGTATGTTTTATATTTGAGATCTTGTAGCAACTGAGAGCGGCTCTCGCTACGGTATTGCCCCAAGGTGCTTGTATATTTGTTTTATATTTTAGATCTTATATACAATACATCGCTATATATATATTATACATATATGTTTTAATTTATATAT
This sequence comes from Brenthis hecate, assembly GCA_951806755.1. Classification (NCBI taxonomy): domain Eukaryota; kingdom Metazoa; phylum Arthropoda; class Insecta; order Lepidoptera; family Nymphalidae; genus Brenthis; species Brenthis hecate. The sequence continues at coordinate 9,791,827 of OX638259.1, read as the reverse complement.
TAAATATATTATTTCTTAAAACTATTTACAATATTGATAATTACATTTTAGTCGTCGCTGACACTTGCAGTATATCCACTATTTACCCAGCTATCCATTTGGGTAGTTTAAGTGACGAAAAATGAAATGTATGAACTGCAAAAATAATTTTGTAATCCCATATATCGCATATCTATTTGTATAGGATTACAAAGTTACTTATGCAGTTTGTATATCTCGAAAACAGTATTGAAATTGCATGATATTTGAGTTTTTCCTTGTGTTATAGGCTAAACACTAACTGTGTTCAAAATTTGAAGCTCCTATGTCTGCTAGAAGTACCTAAGAATTTTGATGATCGGTGAGTGAGTGAGTGAGTGAGTGAGTGAGTGAGTGACGATATTAACGAATTTTGATCTGCAACAGTTCTTAAACTACAGGTTCAAATTGAACGTAATTTGGAAATATGCCTAATTTTATTATGTTCTTTTAGTCACTGAAAATTCAGGCTTCTAGCTTTATCCATAACGAAGTTAGGGGGGGGGGGGGGGGTGGAAAATGCTCTCAATCGCTTCGAGAAAAGGATGGTACTGCCGTGTCCTTTTTTACTCGACTTGGCGGGGGCACTCCGTGCCACCTGATATTGACCCGGACAATAAGCTATCATCATACCAAATTTCATGAAAATCCCTTCAGTGGTATTTCCGTGATGCGGTCATAAACTGATAGATAAAAATTCTAAAAACTATAGATTCGGCCTCTGTATCGACAATAATGACGATTTCAATAAGATTTTCCAGAATATGTTTAATGTACAGATTCGACTCAGTTAGAATTTTATTATGTATATATACTAGCAACACTTGCATCACTCGTATCATCATATCAACAAAAGAGATCTGAAAACGCACAATTTTGAATTATGCGAGTTTTTTTTAGAAGATACTTCGGAGACGTTAATTGTGTAGTTGTACGATATAATATCGAATTTGATCGTTACTTGTGGTTGGAGTCAATTTTTAGAGATAGTGGACAATCTATACACATGTATATAAAACAAAGTCGGGTTTGTTACAACACTTATAACTCGAGAACTGCTGGACCGATTTTCATGGTTTTTGATTTGTTGGATTTATCTCTGCCTCGAATAGCATAATAACTATTAAAAGATAGGAAAAAAATCACGAAAAAAAAATCGAAAAAAAAAATACAATTCCTATGGTGAATACTAAGTGTCAAAACTATGGACGAACCTGAGCGAAGCAAGGGTGAGTCGCTAGTAAATAATATTTTTTCTAATATTCCAAATTCACTCACTTGGAATAGCAACAACTTTTCCAATACTAATTTAAATATTCTCTCAAGACCCATACACATCCTAAAACTCAGTAGAAACTTATATAAAGGCAAATTGGTCGTTCGATCTTTCTGTAAGACCTCTGTGGATTTTTCACTTTGCAATGAAAATGTAACACTAAAACTCTGAACAAAGGCGAGCTTCATTTAAATAATACTGACTTACAAATGTATTATTCGTCTAAATGACGAGGTTGATAGAGGTTAAAGGGATTGTAAATATTTGATAGAAATAGAAATTTATGAATTTACTAAATATAAGAATTAATATACATAAATACAGGTTTGTGTCTACGGCTTTTCCCATGTGGTGAATACTTTAATAAAAATATTTTGTGTTAATAAATAAATATTATATTTTGAACGGAGATATTTATTCAAAATATTCAAATCAGTAAGCCATTATTGAAGCATGAACAAACACTGACATGCCCATTTATATTTTTTTGTATATATCAAGAAGATTTTAGCTCAGTTAGTTCTGGGTCACTTGCATAAATGCCTCACGTTTAATGGTAGCCTGTACTTTCTTTAGACTTGAAAAAGAAGGGGGTACTCTATGGTAGTATATATTTATTTCTTCTGGTTTGCGTGTTAACTTGTTTTGTTATCTGTTTTTTTTTATTGCATATTGCGTATATATCTTTGTTAATTATGAAAGGATTCTTAAGATTATTTCCTTCATAACGTCTATTAACCATATCAAGGACGAAATCGTAAAAAGTTCCAGAATAAATCTAGCTTTAATTTTGTAATAATTACTATTAAACTATAAATTATATTATAATAATAACTATTTTTTGGGCACAAATTCAGGATTGGGGACTTTGCCCCTAGCGGAGTGGGTGGTATTTCTGGATAAGGGACGTGATAGGGAGTCGAAATGTTAAATAAAAATTGTCCGCGAACGTATGAGTAAAAAGTTATTGAGACTTAAAGTTACAACATTTCCATACATTTTCATATATTTTTTTACCACCATTCGGAGTGGGTGGTATTTTTAGATAGGGGAGGTGACAGAGAGTCAAAATATATTAAAAATATTTGGAGGAAACGTACGAGTAAAAAGTTATTGAGACTTACAAGTTATAACATATCTAACACATTTCCATACATTTCTTTACCTAAATAAGTGATTACAACAGATAAACATACCTTTAACGAATAGTACGCATCCTTTTTTATGTACATTACACATTTTCACAACAATTAATGCTTTATTGTATTTAATATTTTAATAATTTCACAACACAAACAAAACGATCTTACATTTTGACAAAAGCAAAACTGACACTTTGTTTTATATTACCGCTTAAATGACAACAGATTATATTTGATTATTTTTGCTTTTTCTGTTGGTAAAATATTAATATTAATAAATAAATAAATAAAAAGAAAAATATTATTTTCATTTCATAAATACATTTATGATTTTTTATCTGATTAGGTTAGGTTAGAACATTTAAGATTATTTATTTATTATTCCTCATATCTGGGTTAGGTTAGGTTAGAACATTTAAGATTATTTATTTATTATTCCTCATATCTGGGTTAGGTTAGGTTAGAACATTTAAGATTATTTATTTATTATTCCTCATATCTTGGTTAGGTTAGGTTAGAACAGTTGCCACAACGCACGAGCCGAGCGAGCGAAGCGAGCGTGCCGCGGTAGCGGCCGGCGAGTGCCATAAATGACTAGAAAACTAGAAAATTCGAATTTCACGCAAAGTACAAATAAAGACAATCATCTGGAGATTATTTTGACAATTGAAAGTGACGTTTTGACTCCAAGTGTCTAAATGGTAGTAATGTCAAAATAATGTATGGAAATGTTGTAACTTTAAGTCTCAATAAATTTTTACTCATATGTTCGCGGACAATTTTTATTTAACATTTCGACTTCCTATCACGTCCCTTATCCAGAAATACCACCCACTCCGCTAGGGGCAGAGTCCCCAATACTAAATCGCAGCCATTTTTTGTATAGATTTTACTGATATTTTTCCTCCCATAGTTGGGTTTGAGCTTCCACACAGTGCAGAAGATGATTGGGCCATATGGCCTCTCAGGTATGAGACCTAGGTTTGATTTTTAAATTCCAACCACGCATAAGTTTATAACAATACTAGAATTTTCCTCTCTTAATACAGAAAAGCATACAATTATATTATACATTACATCGTCAAATAACTAGTTCATACAAACCGACAAACTACGAGTACAACGAAACTATAACGTACTATAGTTAGTACTATATATGGCGTCGTTAAAATAACGACCATATCACATGACATTTGCAAAATGTCTCACACAACTGGAGCAGTAAATTATCTATGCGATAAAGTATCCCCGCGCGTGTCATAACTAGCGTACCTATTATAATTCCGGGTAAAGCTGAATTGGTAAATGTTGACTAAAATTCTAAATGATGGTCAAAGTAAAACGTTTTCTTCGGAAAATTTCCACATTTTTCAGCATTTTATTTATTTTATTTATTTATTTATTTATGTACCAGAAAAAAAAATTAAAAAATAAATAAACCGCTTTTACCGCTTTATTGAAATAATTTTCTTTTTTTTTCTTTTGTGGCGTTAAAGTTGCGCTAACAGACGCCATTCATTCTGTCAGTGTCACGAGCGGTAATTTTGACATTTAGCAGCTTTAGCGTGGAGTAATTTTGTTTTCTATTTAACATTATCAATGGCATTATAGTCTACTTGAGAATCAAATATATATATATATATATATATATATATATATATATATATATATATATATATATATATATATATTATAAATATATATACTATAAACGCTCGTATTCAGCCCTTTTTAACGTCCCTCTTCTGGGAACGGGCTTCCCTTCAATACAAGGGGGATCAAGCTATAGTCCGCCACGCTGGCCAAGTGGGTACGGGTTGGTGGACTTTGTTGGCTTGTGCCATTGCTTTCAAAAACTTGCTAGGTTCTCTCAGACATGTTTTCCTTCACCGTAAGACAAGAGGTAATGATGTTGGAAAATGATTCACACATGAAAACATCAGTGGTGCGCGAGACACGAGATTTGAACCAGTTATACTTGGTTTTCCGAGTAGCCGTGTTCCTATTATTGGGCTTCTGCTTAACAATAACAAAATATATGAATTTAATTTTTTCCTTCAGTATTGTGGTACCGAAGCGAGAACGCAGTCTAAAACAATATTAAGGTTATAACTCAGAAGCCCGGCCAGTTATTTATTAGACGAATAAACAAGACAACATAGCAAAGATTATGAGAAAATAAAGCAATATGATAAAAATATAAATGTCACCTAGTGGAAAACCCCGCTTTGTAATGTACATTGTACAAGTACTAATATCTCACGAAAAGAAAATAATATTTATTTTTTAATATAATACTTTCTTAGGTTTACGCGAATATTTGACATTTTAAATAAAACTTTCTTTTCGGATTTGTTTGGACTCCCAGTCAGTCTCTCCCGTGATCATGATTGCTGTTAAGCATTCAAAACGTCACAAATCAAAAATCAAAATAAATCCATGAAAAAAACCCGAAAATATAGTTTTACTAGTGACTCACCCTCGCTTCGCTCGGGTTCGTCCCTAGCTTGCTTCCCAATACAAACTTTCATCCCCATTTTCACCCCTTTAAGGGATGATTTCCGGAATAAAAAGTATGTCCTTCTCAGGGTTTCAAACTATTTTCTTACCAAATTTTATCTAAATCGGTTCAGTAGATCCAGAGATTACCCCCTACAACGTCACAAACTCATAATTCACAAACTTTACCTCTTTATAATATTAGTATAGATTTAAAATTTATTTTTTAAATAAAAAGTTAACCGACTCATTGTAAAAGTTGTAAAAATTCTATGTTAGTATATATGTTATTTGTGATGGCGATTTCATTCATATATTTAAATAAATAGGCTATCTCCATGGAACTTCAAAAAACTACTATTTTCACTAACTAAACTGAATACGACTCTACTGAACTGTTTTGTCTTTGTTTATTTCTATATAGAGTACCTGGTAGACCGAGCTTTGTTTAGAGTAAGCGCTCGTTCAGTAGATTATCATCGATTGGCGACAATGCAAGTACCACAAACATTTACGAGATGGCGCTATATGACATTATCAGCAGGATAGCAGATAAAAACAGGCTCTAATTATAAAATTAGTTATAAAAAATGTTTTTTTTTTTGTGAATAATGGCGTTTTTTAAGAAAAGATATCTATATTCTATATAGATAAACTTAAAAAGCAAAACTTTATCTAAATATAAAATTTCATCCAAATCATTAGAGTCGTTACCAAGATACATGAAATAAATTTATACCTATACAAAAATTGCTCATTTAATATTATAAGACCCCCGTGGACAAAATGTATCTATTTTAACTAAAAACACAACTTCTTACAATCTATATACTATACTAATAGTATATAGTACCAGCGACTGAGCCTCGCTTCCCTCGGGTTCGTCCCTGGCTTGCTTCCCGATACAAATATTCATCCCCATTTTCACCCCCTTAAGGGATGATTTCCGGGATAAAAAGTATCTTCTTACCAAATTTTATCTAAATCGGTTCAGTAGATCCAGAGATTACCCCCAACAACGTCACAAACTCATTATTTCACAAACTTTACCTCTTTATAATATTAGTATAGATACATAGATTAGATAGCCCATTTATTAAGCTATTGGCTATAAATAATATAATATATAGTCTATCTATTCCATACTTACCGTTAAAACATATATATATATATATATATATATATATATATATATATATATATGTTTTCACGGTATGAAGATAGTGAATATAGTATATAATATTCCTTAATATAAAATAGAAATTTAAGACCTAAGTAGAATCATAATTAGTCTATAATTACTTAGCAAGCTAGTATTTATTAATTAGTACTCGTCTTCATATAGAAATTGAGAACCCTATTATATTTAAATTCACAAATAAACAGAATATGTGCTATTTCCCATCGCACATAAAATCACTAGCAAAAAATATACAATTAGTGTTTTTATATAATTTTATACTATTTCTTATATTCAATTGTTCAGCTTAAGCATTAAAGCCATTCAAATATGTAAGAGGTCTTCAAAGTTCACTTGAGCATCTGTGCTTGAAATATCAACACGGAGTATTTGTTCATTTTCATTTGATTTTAAATGAGAGCCATTATTATTTGTTATCATAACCTATAAAAATATTGTTCGAAGATTGTACAATGGGTCCTTGACATGGGATTTATATCAATAGCAATATTTTCTGCTGCATGTCTTTTGTCCAGCAAAAAGACGATTTATAAAACTTGTGCTTTTGAGGTTCCGTAACTAGACCTTTAGTTAAAGGTTTTTAGGCTGTTTTTGAACGCTAAATTTAAATTTTATGTTTTAGTGTTCTTATAGTAATAAATTATATTTTGTACCTTTAGTGATTTTAGGGCTGTTTTTAAACAATAATAGGTTTAAATTTTATGTTTTATGTTTTTATAGTAATAAATTAATACTTTTTGTAATGGTAGATATTCTACAATAATACAAAATATGTATGTATGGACATGTATGATCCAAGAAAATATTTTTGTGGTTATTCTCCTTCATCATTAAACGATTAAAGATACAAGTATGAAACGTAACACGATGACAATCTATACATATAAATAAAATTGAAGTGTTTGTTTGTAATGTCAAAATAACAGCGTTTTATTGATTGATTTATATACTGTACCTATAAGTGAAAGACAATTTTTAAAAATTTTGTCTGTCTGTTTGTTTGTTCCAGCTAATCTCCGAAACGGCTGGACTGATTTTGATGAGATTTTCACTGGCATATAACTGTTATTTTAAGGAGTAACTTAGGCTACTTTTATTTTTAAAGAAAAGAATTAGGGCCCCGCTCAAAAAAAATTAAAACGTAGTAGTAGAACATTCATCCAAACCTGACTCGTACTTAGACGATTTTGTATTTGTCACCAATAACTACGTCCTATGAAATTTCATCAATCTCAAAAGAAATACGTTCAAGCAACTACACAATAGATCTATTTCAACGTATCTATGTAATATGGCAGTGTTTCACACCTACCATACCTATACATGTATATTTACAATTTTATTATATGTATATAATAAAATTGTAACTAAGCTGAATCTGTACATTAAATATTTTTTGAAAGATATTATTGAAATAATCATTATTATTGATACAGAGGCCCAATGTATAGTTTTTAGAATTTTTGTCTGTCTGTCTGTCTGGGAACGCATCACGAGAAAACGGCTGGACAGATTTTGATGAAATTTGCTATGATGATAGCTGGTTATCCGGGACAATATATAGAATACTTTTTACTACAGGAAAATATCTTATCTTTGAAATCAATACTATCCTTTAAACCCTACTAAGAGACGAACTCGAGAGGAATGAGGGTGAATTGCTAGTAACAGGCTATATTTTAGCAAGAAATTTTATCCTTTATCAATATATATGTATGTGTATTACCCGTATAATATACATACATACATTTAGTGATTTTGAACTCGATATACTTCATTATCTGCTAACAGTCAAAAGATTTTTCCTGTCAATAGTACTTTTGATCAATCTATCTCATCGTTAAACAATATATCAATGTAATACACTTACATATTACTTATATAATATGCGTAAGTGTTTGTTGGCTTATAGCTTTGTTAGTTTGTTCCAGTTTCATGCAGTAACGAGGAAATGGATTAATATAATTTCTTACATAGAGATTGTTTATGAATCTGAGACTGGGTCTTCGTAATATTACTATGTTCTAAAGTTCCTTAGTCACTAATATGAATTAAATAGTTTCCATTACTATTATACTGTATTAATTGTATGTGCATTCGTTTTTAAATAAACCTATCTTTTCGAATTTTTCCACGGATATATTTTGATTTTTGGTTCTCGACGTTTCGAGTGCTTTAGAGCAATCAAATGCTTATTTAAAATGTAAAATGCAAATATCTGTAAATCTAAGAAAAAAATATGTTTAGTCCCCTTTAACCTCTTCAGCTGTGTTGAATTTAAGTAAGGTGAGTCTGTTATGACTAATAAAGACTTATTTCAAGTGATTTCCACAGCAGTTCCTGGAAATTATTAAAAATATTATAAATAATAAAGCCAATCTGAACTGAAATCTTTACAAGTTTAAACGGCTGAACAGATTTTAATGAAATTTGCTAAGGACATAGATTGTCATATAGGAACAATTATACGCTACATTTTATTCCAAACAAGAACAAAATATTATATCGACTATACCCTCAGTAAAGTTGTGGCGGACAGTACATCACTACTAAATATTACAATGTATTACAGCTCATACTAAAACAATGTCTCAAGATAACATCTAAGGTAAGTTAAAGAGCCCTAGAGTAATGCTATGAGGATGAAATCACAATTCTGTCCTTTGAACAAGTTGGGATCTAATTTAGAAAGTGGTTTTGTAAGTCAAATACGTTTTAGTATATACTAGATGGTTATTTGAATTGTTTTGGTACATCCTTAGTCCTTACAGGGTTCAAAGTATTTCTATCCCGCATAGATTGACCGAATGTAGTGTAGTGTAGTTAAAGCCTATTGTTGATGGATGAATTTATTTAGGTTCATTCGTATACTCTTAAGTTGATAATATACTAGTGACGTGACCCGATTTTGTCGTGTTGTTTGTTTTTAGGGTTCCGTACCTTAAAAGGAAAAAAAAGGAAGCCTTAGAGGATCACTTCGTTGTCTGTCTGTCTGTCTGTCTATCTGTCAAGATCTTTTTTCTCAGGAAAGCGTGGAGTTATCATGTTGAAATTAATATCAAATTCTCAGGACTGCAATCCCTTGGAGCTCTGAAAAAAAAAAAACAAACTTCTAAGTCAACGCAATTAAAACATAAACATATTTTGACACTCGTAAGGGAATCAAAACGTTGATCTAGAATCATGAAATTTAGCAACAAGCAATATCTTATAGCAAAGTAAAGCGAAAAATCCGAAAACCGTTATTTATAGTTACGTCAAAAAAGAATACGTTTTTGGGATCATAATCTTATTTAAATATATCATGCTACGGAATCCTCAGTGAACGATTCAGACTCGCGCTTGTCTGATTTTTATTCTATATGACATCTAAATATATGTTTTCCCATATAAATTTTGCCATCTTTTTTTGTTTTAAGCATGTACTTTCATGATAGCCCATGATATAATTTAAATGATGATAAATATGTTAGCAGAATAAAAGTAAGAACGCATAGAGTGCAATTAAATTAGGTTCTGAGCCAAATAACAGCAAATTAGTCAAAAATTATCAATACACAAAAACTTAAGATACACAATTACCATCTCAAAAGTATCCTCGAAAAACTGCACAATTTGAAATTGAATTGACTTTTTTAAAATCTCTTTTGTTCATTGCTATTCCGATAACGAAGTTAAAAGGCACGTTGTTTCTTTTAAAAAAATAGTTTATGTGGTGTGCGAATTTGTGTTTAAACAATTAGAACTTCCGATTTTTTAACTTTATTCTTTGGTTCGACTTAACGTCACATGTCGACGCCACTTTTTAAAGAGATATTTCTTAGGAAATGAGTATATATCTATGTTTTTATATATCAATGTCAAAAATAAAATATTACCACGAAACTTGACGTTTGACTCAAATTTGTATATGCGTAAAGACAGCTGTCACTAAATTAATCTTACTTTTTATAGCGACCATATAATTTTTTAGTCTAGAATCCGAATGCGTTGTCCTTTTCATATCTGCTTACCGGATGAAAAATATTTTATATAAAATACGAGTATTATACATACTGATATCGCTTAAATGGGCTTCTTTAAAATGTGTGTTTGGTTATTATTAATTTATGGTATTTAAAAAACAAAAAGTAAGGAAATTTAAAAATTAGTCAATGGAATTGAGTGGCTTGCGCGTACAATTTATGTTATTACCTAATCACACAGAATTGATTATTTAACTTTTAGTTAATTTACCTCTTGATATATTATATTTATTATATTGTATAAAATATTTTGAAAATACTTTTCATTGAATTAGCATATAGGTGAAGGACAATCTTACCTCGGATCTTAGACTATATAGTAATAATATATGTAAACCAGTGGGCGAAACTTATTACGTTAATGTCATAAACAACGATGAAATATATGTATATTTTTACTAATTTATATACTTGTCAAAACTGTTTCTAAGAATGAATTGAATTAATTAACCGACTTCCAATTCCAAAAAGGAGGAGTTTCTCAATTCGTCGGAATCTTTTCTTTTAATGTTCACCGATTACTCGAAGACGCCTGAACCGATTTGGAAATTTTTTTTTTGGTTCCAGGTGGTCCCATATAAATTTTATCGAAATCGGTCGAGCGGTTTTTTAAAAAATCAACGATAAATATTTTTTTTAAATAAATTGTTTAATCGAATATGATAATACAAAACTTTCTTATCATATTCGATAGCCTACAATATTTTAAGATATGAATATCTAATAGGTCAATATTATGTATTTTACGTATCGAAATATATAAGATTTGCTTTGCATCGGCTGGCACCGACTTCGAAAATATCTGATTAGGTATCTATTCTAAATGAAAACCTCCGTTTACTTATTTTTTACATTTTAGTGCCTGGAAGTTGGTTTTTATTTTTTGTTAAAAAGTTTTTATCACAGTATACAATTTGAATTATCCAAACGAATTACAATATGAATGACCGAATCAGAAATCGTTTAAATCGCCTATTTATACACATAATATATGAGGAAGCTATCACAGTCTCAGGATGTAAAGGATGAGTGCTTTTTAAAGCGGAATGAAATAATTAACCAAACATACTGTATACATCATTTTAAGAAATAAAACCTTAAAAAACCCGCTTTCATACTAATTGAATAGATTCGAAAATGCCAATTAATCGATTTCGAATCGACATCGATGTATTAGTATTCAAGTTTGAGAAGCCGAATTACTGAATTAGTAATAGCACTTTAGTTACTTCAGATACTAATAGTGTCAGCTTCTAGTGTTAGGAAACTTAGTAATACTTAGAATTTTCAAGTGATTAGTATATAATTTGTATGTATATAATAAAGTAAATATTTAATGATTATGTAAATATGAATGTGTGTCTGTTTGTCCTTCGTAAAGCAGCAAAAGTCACGTTTTAACATAGTTTTTCTATACGCCAAATGAATATCATTCTGAATCGAAAATCTGCTCAAGGACACGGCAAAGCAAAGCAGAATAACTCTAGTGAAAGGTAAAATAGAAAATATAATTTCGCAGTCGTAGAAGAACTGACAACTTTGACTTCACAAATATTTGTCAAGACTTCAGGTAAATTTTCTTATGTACCCAATTCTATTGAACGAAATATATATTTTTTATATAGACCTATTCCTCTTTGCGATTTTATAAGTTTATATACCGTAACTTTCACATTTATAATATTAATAACATGGATTAGTATGAATATAAATATTACTGTGAGCGAAAAATGAACTTACGATCTCATTTCAAAAGATAAAAATCACGTTTTAGAACATTTTTACTCTGTTGCCTGCGTAAAAAAATATAACATTATTTTCTAAAAAAAGTCATAATTTCTGAAATACCAGCATAAAATAAAACAAAAGTGCAAAACGTTTAAATGTGTTCATTCAAAAAATGTTTCATTATTTCATTTTAAAACGAGAATTACTATCGTACTTGAAGTATTTTACTTTCACAAGTACAGTAAGGTATTAGTTGGATAGTATACTAATATAATTATCGCTTCTTGCAATATCATAATTCTATTTATACACGCTCCTAAGGTGTCCTTAGACTCTTGACATGGCCTTCTTTAAATAAATATTTGGTCTTCAAAACGCCTTGAAGGTCTTGCATTACTTTGCCTCCCACGAATTATTTCATTTCAGATTCTTTGACTATAATTTCTGCGTACTTTTTCAGTATCGATTCTCTCTATAAATTTACTACAGGCGTCGCCTTTTAGCAAATATTATTAATACTAGCGGCTCACTCTCGTTTCGCTCGGGTTCGCATCTAGAATAACACAAACAAATCTAACCCACGGGAACCTTTACTTTTTTCCGGGCTAAAAAGTAACCTATGTTTTATTCTGATGTATGAGCAGTATTATTGCAAAGTTTCATCAAAATCCATTCAGTAGTTTTTGCGTGAAAGAGTAACAAACATACATCCATACATACATTCTTACAAACTTTCGCATTTATAATATTAGTAAGATGTAGTAGCTTATGTGTTTCTCCTGGTCATAGACTATCTGTGTGCTTTTCATCCTTTGTCCAATTGCTTCAGCATGAAAAAGTAACAAACATACAAATCTTCGCATATATACATGAAATACTTAACACATATAAAATACTTTTTTAGATTTATGCGAATATTTGACATTTTAAATAAGTGATTTTTGGGTTCCGACGTTTCGAATGTTTTACAGCAATCATAGTCACGGGAAAGACTAAGGTTTTAGACATCACAAATAATGTCCTTTGTCTAAAACCAAATAAAACCGAGTAAAAATCCGAAAAGAATGTTTTATTTAAAACTAAACGCACTCACTATCGCCTTTTGACTATTGCATCCTATAGTAGTGGTACTGTAGTACATTTCGCACGTTGCACATTGTTTTCTAGGGAACAGTAAAGAGGTCATCGCCCGGTATAGTTTGTGGCGAGATGCCAGAACTAATTCTATACATTAGATTGCGCCACATCGGTATGCGGATATTATTTTCATACAAACAGACCGTCAAATGTCATGTATTTATATATAAACTAGCGACTCACCCTTGCTTCGCTCGGGTTCATCCCTAGGTAGGCAGTGTAAGAGCACAATGCAAATCTTTGAATTTATTGGTTTTTCTGTACTTTCATATACATGTATTATACATATAAACCTTCCTCTTGAATCACTATCTATTGCTGAAAATTGCATTAAAATCTGTTGCGTAGTTTAAAAGACCTAAGCGTACAAACAGCGGGAGCGACTTTGTTTTATACTATGTATAGAAGATTTGGAATCAATACAAAAAATATAATAAGAATTCAAAATGGAGCTATATCTGAATTTATTATGGAAAAGATATACATATTTATATACATGTCGTTTTTGTTAAATTTTCTATTATATATTTTTTCTTTTTATTATTGTTCATAGTTACCAAATAAACGATTCTGGTGTATTATATTATAAAATAACTATATTTTGTATGATTTCGCTGTAAATCATAACTATATACTGAAGACCTAGCAAAATGAGAATAGCTACAATATTTTTTACAATTTTTATATAATATGTTACTAGCGACTCAACCTCGCTGGGCTCGGGTTCGTACCTAGATACGTTGTAACGATTAGTATGAAATACAAATCATTGAATTTCTCGGCTTTTCTGTACTATAATATGCATGTATTATACATATAAACCTTTCCCTTGAATCACTAAATATTTAAAAAAAACCGCATCAAAATCCGTCGCGTAGTTTTAAATATCTAAGCATATACAGGGACAGATAGACAGCGGGAAGCGACTTTGTTTTCAACCGACTTCAAAAAGGAGGAGGTTCTCAATTCAACTGTATTTTTTTTATGTTTGTTACCTCAGAACTTTTACAAGTGTTTCTATTTCCGTTGATAATACAGTGGTTCGGTATTGTTGACCTGATCTGATGGTAAGGCCAGAAGGTGAATAGGTGGATTCTTCAACGGCTAATAGTAGATACTTTGAGTTTGGGCTTATTTTGTTTGATTTGACAAGCCTAACACGTTAGAATTCTTACTTTGCTACTACTGTCTACACTAAAAAGGGAAAAATAAAGACTTTTTAACAAAAAAATAAAAATCGACTTCAAACAAAAGCACTAAAAAGTAAAAAATAACTGATTGGTAGTTTTCATTTACTATACATACCTAATCAAATATTTTCGAAGTCGGTGTGCTTTGGCTAAGTAATTAAAGCCTACCTATTAAATACATACCTAATCAAATATTTTCGAAATCGGTGCCAGCCCATACAAAGCAAAGCACATAACACACAGCACACAGGTAAATATTTGATAAGTGTATGTATAACACTAAAAGTTCACATAAACTACCACCAATATAAAAGGAAGTGTTTTGTGTTTGTTTATTCCCTTTTATCGCCTAAACGTTTCAAGCTACCCGCATAGTTTGTGATACAGCAACGTTTGTAGGCTTAACATCTGAATAGAATTTCCATGAAATAGCCTCAATTTTCCATCAAAGCCTTAAAAATATATGTACATCTTCACGTTTTACCTCTTACTATCGACTTAGGTGCCTTTTGTATTATATTATATATAAGAAGCGCAATCTTTTGGCATAATTTGTTACTAACAGTAGCCTTTTTGTTACTTCTTGTATGCACGGTCTATCTGTCATTATATATATATATATATATATATATATATATATATATATATATATATATATATATATATATATATATATGATATACTAGCATTGCAAGCGGCTCCGCCCGCGTTCAGATGACCAAAAACCAAATTCTTAGGTTTTACATATTAGTATACTCAAGGAGGGTTGACGTCGTGCAGGCGGCCGGTCGTAAAACTTTTGCCAAATCCTTTCAGCAGTACAGAAGTTGTACTGCGCCGAGCCCAATTGATTGGGAAATAGGCAGGGAGAAGAAGATACTCTTACGTTGCAGTTTTTGTTTCTTTTTTTCAAAAATGAGATATTTTTCTGCGGTAAAAAGTATCCTTTATGTTGTCTTGGATAACCAGCTATCAAAATACCAAATTTCATCAAAATTACAATTTTATTATATGTATAGACTAGCGACTTAATGGGTATACTTTTTAGACTGGTTATTATTTATGATTTCAAACCCAAAAAAAAAACATTATAATCCATCCATTATAACTGGGTTCCATCAATTCCATTTGTCACTCGTCTAATATACAAAAACATATTTTTTTTTAAATTGTCTGTCTGTCTGTTTGTTTCGTCTAATCTCCGAAACGGCTGGACCGATTTTGACGGGATTTTCACTGGCATATAGCTGATGTTATAATTAGCAACTTACGCTCCTTTTATCTTAGGAAAATAATAAATAAATAATTAAAACATACCGAGGGAGGCACCCGAGTCAAGTGAGGATTAGTCAGTATGATTTATATAGAAACTGAGTTATTCTCGAAAGAAAAATAAATTTAGCTGTAAAAGGAATATACTATACTACAAGTAGTATAATTTTCATAGGACAACCCTTAAAAAGAAAAAAAATATATCAGAAGATTTCAAAAGGTATACTTTTTAGTTTTTAGCATAAGAAATTAAAAAAATTAAAATCAGCCAAATCCATTCATTATATCTGGGTTTTGAGGTATAAACCTAATTGCACTCGACTTTATACTTTTATATGCATTCAGTAAAAAGTTGTTATTTTGACATTACAAACACACACACTTCAGTTTTATCTATCCGTATAGATATAAATATAATTTGTGATTATGATACAATACCTAAAGCAAATAAGAACACAAAGGCGGTTTTAAAAATGAGGTTGCTCATAAAACTTAATAAAAAGAATTACATACAGAAACATCAATACATTCATTACCTACAAGCCTTTTTACAAATAAAATATCTTTCTAGGACCATCGAATTACCCTTTTCGCAGAAAGCAGAATATATTAAGTAATTTTTCATCTCGCAAAATTTCTTTGATCTACACAATGTGATGGTAACGAGAAAAGGCCGGAGATAATAATTTGTTACGAATTCGTCTGTTATTTCTAGCTGTGAAAGCATATTCAACAAAAATAAGTAAATTAGGTGTCAAAAAACTCAATGTCGAAAATGAAATATATATTCTTATAAATGATCTAATATTATAAACGTGAAAGTTTTTTTGTATGTGTGTATGTTTTTACTTCTTCACACTGAAACGGTTGGACAGATTTGGATTAAGTTTAGTCCACAGATAAATAATGATCTGGAGTACCTCATAGGCTATTTACTGTTAGGCGTGTAGGGACGCACCCAAGCGGCACTTGAGGAAGTCGCTAGTTATTATAAAGTAGCGACTCACCCTCGCTTCGCTCGGGTTCATCCCTAGGTGCGTTTTAAATTAACATGGATATAGTATGTTACCCTTAAGAGATAGACATATGCCATCGGGGACTTTTCTGTAGACCTATATAAGATACACAATTTCACCATACATTATTTTGTTATATTTCAAAGGGTTTAGACAGCGTTTTCGTTGAAAGCTCCCAGACGGCTTATTTACTTTTACTCTAAGAAAATATTGTTATATTTTAGCCAATGTATACAAAAACTTAACGAATTATATATTAAAACCTTCCTCTTGAATTACTCAATCTATTAAAAAAACCGCATCAAAATCCGTTGCGTAGTTTTAAAGATCTAAGCATACATAGGTGAAGATAGACAGCGGGAAGCGACTTTGTTTTATACTATGTAGTGAAAATCATATTAATTTATATATTATTTATTAATATTGCTATTAATATTACTTTAACATGATAAATTTTAAATATAAATATATATTTCAATAATTTACTTAAAACTTCATCTATGCATAATATAATAAAATTGTAACTGAGCCGAATCTGTGCATTAAATATTTTTTGGAAAATCTTATTGAAATAGACATTATTATCGGTACAGAGGCCGAATCTATAGTTTTTAGAATTTTTGTCTGTCTGTCTGTCTGTCTGATACCGCATCATGGAAAAACCACTGGAGGGATTGATGAAATTGATGAAATTTGGTATGATGGTTGCTGGTTATCCGAGTCAACATATAGGACACTTTTTACTGCGGGAAAATATCTCATCTCTGAGAAATCTATACTAAACGTTAAAACATAACTAGGACCGAAACCGAGCGGAGCGAGGGTGAGTTGCTAGTTTAGGATATATTTCAAACTAGCGGCTCACCCTCTCTTCGCTCCAGTTCGTCTCTAGAAAAACCAAAACAAACCTATCCCACGGGAACCGTACATTTTTCCGAGATAAAAAGTAGTCTGTGTTAATCCAGGCTATAATCTATCTCTGTGCCAAATTTCATTCAGATCCGTTCAGCCGTTCTGACGTGAAAGAGTAAGAACATCCATACTCACAAACTTTCATATTTACAATATTAATACGGATAAATACTTTCAATATATTCGTAGATACTTCATTCTTTATATTATAATCACTATACTTATTACACTTACGTAATTATTGTGTTTGCGTGTGTGTTTTGAACTGCTTCAGTAAAATTAAATTTGCTAAAAGATGGCGTTGCCTATACATATTATATAGGTAACAATATAATAAGTACAAAAGGCACATAGAGAAACACCCGAGCGAAACAAGAGTATGTGATTAGTATAATATAAAAAATGAAACCTCATATTGAAAAAAACTATTCGTAAACTCTTTAGGTCATATATAAAATTTCAAAAAGCACAACTTCCGGTCCAAACTGTTTATACTCAAAATTCGAAAAAGCAGGCGTGAAGCTCTAAATTCTTACTTCGACGTAAGCAATTTTAAGCCGCTTTAAGTTTTTATTGCAAAAACTACCCCTTAATAGACGTTCCATTTAAAACGTTTAGAGAGCCACTTTAGTATTTGTTCAACAAGTCTTTTGTGTTCTACGTTTTGTATTTTAAATAACTTTTCTTTCACATTATTTACCTAATAGTATTTTATAATATTAAGTGAGAAAATCTTGTATATTTATATATAAATCTATTTCGTATATCTCGAAAACGGCTCTAACGATTTGGATCAAATTTTGTATTTAGATAAGGTTGTACTTTAAAAAAGTCGATCTATATACTATATAATTTTGTGAAAAACGCAATTTTTATATAATTTGAGAAAAATGCAGAGCGAAACACGGTCGCCCAGGTACTATCAGTTATGTTGATATATGTATATGTACTCCTACATGTTGTTATATGAACAACATCATAATTTGCTCATTTATTTGGTAAACTATAGGTATACTTGAATAACGTGTTAGCAATTAAATTATCTAAGTAATATTATTCAATATAGGCGTAATTATCTCTACAGCTGAAAATTGCTTTGACACTTGAGAGCAGAACGGGTCACCGTTCCGTCATAAAATGCAATAGTCTCTCATCAGTAGACGACCTTTGTCCAACATTATTAGGTTAGAAATTGTACTTGGCTACATCAAAAACTTCCAACTTCTACATATTAATCTAAATTGTGCGAGATAGTTGAAATGCCGTTTATATTATAAAAACTTTAAGAAAAAAAAACGATTTCCAGGCACTAAAATGTAAAAAATAACTAAACGGGGGTTTTCATTTAGAATAGATACCTAATCAGATATTTTCGAAGTCGGTGCCAGCCGATGCAAAGCAAATCTAATATATTTCGATACGTAAAACACATATTTACCTACTAGATATTTATAAGATATTTATCTTAAAATATTGTCGGCTGGCACCGACTTCGAAAATATCTGTTTAGGTAGAATAGATATTCTAAATGAAAACCTACGTTTAGTTATTTTTTACATTTTAGTGCCTCGAAGTCGGTTTTTTTTAAGTTTTTATTGGTCCATTTTTAGTGTAGACGTAATAAGCAGGTAATTTGTTAGAAGAAATTTTTTTAGTAACATGCTCGATTTAACAATTTATTTTAAAAAATAATTTATTTGTTGATTTTAAAAAAAACCGCTTGACAGATTTCGATAAAATTTATATGGGACCACCTAGGAAGTATACCCTTTGAAACAAAAAAAATCCAAATCGGTTCAGGTGTCTTCGAGTAATCAGTGAACATACGAGTACATAAAAAAAAGATTCCGACGAATTAAGAACCTCCTCATTTTTGGAAGTCGATTAAAAACATGTAAAAAAGAATACACGTTTGGCTCAGTTTGTAGTGACCCTACTTGCTGTGCTAGTGGTCGCGGGTTCATAAAAACTACGTGTTTCAACCATATGCTTTAAAAGTCCTATATCTACTCACTCTATTTATTTATTTATATTTAGGAAAAACAGCATATACTATAATAATATATAAGTAGTGATGAACTAAGAAGAGTCGTTTTGACCAATACAGTTTATTTGTCCACAAACATCTTTAATATCATACTCTCTCGGATCATTTGAGCACCAAGTTTATGTAAAATTCAAATAGCTTTTCATTGCTTTGGCGGTTAGTTTTCGAATAAGGCAAGTTTAAACTTATGAAAGCTTTTTACTGAGAAAGTTAAATTTTGTGGCAGTGAGATGTAAATTAGTTCATATTTTGCTATAGCGACCAATTTTTTTACTAAGTTTTTCTTATTACTCGTATCTTGTGAGTTTACTGTTTTGTTGTGTATCTACGGTTATAAATCGTATGCCTGTGTTTAAATTTTACCAAAAACCAAACCTAAGAAAAAAATGTTTATATCTAACCCATACTGCTTTCTAGATTGAAGGGTAGGTATAGGTTCGAATCTATAGCCAATCTTGATAAGTTTATGATGTTATAGACATTTGATTTTTGATTTAATGAGATACGTCAAAACAAATAGCCATTGAAAAATTCCACCATCAACCTTTTGGTCTTATCATTACATCTGTTAAAAGATAAATAAGTGTGTTTCACATACTTACAAAGTGTAAAATCGTCACAACAACAAAAAAAAAACGTGTGTGTGTGTACTTATATACGTACGTAAGAAGTTATAATTTTTTGGCGTAACAGAACAAAAATAGCTAAAGATTTCATCCCGTACGTCACAACTCTCTGTTTCTAAAAGAAATGCCGCCAACTTCATCATGTCACTTTTTGGCTGTCGGGGTTTGCGCGCATGGTAAAAATTTTACTCCCATATTTTTTTCCAAGCGTGCCAAAAGACTTTAAAATAAATAGATATCCAAGATTAAAATATTACATAATTCAGGTCCTTTAAGGTCCCACTGCTGGGCACAGTAGCCTTCAATACGTCCACTCCGCTGGTCAAGTGCGAGTTAGCGGACTTCACGTGTCCTTCGAAAACTAGTGAAGTTCTCACAAACATACAGGTTTCCGCCGATATTTTCCTTTCATTGTTCACCACATTAATAATATTGAAAAGTATTTATTACATAGTTACAGGCGAAGCTAAAAAAAAAGCGTATTTTGTATATTGAGGCTTATTCAAACTATTCTTTCACAATCTAATAGCCAAGTGGATGTTAAAATAGCGTAAAGAGATCCCTTAGTGGCTGTTTAATTGAATCAAGCGCTCCGTTGAACGTATTATAGACGCGTCGGGCGTATCAATGTTGTTATGGGAATCGAAAGCCGTGTTTAATAAAGGTGAACTATGAACTCATTGTGAACTCTATACCATACTACCTGTTTTTCCACTGTCTCGAATGGAAATCCCTATTTAAATTTGATATACTTCTTTTGGTATGTCTTAATTAAGCCAGATTGCAGATAGCAGAGATATCCCCCTCGTGTTGAAGATAGGCCCATGCCCAGCAGTGGGACGTTAAAAAGAAATAAATACGATAGCAGAGTGCACTGTGGAAGAAACCTTATGGTAGCTTATTAAGTTTTAGCAAAGTTGTGAGAAATCGATAATTTGTTTAGTTAGAGTTTCTAGTTTATTGTACTTAGTATTCATTATTCGCGAATACATTAAAAGAATGGTTATAAATGGTCATCTTTGCGAAAGTGTTCAATTTTACACACAACAAATTCTTAATGACGAAAGTATTCATCGAAGAGCTATATGTATGGACTAGATCTAGATTAATTAAATACGTTATATCATTTTATTTTTAAAATCTATGCAAACTGACAAATTGCTAACAATGTACGCAAAGTGTAGGTGAAATTTCAGTAGCAAAATTTATCTCCTCACAAATCAACACTGCACACGATATGTTTGCAAAGCTTCGAGTAATCCGTATTTCAGTAAAATTGTCGTTGGCTCACTATTACAAGGTTCTATGTTGCAATTTTAGTACTTATTTAGTTATTAATGCTACAAGCTTCTATGTATCATTAGCTACAGTTTTGCAAAAACAAACCACTAGATAGCGGCACTATAACTCCAAAATATTCAATTTTACATAGTTCTCTGTTGTTTTTTTTACGATAATAAAATAACGAAGTTCTATGTAAAAATTACTAAATTTCATTAAAATTAACATAGAACCTTGTAATGATGTTCTCCTGACCGATTCCGGCCACGGCGGCCAATCTCATTGAGACTAGCCAACTTCGCAGGAGATATTATAGTGCACAAGTGTACGCGCAGACACAAGTGCACTCTCTATTCCTGTCACTCTCATACTCCGATGGGACGACTACTCGACACGACCGGTGAGAGATAAGGCGCAGGACCGACGGCTTTACGTGCTCTCCGAGGCACGGGGGTGAAACACCGCCAACTTCCCAACTCCGGGCAACATTACTGAGGCTTACTATACAGAAAGACTCAATAACTAAACTTGGCCCGACCCGGGACTCGAACCCAGGACCTCCGGGTGTGCAGCCGTACATGCTAGCCGCTACACCACCGAACCTTGTAATAGTAAGCCAACGAATTATGTCGCGGTTTTGCCTCCTGAGTAAATGAAGTGAGTGGATATCATCTCTTAATTTTTCTTAGTATTCGCCCATTGGTCGAAATTCGACATTAATCATTATTGAAAATTTGAGTAAAACATATATGAAAAGAATTTACCTATATATGAAAATATTTTTTTTTTCCACAATAACACAAAATAATCTTGTAATAAATAATAAGCACGTTAATAGCTACAAACAAAAAATTGCTGACAAACAGAGGAGAAAAAGGTATTGAACAGTTTTGTATTTGCCTATTTATATTACACATTAATTCACTTATTCTGCCGACACAAGTGTTATCATAATTTAACTTAAGTGAAAGAAGTAAATTAGTTACTTAAATGAGGAAAAATCAATGGCGAAAAATGTCATTTTAAAAATATTAGAATATCAAGTATTCCGAAAAATTATTATACTTATTTGATAATATTTTAATATTAAATTAATATATTAATATTTAATAGTTAAATTGGCATTTGTGAGTGCATTTGCAATATGCTGAGACATAGGCAATAGAGCTCATAATAAAATTATGTATAGATAATGGAAATCGCAGTATCGCAGTAATATTTTTATACTTTCTCAGTCCAAATTGAAAAAGAGGGTATAACATAGTTTGAACAAATCTATCCCTCGGGAACCGTAAAGTAGCTAGCTATGTATTATTCCAGACCGTGAAGATCTATCTCTGTGTCAAATTTCATCCAGATCCGTTCAGCCGTTCTGGCATGAAAGAGTAACAAACATCCATACATACTGACAAACTGTTACATTTATAATATTACAATAATTAATGATACGGATTTATACAGATGCAGGTTTGGAGTATACATAGGTTGTTTTATTATAATATAGTTCGTTTATAATTAAAAACTAGACATTTTAACAATTGCCTGTTATTTTATTTAATGTGGAAACTTTGTTGGTTGCACTGCCACAAACCTAACTTTCAAGCAATTCAAGTGGCGAATACAACGTGTTAGAGTGTTCTATTTGTTTAACTCACGGCTGTTTATTTGACAAACGAGACTTTACGTCACGCTAGTGTTCTCTTTGAAAATATTCATAATATGTACATTAAATATTTTTTTGGAAAATCTTATTGAAATATTCATTATCATAATCGATAGATACAGAGGCTCAGTTAGAATTTTATTATATGTATAGATTTACCTGTTAATAGTCTTGAAATATTACTTTCGTTATTTATCTTGTTGTCATAAAGTTTTCCAACATCGAACAAACCGTGCTGTTACACAAACATATATACCGTTTAAGTTTAAAAATCACTAAGAAATACTTTTATAAAACGAAAGTCCTTACACGAATCCAGCTCAACAACAGGAAGCTCATATTTGCTAAGTTAACAATTTCAAACAAAGTGAAAACATCAAATAGTAACAGCGGACCCATAGTGGCGCCACACTTGGAAAATGCGCTTATTCTATCACTTGATAGAAAGTGAAAATGATACTTTTAACGATAAAAATTACAATAATATATGTATATAATAAGTTTATTTTTTTAACGATTTATTGTAAAATAAAAAATTAAAAAAAAACCGACATCCAAGCACTAAAATGTAAGAAATAACTAAACGGGGGTTTCTTTTAGAATAGATACTTAATCAAATATTTTCAAAGTCGGTGCTAGGACATTCGCACAAAAATGCGAGACCCGGGATTCAAACCCGCTTCCCTGGATATCCCAAGCGAGCACGTTGCAATTGGGCTACCAGTGCCTATCTATAGAAAAGACATACCGGTAGCTATGTTAACCTTCACCTGTGAAGATAATTCATCTTTCTATTCATCTTTCATTTTATAATTAGTTCGAACAAAGACAAATATCATCAATAGATAAAATACAAATGTGTCTAAAATAACGTAATAATATGTATTCAGCCCTTTTTGAACGTCCCACTGCTGCGCGCAGGCCTCGATGCAATACGAGGGGGATCAGGCTATAGCCCACCACGTCTTTCGAAAACTTGCTAATTTGTCTCAAACATGCAGGTTTCCTCACGATGTGTTCCATCACCGTAAGGCAGTTACGTTAGAAATGATTCGCACATGAAAGTATCAGGGGTGCGAGACCCGGGATTTGAACCCGCTTCATTCGGTTTCCCAAGCGAGCGCGTTACCACTGGACTACCACTGTCTATTATAATATATCTATGTTACATTACAATATTCGTAGAAAGCTTCACGTCAGAAAGGTAAACAAAATTATGCAAAGCGGCTACAGTGAGCGATAAAATAACAACATGCTAAATGTTTCAATAGCACTATACTCGTAGTGTATATATGAAAATTAATACTCGAAGCCATTTTAAGCTTAATGTTACATCTATTAATAATTTAGCCTCAAGGAATCTTTACAATAATAAGTGCACTACTCCGACTGTATAGAAAGACTAGCATTGCCCGCGGCTCTGCTCGCGTTCAGATGACCAAAAACCAAATTCTTAGGTTTTACATATTAGTATACTCTTACATTGCAGTTTTTGTATTTTTTCTAAAAAATGAGATTATTTCCCGCGGTAAAAAGTATCCTATATGTTGACCCGGATAACCAGCTATCACCATACCAAATTTCATCAGAATCCCTACAGTGGTTTTTCTGTGATGCGGTAACAGACAGACAGACAGACAAACAGACAGACAGGCAGACAGGCAGACAGACAGACAGACAGACAGACAGACAGACAGACAGACAGACAGACAGGCAGGCAGACAGACAGGCAGACAGACAGGCAGACAGACAGACAAAAATTCTAAAAACAATAGATTCAGACTCTGTATCGATAATAATGTTTATTTCAATAAGAATTTCCAAAAAATATTTAATGTACAGATTCGGCTTAGTTACAATTTTATTATATGTATAGATTTTCATAGAATTAAACATGAAGCCAAACAATGTGTTTTAAAATAGTATACAAATGACAATTTGTATAATGAGTTTATACATATTTTTTTACACAAATTGTAAATTTACTTTACTAATACATATAAACCTTTATTCTTTAAATAAAGCGGACAATATTTTAAGATGTGAATATTTAATAGGTAAAAATGTATTTTACGTATCGAAATATATTAGATTTGCTTTGCATCGGCTGGCACCGACTTCGAAAGTATCTGATTAGGTATCTATTCGAAATGAAAACCTCCGTTTAGTTATTTTTTAAATTTCAGTGCCTGGAAGTCGGTTTTTATGTTTTGTTAAAAAGTTTTTATATTCGTACATTAATAAAATATTTTTCTTATAAAATTATATTCGTAGAACGATTATAAGTATGCCTAAGGACTGTCTACTTTATATAATTTGACAACTCATAAAAAGCAGAACAAACAAGATTTTTATGATCTCTAAAGGGAATACTAAATTAATTACAGTACAAATTTAAGGTTATTTCTTATCAAAAAGATGTGAATAATCTCTTTTATTTATAAATTGTGTAACGCTCTCAATAGAATTAAAAATATACTTATTTTAGTTCAGTAAAAAAGAGTCCAACACAAAAATTGAAACTAAGACCTGCGACCACCATGATTAGGCCACCATTATAAATATTTAACAACAGCACTCCAAACTGTAAAATATAGATGTACAGACAAATAGATATCCAATATTTATATATAACGATAAAAGGCAAACGGGATTCACTGAAAGATCAATATCCTATCAACGCGTGTGTTAGCAGCTAACGAAGTGATTTATGTGTTTCATTACATTTAAGCATTACTGTTCACATGCCGCGCCAAATTAGATGTCTTCAAGAGTATTACATAGAAATATTGATGGACTTAATATTATAGATGATTATTATGATAAAGAAGATTCCGCTTAACACTTTTTACGGAATGCAGAATATAATATACTAAATATTATGTCTTTTCATTGTTATAGAGACTCAGAGAGTTTTGTATGCATTGCTTGCATGCATACATTAATCTGGAAATCGTTAATTTTTTTAGGGATATTTCATATTTGTATTTACATATTATGTTTGGAAAAATTTGTTTATAATGTGTGAAATTGTTAATCTGTAATTAATATTATTGTGTAGAATTATAGTTATAACTAAGTTATAATTGAACTAAACCACTGGTTAAATTTATTTTATAATATATTATTATTATGAACAATGTTGTTAATTTAGAATTAAAATGTACGTAGAATTGTACATAATATGAAAAAATTACTTTTATACGTACTCATAAACTACTTTACTAGCTTTAATTATCAGATTTTCGAAATAAGTTAGGTTATTACTGATAAATTCCTAGCAAAGTTGATAACGAAATGATGAATTATACTTAAAGAAACCCGCACATAAAGAATAAAATCACGGTATACTCTAACAAATATTCCGCACAGATTCGGTGCCGGAACCAACTGGACAAGACAAATAACCTATCGCAACCATTAATCCTTCTAATCTTGACAGAAAACCTCCGGACCGCATGAGGCAATGCGAACACGTTTATCAAAACTGAATACATCTCGAAATGTGTGGGTAGCAAATAAGTCTGTCGTAAATTGCAAAGTGAATTGCTATTTATGATAACGCATTGAATTCCTTTAAGTTATAAGTTGAGGTTAAAATATTTTAGTACTACTAAATATACTTCTCATGTTTGTCTCTAAGCAAGAGCTGAAAAAAATTATTATAATTATTGTAACGTTTATCTATACAGTTGTATATTTTGTAATATAATACAGCTAATAAAAGTAGAATAATATTGCACTATCTTTTTCGATGATACAGAATACTCATTAAAAATGGATGATTAAATTAAATTCAAATATTTTAATCTATTTTCTATTGTTGCAGGCATACGGCCGGTGTAAAGACAAATCCGAAATGAGATGAGTATGCGCGTGTCGTGGGCCAGGTGGTATTGGATAGTTATCTTCACAACGTGCACCGCGAGGACGGCCAGTGACTGGCTCGACTGCGCCCACATCGTGACCTGCCGCTGCAAGTGGTCCTCGGGGAAGAAAACTGCCATGTGTGCCTCTAGTGACCTACGCCGCCCACCTGCTCTCTCATCTGACATACAAGTCTTAGACCTCCACGACAACCCGCTAAGGAACCTTCCACAAGAAGTGTTTTACAACATCGGCCTTCTTAATTTACAACGGCTAAATTTACGAGCCACGAAACTTAGATCTATCCATGCAGATGCTTTTCTAGAATTGAAAATTTTAATAGAAGTCGATTTAGCTGATAATGATCTAGCTATCCTTCCAAGGGATATATTCAGAGGCAACGAAAGATTACGACACGTAGTATTAAGTAATAATCCATTGACGATACTTGTAGCGGACCAGTTTCCACCTCTCCCACATCTACGAATTTTATCATTAGATGGCTGCAGATTAAGGACAATACAAACAAACGCCTTGCGAAATTTGAAATCTCTAGAGACGATAGACTTACGAAGAAATCAACTTACATTCCTACGTTTGATTACTTTTGCCCTCCCTGCTTTAAAAACAATGCAATTGTCGGGTAACCCATGGCGATGTGACTGCCGTTTACGTGAGTTCAAAGATTGGTTTTTGGAGAGCAAGTTGGGTACAGAGGAATTAGTTTGTGTAGAACCATCCCCACAATCAGGAAATAAATGGCGAAATATTCCTAGCGAAACTATGGTATGCCCCCCTGAAGTAAGATCAAGCACATTGATTGTGAGGGCAGAGATCGGTTTACCTGCAACATTTGGTTGTTGGGTACATGGAGTTCCTAAGCCTAATGTAACATGGATGCTAGATGGTGTCGAAATACATAACAGTACAGTTGACTGTGACATGGAAGAAACTGATACAGTTATTGAAGATGATAATTCAGACGAAAGAGTACCCGGTAGTGTAAGATGGGTTAATATAACGTTATTAAATGTCACTTCGAGTGCAGCTGGTGAGTGGACATGTGTAGGAAAAAGTATGGCAGGAGAAGCTAGAGCTGTTATAAGTCTCGTTTTACCAAGATCTCAAACAGCGACAGCACGAACGGCTCCAGGCATATCAGAATTGCTAGGCGTCGTTTTTGGAGCATTAGGCGTGTTAGCTGGTTTGGGTTTTATCGCTGCTGTAGCGTGTTGGCATTTAAGGAGAAGAACAGTGCCACCAAGTCGAAGTTTTACTGATCAAGAGAAACGTCTGATCGATGCTTCTGTAGTTGTAAGTTGCGATCGTTCTATCGCTGATATGGCATCGCCTTGTAACTTTGAATTGACAGAACGATCTTTATCTATCGATGAAACTCCTAGAGGATGTGGTTTTGACCCAGTTCATATAACTATAGAAGGGACTCCTGGAGCATTCCCACCTCCTCCTGCAGAGTTTGCAGTGCCAGTTCCTTATGGAAATATTTTCATATCTGTCCAAGTTGCTGGTAGAGGAGAACCTGGCAAATATCCTGATCTACTAAGCAGCGGTGCAACGCTACCTCGCAGGAGTAGAACATGCTGTAATGCATCCGTGTATGATAACATGGGCCCCAGAGTAACAGCAACGGGAAGTTCAACATGGTCACTGCCAGGTGCAAGTTTAGAAAACATGGACACCTCTGAAACACCAGTGCTAACATTACCGCCTCCACCGCCTGACTTTGTCTCCCTTTAGCCGAGGCCATTGGTACTAGACGCCTCAAGCTTAAGGTGACCTGGTACCGAAAACATTTTAAGTCAATTAGACTATTTCCCAATTTTATTGTAATTACTATAAAATAATTTTAACGTGATTAAATTGAAAAATGAAACTTGTAAATATTGTGTGTGAGAGATGTGAGACATCTTGTGAGATTTAAATACGTAAGGTTGTTATCAATATTAAAAACTGTATAATAGATTTTATGTGGATAGGTTATTCGCATGGGATGTTGATATGTGAATCATTTAGTCTCTACCTATTTGTTTATTAGATATTCCTTTTATTACTTCGCGTATATGTCTTCCCGACTTTTGTAAATATTGGTTATTCATGTTTACAAACTTCCCAAACATAAGACTGACCTCTTTGTCTTATTTTCATCTCTCTTTGTAACTTTTAACTTACGAATGCGACTGTATAAAGCTATATACTTCAAATAGGCCAATAGCTTCTAAAAGTTTTCTTTGAAAGCAAATAATGTAAAAATAAACAGATCACATTATAACAATTTATATTGTTTTATTGAATCCTTTAGAAGTTAGTTTTTAATTTGATTCTTTGTTTCAGGTTTAAATAAATTGTTTCAATTCAAGAAGTCTGACAACAAACCTAATGATTTATAAGTAGAACAAGTAAATTACTAAAGATTGGAAATTTTATTTATATACCTAATTTATGAGATTTTGTACCTTAAAAAAATAAACACTTAGCTCTTCGAATCATTTACGGTAGTGACAGAAAAATAAATATAATATACATTCAAAAGAAAGCTTAACACAACACCACTTAAGATGTGGAAATTACTAGTAAAAGACTTATACACTTCCTTTTTGTCACTAATGCAAAACGTTTTATAGATATTTCATTATGAATCTTATGTAATGAAATACTCTAATGTTAGTAGGATTAGGGATGTAAATAAAAATAGAAATATACTCACTTTTAAATATATTAGCATATACTCACAACTTTTCTTTCGTTTTGATCTCACTTTACACTTCACTCCACATGTTGCGAAACACAACATTTATGCACTACACCTTCACTACACAAATACACTGTTTAATTTAAATAATCACTTAACAGCACTTCAACTTTGAGTTGGCAGTAGTCTCTTTGGCGTTCAGTGCGAGACTACCCCCTTGACCGGATCAACCCTTAAATAGGTTAAGCAGGTTTTCTATTTACAAGTACTATTAAGTAGCTGCGTGTTGTCAATACAATATCTTAACTATCGTAAAATAATAATATGAGTAACTAAATATTATGAAAAATAACAATGTTGATGACATACACGTACATACTAATATTATAAATGCGAAAGTGTTTGTTTGTTTGTTTGTTTGTTTGTTTGTTTGTTTGTTTGTTTGTTTGTTTGTTTGTTTGCTTGCTTGCTTGCTTGTTTGTTTGTTTGTTTGTCTTTCTTTCACGTCGATACGTAGTGACGGATTAACCTGATTTTTCGTGTGAAGATAGTTGGAGAGTGACATAGATTACTTTTTATAGCGGGAGATAATTTCATGCCCACGGGAAAACACGTTATAATACTACCCAAAAATTATTTAAGATCATACTTACTTGAAATTTGGTATTAATGCTCTTCAACACAATTAAATAAATACGTATTTTAGCATTTTTCGAAATTTATCCCATACGGGGGTAAAATAAGGGATGAAAGTTTGTATGAAATCTACTTTTTTAGTTTTTTTGTAGTTTTAGCGCGAGCGAAGCCGTGGGTTCTGCTAGTATATAATATAATACGTACTTTGACACCCTTGTGCCAGGTTGACGAAGAAAAATCAATAGTGTGAAACAATAAAGTATTTGACAAAATATCGTGGTCTCTAAACTAATGGACCCTTATACCACCACCACAAATATTTTATATAAACACCAGCTTAAATATTTTAAATCATTGTATTTTCATAACGACCACTAGCTGAGTAGTCGTTGCATTTTCATCTCAACTACACATACGAAGTACCAAATTGAGGCGATATTTAGAAATTGCTTAAAAACGATTTCTTAAATTATTATAATACCTAATTAGAAGTGAAAAACGTTTTAAAACACTTAGGAATGGTCTGTTACATATTACCTAAAATAAGTCTATGTTGCACTAAAAATTTAGTAATTATCTTTTGTTCTCTTCACTGTTAACTTTCATCTCATTTCTATAGCTTAACTAGCATCTTTACGAGCAATACAAATTACTGATGCTGGAAACGAATGCGGATATCGAAGTAAACGAACACCCGTCTATTGCGCCAAAGAGTCTACCAATTAAGCACGTAGCAGTATTTCATTTTAAATGCATTTGTAGCTTTTAACTGCCAAAACAATTTGCCATAAACGGTCTCGTAATCTTTGACCTACTTTACGTGATTTACAAATTTTACCTATTAATTATCCCTTCTCGCAAACGAATTCAATGAGTTGATGGGAAGTTTCATAGCAATAATTCATTTTCTTTTGTGTTTCCAATTTGAAAATTGTGTTATATTTATGGAATTTATTGAACAAAAATATATAAGCTAGGGCTTAGATATTCATGTATACTTACTTATATTACTTTATACAATATTATTACAACGTTTAAGGTTATTTAGAGGTTCTCTGTGGATATTTATTTATTTCATATTAATTTACCCTATAATTGTCTGAACAGTGAACAATAGTTATACTGAAAAACATTAGTATATTAAATACAAATTTGCCTGTATGTAAGAATCGAACTAGCGAATTCTATTTTAATTAGAAAGGCATATCACGCTACACTAAGTCAGACCATTCACTGTGATGTAATATCTAAAATTTAAATTTTACAGCAAGTACTTTAGTTTTAATTTATTCTGACTATTTATGACATTCCCGACACAGCTGCATTGACCCACTCTGCATAAATCTGAGTAAATGAATAACATTTATCACTTCATTAATTATTATTAAACTTTAAATGAAACATGGAGTTTGAGATGGCTTTAATTAACAAAATACTACTTTTTACTCCCTTTCAAATGAAATGATACTGTACGTATTGGTAGTATTTAGGCGTTATTGTGTTTTTTCGCGTTTGCCTTTTTTTTCAGAAAAGAAACCTAAACCTATATAGATAAACTTAAAGGAGCAATACTTTATCTAAATACAAAATTTTATCCGAATCGTTAGAGCCGTTTCGAGAGAAACTAGAAACAAATTTATAAAAATAAATATACAAGAATTGCTCATTTAATATTATAAGATAAGATTACAAAACATTATACATAATATATATTTTTTTAATTTATGTTTTGCTAGTAAAAAATGACTACACAGTTTTATAATTAGTTATAAAAAAACAGATTATTTACATAATTACAAACTGATATAAAATATTGATTGGTTTCATTTGAATTGCTAATCAGATTAGCATTAAACTTGCACTCTCAACTCTATTTTTGCTTCTATGCAAAGTTTACTTATTCTTGATAGACTTCAAGAAGGAAGAGGGCGTAACTTCACGTGAAAAAGAACAGTGCCAACTTATACTCAGTTTTATGTACTTTCTTGCTTTTTACGGTAAACTTCTACATATAATTAGGTTTGGGGAAAACAAAAGCGACATTATTGAATTGTTCTGTTCATACAAATATAATTTTTACTTAACTGTTTTATCAGATGCTAACTAAAAGAGAAATTAATAAAGTAAATATATAGTGATAAAAAAAAACCTGCAAATTATCAAGATATTATAAATTATCATGATGTGAAACATGGTAAATATCTCCTTTTACTTCATAATAATATACATATATTATAAAAATTACAAAACTAGTTCAATAAGCAATATCCTACATAAATAACAAGCTTTTGTTCCTAGATCGAAAATGAAAGAACTAACAAGAGGCTACTTGTTAGATAGGTATTTTTAATGATCAGTCAGTTCATGAGGAGTAGATGCTTACGAGTGCTCGATACTTCAGTAACGTTCCATTAATGCAGTATAAGTATTTTTCGCCTCTAATTCCACTATTATTATCTCTCAACTTTCATTTCGTCTTAATTTCTATTCTAAGTCTTCTTGTAAGTTAAAGCTTGAGCAGATCAGATCCTCGCCCAAAGTGTTGAGAAAAAATGTAGGGATGGAACTACTAAAATGATTTTTTTATTATTTTTACATCTTGAAAGTGCTATGAACCTTTTGATTGTCATGTTTTAGAATAAAAAGTACGTTAATAAATAGATTTAGAGCCCAAACGCACTAGGTCACCGTAACTCAGGCTAAAAGAAGAAGCTCATCATCACAAGTTTTAATTCCACATCAAATATTGGCAACGTCTAGTTAAAATATGTTACAACCTTCGCTTTATCTAAGGGTAAAAGGTTAAATCTTTAGAAGGTAGCATCATAAAGACCGATAAATGTCAACATACTAACAAGACTTTCTGAAAATGGTTCAAGGTGTAATTTTATGGGCGTTGAAAAACAAAATAGCTGGGGAAGTAATAAAAGACGCAATTGGGTCAGCCCTTAAAGCAATTTTGTGGTACATCCCTGCTATGTTATTAAAATCGCTTTAATAGCACATGTAGCTGTTGGGTAATATCTTGAAAGTATAACATTATGTATGTAGGTATGTTAAGTGTTTATTTTTTCACGATGTAACTGCCAAAACTATGTATTCAATTAAATATATGAATCCTTATTGTGTCGGTATCTACCACTAATCACACCAATCACAACTCGTCGCCTCAGGGCTATTTGTTCAAATTACTAATTTACTGAAAGAGTTTTTAATACAGAATTATTAATTTTTAAATGTCAAGTGGTAAAAAAAATGAAATAAAATATAATACACATTTTACTTTAAAAAGCCGAAACGATGTATTTTATCCATATATTGGCTTTGTTTTTAAAATAGAGGGGGAAAAAATCTACTATAATTATAACTACAATAAGTATTGTTCGTTTGTACAAATAAGCACTAACACCACAAAATTGTTAAACAAATTGTGATGGATTTTGTTCGTGCAACTTTCAAAATAATAAGGGTAATTTGATCGAGTGAATGGAATGGACAAAGAATCTAATCTCTTAGTTCAAGATTGAATGAAATGTGTTTGACAATT
Organism: Brenthis hecate; assembly: GCA_951806755.1. Taxonomy (NCBI): domain Eukaryota; kingdom Metazoa; phylum Arthropoda; class Insecta; order Lepidoptera; family Nymphalidae; genus Brenthis; species Brenthis hecate. Next base: position 9,758,034 of record OX638259.1, on the reverse strand, counting down.
GTCTTCTGCATCTGGTCCAAGGCATTAGTCCATTTATTCAATTTTCTTTAATGATTATTTTATGTTGTGGTGCTGTGAAAAAGTGGTAATTACATTTTCATATTGATCTAATATATATTTGCATCAAATGGTATAGTTGATAAGAGGTTTGATGAATAAATACAATTTCGAAGTACCACTTATAAAAATGTTACTACAATTGGTTGCATAGAACTTAAGTTAGAACTTGACTGCTTTTAAGTAGAAAACATGGTTGTAAACTAAATTGAGATACTAGAGACAGACACTGTTTTAATACTATAATCCTTACAAATATTATCCTTACTTAACTGAAGTGTATCTTCGTACGACGAATGCAAGATTAATTTATATTTATACATAGCTAGCCACTCACCGTTACTTCGGTTCGGTTTCATCCCTAGACAAAAACAAATCTATAACACCGGAACTGTATATTTTTCCGGAATAAAAACTAACGTATGTGCTATTCCAATTATAATCTATCTCTGTGTCAATCTTCATCCAGATCCGTTGAGCCGTTCTAAGAGCAACAAACATCCACTCATCTTCACAAAGTTTCACATTTATAAAATTAATATGGAGTATCGATAATCAGACCAATAAATTAATTTAAATAATTCATTCATTTCATACATCATTGACTGAAAAATATTTGCACATCACATTTAGAACATTACTGACGACTTAGCCTCGCTTCTTTGCCGTTAATTCAAGTATTCTATTTGCGTTGTATTAAATTTCATTCAAATCCGTTCAGCCGTTTAAAAGTTAAGGAGTAACAAATAAATGTACATACATACACACATTCTTATGTCTCTATCTTCAAACTTTATCTACATATTGAAAAGTAGTGCTCTGTTTTGTATAGAATCAATTTATTGGCCAAAATTTGAAAAGTTAGTTAAGTTTTTATCACGAAATATCAAGAAATTCCTGTACGATGTAAAACTTTAAGAGAAGAGAACTTTAAGAAAAATTTTAAGAGAAGCAGTATCGTGTCATTAGTCCATACTAATATTAGAAAGTTGTGAAAGTATTTCTGTCGGTCTGATTGTTATTTTTTCATGTTTAAACCATCACTAAACAGATTTCGATGAAAATTGGCAAAAAATACATTGTATCGTGAGACGGACATAAATATTAAGCTTATATCTCCGGCCCGCTAACTATGCGGGCGGAACCGATGGCAAAAATTAGTATTGTATCTTTAAGCTACTATAAATGCTAATTAGATTAAGTTAAAGCGTATTTATCTAAAGTCTATGTCCCGGAATCGATATATACGTAAATAGATTCTTTTATCTATTCTAATATTATAAAGAAAAAAAGTTTTTTGTTTGTTAGTTTATACCGAATAGGCTCTGAAACTACAGAACCGATTTAGATGAAATTTGATAAAAAGATAATTTGAGACACTGGAAAGGACATAGGATAGTTTTTATCATTCCTAAGGGGGATAAAAACGGGGGTAAAAGTTTGTATGGGGAAGCAACCTAGGGACGAACCCGAGCGAAGCGAGGATGAGTAGCTAGTACAAAATAAAAATATTAAAATACTTACGCGTTCTAACAATAAAGAAAAAAATTTTCTTTTATTTTAGCTTACTTATTTTAATACTCTTTTCAAAACAGTTTCCGTACAAAGTATATTTCCTGAAATGAATAATATATTTAATAAGAAAAAGTTTACAGATTTACTTCGTCTTTCAAAGTTACTTTGAATAACAACTTAGTATCTTTTACAGATCTTTGAAATGACTAATTTATATAGTAATAATTTAATACTTTCATTTATGTTTGGAGATGCATTTATGTGTTCCACCTGTATACGTATAGGTGGTTATGTGAGACTCACCAGCTAGCACCAGCTTACACAATCAACCACCGATGCTCCGAAGGCAGACCTGCTGACGAAGACCACAATAAGAAATTGGCTGCGCCCACGGTTTTTTCTGCAATTAAAGAAGTACCAGGTACCCACATAGTACACTGCGTACCAAAGTGGGCCAGCTTCCAATGTGTTTCTTAACTTAAGGCCCGGCTGGATTGTCGATTGCTTATAAGCCTCCTCACACCACGATAAGGTGAACACACAGATATCGAATCTTTGACTAGGCACAAAATTTTTTATTTCTCAAAGATTTCTAGTATAGGATGGTAGTAGGTGGTTACATCCTAGTGCTTCTAAGAAAGATTATGAGAGTAAATAGCAAATACATCTGTGTTCACACTTGCTTATACACTTATATATCATATCATCCAATTTTTTAAATAAAATATTTGCTATTGAAATACTTAGTTTTATTTAATCATCATAATATTATTATTAAAAGAGCAATACTTCAATACTTTAAAAATATTTTTTTTATAATTGAACTAATGTATTTTTTCTAGATCTACTAGACCGATTTAAAAAAAAATCATTTCATATCTTATAGCCTATTTATTGAGGAAGATAATTGGCTATCTAGCATCCATCTAAGACCTAGACAGAGCAATAAGACAGAAATAAATTACGCTAACAACTACGGGTGGAGATCGCAAGCAATGAATCCCCTAAATCTTATCTTACTACTATGTAAATACACAAGTTTGGATGGATGGATGTTTGTTACTGAAATACGCCAGAATAGTGAAACGAATCTGAATGAAATTTGACTCAGAGATAGATTATTATAGTCTGGAATAGCATATATGTTACTTTTTATCCCGGACAAACATACGGTTCCCGTGGGATATCCATACTAACCGTTAAACGTCACTAGTATACAATAAGAAAGGAATTATGTGTAAATGCATTTTCCAGCGTAAAAAACTCTGAAGCTCTGAACGGATTCACAAGCTCTGGCACCAGATGTGACCGCTTCTGATTAAACAAAATCTATATATCGATAGATATAAATAATTTCATAGGGATTTGTACATAATTTCGATGGCATTCGGGTTACTACTAGTTTTAAGTTTATAGGTATTCGTTAAATATATATGTGCATGTTTAATGAATATATATGTATACACGTAAGACTACTGACAACTTATGTACGGGAGATTCACCTAGTTTAGCAAACTCAAAAGCATAACTCAACATAATTTCATCTTAACTAAAGTAGTATAACTTCAACTTCAATGTTGAACTTTGAATGCTGAGAATTAAGGTCAATTTACTATCAGATAGAAATTCTACGATACCAGTTTGTGTGAATTGCTTATTAAAGCTTCATTCGATTCTATGTTTGATATTTCTCTGTTATATGTACTAATTGTAAAGGCAATATTAATGTGTCACATCATAGCTTAGTGCAATTAGTGATAAGTGAAAGCGAAGTAGTGAACCGTATATTTTTCTGGATAAAAATTAGCCTGTGTATTATTCCAGACTATAACCTATCTCTGTGATAAATTTCATCCAGATCCGATCAGCCGTTTTGGCGTGAAAGAGTAACAAACATCCATACATACTCACACACTTTCACGTTTATATATTTATATAGACTATCGAAACCCACGGCTTCACTCACGCTAAAACTAAAAACAAAATTGTACAAACGTAGATTTCAAACAAATTTTCATCCCCTATTTTAAGGGACGAGCCTATGTCACTTTCCAACCCCCCAAGTATCTCCACACGAAAAACCACGCCAATCCGTTACTCTGTTTCGACGTGAAAGAAGGACAAACAAATAAACTTTCACATTCATACATAATAGATTTTGGAGATACAGAAATAGGCTTCTTTACTAGAGTATTGCAAATTAATATACGTACATATAATAAAATTTTGAGTTGAATCTGTACATTATTTTTTTTTTTGGAAAATTCTTATTGAAATAGTCTTTATTATCGATACAAAAACCAAATCTAGAGTTTTAAAAATTTTTGCCTGTCTGTCTGAGAACGTATCACATGAAAATCACTGGACAGATTTTGATGATAAATTCATGATGGTGTGATGATAGCTGGTTATTGGGACCAGTGTGTCTAAATTTCATGGTACAAATTCTCTTTCTAAGGCCGTCTAGTAAACAGAATAATTTATTATCATATTTCCATCCAATTATAAACCAGAAGATCTACAATTTTTATACAAGTGACTAAGACCTGAATCCAACATCAAGCATGTCAAGAGTTCTCACGATGTCCTCATTGACGTCGTCTTGCATTTATATCTATGAAAGTAGCACTTTCCAACCATGTTGAACGCTAAATGTGTCGCTGAAGTTTACTGACGATGCGAATATTATGTGAAGTGTCTATACTAGTCCATGATTTTAGTCTAGAATGAAAGCGTTTTTTAATTCATTCTTACAGCAGAATTTTACTTTCCAAGTTTTGCATATTTCCTATTAATTGTAGGTTTTGGTTCGATTCCTGTTATTCATACAGATGCTTAGAGATTTACTTTGAATTTGGGAAGAATGTGATTGTTAAATATAAATTCGGATTTTTTTTATTAGAATAACTCATTTCTGAATTTATATATATTTATATAATCTTCTTTTGGCGCGTTATGAGAAGTGAATGATTAGAGTGAATTTTTGACAACGCGACAAATTAAGGCTACAGTATGAAGTTAGTTCTTATTGGCTACAGTGTGAAAGTAGTCTCGGTGTCCGTCTGTAATCCCACCCACTTCTCAGTGTCCGATTGAGCTGAAATTTGACATACACGTTTGGTTCTCGTGGCTATATGATTTAGTAAATGCTGGCATTTTTAATCCAATATGGTAGATGTTACAAAATGGCGATTTATCGTTTCCATAGTGACCCAATACAATATCAGCATCAAATGAAAGGGCTTGATGAACGAAAAGTAACAACACAATAAGAAAAGTAACATTAATTTATATCTAATAAGGCGCACTACCAAAGATGGCGGACTACTTTTATGCACCCTCATTTTTTGACGTACCTAATTAATTATAATAAACATCAGAACAATTTATATTTAGAAATCTTACAAATTATTATCATACTTTGTTGTTAAAACATAATGTTATTTCATTTCAAAGTACTGCTAGGACTTTCAAATTCATTAGCGCACCCGCTTTGTAGTTAGAGTTGCTATAAACCTCATAAATCAACACCTTATAAAACGAAATTTAATTTAATATTTAATATAATTTTGATACCATATTCTATATAATGACACGAGTATGTGATTAGTATACCGCTAATTTACAAAGGGCTTTGACATGAACTTTCTCAGTGGTATATTCCTTCTGATCACGTCAAAAGAAATCGAATTTATATATACTAAAGCTATTTTTTTCGATACCTGATTAACTACGTCTGCCTTTCTAAGGCACTGCTGGCCGCAAAAGTGCGAGTCCCTTAAAAGTGACGAGGGGATTTTTGTTAGGCCATTTATACGTTCACCATTTATATATCAAATTAAAGTTAATTTTTTTCTGTGCATGATAAAATCGCGGGTCTCCTCACCTATGTAAAAGTGGCCTCCAAAGGAAAACTAGAATGGTAATCATTTTGTAATATTATATGTCATTTGAAACAATTACAACGATGTGCGAGACCCGGGAATAGAACCCGTTTTACTTGGTTTCTCAAGTAACCGCGTTTCCACTAGGCTACTACTGCCAATGTTACTTAGTATGCACATACATACATATTGTTATCAATAATTAATTATATAGTACCTGGGCAACCGAGCTTCATTTTTTTTAGAAAAGACAGCCTAGCTATGTTGATAAATTGAAAAAGCAAAAGCTTATCTAAATACAAAGTTTGATCTAAATCGTTAGAGCCGTTTCCGAAATACACGAAATATATTTATATACATACATATACATGTACAAGAATTGCCTATTTAATATTATAAGATAACACACGTACCTACTTTATGACCTACATACATATTAAATTTATGTAGATACAAGTACACGTAGTTTTTGAATCTTTAATGTACATAATCTAAAATTGCAAAATAATCATTAATATACATATTTTTTCTAAAAATAAAGTGCCAACTCTATTCATAACTTTCTTTGATTTAAGCTCAGTCAGTGATAGCGGAAGTCATGCCACGTTTAATCTTATTAATAAGAAGATATGCTTCGTGTAATTACTTTTAAACTAAAAATATACCGACCATAAAAGTGTATCAACATCAACATAATTTAAATATAGTCATTTCGTCATTAGGAATAAATTTTTCTTAAAAAATAAATGTTCAATCTTAATATTCGACATTTTGTTTTTAGCTATCTTTTCGGATATTAATAATCGTTCTACAATTTGTGGTTAAATCCTATCTGTAACAGCTATATAACAACTTCTAAGATGTTTACAATCTCAGTCTTACCCGTGACCATGATTGCAGAAAAAAAATCGAAATGGCTGGAACTAAAAATCAAAATAAATCCATGTAAAGGTAGTTTTTGAGTTTATCGCGCAGACAGACAGACAAATAGACGTGGCGGAGGACTTTCTTTTATAATATGTAGTGATGGAGCGCATATCATACGTATATCACGTCAATATTATGAATAAGAATGTTATTAATATATAGGATGTTAATTGAATATATATAAATCGATTATGCTATTAACATGTTCTAAAATAACACTAATAACTTAGAGTTCTCATTAACTGAACTTATCTAAACCTTGAAACAAGGAAAAAAAAGAACAAAAGTACGACGAAGCCAGGGCAAAAACTAGTTTGTTACATTTGCAAAATATATTAGTAAAAAAACTATTTCGCAAGGCAAATTTTCCATAACGTAACATCCACTGTACATAATACTGTGTAAATAGTCGCGTATTCCAGCTCCGCGTGTTCACGAGTAATAATAAATGAAATATACCATTATAAAACACCCCGTTATTGCTGCTGTGGTTTTGTGTAAGTTTAAAAATGCCGCAATTCGTAGCCGCAAGATTAATTTATAAGCGAAATACGTGTTATTTGTTTTATTGATTGTTTGGCGCAGTAGTTAGTGTGATTGGGTTGCGATTCGATTCTTGGTTATGGAAAATTATTCTATTGAACTTATATTATAAATAGGTAAAGCTTGTATATATTAAGGCAGAAATCTCGAAAATAAAAATAGAAATACTTCATAAGAAAACTAGTCACCTGAAGAACATATACTTGTTTTGCTGAGAAATTGTTAAAGAGGGGAGACACGGAATGATCATATTCATCAAGAAAGCCCGAAATTTCCTAATCATCATCATCACTACCTCGGTAGTCTAGAGGCTAGCATGTACAGCTGCAGATTCGAATGTTCTTAGTTCGAGTCCTAGGTCAGGCCAAATATTGTTATTTAATTTAAAAAATGCTCAGTAGCAGCTCGGAGCTGGCGAGCCTTGCTGATTCTTATCGAATTTTTCACCCCACCAAAGAATAGAGAGTGTATTTTGCACACATGTTTTGTATAATATCTCTTGCACACATGACAAAAAATTTTTTTTAGACTCATTGAAATTGTGTATTGTCCACTTCTGTTGGATGAAATTAGTCAGGAGGACATAATACCTTATGTTTGATTCACCCACATTATTTCTTTAGCTTTGAACCCATGACCTCTATCAATCCGCTAACGATAACATATATATAGCCATACAATACTTACATAAATTGTCATAATTGAAGAGCTTCGACCTGATCTCATTAATTAAATATCTTTTGTCAGAAAATAAACCATTGTACTATACAGCAATGGGAATGTTAATAATTATTTTTGTTACGTTTTAATTACCATTGATAAAATATAATTTTATTGAAAGTACATAATTTTAAATGTTCTTCTTATCGAAGGAATGTATTTGATAGATTTATTCTAATTTAAAATTATAATAAAGTACTAAAAACTCACTCTCACTTCGCTTCAGATTAGTCCATAGACAAAACAAATCTATCCCACAGGAACCGTATATTTTTCCGGGATGAAAAGTAACTTGTGTCCTGTTCGAGGCTATAATCTTATATCTGTTCCAAATTTTATCCAGATCCGTTCACCGGCTCTGGCGTGAAAGAGTAACAAACATACATCCATCCATCCTCACAAACTGTGAGATTTACATAATATTAGTAGGATTTTATTAAAATATCTCAAAAATGTCGGTAAAGAAAACAGTCACTGCACTAGCTCTTTCTTTACCTCACAAGAGTGCTATGATGAATATTAAGTGAATTCTTTTCTTTTTCTTACACGTCTTTTCCAATTTCTTCTCTTATAAATATGTTGGGACATTAACACATAGCACCATCTAGTTCCATGGTAAGCTACGAGGCTTGTGTTTTGGATACCAGATAGTTGATACACTACACATATATAATTTTAAATACATACCTATTATAAATGTAAACACCCATGGCTGGAGTACAAGCATTCGTGCTCATCACACAATGAATGCCCCCAGCGGGACTCGAACCCGCGACCGCTGGCACAGCAAGTAGGGTCACTACAAACTGAGCCAAAAGTGTCGTCTTTTATAGATCTTTTAGTTTAATCCATAGATAATTAATTAGTAAATTAGAATAAATAGTTTAGTTGACTGAAAGTCTCAAGTTCGTTGCACGGAATGGACGTTTATATTGCACACACAGATATTTATTATGATGAGTTTGCCCAGTGGTCGAAACTCACCCATATTCATTATTAAAAAAACTAAATATTTCAATTTTTTTTATTAAAAAAATAAAGCTTGTCAATAACTACTAAACAAAAAAAATCGGTTAACAAACTGAGGAGAAAATGGTACTGAATTGCTTAGTCTTTGCCCAATACCACTTAATACGATAATATGAGGCAATATTAATTTACTAAATTGCTAAGTGGCAGCACCCTAAAAGTATTGCACTATTTTCTTGAAAATCAAACCTACGACCTACCCTGTGAATAGACGATGCCATTTCAGATAGTGAATTTAAAGCGAAATTAAAAGATAGGAATTAGAACACAGTTTTAATACACTGTTAGATGGCTATTGTCTTGGCTCCGCGTCATTTTAGGCTTTTGTTTAAGTCTTTTTATAGCTTTTCATGTTCAACCGACTGTCACGCTTTTAAAACAATAGACGATATACTTTTATACTTCTGTAAAAATCGTGTTATTTTTAAGTAATATAATTATTATATTTGTTTGTTACGTTTTGACGCTTTTTTATAGTATAGATAGACTATATATACATACTAACATAGCCTGTATGATAAGTTTTATATCACTTACTTGAGAAATGATTGATTCCCCATGCAAACTTCCAGATACCTTTTTACTCCCTTAAGGGATAATTTTCAGGGTAAAAACTATCCTATGTCCTTCCCAAGACCTCAAACTATCTCCATACTAATTTTCATCTAAACCGGTTGAGCCATTTAGTCGTGAAAAGGTGACAAATAAACAAACAGAGTTACTTTCGCATTTATACTATTATTATGGATGCTTCACTAAGCATTTCTAATAGACACTGGTTATATAGCTGGTCACGTGTTTGATTCCCGAGTGAAGAAGAATGTTTTGATTTAGCTTTAACCTTCTAGGACTTAACTAATAAAAAGTATAAATAAAACAATTCTTAAATATTATAATTTAAATATTTTTTCTAGTACAACAAATGCCTAATCATGATAAAAAATTTGGTGTTAATTTAACAGATATGGATCCGCTGAAGTATGTGTATTCAGCCCTTTTTAACGTCCTACTGCTGGGCACGGGCCTCCCTTCAATACGAAGGAGGATCAGGCCATAGTCCACCACGCTGGCCAAGGGCGGGTTGGCGGGCTTCACATGTCTTACGAAAACTAGCTAGGTTCTGTCAGACATGCAGGTTTCCTCACGATGTTTTCCTTCACCGTAAGACAAGTGGTATTCATGTTAGAAGGATTCGCGTTGAAGTATATTAAGGTATTATTTTCAAGAACTAGTAATAAAGAGTTACTTTATATCCATGTTATAGTCTACGTACATAACATTCATCATGATTAGTTAAGCGTTAAAACATCATGAAGGTGCAAACAAAACCAAGTTTTATAACTGGTAAAGATAGAATAAATTAAATCAAAACCGCATTTATTTTCATCAACGTACAACAAATCTTAATTTTATTATATAATAACACCAAATAGACATTAGATATTATTTTTAACTGACAATTTCAAAAATATCTGATTAGGTGTTTATAGCAAATGAAAACACCCGTTCAGTTATTTATTTATTTATTTTTTTTTAGCGTCTAGAATTTTTTTTTTTTAGTTTTTACTTTCTAGTATCTGGTTTTTTAAGTTTTTTTAACTCAATAACTAGAGACTTGCTAAAATATTTTGATAAAAATTAGCATTTATTTAAAATATTGAAGACCAATCCATACTAATATTATAAAGAGGTAAAGTTTGTGAGTTTGTGACGCTGTAGGGGGTAATTTCTGGATCTACTGAACTGAGTTAGATAAAATTTGAAGAGAAGACAGTTTGAGATCCTGGGAAGGACATACAATACTTTTTATCCCAGAAATCATCCCTTAAGGGGGTGAGAATGGGGATGAAAGTTTGTATGAGGAATCAAACTAGGGACGAACCCGAGCGAAGCGAGGGTGAGTCGCTAGTATATTATAAGTTTAAAAATAATATCCCCTTTTGTAATGTGTTTTTATGTAGTTCTTATATATTAATACTTCACCATCGGTTGGCTCCATTTATTATATATTATTTGTATGTAAACAATTATATCAAAAAACAATTTAAAATTTTTTAATATTCAAATGAAACTTCGTATGTTTATATTTTTTTTATTATTTCATTATAGCATATTTTATATCAATGTTAGCCTTTAAAATGTAACTCGGGGGCATATTGGTAAATACATGCGACTATGTCACTGGCGAGCTTACATACATCTTCTTGGTTGATAACCTGAAAAAGTTTTTATATAAAATGAGATTAAGTATAAACATTCGCGCACATCATTCAAATGAATGCCCCCAGCGGGACTCGAACCCGCAACCGCTAGCACAGCATGTAGGGTCACTACAAACTGAGGCAAACGTGTCGTCGTGTTTTTCTCTTTCATGACGGCAAACGACTGAACGGATTAGATGTACACAAATATACTAAGACCTGGAGTAGAACATAGGCCGCTAGGCATCTAAGGTGTCACCAGAACGAAGTCAGGGTAAGTCGGTAATTTTACATAAAACTATCTTTTCGGATTTTATAGCTTTTTTTGTTCCCGATATTTTGAATGCTGTACAGCAAACATGGTCACGGGAGAGACTAAGGTTTTTAAGGTCTTAAAAGTCGTAGTTATTACACATAGTATGTATTACAGATAGTGATTAAAGTTTTAATGAGATATTAAACCTCATAGCTTTAGCCGTAGCTTTACCTGCATTTAGGTTTACATATTACTAGTAATTCATATATTGATTTTATATTGTTTTATTAAAAAACATAAGTTGTTTTAAATCTAAATTTTCTGCCTTTAAGAAAGGAGGTACTTACTCACTTTGACTTTATTTCTCCTTACATAAAATTAAAGAAATTAAAAATAACTTCCGAAAAGAAATTCAACTCTAAGGAAAAAAGAATTATTTTGAATGTAATTTGATTCTAATGAATTTGTAATATACTAGTTCTTGCCTGCGAATTTGCTCGCGTGATATCTAAGGCCGATCAAAGGTAGTCTATGTCCATCCCCAGGATGCAATCTATATCCTTGCGAAATTTTATCGAAATATGTTCAGTCGTTTACGGGTAAAAAGGTAACATACAGAGTTTCTTTTATATTTATAATATTAGGATGGATTAAAAAGGTAGCTTGAGTAAGCTTAGTCTAGTCATTAGTGTACTTGTTATGCCTATTTGAATTTTTCATGAGCGTAAAACTACAGGTAAAAGTTATTTCTAGAATAGATTAGACGTCTATTTTCATTTTGGCTTACATTATATTTATCTGCTATATTGTAAAAGACGGGTTATTGGTAAATTTTAGGTTTAACTAGTATATCTTAGGGTTTACCAACGCCCCTCCCCCCCCCCCCCCCACCCCCAACGTGCGTTCACCTTGTCGTGGTGGGGGGGCTCAGTAGTGCCCGGCAATACAGCCGGGCGCGAAGCCAAGAAACGCACAGGGAGGTGGCCCGCTTCGGTGGGCGGTGGGAGGTGGTCCTCTTCGGAGGGCGGTGTACCATGCGGGTTGCTCCTGGTACTTCTCTGACTGACTCTGATCCTGCGACGCCCCATTAAGACGGGGGAAGGTATTGTTGGGTTTTAGTGGGTAGTACTGGCTTCACCGGTGAGTCCCACACTTCGTGCGTAAATGCATTTCCCAACGTTAAAAAAAAGGGGTTTACCAACATGAGTTGGTAAATATAAGGAATTTACTAAAAAGAGATGGTGTTTTACCAAGCATCGTTGGTAAAACCTACGTGCCAAACTATAACAAATAGAACATAAGTTTTTGCCCGTGGCTCTGCTCGTAATTCATTTATGTGTTGCTCTGATCTTAGGTAGCGTTATGTTAGATAGCCTATACTTTACCTTACTCAATAAATCCACACTTCCATACTAAATATTATAAGTGCGAAAATAATGTCTGTCTGCTAGTTACACTTTCACACCTAAACCGTGAAACCAATTCTGATGAATTTTTGTATCGAGACAGGTGGGACCTTGGAAGAAGCACATAGACTAGTTTTTGGTTGCAAAAATTAAACTTGAAGAGTGCGGAAGGAAAGTAGGAACGTCCTGTGTTTTTGATTTTTTACATAAATTTGATTGATTTGATTGATACATAAAAAAGAGCTCTATATTCTGGTATATAATATGATATTTATAGAAAATACAGGGTGATATTTTATAATGGAGGTCAAGGGTAGCGGTATAATTATAATTGCAAAAAACCACTAGAGGCGCCACCTGAGCGAAGTCACTAGTCTATACATATAATAAAATTCTGAGTCGAATCCATTACATATTTTTTGAAAATTTGTAATTTTTTTTGTATTTAAATAGTCATTATTATTATTGATAAAGAGACCGAATCTATAGTTTTTTGAATTTTTATATTTTTTCTTTCTGTCTGTCTAGAAACGCATCACGAGAAAACCACTGGACAGAATTTGATGAAATTTGGTATGATGAACTGATCATCCGGTTCAACATATAGAATACTTTTTATTACAGGAAGATATTTCATCTTTAATAAATTTATACTAAGCGTTAAAACGTAACTAGTGACGGGAGTCGCTAGTAAGCTATAAATTGCAAAGAAGATTTTTTTAACTTTGCCAATTTATAAACGATTTGTATTTGAAGTGATTTCAAATAAAATTTTCACAATAATACTTATAGATAACAAAAATCACCTCTTTATCACAAGTCTCCGACACATCCTTCAAGTGTTCGAGTTTCTTTTTACTATGGAAGACAAGGGGATTGACGATGTTCATGAAGCCTTCTTTAAAATACTTGTCGTCCTTTATCAATCCAATCTGTCAATAAAATTAAATATGAAATTTTATTAAAACATACTTTAAAATAAGAGTCCTTGGTCTAGTCTTTATGTTATCTTATAATATTAAATGCAATTCTTGTATATATGTATATCTATGTATATAAATTTACTTGCATTGTCGCCATTGAATGATAAACCTACTGAACGGTCGCCCACACCGAGTAAAACTCGATCGCCCAGGTACCTATTCAAGATTATATAAGAAATATTTTATAAGCTCTTTTAGATTGTCATTGAACAGAAGTGGATGTGCTTTCCGTAAAGAAATACTACTATAATGTTCTTTAAAGCAGAGGGAAGAGCCGGTGAGAATGATAGCTGTTTATATTATAGAGTTATGTTTAATTTTATTTCATTAATTATCGTCAATAGCTACTAAAAACAAGTGCGAGTCAGACTCGCGCACTAAGATTTCCATACTATTATATATAAAAACGGCAAAAATTCATGTCTGTTGTATGGGAGCCCCCTTAAATATTTATTTTATTCCGTTTTTTAGTATTTGTTATAGCGGCAACAGAAATACATCATCTGTGAAAATTTCAACTATCTAACTATCACGGTTAATGGGATACAGCCTGATGACAGACGAACAGACAGACAGACGGACGGACAGCGGAGTCTTAGTAATAGGGTCCCGTTTTACCCTTTGAGTAAGGAACCCTAAAAAAATATCGGTTGACAAACAGAGGAGAAAAAGGTACTGATCTGGTTTTGTCTTTTCCTATTTATATATGTATGTAGGTCATCATATACTGTATATACTTAACACACTCGAACTTTACTTGTTTTTCCTTCAATGTATATGGATTATAAGGTGTATGTATTATAATATATGTATACCTTCTTTTGGTACAATAATTACTATAAACAGTTAGACTTACAAAAACACTATAATTTGTCGTGAGCGGTAATCAAACTGCCAGCCTCCAACATAATATTTACTTACTCTGACCAATAAACAGGACATAATACAAGCTGCCTTTTCAGGATAAGGGGGGTCCTCCCGCAAGTACATGAGGTCACTATCCGTAGCATTAACTTGTTGCATACAAGATCGGGCTACTGCTTTGAGTGAATGATGAACAAGTGCTATCACAGAGTTATCTGATGATAAATAAATAATAATTAAATTAGTTTCTTAGAAATATTTAGCTGACTACGTCAAAAGGAGGGTTATGTTTTTCGAGTGTATGTATATTTATTTAGCAGGCTCTGTAGCCTAAACAACTTGATGGATACTTGAGAGGTGTCGTTAGATTCGTCTTAATAATTGTGAGTGTATTTTTGGCGCTATATTATGTCTTAAATTTTTTTCCCTCAAAACCTATCTAGTGCGGTATTAAAATAAAGGGTTTTATAAATGGCTTACAAAAATATACAAGTTATATGTTTAAATGTAATTTAAAATGAGAAATGTTAAAAAACAACAAATTAAAAAAAATATTTACAAAAATAAAATAACCGACTGCGTAAAAAGCGAATTTAAAACAACAATTTGATGAAGGAAGGAAGACATAGAGATGCTAAGTAAGCTGTAAAATGTAATAATATTTTTAAAATCTAATACTTCCAGCGTCATTTCTAGAAATGGATTCAGGTTTTTTATAAGTATACTAGCGACTCACCCTCGCTCCGCTCGGTTTCGTCCCTAACGTGTGCCACCCTTATCACTTAGGGGTATGGAAAATAGATAGTAGCCGATTCTCAGACCTACTGAATACGCATATAAAATTTGGTAAAAATCGTAGTACGGTAACTAACATTGTGACATGGAAATTTTATATATTAGATAAATAAGTATATAAAGTACATAATATTTATTATTTATGCTTATATATTATATATGGAATTACAGAGTGTATATAAATTATTTATATATTTATATACATTGTATTTATTTTCGTTTTACTAATCTATATATAAATAATACAATAAAATCCTGAGTCGAATCTGTAATGAAATATTTTCGAAAAATCTTATCGAAATAGTCATTATTATCGATACAGAGGCCGAATCTATAGTTATTGGAATTTTTATCTGTCTGTCTATCTCTCTAGGAACAACGCATCACGAGAAAATCATTGAACAGTTTTTGATAAAAATCGGCTGGTTATCCGGGTCAACATATAGTATACTTATTACTGGGCGAAAATATTTCATATTTGAGAAATCTATAATAAACGTTAATTATGTATAATATATATGTTCCTATCTTTTTCTGCCATTTACCTTTCTGTCCCGCTACTTAACACTATTTCCTACATACATGAGCGAAGTGGGCGAAGAAGATCTCTTTTAGAGATAAGGCTAACTTTATCCACTGTAGCACCATAAATCTTAATAATCACTTAAAATCGACTCATGAAAGTATGGACTATAGATCAAAAAGATAATTCAACATTATTTATTTCAGTTGCTATTCAGAAAGGGTTTATTTTATTACTAAGAGACCTCTTAAGATAGGCGTTAGCTCATAATATAGACCGTTATGGGAGTGGATGGGAGGGATGCGGAAGCGATGCTATGGCACTCTAGTAAGACGATGAGGGTAATTAAATCTAGGGTTATTTTAATGGGTATTTTGGCTCAATATCCCCACAAATCATGCATTTCAATTCAATTAGTACTTCTAAGTTAAGAAAATGTTAAAAAGCCTACCTCTTTGTCTTTGTCCTTCAATAAAGTGAATAGAAAATAAAAAACACACGAAAAATGTAACACGATAATACATTTTGGACGTTTAACATAATAGCTTTAAAAGGAAAAACTAACAATATAGACTAAAATTATTAAATCTCTTAAAATATAATTTCACGTATGGATGGACTTCACGTTTTATAATTATATGATCGCCAGGGCTGCTCAAATTGTTCAGAACAGCTTTTAATCATTATTTAAATTATAATACGACACGAATTTGACGACACGTTTGGCTCAGTTTGTAGTAACCCTACTCGCTGTGCCAGCGGTCGCAGGTTTGTGTCCCGCTGGGGTATTCATTTGTGTGATGAGCACCAATATTTGTACTCTAGTCATGGGTGTTTATATTAATATAATATGTATGTATTTAAAGTTATATATGTGTAGTGTATAGACTATCTGGTATCCATACACAAGCCTCGTAGCTTACTATGGAACTAGATGGTGCTGTGTGTTAATGTCCCAACATATTTATTTATTTAATATAACATTTTGTATACGATCATTTATTTATATTATTTGTATCATTTATATTCCTGAAATGACCAAAATCGCACCACGACGGCCCCGACGACTGGCCTGTCATGACACACCACAACAACCATGGGCTTGGTCATGGTCCACTCTGCCAGATAGACTATGTCCTGGAATTATTATTCCAACTATTTATACTAAAACAAGGATATTTTACCCTAGAAATGCAAGTTAGAGTAATAGTTTAACATTGATGTTATATTTTGAAACTAGTGGATAATACATATTTTGAAATGGAGATTTATAAATCCATTACCCTAGTCCTGATGCCCGATTATCTTAAATTTTGTTTCCAATTATCAATATTTTTTTACTTATGTCAATAGAACGTGTAAGCATCATATTAGGGCATTGGACACGATCTTACGGTAGTCTTACAATACAATCGATAATACTGGTGGTCTAAAGAACTTACTCTACCTCGTCCTATGAAAAATAGATCCATTTTTTTGAAGTTGTACTTCTTTTGGCACGTTTGAAAAAAATTATGAGAGTAAAATTTTTACGATGCGCGCGCACACCGACAGCCAAAAAGCGACATGACGAATTTAGCTGCATTCCTTTTACAAACAGAGAGTTGTGATATACGGGATGAAATCTTTATCTATTTTTGTTCCGTTACGCCAAATAAGTATAATTTCTTACGTGCGTACAAAAGTACACACACACGCTTTTTTTTAAACTGGACTATTACTTGAAATAAAAAAATAATTAAAACAAATAACCAAAATTACTTAATACAACATAATAAAGTCTATTTAATTTTTTCTACTTTAATGACTAAGAATGATATAAAAAAGTATAATTACATAGTCTTTTATACAAAACCTATCCGTGGTTGTCAAATATCTGTTCAATTTTGTATAAAAAAGGCCTTTTATGAGGTCAGGTCAGCAAACAAAGAAAATTCAAGTTCAAAGCTTATGACTTAAATTATGTCTTTTGTTTGCTCCACCCTTTGAAATAATTAATTAGCATCTATATCATGCTTTCTATAAATGCTTTGAATATTTTACTCATTTGAATAACTGTTTTTATTTTAAACCATCCCATTACCTATATATTATCTAATTGAAAATAGCACACATTATTATTAGTACATTTTTAAATCATGAATCATTGAGCTTATTATATGCTCGTTAACCAACATAAAATAAAAAGGAGTTTTTAATTTCTTATATATGTATGTATGTATATATGGCTGCGATTTAGAATTGGGGACTCTGCCCCTAGCGGAGTGGGTGGTATTTCTGGATAAGGGACGTGATAGGAAGTCGAAATGTTAAATAAAAATTGTCCGCGAACATATGAGTAAAAATTTATTGAGACTTAAAGTTACAACATTTCCATACATTATTTTGACATTACTACCATTTAGACACTTGGAGTCAAAACGTCACTTTCAATTGTCAAAATAATCTCCAGATGATTGTCTTTATTTGTACTTTGCGTGAAATTCGAATTTTCTAGTTTTCTAGTCATTTATGGCACTCGCCGGCCGCTACCGCGGCACGCTCGCTTCGCTCGCTCGGCTCGTGCGTTGTGGCAACTGTTCTAACCTTTTTTTTTTTTTTTTTTTTTTTTTTTTTTTTTTTTTTTTTTTTTTTTTTTTTTTTTTTTTATTGTCGGGAAATGCATTTACGCATACCACCTGATCCCCCAGGTGGTTATGTGGGGCTCACCGGCTAGAAGAGCCGGTACTACCCACTAAAACCCGACATCCCTTCCCCCCGCCTTAGTGGGACGCCGCAGGATCGCTTGCGCATAACTACTACGGCGCCCCGGCGGCAGGTCTGCCTAAACGCTAGGCAGACCACCAAACCAATGGGGCTGCTCCACAGTCAACTCTGCTACACCAGAGAGGTACCCGGAGCAGCCCCATTAAACCTACCACCGCCCACCGAAGCGGGCCACTTCCAATCGGCTGCAGAGGACAGGGAGAGCGGCAACGCAACACCGACACTCCTCGTCCCCTGCAGCCCCACCGCGTCCGCCATCAAGCGGTGGCGGCCCCGCTAGGCCGCGGGAGATAGGGACGAGCGGCGCATCGCCATACCGACACTCCTCTTCCCCCGCGGCCCCCCTACCGTCGGCCCACCTCCGGACCAAGATGGCTGCCGACACCCCACGCCAGACGCAGGACCAGAACTGGCCCCGCTCCAGCCGCCGCACCGACGGGCTAGCCCCGGCAGCGCGGCCCGCGCAGCGCCTCCTACCGCGAAACGGCCGGAGACACCGCGCTACCTCCAAGAAGGAGACGGCGCCCTCCTGACGCCGCTCCCCCCTCCCCTCCTGGCTGTTGGTCCGCGCCGGATTGCTCCGGTACCACAAGCTCCTGTCGGGTCCAGACAGTCGCGAGTGGTGTTCCCCTATCCGCCACCCGGGGGACGCGTCCGGTAGCAGTCAGCCTCTGCCCCGGAAACTGTTCTAACCTAACCTAACCAAGATATGAGGAATAATAAATAAATAATCTTAAATGTTCTAACCTAACCTAACCCAGATATGAGGAATAATAAATAAATAATCTTAAATGTTCTAACCTAACCTAACCCAGATATGAGGAATAATAAATAAATAATCTTAAATGTTCTAACCTAACCTAACCAAGATATGACGAATAATCAAATATAATCTGTTGTCATTTAAGCGGTAATATAAAACAAAGTGTCAGTTTTGCTTTTGTCAAAATGTAAGATCGTTTTGTTTGTGTTGTGAAATTATTAAAATATTAAATACAATAAAGCATTAATTGTTGTGAAAATGTGTAATGTACATAAAAAAGGATGCGTACTATTCGTTAAAGGTATGTTTATCTGTTGTAATCACTTATTTAGGTAAAGAAATGTATGGAAATGTGTTAGATATGTTATAACTTGTAAGTCTCAATAACTTTTTACTCGTACGTTTCCTCCAAATATTTTTAATATATTTTGACTCTCTGTCACCTCCCCTATCTAAAAATACCACCCACTCCGAATGGTGGTAAAGAAATATATGAAAATGTATGGAAATGTTGTAACTTTAAGTCTCAATAACTTTTTACTCATACGTTCGCGGACAATTTTTATTTAACATTTCGACTCCCTATCACGTCCCTTATCCAGAAATACCACCCACTCCGCTAGGGGCAAAGTCCCCAATCCTGAATTTGTGCCGTATATATATATATATATATATATATGTGTATATATATATATATATATATATATATATATATATATATATATATATATATATATATATATATATATATATATATATATATATATATATATATATATACGATATGTTTGCCGATTACAACACGACTTAAACTTATTACAGCTTGATCGGGGGACGTTTTAGGTTTTTGTATAAATCATTAATTTCAACTAATATATTCGATATATCAAGGAATGTGTAACATACTCCAACATCTTATACACAAATCGTAACATATAAAATAAATATGTTGCTGTATTTTATTAAGAAATTTTCTCTCTACGAACATATTTTTGTAAAGTGACTCCCAAGAGTTAGAGCAAATGCGTCTTCAGTTTCCTTAAAATTAAAATAAAGTATTCGAATTCTAAGACTTTACAGAGATACTGTACATACATTTCGTGCCAAGAGACTACACTTGTTTTAGCATTTTACACTGACTCGTGAAGATGTTCATTGTCCAACCAGCTTTGGTAGTTTTAATATATATGTATTTAAAAAATAAAAGATTTTTTTTAAAATGGAATGATGGCAGAACTTATTGTATTTAAAAATCATTAATTCGATTCTTAGAACAGTTTTTCCACTCTTGTGATATTCTAATAAATAGTAGCACTCAGGCGTAGTGTAACTTTTTTTATTAATCTACTATCGACTCACCCTGGCTACGCTCGGGTTCGGGTTTTAACGTTTAGTATAGATTTCTCAGAGATAGATATTTTCCCGCAATAAAAAATATCCTATATATTGACCATACTAAATTTTATCAAAATCTGTCCAATAATTTTCTCGTGATGCGTTCCCAGACAGATAGACCAAAATTCTAAAAACTATAGATTCGGCCTCTGTAAACTTTTATCAATTAAATTTTCCAAAAAATATTTAATGCACAGATTCGACTTAGTTAGAACTTTATTGTATGTATGTTAATAAAAATGAAATGCAAACAGCATTTCATTGTTGATGAGCGCATTACTTGAGAACAGCTGGACCGATTTGGTCAAATATTTTTTAATTTTTATAATGGCTGCAATAAGGTTTTTACGGTAATAATAAGAAATTTTGCCAGGAAAAGAGGAAATACGTGAAAAACTAAAGGTGCTTTGCCGACAGGATTTTTGTAAGGATTCATTATCACAAGCCGATTTAATTTAATTTGGACAGGTCTACATACGAGTATATCGGGTCCGCTAATCTATACTATATATTATTATAAATGTGAAAGTTTGTAAGTATGGATGTATGGATGTTTGTTACTCTTTCACGCCAGAACGGCTGAACGGTTCTGGATAAAATTTGACACAGATAATATATCTGTATACTTATATACTTTTTATCCCGGAAAACTGTACGATTCCCGTGGGATAGGTTTGTTTCTGTTTTCCT
Source organism: Brenthis hecate (assembly GCA_951806755.1). Taxonomy (NCBI): domain Eukaryota; kingdom Metazoa; phylum Arthropoda; class Insecta; order Lepidoptera; family Nymphalidae; genus Brenthis; species Brenthis hecate. Next base: position 9,736,717 of record OX638259.1, on the reverse strand, counting down.
AGTAGCTAGTATAATAATATTTTTAAGTTTATTCTTTTTAATATTAACTCAATTAATAAAAATACTCATTCTTATTATCTATATATTTTTATAAATTATTCATATTCAAATATTTTTATAATTTATTATTTGTTTGAGCTAAGATTTATTATAAAGTATATATTCGTATAATATGTATATGCATAATTACATTCATATAATAAAATGGCGTGTTGGTCAGTTTCAGTTGGTCAGGTCAGTTATAAGTTTATAGAATATGACAAAATATATAGATAACCATGTTAGAACAAACAATATTTTTAATACATATAAAAATCCCAAGCCAGTATCGAATCTGTGACCTTTATCACTGAGCTACGATCTAATTAAAAGTGGGATAAATAAAGTACAAACAAAATCTACAAAAAACTATTTAATTATACACATATGAACATACATTGTTTAAAGCTTAATGCTCATATATGTAATCAAAAGTAATTTACCATTATTACAACAAAATGATCCTATAATGATACTCGTTACAGGGATTGTATAACATATAGTATAATGACGTATAGTATATTATCTAAATTATATGAACATAATGACGCATATTATATATAAAGCAATCACATATCGAAGGTTAATGGGTGATTATAGTTATTTCAACAAAAATATAAAAAAATAAAAAAAATATAATTAATAATATGATTTACTATAGTAGCGCGTATCGACGTGAGGACGTATGCTGGATCAATTAAAAAACGAATAGTATAATAAAAATGTATGGAAATGACGCACCTGTCAATTATGTGACAGACATCTCAGAAAATGATACTCATAATTTTTTTGAGTTTTCTTTTTTTTTACCGATATATCTCCATTTCTGCCTTCTCCATTCTATACGACATTGGCAAAGTGATCTGTCCTCAACTATCACGTTTTCAAGTCTTTCACAAGAGAATTGAATTGAGTTTTCCTATAAGGTCAGTGCACACGATACAGACTCTATAGAATTTAGTCTGTGTGTGTGTGTGTGCAATTTAGTATGTCGTACGTCTGAATGTGTGTGTGTTTTTTTTAATTATTTTATCATATGGGTCAACACAGAGTCAAATACGCAAGAATATAAATATTTGACTCGGATTTTCAACGACAAATGTCTTTATCTTGTGGAAAATGCAATGTTTGCTTGGATAATAGTACGTATTGTGGTTGGTAGTATTAATTGCTATTGTCCTAAATAGACCGAACCAGTGATCTGAATAATTGATTCATACACAGTAGACAACATAAATCTTCTAAGCAAACCATTATAAAGAACAATACCTAACATTAAAAATTATTTATTATAGAAACTCATTGGAACCATAATTTTTAAAGTAAATCTCAAATACATAATTCTTTGAAAGATAAAAATATGGACGGCCATTCGGATGCGTAAACCAACTTTAAAATAATAATATAAAAGTTGGATGTGGATTTATTCCGATTTTATTCATTTTATTCATTAAAAAATTATTATGAAACCGATTCACAATTAGTAGCAAAGATATCGCGTACATTGTTCATACAAAAAGTACAACTGAATTGAGTACCTCCTCTTTTATTAAGTCGGTAAAAATGTGAGAGATATCTGCGTTTTTTTTAATATGATTTATGGATAAAAGATTAAAAACCACAATTTAAAGTCATTGAAAACCGCATCGTGTAAACAAGATTAAAACAAAATCTGAAGATCGCCGCAAACCGACAACGACAAGGGCGAAGTCTGAACAGCCGTGAAATTAATTTAAACTTAACAAGTATTTTTGGCAACAAAGCGATTAATTGAATGAGTTTTAGGCTAACATTTGGTTAACTAGTTCTTAATCATCTTTTTCTTATGCTTACTTTCGCATCGTTTTTATTTGACAGGCTTCTGTATATTTTTAGTAACAAAGCGAATAATTTAATTAATTTGAAACAAATATTTAGTATACTATTACTGATAAAACTGTTCTTATTTTTAATTTTGATATATTTTATTATATAGACTTCTTCATGCGTCTTTAACCGTATTCATATTTCGTTTTCCTGCGATATTGATTTTAATATTAATAATTAATATTTTCCATAATGACCATAATGTGTATGGTTTTTCTAAAGGCCGTTGTACAGTCGATACTGGGATTGCGATTCTTAAACACGTCATCATGGACGACGCTTGGGTAAAATCACAAAATGCAATTGGAGTTTTCTGTGATTTATCTAAGGCCTTTAATTGCATAGCGCATAAAACACTGTTGCTAAAACTTATTCATTACGGTATTCGTGGCATTGATTTTGATTTCATTGCATCTTATCTTAATGATAGGGTTTAGTTATCACTGTAAATAACGTTAACTATTCTAGATGTCGTCTGAGAATAGGTCTCTCTAGTGCTCCGCAGGGATCTATATTTGGTCCATTTTTGTTTCTAGTGAATAAAAGTGATTTTAATTTATGACGAAATGAATAGCTCACTATCGCATATATTATATGTTTTGCGAATCAATAATCTAGATTTAAACGCCAAGAAAATAAATATATACTTTATTTAGTATAAGAAGGCAAGATTTTAATTTATTTGAAACTAATTTCTAGTTGGATAATCGCAGTCTCACGTAGGATTTGTAAATAATAATTGTATTGGAATTTTGTTTCAAGAGCAATTGTTGAGCTTACCAGTAGCCTAAGTTAGGGAAGGCTCTTAGTCCTGTGAGAGCTCTTAGTCCAATTAGAGCAATAACTTATCGCGTAAAATACTCACAAATACAACGCGCCCGGTAGAACCTGCATTTTGAAATCAGATCTGTTGATTTCTCTTCTTTCAAATATTTCGTGAATATATGCCCTTTGTTAGTAATGCGAATATAAACGGGCTATTCAACAAAGAATTTAATTTTTTTGTCATCCTCTAATTTGTTCTAAAACATTACATAAATAAAACAACGAATGTAGGTATAAATTTAATTTATTCCATAGACTTTATTATACATAAATATAGAGTGTAATTACAGAAACAAGACTTTTTCATGCTAAATTTACTGTTTCTATTTGAATAAAATATTTATGAATCTACCTAATGAGGTAACAAAATTTTCCTGCCATTGCAATTTAGTTATTTTAACTTTAGCTATTACTTACCTAACTATACATGTATATTTTATAAATAGCATTGAATTTCATAGATTGACTGAAATTTTGGTCTAATGCCTAATATATATTATGGCTGCGGATTATTAAAATTGTTGATTAAGTTAAGTTAGAATTCTGAGCCTTGTTGATTGGTATAGAATAGTTATTGCATTTTTTGGCAAGAAGCAAGCAAAATCTTTAGTAGCAGCCCGCAGTTTGAAAGTTGGTTGTACTACACCCTCATGCCTTGGAGGGCTAGAAAAGCTTTTGGTCAAGCGGCTAATCTGAACCTTTAAGAATAGAGTCTGGTTGTCTGTTTTAATGAAGAAAACAAGGGCTACGTTTTCCTCTTTATAGTTACACAGTCGGTTCCCAAAATCACGCTCGAACTCGAAACTCTTGAGACAATACATACGAATGTAATTAACATAAAAATTCTCTGTTCGCAAATCGAATCCGTCATATTTAGTTCAATATAAAAAAGAACTTTTATATTATCTACTTGTCTTATCGATATATATAATAAAATTGTAACTGATTGCTGTCTGTACATAGAAGATATTTGAAAAAAACTATTATTGGGGGTCTTTATTAACGCAATAGAACCCAAAACAGTGATTTTTAGAATTTTTGTCTGTTTGTCTGTGCGTGTGTGCGCACTAATATCAGAAACTGCTTAACAGATTTGGGTGTGGTTTTCAGTCATGTAATGTGATAAGCTTCACTTAACATTTAATTTTAACACTTAACGGTAGTATTTATTTTAATTCAATCGATTCATAAATAAAAAAGTTATGTCAATTTAAAGAATCATCTAGGGACGAAGCCGAAGGAAGCGAGGGTGTCGCTAGTATTATAATAAATTTAAAACTTTGTCAGTATCGGGTGGTAATATAAAGATATGATATCATTGAGCTAATATGATTATTGTATGGAGTGGATGGGATTTTGATGACTCCCTAAAATTATAATTGTTTCTAATTTTATTAAATACACTATCAACTTACCCTCGCTTTGCTCGGGTTCGTCCCTACTTACATTTTACCGTTTAGTATCGATTTCTCAGAGATGAGAAATTTTCCCGCTGTAAAACGTATCCTAATATGTTGACCCAGATAACCAGCTATCATCATACCAAATTTTATCAAAATCCCTCCAGTGGCTTTTCCGTGATGCGGTAACAGACAGACAGACAGATAGACGAAAATTCTAAAAACTATAGATTCGGCCTCTGTGTCGATAATAATGTCTATATCAATAAGTTTTTCCAAAAAATATTTAATGTACAGATTCGGCTTAGTTACAATTTTATTATATGTATAGGTTACTCATACCTTTATTAAGATACTTTAATATCTTATTCAGTCTCAGGCTTAATAAATCAACTATATTCCAATATGAACATTTATTAGCTCTCATTAGTACAGATTTAATAAGTCTTATCATACTCAAGTCAAGATATTTCATATAATAACGTATATTATATTATATTAATTGCGATAGAATCCATCGAATTATACCAATATCAAATTATTGTATAAAGATAATAACAACTTTTGTGATAGGTATATTTTTATATATTTTTTATGGCTGTTGATATTCGTACTTAAAATAAGGATGAGTAAAAAATAAAGGAGGCATTTGTTATGTGTCCGATAGTAATCGGATGAATAATAAATATATTATTCGTCCGCGGCCCGACTATTGTCGGTTTGTACGGATATTGACCACTTTTTTGGTTTTCTAATGTTAAAATAAGTGATTTTTAGGTGCAGGTTTCTATTGGCAAAAAAAAACCTTAAACTACCGAGCTGGAACATATTCTTTTAAATTCCAATGATTTTTAAGTTCATGGTTTTTTATGTGTATATAGTGGTTTTTAGATGCAGGAGCTAGGATAGAATCCATACTTACTTACTAATATGATAAATGTGAAAGTGTGTTTGTTTGTTTGTCTTTCTTTCACGTCGAAACGGCTTGGAGGATTGGCGTGACTTTTTGTGTGGAGATAGTTGGAGGGCTGGAGACTAGCATAGGCTACTTTCTACCGCGGGAGATTATCTCTTTCCCACAAGAAAACACGGTTTAATACAATCCAAAAAATATTCATGATCAAAATTACTTGAAACTTGGTATTAATGCTCTTCAATACAATTAATTAAATACGTGTTTTAGTATTTTTCAAAATTCATCCAATAAGTGGGTAAAATAGCGGATGAAAGTTTGTATGAAACCTACCATTTTAGAGTTTTTTCTTGTAGTTTTAGCGCGAGCGAAACCGCGGGTTCTGCTAGTTATTATATATGTCCTTCTTTACAAAGAAACTTTGTGGATTATTTTCATAGCAATCTAAACTTTCAGCATCTTACTTACATATATTTAAAACACAATTTTAGGATAAGAATATGAGGATGATATTTAAGTTTCGTTTACATATTCGCCTTACATCGTTAGGAAACCTGCCAAACGGTGGAAGAGCTTGGTGTAAATACTTTCATCTACACAATTGAAATTCTTCACGATAAAATTTAAAAGTAAGCACATTTCTAAACGATTACTCTAGCGTTTGCTTTACACTGGAATTCATATTGATTTTTAACGGTCTTTATAATAGAACTAGCGACTCACCCTCGCTGTGCTCGGGTTCATCCCTAGGTATCTTTTAATTGTTAGCTTAGATTTCTCAGAGATAAGATATTTTTCCGCAGTAAAAAGTACCTATATGTTGACCCGGATAATCAGCTATCACCATACTAAAATCCGTCCAATTTTGTCTTGATTGAGTTTCTCGTGACGCTTTCCCAGACAGACAGACAAAAATTCTAAAACACTATATATTCAGCCTCCTATCATCATAGGTAATAATGACTATTTCAATAAGATTTTCCAAAAAATATTTAATGTACAAATTCGGCTCAGTTTGAATTTTATTTTAAGTTACATTGTAGATTAACATACTTTTAATTGTAAATGTTGTACAATTATACAGATTATAAACTTATTTAGTAAAAATGTGAATTTGTCTATGTATTTATATTATTATTCCCTCCACGTCTCCATACGCCGGCGTGTCAGTTAACAATAGATTTCTTAGAAATTTAATTAATTTCTTAGAAATTTACCTGGAGGTGTTAAGAATATAAGGATACCTATTTGATTTCTAAATTAAAATATTTAAACTAGATACTTCGTAACATAAGCCTATTCGTTAAATTTTTAATTTTTAAAAATGTCAAAATGTTTTTAAAAACTTATAAACCTCAACTCAATTAAATAATTTATTTATGTACTTTTTTCATGTAAAGAAATAACAATAACATTAATTACGTATAGCGTAACACGAACCTGAGCGGATTTATATGCCGTTCATTGCCAGCGCTCGCGAGAATGTACTCCTATATAAAAACAAAAGCATAAGAAAAAATATATGTAAGGTTTTATACATAATATATAGGACGTAGTAGCAAGAGCTGAATTCAGTAATATTCCGAAAGCTATCTTGCTATTTAAAATCGTCCTGCACGACCACGCCATGCCAGCGACTATGGTTTCTAGAAAGTTATAAATATTAGCGTAAATCTAGGTTGATTTACGCTAATATTTAAATTAAACTATGAATATTCGGTTTTTTTCTCAGATTTATTTTGATTTTTGGTTCCCGGCGTTACAATTCTGTACAGCAATTATGGTCACGGTAGAGGCTAAGGTTTGAGACGTCTCGAAGGTAATTTTATTGTATTTAAAATGATGTAACTTCTAACAATATGTTAGCGGATAAACTTTGCAACGCTCGCGTACATCTCTCGTTGCCTAAGAGCAGCCTATGTATTACTTCAAGTCATAGACATACTAAATTTCATCAGAATAAAATAATTTTAATCAAACCCATGACCTTTAAGCCACTAAACCATTATCTGTTAAAGTATTTCAACAACATAAAGAAATAATACTGATAAATAAATATTATGAAAAATATAAAGAACTTTCTTTTTAGGTCAGTAAAGCTCTAATATTCAATACACGTGGTAAATTTAATAAAACGTACCGTATATCGGTACATAATATAAAAACTTCAGGATTAACCACAAAGTTTCGACACATAAAGAAAACTTTTAATAGTCGAGTCCGGAAGGTAGCGAAATGAATTTGTATGAACTAAGTTTGAGCTTGAGCATTAACAGTTTGGAAAATTAGCTTTAAATTTTTTGACGCGTGAAACATGCAAAGCATTTTGAATAACATTATTATTTTTCTAGGAATTTTGTTAGGTTTTATCAAAGTCAGTTATTATATAGTATGACTAGTAAATATGAAGAAAGGAATGCAAGGTAAAATAGTTTTTGAGTGAGTTCGTTTATGAACGCAGTACGTAAAATGTTCAAAATAGCGATCTATTAAGGCAGTAAAAATTATAAACTATAAGATTTTTTTTCAATGTGTATTTTATTTCAAATTATCTTTTTTTTCAAAATCCTGCATAAGCAAGCTAATAATCAAACAATCATTAAGTTATATTTTGTTTAATTGTCTGTTTGTTTCAGCTAATCTGCAAAAATTTAGGTTAAACTCCAAAATTTAATAGAAATTAATGCAAGTCTACATTCAAAATAGATTATTATAATTTAAATATAAATAACTAGCTGCTCACCCTCGCTTCGCTCGGGTTCGCATCTAGAAAAACAACAGCAAATCTATTCCACGAGAACCGCACATTTTTCCGAAATAAAAAGCCTATGTGTTATTGTGACGTGTGACCAATATTATTGTAGTTTCATTAAAACCCATTCAGTAGTTTTTGCATGAAAGAGTAACAAACATCCTCACAAACTTTCGCATTTATAATACGAGTATTACTATAGATATTTTCACTATATAATAAACATTTTTTATAACACTTTATTGCACACGAAAATAGTACATTAATATAAAAAAAATACAATTAAAGAAAAGCGCAAAGGTGGCCATATCACTAAAAATGATCTCTTACAGGTAAAATTAGGCATTATTCAGGTTATTATGTTAAATAAAACTATCTGTTCGGATTTTTCGCGAATTATTTTAATTTTTTGTTCCCGATCATTTAAATGGTTTATATCAATCATGGTCACAAAAGTTACTATATAGTTGTTACAGAGAGACGGCGAAAAAATCCAAAAAGATAGTTTCATTAAAGGTAAGTACGGAATAGATAGACATTAATATGGTATATATTATATACATAGGTATAGAAAAGTAGGTAAGTACTTAAAAAAATAAAAAAAAAATTATATCCCTTGACTTGAGAAATGATTGAATCCCCCTAACAAACTTCCATCCCCTTTTTCGATCCTTAAGGGATGGTTTCCGGGTTAAAAACTATCCTATGTCCTTCCCACTATCTGCATACCAAATTTCATCTAAATCAGTTCAGCAGATAAAGCGTAAAACGTAACAGACAGGCAGACAGACAGACTTACTTTCGCATTTATATTATTAATATGGATGTTAAACATTTTCGTAATTCCAAAAAAGTATTATGTTTATCTATACATATAATAAAATTCTAACTAAGCCGAATCTGTACATGAAATACTTTTTCAAAAATCTTATTGAAATAGACATTACTATAGATACAGAGGCCGAATCTATAGTTTTTAGAATTTTTGCTTGTCTGTCTGCCTGTCTGTCTGTCTGTTACCGCGTCATGGAAAAATCACTAGAGGGATTTTGATGAAATTTGGTATGGTGATAGCTGGTTATCCGGGTCAACATATAGGATACTTTTTACTGCAGGAAAATGTCTCATTTCTGAGAAAAAATACAAAAACTGTAATGTAAGAGTATACTAATATGTAAAATCTAAGAATTTGGTTTTTGGTTATCTGAACGCGGGGCAACGCTAGTCATATCTAAAGAGAATAAATGTGTTTGCTTAAAATAAAAATCGAGGACATTTCTTGCGTGATGCAGCTAGCGTACAATGTGTAGTGCCGCAGTTTGTGGAGTGACGCGTCTATTATGTTGCTATGGACGTTACTCGTTAGTTTTTATCCTTTTTGAATGCGGATGAAATATTTTTTACTGTGCGTATTGTTTGAATTATTCATTATTAAAAAAACCTCGTAAAGGCAAACTTGCACACTGGACTGTATGATTTCAAAATGTAAAAGTTAATATAAATACTCTCGGTCTCCGGAAATGAATACTCTATATATTTTTTTAAATATAACCTAATATAAAAAAGTGTGTAAAACTTATGTACGCTCTAAAGAAAAAACTTATAAAAGAAGTTATACTCCTTTTTTAAGGGTATTTAAATAAAAACTAGTTTTTTTTGTTTAAACTTTAATGTTTTTGACTTTGTTTTCTTATTGTTCTCAGCAAATCCTTTCATTTGACATCCATATCATGAAGGTGTATAAAAAAAAGTCAGCCATCCTTGGAAGTCCGCCATTGCGAATAATTGATATTTTTTTTCGGTTTTCTTCGCGGATTTATTTTGATTTTTATTTCTCGACGTTTCGAATGCTTTACAGCAATTATGGTCACGGGAGAGACTAAGGTTTTAGACTCTCCAAGGTTATATAGTTGTTATAGACAGTACCTACTGTTTTACCCTTTAACAGTTTATTTGTTTAGATGTTGGTAAATAAATAAAACAGTATCAAGCTAATAATATTTAAATTAAATGCTAAAACATTATATATTAATTGAACCAGAAATTACATAAAGTAAATACATAAAATTAACATTAATATTAAATAATCACGAAAATTGTTGTTGAAAATATAAATCCATGGTTTATTCCCAAAAGACAGTGTATTTATAAGTATTTGATATTTCATCTGTTTATTCAAAATATTTGTTCACAATATATCGGTATGTATTATTTAGTTTTACCCACAATATTTTAAATACATGCTATAAAATGAAGTAGCATTTGACTAGGTATTTGCTGCAGTTTTACGCGTTTGTTTTTTTTTAAATCACTCATTGATTTGACTTCAAAAGGAGAAAATTCGTCTATTTTTAAATCTGTGTTACGCTATGCATAATTTTTAATGAATAAATTACACTGCTAGGGTGTTACTACATAAATTAAAAAAATATATTTAAGGGTGGGATTTAGTATTTTTTAATTGATTTTGAAGTTTGTGTAGGTACTTTTTTTAGTTAGAAATTAATAATTTTTAATGGAAATTGACGCCTTTACCGTGGTGAATACTAATTTTACTTACTGTATATAAAATTCAATACACAGCATTAACAAGCACGTCTTCAGTAAACAAGCACGAAATACGAAATAATTAAGGATTTTTTTTAAATTCATTCCCTGAAGGTTTTAAAAAGATTATGAAAGCTTCTATAAAATTAATAGAAATAATATTTTAATAAATGTTCATCGTAATGGAACTCCAATAATATTAGAATGTAAGGAAAATAAAATTCTCAGTGAGTCGAATCTGTGCATTAAATATTTTTTGGAAAATCTTATTGAAATAGTCATTATTGCCGGTACTGAGGCCGAATCTATAGTTTGTAGAATTTTTGTCTGTCTGGGAACGCATAGCGAGAAAACTACTGGATAGATTTTGATGAAATTTGGTATACTTTTTTGGTATACTAATCGTCAAAACGTACTAGGGACGAACCCGAGCGGAGCGAGGGTGAGTCGCTAGTGTACATATAGAAGTATACTTGAGGTCAGTCCTTTAAAAAGTCGGACAAGTCCGCTGTGCGAACCTGAATCGCACACCAAGGGTTCCGTTACATAAAACACTTAATTTATTTTATTTAAACATATACAAAATGTTTTATTTTTTTATGTTAGAAGTAAGAAAAATAAAATATTACTGCATAGACTACTATAACATTCATTTTATTGATGGCCTGAATAAGTTTGCATTTCATAGTATAACTCTGAGAAAGAATGTTATATTCGCCTCCAAATGCGTTGATCGAAATATATAAAGTATCTATTTTTGATATAATATATAAACTCACCATAGACAATTAGCGTATCAAAAGTGTCCTCAAAAATAAGCGCCCAGTTCGAAATTGTGCGCTTTTTTCTTGATCATAAATTTATCTCTTGATCATCACAAAATAAAATCGCACGTTGTTTTTTTTTTAAATACTTTATGTGGTATGTGTAAATTCGAATTTTTGTAAAGACAATCAGAACTTTCGATTTTTGAATTTAATCTTTGGTTTGACTTAACGTCACATATCGACTAAAAGCTACTTTGGAGAAAATGGCTGTTAAATATTTTCATATATCTATACATATAATAAAATTGTAACTAAGTCGAATCTGTACATTAAATATTTTTTGGAAAATCTTATTGAAACAGACATTATTATCGATACAGAGGCCGAATCTGTAATTTTTTTATTTTTGTCTGTCTGTCTGTCTGTCTGTCTGTCTATCTGTCTGTTACCGCATCACAGAAAAACCACTGGAGGGATTTTGATGAACTTTGGTATGGTGATAGCTGGTTTTCCGGGTCAACATATAGGGTACTTTTGATCGCGGAAAAATATCTCATTTTTGAGAAAAAATACAAAAACTGCATTGTAAGAGTGTACTAATATGTAAAACCTAAGAACTTGGTATTTGGTCATCTGAACGCGTTCGGAGCCGCGGGCAATGCTAGTTTTAAATAAAACTATCTTTTCGGATTTTTTCGCGGATTTATTTTGGTTTTTGGTTCCCGACGCTTCGAATGCTTTACAGCAATCATGGTCACGGGGAGACCATAGAAAGATAGTTTCATTTAAAATATAATAACATCAACCTGTTCGTGATATAAGTAAAAACACACTTTTGTAGTCATACGTATATTTTCGTTCAATAAATACAAACTTATTGTGGCTTTGTCATTGGAAAGGAAGCGCTACATGCATGAGAAAATACATAAACGAGTATATTGAATGCTAGGTTTTGATTACGGTTTTGCACATATAGTGTTTATTTTAATTTAGAATAATCCACTTCAAGTAATGCAGTTAGTGTAAGAGAAGTTCATTTCAAAACGATAAACAGATTTTGTTATTTTCGTAATCTTTCCTTATATCTTATACAATATACATACATATATTTATGAATTTTTCAAATATGTATATTTAGACATAACTCATAAAATTACTTTATTTAGAATTTTTTTATTGCGCTTAATAATAATTTTGATTAAATTGTACCTGCGACTTTTCTGATTAAAAAAAACAGAATGTTACGTCATAATCTTTCCTTCTATTATTTCAATACGTCGAAATCTAGACTAAAAAAGATAAAACTATATTGAATTAAATATTTTATTCAAAATTTACATTATATATGTAGTAAGAACCTTGCTATAAAATGTCCACTACAATTTCCGCAGGATCTTTTTGTTTACCGGATATAGGCAATTGGCATCCTGAGTATTGACTAGAATAATAAGTAGGAAGGTGAATACGTACATTGTAATGGCTTTGTTCGTGTAATATGTAGTTTAAAAATACCTGCTAAAGGGATTCAGTACAAATACTAATAAAATCTATAGGTATATAAATAGGTAAAGACAAAACCGTTCAGTAATCCTTTCTCCGATCTGTTTTCCTTTTTGTTTAGTGTAATGATTTCACAGATCATAATATAACACTACAAGCGAAACCCGCGGCTTCGCTCGCATTCAATCTACAAAAAACTCTAGCTTTATGTTATACAGCGACTCACCTTCGCTTCGCTCAAATTCCTCATTATGTATTTATATAATATAGGTATATAGTTTTACACTAATGTATGGAAGTCTGCCCGATTTTTTGACATTTATGATTACTGCTCCGTTACCTTGGGTAGTACCTCAATGATATATAGCCCATAGCCTTCCTTAATAAACGGTCTATCTAATGCAAAAAGAATTTTCCAAATCGGATTATCAGTTCTCGAGATTAGCGAGTACAAACAAATAAACAAACAAACTCTGCCTCTTTATAATATTAATATAGATACATACTAGTGTTATCAATATTATTTTTTTTTTGAAAAGTTAATTTTTTAATAGAGGAAGGTAAAAACGAAACAATTAAAAACTTTTTTCTCCTCTGTTTGTCAAACGATTTTCGTTTTTTTTTTTGTTTAGTAGCTATTGACGAGCTTTAGTGTTATCGATGAAAAAAATATTATGATTATATTTCAACTACGGGGCGAACACTAGTTCAAATAATGACGTGAACAACAAAATTTTTATGTACGTACATAATTCTATTATGTTACACTATAAATATTTTCGCTGCTGGTAACATTTTATTAATGTCTATTTTTATTTTACTAGCGATTTATTATATTTTTGATGGAATACTTATTAAATGGAGTTATGTTTAGTATGAATGAATATAGCTGACATAAAATCGTTCAAGTATTATTTTAATACTAGCATTGCCCGCGGCTCCGCCCGCGTTCAGATGACCAAAAACCAAATTCTTAGGTTTTACATATTAGTATACTCTTACAATACAGTTTTTGTATTTTTTTCTCAAAAATGAGATATTTTCCCGCGGTAAAAAGTATCCTATATGTTGACCTGGATAACCAGCTATCACCATACCAAATTTCATCAAAATCCCTCCAGTGGTTTTTCCGTGATGCGGTAACAGACAGACAGACAGACAAAAATTCCAAAAACTATAGATTCGGCATCTATATCGATAATAATGTTTATTTCAATAAGATTTTCCAGAAAATATTTAATGTACAGATTCGGCTTAGTTACAATTTTATTATATGTATAGATAATCGTGAATAACATCGACCATAAACCAAAATAGCATGTACTACAAATTATAATTGCACAAAATTATTCAAAGCTTATCAAGGCTTTTTGAAAAACAACAGACTAATGCTTGCCTTTTAGTTCAATTTGTTTTCTACTACAGTAATAATAGTGGTTTGTCGACGAGACTGCAAGTTTTACTACATCACTACAAAAACAAAGTCGCTTCCCGCTGTCTGTCTGTTCCTATGTATGCTTAGATCTTTTAAACTACGCAATGGATTTTGATGCGGTTTTTTTTAATAGAGTGATTCAAGAAGAAGGTTCTAGTATATAATCTGTTAAGTTTTTGTATACATTGCCTAAACTATAACAATATTTGTTGGAGGTGTCGGAAAAAAATAAGCCGTCTGGGAGCTTTCAACGAAAACGCTGTCAACACCCCTTGAGATATAGCTAAAAAAATAATGTATGGTGGAATTGTGTATCTTATATAGGTCTACAGAAAAGTCTGCAATGGCATATGTCTCTCTTATCATCAGCATCAGAATTACTGTCTTTATATATCTGATTAATATATTTTTTGTCTATAAAGGTAGCAATAGTGTTGCTCAATATTGTAACTTTAAATAATAGCAATCTAAATTAATATTTTAACTTCTTTTAAATTATATATATGTATATATATATATATATATATATATATATATATATATATATATATATATAATAATATATATATATATATATATATATATATATAATTAATATTTTATTTTAATTATATATATAATTAATATTTCATTTTAATTATATATATATATATATATATATATATATATATATATATATATATATATATATATATATATATATATATAATTGATAAATAATTAATATTTTTAATATTCTTTTATGGTTATACATAATATAATAATAGCAACACTAAATAATATTAGTAATTAATAAAAATTTTAATATTTATAATAATAACAGCAAAAATTAAATAAATTATATTGCTATATTTAATTATAATATTTATTAAAAAAAAATTTAAATGTTTAGAAATAAAAATCAACAAATATTGTAACGTACTTTATTGCCATTTTTTAATTTTTGAAATCATTTTTGTAAAATAGTGGGTAGCCACTGTCTGTAACAAGTATGTGCTTCAGATATCTATAACCTTAGTCTCTCCCGTGACTATGGATGCTGTAAAGCATTCGAAACGTCAGGAACCAAAAATCAAAATAAATCCGCGAAATAATCCGAAAAGATAGTTTTATTTAAAATGTCAAATATTCGGGTAAATCTAAGAAAGTATTAAGCGTTGCTTATTTAAAAATAAATAGAAAAAATTTAAGTGGAAACCAAATTTTTTTTTAATTTGTAACGTAGTGTTATAAAACATGTTCAGATTGCATACTAGTACAATGATGTGAAATCGCATTCCTAAGGCTCATTGAGCAAAGAACGGGCACGCATCCATACTTCCTGGTGCTTCCGAGAGCCATAATGCTTTGTAGCTCTCATCTATACATATAATAAAATTATTACTGAGTCGAATCTGTACATTAAATATTTTTTTGGAAAATCTTATTGAAATAGTAATTATTATTGAAACTGAGGCCGATTCTGTCTGTAAATTTGTCTAGGAACGCATCAGGTACTTTGGTATGACGATAGCTGGTCAACATATAGGGCACTTTTTACTGCGATAAAATATCTCATCTTTGAGAAATCTATACTAACTTTTAAAACATATCAAGTGACGAACGAACTCGACCGGAGCGAGAAAGAGTCGTTAGACTTTTTATATATTTACTGTATTACTAGCGACTCACTACTTCGTCATATCTTATTACTTCGTCCCTAGCTTGTTTCCCAATAGAAACTTTCATTCCCATTTTCACACCCTTAAGGGATGATTTCCGGGATAAAAAGTATCTTATGTTCTTTCCGGGATCTCAAACTATCTTCTTATCAAATTTTATCTAAATCGGTTAATTAGATCCAGAGATTTCCCCCTACATCGTCACAAACTCACAATCTCACAAACTCACAAACTTTACCTCTTTATAATATTAGTACTTATTTGTAGCATCTATACAAATAACTAATGTTATTGGTAGCATAATCTTTTAGTTGACGTTCTAAAAGTAGGATCTTAGCCTATTGTGATTTTATAATCTTTTTCAAATGATTAATTTTTTTAGCACTTAAACAAGTAACTTTAGTATAGGTTATTTTGAAACGTATTTCTGACAAATTAATTATTGACGTAATAGCGTATATTATGTAAACTTTTTTTTTATGTTGGAAAATATAATATTTATGCATACAACTTGTATACAATATACATATAGGTTATGGGGATTTGTGGGATCCACCGGCTAGAAAAGCCAGCACTACCTACTAAAACCCAAAGAAATCTCTTCCTTCTTAATGGGGCATCGCAGAATCGCTTATGCACTCAATTACGAAACCCCGACGGCAGATCTGCCAAAGCAGACCATACAATCAAGGGCTTGCTCCCACGGTCCACTTGGTGTCAGAGTAGTACCAGGAGCAACTCGTATGGTACCGTACCGTACGTAAGAAGGTACCGTACCTGTATGGCTCTGTGTAAAACTAGAGTATCTGTCATTGCAAATATCGAGCATATATTTTATTTTTTTATACTGCAAAAGTGTCCAAAGAATCTCTCTCTCTCATTTTCTCTCATTAGATTATTATAATATAATCATTTAAAGGGTAATTTTATTTAATGGTTCATCATATCATACATAGCACATCCACCACTAAAAGTTACGGTTGGATTTAAGAGGTGGAGTTAGAGGCTTCATAAAGCGAGTACGTGTTGGAAGTTTAAATTGCTTAAAATAATTAAATTTTATAGTTCTATCCATCTCTCACTTACTCTTATCTCGTTGCGTATAGTGATGCCTGGGACACTTCAAGGCAAAGTATCATATGTTGTCCAAGAACAGTGGTGCTATTCTGTAATATCATATAAATTTAAAATTTAAAAGTCCCCTACGTAAATTTATTGTCATTTAACGATTACACTGGCACGCGTGAAGCACTTAATCGACTAATCATACGCCAACATGCCTTACATTATTTTGGAAAAGAGCTGATAGTCTTACACTGCTGGACCGATATTAACCAAACATAGCTAAGAACCACCGCCAGGAAACTGGCTTTCAAATGAAAAAACCGCATCGAAATCGGTATATCCGTTTGAGAGCTACGATGCCACAGAAAGACACACACAAACACAACCAGACAGAAAGACATCGACGTTAAACTTATATATTTTTTGCGTCGGGGGTGAAAAACTGTTGTATATGACACAGGTGAATCCGCGACCTTATTTCATAAGGTTGTATGAAGTACGTCGAATTACATTAAATAACATATTTTGCACAATAGCACTACACTTACAAGTGCAAAGTAGATTTTGTAATTTCCATACACATCGATATGTAGAATAGATTTTTATTGATAATTGTGTATTAAATACAATTTAACATTAATTTGTGTTAAAATTAATTCTGAAAGTACTCATAAGTATGAATAAGTAAATAATGGTTCTAAGAAAAATAAGGTGGTAAGTCGAAATAAAGTTAAATCAAATTGTTGCGCAAAATTTCACTTCACACGTTCGTCGTCTTTAAACAGATCAAGTTAACATACTTACGTTGTTTGTTTATGAGTTCCATGAGTTTAAAAAGTTTCCTTTTAAACAATTACCTGGTAAATGTGCCTTTACTTGTTAAGCTCGTAAGCAGAGTAATGTGTCATAATATGTCTCATTTACATGGTCATTATCACCATCCATTGGCAACGAAATGAAACTGTATGACATCAGTAGGAGAGCAGATAGGAAAGGGTTTTATTAATATAATCACTATATGACTATGTATGTATATACGTAGCATTTGTGTGCATATTATGTAGAATATAAAATCTTCAACTTTTAGAATCGCGATACCCTAGGAATGGTGATTGTTAAGAAAAAATATTAGGACCGTTTTTGTAGATAATTTTGTGATTCACGATTTTTGTCTTGGCCATAATTTTGATGAAACTTACCGTTTTCGAGAAAAAACCAATATACCGAAAGTTTTGACCTTTGACCTTGAATAGCTTTTTTAGCACACATGGGATCGATCGGGACTTTTGGCACTTTATTTTTACTAGTGTACCCAAGATCTCTACCAAAATTCAGCTTATTCGGAGTTTTTGTAATTTGAAATGTTTATTTTGACCGGAATATCTTCAGTAGATTATAAAATATCGCTGTACAAAAAAAGTTGCTATATAAAAAAAAAAACAATTAAGCTACTTACTTATTATTACCAGTCGCATAGTGGTCAAAATCCAACTGTAATCATTATTAAAAATTTGGGAAAAATATAAAGGTTGTCCCAAAATTCACGCAAGATTTGAATTTGCTGATATTTGTGCGGTGTTTGCAACCAATAAAAAACACAGAGTTCCATAGCTGACAGTATAGGGTTAGTAAAAATGTCGCACTCCACAAAACAATAACTCGTTGTGATTGTTGAACTATATTTCAAAAATAAAAGCTTGGCTATTACAGTTTCTTACAAAATATGGTAGGAATATTGATTTAACTTAGTTAACTGTAAAGAGAGTAATTGCAGAGGTATTTCCTGGTCGCGTATTTTCTCGTTTCGGTAATCAGAATTGGTCCTCTAGATCATGTGATTTAACACCATTGAATTTCTTTCTATGGGCTTGATTAATTTCAAAGGTCTTTTTTACCAAGTCCACGTAAATCTGTGCATTGAAGGAGTTTCATTGCTACATCAACAAAATTCAGCCACATTTATGCAAAATTATGAAATCATTGTCGAAATCAAGGAAAATTTTGACAAACGGGTGCATATATCCCAACAATTACGAGAAGGTCATTTGCCGGATGTGTTATTTGTATTTCATACATAACCCTAACTTATCTATTTTATCTATCAATAAAAAAAATACAATTAAAAAAAACTGTAGTTTCTGTTTAATTCAAATCTTGTATTAATTTTGGGACACCTAATGAATAGAATTTACCCATCTATATAAAAGAACTAAGTTTTTTTTTTTATTATTCCCATTAAAGCTTTTCTATGCTACTAAACAAAAAATAAGGAAAATTGGTTGACAAACAGAGGAGAAAAAGTCACTGAACTCTTTTTTCTTAGCTATTTATATATAGATATGTTCTTTAATGCAAAGTATAAGCATTAAGTTAAGAAGCATTGTCAACTTACCGTCCGCATTTAGAAGGCCAGAAAGCGTTTGCGAACACATGGCCCCGTTTGCGTAATGACGAATTATACAATATGCCTGCGACGCTCGCGTCATATAAAGATTCCCGCCCGCTCCTTCAAATACTTTTAGACTTATTTTACTTAGCAATAACTGACTTTCTTTTATACTCTGAATCCATTTTCAAGATATGTAACATAAGCAAATTAAGTTAGGTTAGTTGTGACTTAGGCCATCATCTTCTTTTTCATGTTGATCAACTACAACTAATATCATATAATAAATATAGAAATTAGCAGGTATCTAAACAATACATCGAGTATCGAAAAAAATATTATTAACAAAAGCAAAATTGTTCGAAAACACAAGTTTTAACAATTTCATACGACGAAATTTCTGATTCATGACATGTACTCATTAATTAACACACAACCACCATACTTCCACTGAGTCGCAAAATGAGTAGTCTTATTAAAATTTACACCAAACATTCTCTTTAAAATAAATAAATATTTGAATTTAGTAAAACAATAGCAACGATAATATAAATCAGTTTTATGAAACTTTTTTTTGCAGATTTAGCTTCTACAGTTTTAAGTTATTTGCAGAATATACCAAAATCGTCTGAATCTAGTTTTGTATAAAAGATATTTTCAAATTTAAAAAGATACATAAAGCCCAGCGCAACAGCTTGTATTATAATTAAATGCCTCGAAAGCCACTGATTAACTTGTATTCAATTTACAAGCTATTATAGCAATTGTAACTATATTTTTCTTATCTGACTCAATATTTCATGTTTGAAAATTCCCGTAGTGGCAATCAATATGCGATGGCAACGGTCCAAGTGTAATGCGAGTGAGTCATAATTCAAAGGATATCGCGCCTGTATACTGAATCAGGGGCCGTTTACAAAGGGTCGGAACGTGCTAAACGTCATTATGGGTTCGATTCTAAAAAAATTGTTATATGAAAACTAGCGACTCACCCTCGCTTCTCTCGGGTTCGTCTCTAGGTTAGGTTAGGGATTCCCCATACAAACTTTCATCCCCATTTTCACCCCCTTAAAGGATTATTTCCGGGAAAAAAGTATCCTATGTCCTTCCCAAAGTCTCAAACTATCTTCTTACCAAATTTCATCTAAATCGCTTCAGTAGATCCAGAGATTACCCCCTACAACGTCACAAATTCACAATTTACAAATTTATCTCTTTATAATATTAGTATAGATTAGAAACCTACTCTTACAAAATTATAAGTTCCTGTCTCCTATATTGCGATTTCTTCTTTTTTTAGGATTGACGTCATTTATGGTAGTTTCCAATACAAGTATTATAGTCATATTTTTCTATCCTTTACCTAACGGGACCCCTGAGAGAATTGTTATTTTTTTCATTACAAAAAAAGCTAGCTAGAACAAACAGACAGATTAATAGCTGACTATATACAATTATATTTAGCAGTTCTTTGTACTTTGATTGAAATAATGTATCAATATGGCTATTTTACATCTAAAAAGGCTTTGATTTAGAAAATACCTAAGTTTCTTATCAATCGGTCTACTAGTTCTGTATGAACTTCTTGTCATGTTTCACAACTATGTACTATATATTTATAAGATGGGAAAATCGTAGATTAGTATACTTCAATACTATATTTAACACATTACAAGTAAGGATCGACGTCTGAATCTAAATGAAAACGATTTTGAATTAATTATTTTTTGTTTAATCTTTTTCTTATCTTTCTTATACTCGTATATAGATAAACGATACAAAGATACGTTTTAATAGTTAATATAGATTTTTCAGAGATGAGATATTTTCCCGCAGTAAAAACCAGCTATAATTATATCAAACTTCATCAAAATCATATGGTTTTCTCGTGACGCGTTCCAGATAGACAGACAGACAAAAATTCTAAATCTATAGATTCGGCCTCTGTATCTATAATAATGATTATTTCAATAAGATTTTCTATAATGTTAATGTTCGTATGTTTGGTCCTCTATGCGTTTCTAAGCCATTAAACCGATTGTGATGGAACTCTGGTGGCCGATGGGTTATTCTGTATAAGCCTACAAAAATTCTCTGGCTATAAAAAAAAAATTAAGACCTTTGTCTTTTATGCGTTCCGAAACCGTTCAAACTTAGAAACGCGCCCGAGCAAGAGTAAGTCGCTAGTCGTTTATATTATTTGAATAAGTAAAATAAGAGAAAAATTGGATAAAATTCCTAGAAAAAATTTTATAAATACTTTATCTTGATTTCATAGAATTAAATAAATAATTTATATTTTTTAACAATTTTAATTATATATTTTTTTCTTTTACTGTATTATTGAAGTTGTTTTTTTTATTAGTAACTTTTTGCGATATGAATATA
This sequence comes from Brenthis hecate, assembly GCA_951806755.1. Taxonomy (NCBI): domain Eukaryota; kingdom Metazoa; phylum Arthropoda; class Insecta; order Lepidoptera; family Nymphalidae; genus Brenthis; species Brenthis hecate. The sequence continues at coordinate 9,715,173 of OX638259.1, read as the reverse complement.
CCTAAAAATCCCTTGGCGAACTGCTTTTATAACATGACTTTGTGTGCGCTTAAACAGTTTTCTTTTCTTTAACGTTGTTGATAAAAAATAAAGTTTTTTCTGAAATACTGGTGCCAACTGCGATGTATCTGTAATCATGTACTTTCACATGTGTATTACTTCATGTATAAATAAAAAAAATACGTATGTTGGGCCATAAACACTCAGCACCATCTAGTTCCATGGTAAGCTACGAGGCTTGTGTTATGGATACCAGATAGTTGATACACTAAACATAATATGTAACTTAAAACACATACATATTATAAATACACCCATGAGTGGAGTACAAGCATTCATGCTCATCGCATAAATGAATGACCCCAGCGGGATTCGAACCAGCCTAAAAAATGTATGATCAAGATCGTAACGTCATTAATGTAAGATAGTTAAATGTTTGCTGAATAAATAGGTTATAATTTACAAACAAGTTACTTCACATTGGGTTGGTACTGGTAGCGCGGACAATTCACACAAAAAAAATACAACTGTATAGATTAACTTGCTTCCCAATACAAATTTTCATCCCTATTATCACCCCCTTAAGGGATGATTTCCAGGGAAAAAGTATCCTATGTCCTTTCTAGGATCTCAAACTATATTCTTACCAAATTTGATCTCAATCGGTTTAGTAGATCCAGAGATTACCCCCTACAACATCACAAACGCACAAACTCACAATCTTACAAACTTTACATCTTTATAATATCAGTATAGATAGATAGCACTTGCACTATAAAATCGTTTCGAAGAACACAAAACGGTCACAGCGTTACTTAGTTTGAAAGTTACCTGCTACCACTGATTTATCACCTCTGAAACATAAGCTTGGCCGTGTAGTTTAGTGTATTTGATATTGGCTTTAGAATCAATCTCTATGGGGTATTGTAATTAGTTGTTATAGACAAAAAATTAAATATTACGGTGTATTTTAATTCAATTCAATTCAATTTTCTTGTCAATGGCTTCAAAATGTGCCAGTTGAGTACAGAATACTTCGTCAATGTCACGTAGAATGGAGAAGACATGAAGGAGATTGGTCGGTAAAATAAGATTTTTAATAGGTGTATTTCAGAAAATATTTAATTTGATTTAATTGTCTTTAGCAAAGGTACCTACTTTAGATAAAAGTAAAACGTACAATGCGAAGTTTGCTAATCCTTACGCATATATAGGAAGGTGCTGTCTGCTGTCTGTACGTATGTGCGCATTTATCCAAACGAATATGAATTTACGTATTCTTTAATGTTGTTTTTAGTTTTTCCCTTAGCTTGGGGTTAGAATTTGTAGCTTATAAAAAAACCACATTTTTGAAATAAAAAATAAATTACTCAACATTTTGAGGTGGCCCACTAATGTTTAAAATAATAAATTTTAATTTTCTGTTGGAATAGAAAAAAAAAATTCGGCTGATCATCTTTAAAAACATTCAATAATTGACAAATAACCATATTTGTTATACATTTTCTATCTAAATTCATTTTCAAGCTAAGAAAAAAAACTAAAATTTTTTTTTCGCTCCACCCTAGTGCATATTATATATTATTAAGAGACTAGCATTGCCCGCGGCTCCGCCCGCGTTCAGATAACCAAAAACCAAATTCTTAGTTTTTCCTATTACTACTCTTACATTGCAGTCTTTGTATTTTTTCTCAGAAATGAGTCATTTTCCCGCGGTAAAAAGTGTCCTATATGTTGACCCGGATAACCACCTATCATCATACCAAATTTCATCAAAATCCCTCCAGTGGTTTTTCTGTGATGCGGTAACAGACAGATAGACAAAAATTCTAAAAACTATACATTCGACCTCTGTATCGATAATAATGTCTATTTCAATTTTTCAAAAATATTTCATGTACAGATTCGGCTCAGTTAGAATTTTATTATATGTATAGATAACGCTCAAGCTACTTATGCAATTCGGCCCCATCGATACAACTAACTAAAACATGACTCGTATGTATGAAGCGGAAACTAATTTCACAAATAGAAACATATTTACTTAATTTAACATCGCCTACATCACTCGCGCTTAATTAATTAAAACCTTCGTGTCTTATAAATTCGTGACATCACTAGGAATACTTACGTATAAGTAATTTTGGTAGTTAACCCTTCATTATCTTGATGGGGCGAGCATCAATTTTGTATCACCTGCGCAGCGACGGGCTATTAGTCACAAGTGAAAATTTCTCAGTTAAAAAGATAAATATTCTACTCTAGACTTTATAAATTGTGGAAGAACAAAGCTTTGTACCGTTGCTTTATGTTACAAAAAAATATCTGGTTAAATTGCTTTTTATCTTTAAATATAATGTTCTTTAGATCTGATAAGTTATAATTTAAACGTTAGGTTTGTATGGTACTGAATGTTAAAATTAATTATTAATGTGGTTGATGGTTGTTTTATCTAGAGGTACATATAATAAAATTCTGAGTCGAATCTGTAGATTAAATATTTTTTTGGAAAATCTTATTTACATAGTCATTATTATCTATAGTATCTATCTATCAAATGTATAGTTTTTAGAAATTTTGTCTGTGTGTATGGGAACGCATCACGAGAAAACCACTGGACAGATTTTGATGAAATTTGGAAATTTGGTGTGATGATAGCTGATTATCTGGGTAAACGTATGGATTAATTTTATTAAGAATTTGAAATATATTTTTAATAATAATTATAGCTTAAGAACAATTATATTATAATAATAAATTTTATGATTATTATTTTTTTCATTTAATATTATTTTGTTAATAATTATATTATACTTTGCTTTTAGAGTATTTTTTTTAAAGTTTAATACCTATATTATTATCAATTATTGGTATAGGGTACTTTTTACTGTGAAGAAAATATCTTATCTCTGAGAAATCTATATATAGTAAACCTTAAAACATAACTAGGCTATTATTAACATAAAGTTCACAGAATAGAGCTGAAGTAATGAAAACACATACAATAATGATAATAAATGTTATCTCCAACATGGACGCATCGTTTAACATCACAAGTTAAACCGTGGCAGTTGAAATCAATTTCCTATCAATGCGATTGTAGCATTGAAATATTTTTACAGAAAGGGACATTCTATTATATTATTCTTACTGTTATAAATACAAACGCGTGTTTGTTAGTTTTGTGACCGTAATTTGCTTATTTGTTGGTTTTTTTATGGGACTAAGGGGGCAAACGGGCAGGAGGCTCACCTGATGGAATGTGATCACCGCCGCCCATGGACATCTGCTACACCGCAGGGCTTGCAGATGCGTATATTCATATAGTCAATAGACATATGAATATGTATATTCATATAGTCAATAGACTATAAAGATAATTTGTAGGTTGCAAAGAGATGTACTGAATAATTTGAGATATATTCGTATAGTACATTAAGTCAAATAAGTTAATTAAAATGTAGTTAAAGCAATGTAGAGTCTTCCTGATAGATTTTGGATGATTTCACTTAGATTCGCCATGTTCACAGGAGATATTATAGTGCACAAGTATTATAGGACACAAGTGCACTCTCAATTCCTCTCACTCTCATAGTACAACTGGTGATAGATTAGACGCAAGATCAAAGGCGTATGCTATGTATTCTGTGAGGCACTAGGGTAAAGCATAATCCAATTGCTTACTTTGAGCAGTTATCAAAAATTTCTTAACAGAAATTTGACCCGACCCCGCACTCGAACCCAGGACCTTCAGATCTGCAACCGTACATGTTAGTCACTAGACCACTGAGACATGCAAGTTAGGTATATAAAGCTATTCATATATTAATCTAAATAAAAATGAAAATAAAATAATTATTTTCTAACGGATTTATTTATTAAAATTCATATTATAAACCCTTTCCATTGTGATGTTAAAGGTAAACTAGTTTTCATTTCCTAGTCCCATATAATATTCCTCGGGCGCAGGATGCGACATGATACATACATACTGTCGATGTTTATGACATGGATGATATGAAATATTATAATTTCATTGTAGATAAATGGATAACGAAACACAAATTCAAAGATATTTGTTGTTTATTTATGATATTTAAACATAATTTTAGAATTTTTTAGTATCTTACTTTACCTTATCTATTATATTTAATCGAGCAATTCTTGTATATTTATTTATTTATACCGGCGATCTTGGGAACGACTCTGACGATTTCGCTGAAATTTAGTACGTGAGGGTTTTAGGTGGCGGAAAATCGATCTAGATTAGTTTCATGTCTGGGAAAACGCATCTTTTCGAGTTTTCATGCGGTTTTCTTTCGCATTATTTCCACGCAAAATATGGTCACAAATTTCGCACGCTTGGGCACAAGTATCGTCGTCAAGCGGCCAAGGCGCAAAAATCACAGGTGTGCCCGGGTTCGAATCCCGGTTGGATACAAAGTTTTTACTTTTGTTTTTTTTTTGTATTTCTTCAAGTTTTTAGTTTTTTATTGTCTTTGAGCCAAATTAAAAAGAAAATTTTACTTTCGCCCAAAAACTCCGAGCAAAGCTCGGTCGCCCAGTTACTATACTCGTATATTAAATGAGCAATTATCGTACTTATGTATATAAATTTATTTCGTGTATCTGGGACCATTTCCCAGATTGATTTGAAAGATTTGGATCAAACTTTGTATTTGTATAAGGTTTTGCTTTTCAAGTTTATCTCTTTTTTTTTCTGAAAAAACTTAATTTTTATATTGTGTCCGAAAAAATTTCAAGCAAAGCTCGGTCGCCCAAGTGTTACTCATATAAATATACTGGATGATAGATAGTAGAAAGTAAGTAAATAAAACTCAATAACTTATAATTCGGCCCATTTAACGTTTCAGTGTTTTGCACGAGCCTTTACTCAGCGTGAGGAAAGTTATGTTATAATCCATATTATAATGCAGTCCAAATGCGTGTTGGCGACCCCCAAACGTCTTACAAACAGACAGTCAGATATGCATTTCTTAACAATGTTTTCTTCCACCCTATTAGCAAGTGGTAATCAATTTGAAAATGGCAATCTAATATGGATGAGAAATACAAAAGTTGTAGCAAAATTTACTATTCAAACTACACAGCTGTATAGTAATAAATTTATATATAATAATAAATTAAACTATCGAAACGAAATTACGGTAAAATATCAAAGGCCAAAGGCAACATAATAGCCTAAAATGTATAGTTCATGGCAATAACGCCCCAAGTTTCCACGAAGACGTGTGATTAATCCCTTTTATTATTAAACTCAGCTAATTACTATCTTAAAGCGTCAGGTGTCCTTACATAACTAATTTATAACCTGGCTTGGACTTTATTATGGACTGTAAAGACGATGCTTAGGTATAAAGGTCAGTAGGTTCGATCCCAGCATAGTTTTGGTCATAATTTCCTTTATTTTAAAGTCTGTTTTGTAAACATCTTTGAACTACTAAAATATACATTATAATTATTTATACATTGATTTTTTATTTTCTATAAATATAATATTGAAGAAACTTTCAAATTTTTAGTGAAAACCGTATCAAAATCTGTTTTGTAATTTAGATGAACTAAGGGCACAAACAGACAGGCTCGGAAAGCGAATAACTAGTATTCGCCAAGTGGTCGAAAGTCCAACGTAATCATTAAAGAAAAATTTTTTTGGGAAAATATACTTAATATTTTACCTTTACCTATCTATATAAAAAAACTTTTTATATTTTTTTTTAAACAGAGCTCGTCAATAGCCACTAACTAAACAAAATAAAAAAGAAAATCGGTTAACAAACAGAGGAGAATGGTACTGAACTTTTTTGTCTTTGCCGATTTATAGATACCAAATAAAGATAATAAAAAAAATTACTGTATATATTAGATTTCAAGTATTATATAAAAAAATAGTAAATTTATGGTTATATTATTTTTAAAATCTAAAAATTTAAACAGAAATGAACACAAGTTGGCTAGTTTGGCAAAAACGGACTGCGGTAGTACATCGAGGGGTAAGCGAGCCGTACAGTTTAAATTATACATAGCATGCTCACTGTATAATGAATTCCGCATAAATTATACATAGCTATGAAATATTATGTGCACTGTATCTTAATAAGCGTTTTTCATAAATTTTTATTTTATAATAATTTTAACTGTATGTTAATAAACTTTTTTTATAAAATGTTATCTATACTAATATTATAAATAGGTAAAGTTTGTGACGTTGTAGGGTACATCTCTGGATCTAGTCAACTGATTTAGATGAAACTTGGTAAGAAGATAGTTTGAGTCCCTGGGAAGGACATAGGATACTTTTTATCCCGGAAATCATCCCTTAAGAGGGTGAAAATAGGGATGAAAATTTAAATTATGAAGAAATATATTTATATAAATATATAATTTTATTATATAATAGCTTCTTTTTTGTTATTGAAAATTTTCAAAAAGCACGGATATACGATATTACTTGAGTAAAAACTTAAAGTTTCGCCGTATTGAGTAACATAGTGTAATGTAATGTAAAGTGGACTCGTTTTCCGCGCTTAGACTCTCTTCTGGTCCGTTGTGCGTGCGAATCCTGGCTATATTAGCCGGCCAAGCTCCGCCCAGAAGCGCAGAAGTTTCCTGGGAACTTCACAGGCTTCGCGGAGCGACCTCACTAGTCCGAGGATTTCTTCACATTGAGAACTTACCGCTACGCATTCCAGGATTACGTGGGCAACTGATTCTTCAGCGCCGAGGCACCCTCTGCACAGAGGGGTATCCGTTGCGCCGATGTTATATAGGTGTTTGTTCAAGGGACAGTGGCCCGTTATCGTCCCTATCATTATTTTGAGATTTGTTCTACTGAGGTTTAGTAAGCGTTTTGTAAGTCGTGGGTTTACTGCAGGCAGAGCTGATCTAGATTGTCTGCAGTAACATAGTGTAGAAAATATATGTTAATTATATATGTTTTTTTAAACAAGCAAATAAATAAACATATTGAAAAAATGCAAAATCGATCAGAAAAATATTACTTTTTCAAGAACGTAGCGTTAGTGTGATCTAATTTTATATACCACCATGAAAATCAAAGGCTAATAATAAAAAAAAAAGATTTTTTAATTTCGAGTAAATGGATTTCAATGAGCTTTTTTCTATAATTTAATAAAATATACTATCTTGTCACAATATTATTATGAATGCGAAAGTTTGTATGTTTGTGCGTGTTTGAGTGAACATTTTTTTTATTCACAGCTGTACCACTAACCATTGTAATTACTCGTACCAGTACCAAAAAGTAAAAGAAATCTATTTACGTGAACGCTAAGCTTACTTCAGTACTATGCTTTGCACGCGTGTTGCTTCTCACGCGTCATATTTATTAGATACTAGCGACTCACAGTCGCTTCGCTCGGGTTCGTCCCTAGCTTGCTTCCCCATAGAAACTTTCATCCCTCATCATATATCCCCGGGATAACAAGTATCCTATGTCCTTCCCAGGATCCCAAACTATCTTCTTACCAAATTTCATCCAAAACGGTTCAGTAGATCCAGAGATTACCCCCTACAACGTCACAAACTCACAATCTTAACCTCTTCATAATATTAGTATAGATAAAGTATACAGAAAAATCCGCTAAGTAAAACCATAGGCAGACACTAGTACTACGTTAATATCATAGGAGAAAGTTAACTAAGCCTTGTTTCTCAATATTTCAATGTACCCCTAATTTCATTCAGTAGACAATATAATTAAAACCACACGATACAAATAATACAAGTTAATTGAAATTCATTGCGGAACCGACCCCTACTTGACATTTGCATGAATACCGTGATGTACTGATTTAGAAATATATAGTGAGATGAAAACTAAATGCTTACATTGCTTATAATTATACTACATAAGTGCTTTATAGAAAACTAGCATTGCCCGCGGCTCCGCCCGCGTTCAGATGACCAAAAACCAAATTCTTAGGTTTTACATATTAGTATACTCTTACATTGCAGTTTTTGTATTTTTCTCAAAAATGAGATATTTTCCCGCGGTACAAAGTATCCTATATGTTGACCCGGATAACTAGCTATTACCATAGCAAATTTCATGAAAATCCCTACAGGGGTTTTACCTTGATGTGGTAACAGACACACAGAGACACAGACAGACAGACAAAAATTATAAAAACTATAGATTCGTCCTCTACATCGATAATAATGTCTATTTCAATAAGATTTTCATTTACAACAAAATACTTCATTTACCACAAAAAAAACAAATCTACTTAATCGTAATACAAAACAAATTTACACTTAAATATTACTGGGAATAGTGGCAAGAAAGCTAGCCGCATTCCCCCGTTGAATGGGAATGCCCGATCTTTTGAGCGAAAAACGAGCCAGTTTTCTTGCCACAAGTAGAGGTGATAAGACGAAGTGTTGTATCTTTTATTTAAAGTGTTACATTGAATCCTCCGCAAACATACACACAGACATTTTTGTTTTACATTAATGAAACTTATTTATTTGCATTAAAGTCGACCACATTATAATCATTCATACCACAAGTAACTAAAGTATCGATGTACTCGTTCTACAGCATATTGCTGTGTTTACTTGAACCAAACTTTTATTTCACTCAGTTTCCTTTACTTTGAGCATATTTTATCTGTACCTCAATATTTTTGTAGCTCCAGCTCATATTCTGAAGATATTTTTATACAGTAAATTCTTCGCAAAATATTGAATGTAACGAAATTTGCTCAAAGTAAAGCTTTGATATAATATTAAATGCAAATATCTTTCTATTAACCGTATAAATAAAAATCTCGGTACCTGGATATGTAGTGCAATTCTTACTGATACTAACGCTGACTAACACTTAATAAACGCTTAAAAAATACTTAAAGAAACAAAAAACATCAACTTAGTTAAAGTATATATATACTCGTTTACACTACTATTGTAAAGAGATTGTATTTTTGTATGTTTGTAATGAATAAACTCAAAAACAACTGGACCGATTTAGATGAAATTTGGTAAGAAGATAGTTTGAGACCTTGGGAAGGACATAAAATATTTTTTTATTCCAGAAATCATCACTTAAGGGGGTGAAAATAGGGATGAAAGTTTGTATGGAGAATCAACCTACGGGCGAACCAAAGCGAAGCGAGGGTGAGTCGCTAGTTAATACTATAAAGTGGAAACGCTTGTTTGTTTGTAATGAATAAAAATCTAAAATAAATAAACAGAATAAACATAAATATGTTCGCAATAAGTTTTTTAACCATTAAAACAATATTAGCCAAATACAATGCAGTTTTTGTATATTTTCTCAGAAATGAGACATTTTTCCGCGGTAAAAAGTATCCTATATGTTGACCCGGATAACCACCTATCATCATACCAAATTTCATCAAAATCCCTCCGGTGGTTTTTCTGTCATGCGGTAACAGACAGACAGACAGACAGACAAAAATTCTAAAAGCATAGATTCGGCCTCTGTATCGATAATAATGTTTATTTCAATAAGGTTTTCCAAAAAATATTTAATGAATTCGGCTTAGTTACAATTTTATTATATGTATAGATTAAATATCATGTAGGGACTTAAGAAATTCTGAGGTAAGTCACTAGTAGCCCATAAACAGACTGCAAAATGCATAGACATTTTTTCAGATCTGACTGAGTTCTAACGATGAACGTGTTTATGCAAACAAACAAAACAAAACTAACCTTTTAAATTTAGAATAAGTACTTATAAATATATGTTAATTTTTTGTCCTTTTACCGTGTATAATAAAGAAATGCTCGTATATAAATGCTATCTTTTCTTGATATTATTAAAGGTTTTTGAAGTTTACAAGTTTACAAGTTAATATAATATTTATAAAATATTAGGTATAAAAGTTATTTTTGGGACTAGAGAAGTCTTAATAAAGATAACTAAATCTAGATTAAATTACCTAGCACTCGAGATATGGATATTGTTTCATTGGAGTGACCTGTTTGTGATCCATCTGTTCCATCCAATCTACAAAAACAATGATCAGAACATCGCTTACGAACGAGTAAACATATTTCTCCAGTTTCTGGATTCCTTCCAAGATATATTGATTTGCCAATGAATGTCGGAAGCATAAGGAAGGAAATAGGTATCGGGATTGTCTTCACGAATGTCTATTGATATAATAGCTTTCATAAATATATTATATTACTAGCGACTCACCCTAGCTTTGCTCAGATTCGTTCTTAGGTGAGTTTTTAAATTGTCATATTTGCATATTTATGAACGGTTGGAATAAAACAAATATGCTAAATGTTAAGTGAAACTTATCATAACACATTAGTGAAAATCGCACCCAAATCGGTTAAGCGGTTTTTGAGATTAGAACGCACAAACGCACAGATAAACAGACAAAAATGCTAAAAATCTGTGCTTTAGGTTCTATAGCGTTAATAAAGACCCCTAAAAATAGTTTTTCTCAAATATCTTCCATGTACAGACAGCGAACAGTTACAACTTTATACATATAATACTATTATATTATGTTTATAGATATAGATAACCAAACACACTTTCGCTAGGTTTAGGTTTCTATAATATATGAAGAGGTAAAAATAAATTGATCATTGCTTATTGATCGATTACAATAAAAGAGATACTCGATTATGTTATGCATGTTTTTTTGTGTATGTTACGGAATACTTTTGACATTTGAGCTTTCATTTCAAGAGTGGTCTCATACATTTATGTAAGCTTCAAGAATAAATTCTTTAGCTACGAAATGAAAACTGGGTAGCTACTTGGCTCGTATCATACAAAAATTATTCGATTTATCTATTTTGATACAATGTACTAAAATAATATACAACTAGAACTATATATTAAAGTACTAGCATTGCCCGCTGCTCCGCCCGCGTTCAGATTACCAACAACTAAATTCTTAGGTTTTACATATTAGTATACTCTTACATTGCAGTTTTTTGTATTTTTTCTCAGAAATGAGATATTTCCCGCGGCAAAAAGTATCCTATATGTTGACCCGGATGGCGGATAACCAGCTATCACCATACAAAATTTTATCAAAATCCCTCCAGTGGGTTTTCTGTGATGCGGTCACAGAGAAACAGACAGACAAACAGATAAAAATTCTAGAAACTATATATTCGGCCTCTCTATCGATAATAATGTTATCATAATAAGATTTTCTAAAAAATATTTAATGTACAGATTCGGCTTAGTTACAATTTTATTATATGTATAAATATCTATGAACAAGATTGTTTTATGATCAAAATTGACTATAAAACCTCTAAAACTGACGTAAATTCGTAAGCCGACTTAAAAAGAAAAAAATTAAATGACCGCTATCATCGAAGCCTTGTAGTTTTAGAACAGTAACTTTTATAAAGCATCTAATGTGTAAATTAAATCTTTATTGCTTTTACACTCACAATATACTCGTAGTATATTATTATGTATAGATTTAACATATTAAAGCTGCTACGGACGCTTATATGCAGAATATTCATAAGCTCTCCAACTACATATAACACGCATAATTAGCTTTCCCTTAATGAAATATTTGATTTTACGAATTAATGTTATAAATGTAAAAGTTTGTTTGTTTATTTGTTAGTACGACCATCATTTGCTTATTTTTGGAATCTTACAAGTAGGGGATGATCGATTCAACCATCAAATGTGTCTTTATATATCCTTTTTAGTTTCTCGCCATACATTGCTGGATAAAAGCTCCCATAGAAAAGATCGAGTTGGGTGGCCCACTCTATTGGTCATATTCAATGATTCAAAAAAAGTATACACCCGAAAGATTAATAACTTAAGTAATAAAGCAACTTTAACATAAAGTCAAAAAAGTTAAAGCAATCCAACCAATAGTCAACATACCATATTAATTAAAAAATAATTATTTTAGTTTTCTATTAGCTATATCGATAATAGAAATGATATTTAATAAAAGCCTTTCTTATATTATAATACACTAGCGATTCACCTTCGCTTCACTCGGGTTCGTCCCTAAGTTAATTCACCAAACAAACTTTCATTCCTATTTTCACCCCCTTAAGGGATGATTTAAGGAATAAAAAATTTCTTATGTCCTTCCCAGTCTCAAACTATCTTCTTACCAAATTTCATCTAAATCGGTCCAGTAGTTTTTAAATGTATTAAAATTACTATTATAATTGCTAAAATTTTTATGTGTCTGTATGTTTATAACTCCTTTATGCCAAAACGATTGATCTGATCTGGAGTAACATAAGCTACTATTTGGTATATTTGGTATCTATGGACGCACCAAAGTGAAGCAAAGGTAAGTTACAGTACAATAAAAATATTAGATTCATTAGGTAAAATAATAACAATTACGTCATTCGTATCACAATTATGTGTAGATAATTGTGATATGAATACAAAAGAAGTCTCCGCGGTCTGAATTTAATTTATTTTCTTTATATTTGCAAAAATAATAATAATTTACATGAATAAATTAGATTTTGTTCATTCATTGTAATTTTCTTTGTATGTATATTGTATTTCTGTATATTGTACATACCATAGAAGATCAGAAATACTACTGTCACACTAATACTATAAAAACTACAGTTTCAATGCGTTTGTATGTTTGTTACTACATTGCTCAGAAACGGTTGGACGGAGTTAAATGAAAAGTACACAATTACATGTACATGCACTGGAGTAACACATAGGCTACTCTTAGTGATAAAATTTGCTGAGCCTGTATATTTATATATAAAAAATCGATGTGTGTATGTATGTTCCCTATTCACTCCAAAATAGCAGGAGCTATTTTGATGGAATTTTCAAGCAATCTTTAAATTAGTCTAGCGGGTTATGTGAAGTTTGTAGAGATCGGAAGTTTGATCGCGGGTGAAACTGCGGGTACTAAGTATTAGTAATATTATTAATAAAAAATAATAATAAATAAATCTGTTGGGACATTAGCACACAGCGCCATCTAGTTTCATGATAAGCTACGAGGCTTGTGTTATGGATACCAGATAGTTGATACACTACATATTATATAACTTTAAATACATATATTATAAATATAATCCCATGACTGATGAAAAAACACCCATGACTGAAGTACAAACATTCATGCTCATCACACAAATGAATGCCCCCAACGGGACTCAAACCCGCGACCACTGGAACAGAAAGTAGGGTCACTACAAACTGAGCCACACGTGTCGTTAAATATATATATATATATAATATATATATATAAAGGGACATGCCTTCCTCCTTCCACCGATACGAGCAAAGCAAGGGTAAATCGTTACTAAAACACCATTGAGCCGCACAAAAATGAGATGTAGGTTAAATTAACTTTCATTCAGTGGTAGAAACAATAGAATTTATTACGTCTCAAATTGCCACTCTAGCAAATGCGGAACATTCATTAGTTACCCCACTTTAACGTTGCATGAAAGTATATTTTTGTGAAGAAAATATTTTTCGTTTTGTTGCCATAGTTTATCTAACTTCTACAAATTATGTATCATTATATTATGTACTAGCGACTCACCCTCGCTTCGCTCTTCGAACCCGAGTTCATCCCTAGCTTGCTTCCCAATACAAAATTTCAAAAAAATATCGTATGTCCTTTCCAGGGTCTCAAACTATCTTCTTACAAAATGTCATTTAAATCAGTTCTGTAGATCCAGAGATTACCCCCTACAACGTCACAAACTTTACCTCTTTATAATATTATATTAGTATAGGTATCGGGTGCGCACACACACAAACACGCAAACACACACTCGCACACATATTATGCAATGTCGAAAATTATATATATATATATATATATATATATATATATATATATATATATATATATATATATATATATATATATATATATATATATCGAAGATTCAAAGGCCACATTTTACTGTTACACTCGCGTCTTGAGACACGTCCTTTGAGATAAATAGAAACATATAACTCTAAATTTTATTACTTTAGCTCTTTTGTCTTAAGTTTTTTGAAAGTATTATTACTAGAGAGATTTAGAATAATGTACTTTTTACGTATAATAAAATTCTGAGTCGAATCTGTACATTAAATATTATTTTAGAAAATCTTATTGAAATAGTCATTATTATATATCGATACAGAGGCCGAATCTATAGTTTTTGGATTTTCTGTCCTTCTATCTGTTTATCTGGGAACGCATCACGAGAAACCCACTGGATAGATTTTGATGAAATTTGGTATAATGATAGCTGGTTATCTCATCTCTGAGAAATCTATAGTAAACGTTAAAACGCAACTAGGGACGAACTCGAGCAGAGCGAGGGTGAGTTAAACAAAATTAAAAGAAAATCGGTTGACAAACTGGAGAAAAAAGTACTGACTGTTTTGTCTTTGCCTATCCATATTAATATTATAAATTTGAAAATGTGTTTGTTTGTTTTTTTGTTAGATTGCTTGTTTGTTCGTTTGTTTGTTTATTAATTTGTCTGTTTGTTTGTTCTTCTTTAACGTCGAAATGGAGAGACGGATTCGTGATTTTTTGTGTGAAGAATGTTGGAGGGCTGGAGAGTGATAAACAACTTTTTCCGCGGGAGATTATCTATTTCCCACGGAAAAAAACACGTTATAATACAACCCAAAAATGATTATGATAAGAACTACTTGAAACTTGATATAAATATGCTCTTCAATAAAATTAAATATAAATACGTGTTTTAGTATTTTTCGAAAATCAATCTATTATGGGTAAAATAGGTGTTCATCACCTATTTTACAGTTTATATGAAAGTACCTTTTAGATATTTTTTGTAGTTTTAGCGCGAGCGAAACCGCGGGTTCTGCTAGCTTATATATAAAATAAACATTTAGGTTAGAAATCATCTCGTTATCTGCATTTCTATTTTATTTCTAAGCTGCTGCTAGTGATTTCCACATACAAAACTATATTTCTAATATCAATATTAAATAAACATCTCTAACTTTTACTATGTCCCGAGGGATATTGCCTGAATTTTTAGTCATTTCTTCAATCTTCAACAATATAGCAAAAAATAACAAAAGGCGTGCGCGTGTTATAATACAGCGAGAAAGTTGGCTTTTTTTTCAATGCGTTCATTTCCTATGGGATAGTAATTTATTTATTAACTAGCGAACTATCCTTGCTTCGATCGCATACGTATCCCTCGGTACGCGGATTTTGTTTACAATTTTATGGCTTTTAATTTTTTGCGTCCTAATTCTTGTTTAAAAATAAAAGTAGCCTAAGTTACTCCGTACAACATCAGCTTTGTGAAAACCTCGTTAAACTCGGTTTACAGTTAGTTAGTTTACGGTTAGACAGACAAACAGACGGACGGACAGACATACAGACAGACACATAAAAATTTTAAAAACTGTTTTTTTCTTATTAGTACCGTATGTACTTTCATATGCGTTTAGTAAAAAGCTGTTATTTGGACATTACAAATAGACACTTCAATTTTATTTATCTGTATAGCTAAAAGCACATTTACAGTCCAAATATTTATATTGTTTCAGATTTTTGAATTGAATTCAGAAGATAATGTTTTATCATGATATTTTAAGTAATAACTTAAAGGAAACCTACGTAAATAGATTATCAAAATTATTTCAAAGTATAAGCTTTTGTTCCTTTTTAGTCATATGTACATATTATTATGTGATGTAAAACAACGCCAGTTTCCATCAATCACTTTCCATCAAGTCGTCAGCTTGGTTCGGATCTAAAAATATTAAAAAAATACATTGCAACAAAAAAGCTTAACATAATATGACAAGCTTTCCCCGTGGCTCCTCTCGCATCGTTAAAAAATTAACTTTTTTCAGTATGTGTTATTTTATAAACATACAAATTTTCGTATTTATAATAATTTACTGTTGTAACGGTTTTAAATATAATGGAGGAGGTAGTTTGAACTAGTTTAAGTTTACATTGATCATACAAAATGTGTTTATCAGCAAAGTTACACCGCTTGAATTTCAAGCTGAGCGTTTTCAACAAAAAATTTGGTAAGTGTAATTAAATTTAAAATTAATTTTAGATTTAATGCCATATTTTTCAAAATATCAGAAAAAAAAAATTAATTCTGCCCCAAAATTACGCTACAAAACTCGATTTCAAGTGTAATCTTTTGGTAAGCAAATACATGGCAAATGACCCATCGCTATTTTCAAGCAACGTAATGACATCATCACGGCCCCAGTAATGGAGGGTAGTCATTTTGTTGCCCACAAGATGGTGTTTGTTACACCGCTATTAAGTAATATTTGTATAAAAATATTGCAATTTTTGAACTAAAATTGTATATAATATTTCTATTTTAAATGTATAATAAATTCTGGAAGGTAGACATTTACTTGTAATAATTATCGATTCTATTTTAGATTTTATAATTATTACGTAGGGACGTCACGTTTAAACGGTTAGTATGGAATAGATAGATTATATCTTATATGATATATAGCCTATAGACTTTCTTAATTAACGGGTTATCTAATGCAAAAAGATATTTTCAAATTAGATTAGTTTTAGAGATAGCGCGATCGTTCAAACAAACAAACTCTGCCTCTTTATAATACTATAGTATAGTTGTGAAACCTAGACAGCATTAATTTGTGACCATCGAGTGATCTGATGATGAAACAAGTTTGAGCATGTTTAATTCATTTGATAAGACTCATATATCTCTAATCTGTCACATGATCTGATACAACCAGAAAGAGATTGACTGAAAGGACCAATGACTTCTTAACCTGGCCCAGAATTTGAACCCACGATATCGGAATCTAAAGCAATACATACTAACCACTAAACTAACAAGGCATACAAGCTAGTACAATATTGCAAATATAAAATTAGATGAAAAAGGTCACGTGTTCTATTGAACTAAGCTTAAGGCAAATGTTGATATTGATCAAGAAGTTTTGTTGCGGTCTGAATGTATGAGTTACAACAGCCTTTATACAAGTTGAGTATTGTTGAGTGGATTTTAAGTGTATAAAGTTATTGCGTCATTATATTTTCTTACCAGATTTTCCAAGGAAAAGAAATATTACAAATACTTATGTTAGAAACTACGCTAAAAATGATTTCTATTAAAATTTATTCATGTTACTAGATATAAAATTAAAAAACACTTGGACCACTGAGCTTCGCTATTAGTTATAACAAATAATGCTTTTTGTGAAAAAATGCGTTCTTTTCTGAAAAATGTACCTATATAGACAAAGTTAAAAATCAAAACCTTATATTTAAATAAAATACAAAATTTGATCCAAATTGTTAAAGCCATTTCCGAGATACGCCAAATTTTATACGTTAATTTTTTGCAATGAATACTGGATAAGTTTAAACTCAATAAAAAAATCACCTCTAATTTTGGAATAAATACTATAAAATAGATATTGAAATCGGCGTAACTGTGGTACAAAAGAAATAACGACAGCTTAGAAACGAAACTAAATCAAAAACTTAGCTAGATTTCTTTTTAATTGCTCAAATGAACCAAAATGTTCTTTTCGGAACATTCTGCATGTAAGTGGAGAACACGTTTAATTAAAGAGCAATCAATATATATATATATATATATATATATATATATATATATATATATATATATATATATATATTGACAATTTTAAAAATATATAACACTAGCGACTCACTTTTGCTTCGCTTTGGGTTCGTCCCTAAACAAAAACAAATCTATCCCACGGGAACTGTTCATTTTTATGGGATAAAATGTAACCTAAGTGCTATTCCAGACTATAATCTACCTCTGTGCCAAATTTCGTCCAGACCCGTTCAACCGTTCTGGCGTAAAAAAGTAACAAACATCCATCTATCCATTTATCCATCCATCCACCTTCACAATTTTTTATATTTATAATATTAGTAGGACTACCGGCTTATCCTACAAACAAAAAAAATTTTTCTTGGCCAGGAAACATCAAAGGCGTTTCTAGAATAATACAGCAAATTTTTGTCACAATCTGATGAATGGTTCAAGGACACGAAGGGGATAAATTTATATATTAAATAAAGAAACATTTATTTTTATTTGTATAGGTATTGTATTCTATGGCTAAAGCATAAATGGTTAAATAAAAGGTTTAATTTTTTTAAGCGAAACCCTAATTCTTTTTCCAAAATTAAAGTAGCCTAAGTTACTCCTTATAACATCAGCTATCTGCCAGTGAAAGTCTCGTCAAAATCGATCCAGCTGTTTTGGAGATGAGCTGGAACAAACACACAAACAGACCGACAAAAATGATTTTTTTCTTATAAGTACCATATATTCTTTCATATGTATTTAGTAAAAAGCTGTTATTTTGACATTACAAACAGACACTTCAATTTTATTTATTTCTTAAGATCATCAATAATTAACTTAACAATATAATTAATATGTATTATTAACTTAATTTCAAATTCACAGTCCATTCTTTATATTTACATGATTTTATTTTCAATCATTTGACCTAATGAAAGCAATTCCATATGTTAAATTTGATTGCTAGTTCTCAGAAGTTGAAATTGAAAATGCTTTGTAACATTCGAAATCAATCGTAGTACAGACCAGACCGTGTAATTCAGTTTGCAATACTTAAAGTTAAATAATATACTTGATGAAATTCTAAGTGACTTCAAATATTTATACATAATAATAATATTTAAACACTACATATTTTTCTTTTTGTTTTAATATTAAATTTTCCCCATCTATGTATCACAATTCTGTACATAATATACTCGTACCAGCGACCCGTTCTTGCTTCACTTAGGTTTGACGAATTGATTACAAAGTTTTCTTTTCCTTCTATAAATATCAAATACATGTATATATCAATCTAAGCAGTGGTAGCCTAGTGGTAAAGCGCTCGCTTGAGAAACCGAGTGAAGCGGGTTCAAATCCCGGGTCTCGCACGTCTGGTATTTTCATGTGCGAATCATTTTCTAGGACGATTATCGCTTGTCTTACGTTGAAGGAAAATATCGTGAAGAAAGAAACCTAGCAAGATTTCGAAAAACTTGTGAAGTCCGCCAATCCGCAATTGACGGACTATGGTCTGATCCCCCTCGTGTTGAAATGATGCCCGTATCCAGCTGTGGGATGTTAAAAACGGCTGAAAATATAGAAATCTTGTGAAAGAATTTATCTAACTAAGTAATAGTAAAAACCGTATCAAAATCTCTTGCATATATTAAAAGGGTTAAAACCAATGCTTTTTATGATGTGCTAGCCACTTACCTTTGCTTCACTTGGGTGTGTTTTTAGGTGCCACTTAAATTATTATTATGTATAGGCATCGCTATCATTTTCACAAATTTTGCAAACGGTTGGACAGATTGGGATGAAATTTAGCGCACAGATAGTCTATTATTTAACTGTCTCACTCGCTCTAGAGCAAAGCGAAGAGAAATCACTAGTTTATAATAGCAATCTGATAAGCTGCTACCAGTTCAATATGCGTGATTTGTATTAAGTTTTTTGTTGATTATGAAAAGTATTTCGTCTGTATAGAACTTGCGACTACCCTCTCTCCCCTCGGATTCGTTCCTATATACGTTTTAATGGTTGGTATAGATTTCTCAGAGATGAGAATTATTTTCCCGTTGTAAAAAGTATCCTATATGTTAACCAGGATAACCAGCTATCATCATACCAAATTTCATCAAAATCTGTTTAGTGGTTTTCTCGTGATGCGTTCCCAGACAGACAAACAGACAAAAATTCTAAAAACTATAGATTCGGCTTCTGTATCTATAGATTACATTTTTCATTACATAAAATACTAACTCAAATGGTCACTCTAACAAAATTGTACGGTGTAATGGACAGTTAAAACAAATGTACAAAGCATGGTCCCGGGTAAAGCTTTTGTGTGAATCTTATCTAAATATTGTAGTCCCACACCGTTACAGGTAATCGAGTGTCCTGATTTGTAATTTTATTTATTCATTCCATTATACATATAATTAATTTAGTTGGACCCTTCAGTAAAATTAAATGTTATGTTTGTTTTATGTCCTGGAAGCAATGATCCCCTTTAAATTTTCCATACCGTTGTTTGGTAGTCCATCGGTAACGCACTCGGTTGGGAAACCAAGTGTAGCGGGCTCAATTCCGGGCCTCCCATTTCTGACATTTTCATATGAGAATAATTTACGGTGAAAATATCGTGAGGAAACCTTCACCTGTAAGAGAACTTAACTAGTTTTCGAAAAATAACATATATTATCTATCTGTCTGTCTTTAAATTATTTAGTAGTTCCCTAACATCATACATACTTTAATAAATAGATAAACGAATTCGTAGGCAGTTACCGTACAATAAAGATTCATAGCGCGATACAATTGTCGGGTGGCCACAGTGTGTTCATTGCCACTACACTATTTCTCCTATTTCTATTTTTTTAGATGTATTTGTATTTGGCCCTTTTTAACGCCCAATTACTGGGCACAGGAATCCCTTCAATAGGACGGGGATCACACTATAATCCGCCACGCAGTCCAAGTGTAAGTTGGCGGACTTCACGTGTCTTTCGAAAACTTGGTAGCTTCTCTCAGACAGACAGGTTGTTTTCCTTCACCGTAAGACAAAAAAAAAAATATAGTATAGTGTTAGCATAGTCATCATATTTTTACATCTTTTAATTAAAAATTTATGTATTTATTATAATGAATTAAATTAAATGAATTAAAGAGGCAATAATAATGTGTTAAATAATAATTATTTATTAATTTGATTTTTATAAATACGATGACATTGATGGCAACATTCTTTGTTTTGATAATTAAAAATGTATGTGACACAACTGTCATATTGACAGTATGTGAGATCCGGTGTGTTATTTCATTGTTGTAAATTTAAATTATTTAAATACATTAATAAACGAATGTAATAATTGGGTATTTTATTTAAAGTGTTATAATAACAATAGTAAAATACTTAAAGATATGTATAGTAATTACACTACGGATTTTAGTTTTCAGTATATAAAAGCTTTAATGAAATACCAAAACTACTCTGGAAGTCGAATGGCAAATAATAAATATTCTCTTAAATGTTAAACCTACTTTGACTTTAGTTGCTTAAGTTGATTTAGAAAGCTCAGACAGTTTAAGCTCTTATTTGGTTTATATCAGCGTAAACCTATGTTAAAAGCTTGGTATTTTTTAAGTACTATTCACAGAAATAGATATTTAGCACTCTAAAATAAGCGTAATGCTTCGGGAATCTATACTAATATTATAAATGTGAAAGTTTGTGAGTATGGATGTTTGTTACTCCTTCACGCCAGAACGGCTGATCTAGATGAAATTTGGCAAAAAGTTAGATTATAGACTGGAATAACACATAAGCTACTTTTTATCCCGGAAAAATGTATAGTTCCCGTGGGATAGGCTTGTTTTTCGCTAGTAACATATAAACTCAAATGCTACGTATTAAATAACTATGTGTATATGTTAAAAAACATTTCATGTTCTTATTACTAAGAAGTTTAAACAATCTTATGTTTGTTTATTTATTAACCCCCTTCGCAAAAAGGAGAGAGTTACGAGTTTAACGTGTGTCTGTACATCTGTGTATCTATCTGTGGCGTTGTACCGCCCAAACGTAACATGACCGATTTTAATTTTGTTTTTTTTTGTTTGAAAGGTGACTTGATCGAGAGTGTCCTTAACTATAAATCAAGAAAATCCATTTCTCCCCATCCACTCTTTTCTAGACAGTGATCAATTATGAACAATTTCCACAGATCTTATCGAATCAAATTTGAAATGATATTGTAACCTTGCCATAATGCTATAGCATCACCTGAAACCTGCAAAATACTGACCTAACTTTTACTAAAGTACTGCAGAGATATCGTGTTTAAGCTCTCTGAACTAACCTCAATGAATAGATTATTGAGTTGTTTTTTTTTATTTAAAAGTTATTTAAACAGAAGCTTAACTAAATAAATAAACATAATATGTAATTGAGAATAATAAAGATAAAATAAATATCTAGAAATCGTAGGATAGAATACCTATCGAATTTACAAATAAATACAGTTAATTATAGATAGATATGGATATTTCCCTACAACGTCAAAAGCAAAATGCCGCCACTGTTACTTCAATTTTATTATTTCATAGATACAGGAAAGAAAAGACCATGACACCACATAAACTTTTTCACTAGTAAGAGATTTTCGCGCAAAAGAAGATAAATTAATCCATTCTCGACGCTTAAAAGATTTGCCAAAAACATCGGACCTCTTCACTTTTCCAACTAAAAGATTCAACACCATTTTGATAGTTTTAAATTGAAAAGGTGACATTCGATAAAATCGATTTTTTTATATCATTTACACCGTTTTAATTTCAACGCGGTTTCAGATCTGAGGGCTATTAAACGAAACAAGCGTAATTAAATTATACATTAATAACAATTTTGTAACATAAACCTTATCAGGTGAAGCTAGAAATTTTATAGTAGTATGTATTCAGCCCTTTTTAACATCCCACTGCTGGGCACGGTCCTTCTATACGAAGGGGATCAAGTCCACCACGCTGGCCAAGTGCGAACTTCACATGTCTTTTGAAAACTTGCTAGGTTCTCTCAGACATGCAGGTTTCCTCACGATGTTTCCCTTCACGTTAAGACAAGTGATAATCATATTGGAAATGATTAACACATGAAAATACCAGAGGTGCGAGACTCGGGATTTGAACCCGCTTCACTGGGTTTCCCAAGCGAGCGCGTTACCACTGGGCTACCACTGCCTACTAACTCATAGTAGTATATATACAATACATACATTTATGTTTAAAGAATATCTCTCATAGAAATCAGTTTGTTTTAATATGGTCCAACTCAGATAACTCTAACTTAAGTAACCACACGCTCCCTTTAAAATATTTTTTTAGATATTTATACATTTTTTGCTGAAAACTATACGTATGAAACGAAATTTTTGAAAATGTTTAATTGTTAAATTTGAAATTAAACACAGGGTATGTTGGTCATACGCCAGAATAAATTTTGCAAGCATTTCAACTTTCAGCTTTCAGATTTATAAGGCAGTGGGACCATTGTTTACGTTTTGAGATGAAAACGTTAACTCTTCATAAAACATGCTGTTATTTCAATGCTTAATACAAAAGTGTTTTAAATGGAAACAAGAAATACGTAAATGTTTTACATTTTAATTTATTCAATAAATATTAAATTCCATTTTTTTTAGTTTTTTTTTTAAAGCTGGCTCATTTTCCGCCCAAAGAATCGGCATTGATATTTAGCGGTAGATTCAGCTAGCATTCTTGCCACTATCCAACTTGTACAGTAATAATAAGTGTAAATTTGTTTTGCTTATATGATTAAGTATATTTGTAATTTTCATTATTGTTAATAAAGAAAAAAAAAACAAAGATTTTTTTACTTTTATATTCAACGTAATATTGGCGGAAAAATTGTCCTCAACTAGAAAGCATTGAAGCCATTAGGAACTTAATTAAACTAAATTAAGGCCTTATAATGTTCTAAACAGATGTTAGTGTCGAGATAAGTCTTGGTCATAAAGTTGAGCTTTTCTATATCAATTCAATTCAAATCGAAATTCATCATTGATTCAAATAGAATTTTACAAACACTTTTAAAATCATTATCGTTCATCATTAATTTGGAATTATAGACATAATATTATGTATACTAATGTTAATACACAAAATTCTCTTTTTGTAGAAATCGAACCTACTATCTCCATCACAAATAACTAATAAAGGAAAAATCTTGGAAATTGATTACGATCCTTGTCATGTGAGTAATTTAGAAAACATCGATTTTTTGGGTAAAAGCAAATCAAATATCAGCCACATCAATTTGTATCCGGTTTAAATGGGCTTTAACGCTACTATTTGACCAATTAAAAGGCTTTTTTTTATATAATGGTATTATCTAGTTCTTTTTAGTTGAATAAAAGTAAAATCGCAAACAAAGCTGCAAGCAGTACGTAGTACAGAAAATCGTTAAATAATTTAAGTTTGTAAATGTTAAAAAATAAATAAATAAAAATTAAATTTTCGATATCTCTAAAGAATAATTAATTATTTACGTCAATATTAATATTTTAAAATTTTATCTTGTTACTTTTTATTACAACGTAAAATATCAGAGAAATTCTTGATTGTGTAAATGTATTAATCCGGGATCTCTGGTCCATTTTTTTTCAATTGAATAGTATCAAGCTAATTTTCTGTGAGTAGCTTCACTTTGATGAGACGCCCAACTTTTTTTCTTACAAAAATCCTCGATTGTGGTAGCTAACAGGGGTAGTAGGGATAAAATATGTCGATTTGACGATTCTGAAAAACATATTGCTAACTGTGGGGTTTTCTATTATTAAATCTTAAGAGAATTATTAACATTATTCAAAAAATATTTGTCCTACAAAATGTGATGATGATGAATGGTTCGATTAAAGAGTCCCCTCCTTCCAACATGTATCGATAACGAGGTCATCAAAAATGATTATTCACCAGCTGATTTTTTTTTACTGTTGTTTAGTTAATATTTATATAGTTAAATTTATATTAAAAAAAAAAACATAAAATATTGGGTTTGAAATAGACGTGTTGTAGAATTTTTCGAAATTCATTCCATAAGGGAGTAAAATAGAAGATCAAAGTTTGTATGAAACGTGTACTTTTTAGAGATTTTTTCTAGTTTTAGCGCGAACGAAGCCGCGGGTTCTGCTAGTAAATAAAAAATAATTGTAAATAAAACAGATAATAAATCAATTATAACGTCTTATGATCTTAAAGTGATGGATCGGCATTTGCTGAGTACAAGGGGATGTCATATTGATTGAGAAAGATGAGTCAATATTTACAAGGACGATTGGATTTTTAAAAGAAATAAACAACCATTATATGAAAAACAAACCCTATTCGCCATATAAATTATCAAGATAAGAGCTTTGTTTGGTTGTTCTATTGTATACTTAAAACTTTCTTTTAAATATTTTATACTTTTATTACGTTTTAGTTGCGAAATAATATAGAATTAGCTAGTTGATTATACGCTCACTTTAAAGCTCAAGTGAAGTGGCTTCAAATACGGGTCTTGTGATATTTGATATATAGATAGTGATGTATGTAATTTTTATTTCCGAATCATTTTCTACACGATGGTTATGAAGAGTATGAGAAAGAAGTGGTGTTCAAAAGATGTGTGACATCCTTATCTCTCCTATTTTAAGTAAAAGATCTTGCCCAACAGTGGGACTTAGTGGGAGTGGGTGGAGTAAAATAATTAAAAAAATACTAGACTAAATATCACTCTACCGTTGTTAGCAAAACGCTAAGCCATTAAATTATACCTTTTGAATAAATAAGTTAAATAATATTCGTAATGAAAATGTAATCCACATTCGTATCACTCTGACACGTTTTAAAATTGGATAAAATAACTGAAATATAATTTTTGTCAGAATTTCTATTTAATTATATTTCGTTTATGTATTTTATAGTATATACTATTTTCTTTTGATCCTGTTAGAAAAGATTCAAAATATATTTTCTAAAACCTCTTTTAATTTGATTTTTTGGTTGTAATATCAGATTTCATTTGAAAAATCTTTAAAAAGAAGAATATAGAATAAATAAATATGTTGAGACATTAACACACGACACCATCTAGTTCCATGGTAAGCTACGAGGCTTGTGTAATGGATACCAGATAGTTGATACACTACACTTATATAAATATATAATTATGTAGGAAAACTTACTTTCAAAAAATATGAAAGTATAAACGTAGATTACTTACCGTTATATATATTACTAAAATTGAATAAAATTAAACACCGCAACTTCCTCCGATCCCTGTCTTACGATTTAGCTTATAAATTTTATTGGAAAAGAAAATTATTTGAAGGCTTATTATAAGAATTTTTAAGTTAAAGCCAATCTCATTTTATAATGATATATAGTTATTATTGAAGAAAGCTGAGAACGTCATAAATCCTGCTAACAAGGGTCCATAGGCAATGGAATAAAATACGTCGATTTGATTTAGATTGTCTCTGTTACGTGATGCTCGTAGGAAAAGTTATTTTATTACATTGTTTTCTGACATGTTGTTTTATATCATCACTATCACTACATAGTATAAAACAAAGTCGCTTTCTCTGTCCCTATATCCCTGTATGTATATGTATGCGTAAATCTTTAAAACTACGCAACGGATTTTGATACGGTTTTATTAATAGATAGAGTGATTCAAGAGCAAGGTTTTAGTATATAATTTGTTAAGTTTTTGTATACATTGGCTAAAATATAACGATATTTGTTGGAGGTGTCGGAAAAATAAGATGTCTGGGAGCTTTCAACGAAAACGCTGTCTAAACTCTTAGAGATATAACAAAATAATGTATGGTGAAATTGTGTATCTTATATAGGTCTACAGAAAAGTCCCCGATGGCATATGTCTATCTCTTAAGGATAACATACTATATCCATTTTAATTTAAAACTTACCTAAAATATATAAATAATGTATATAATACGAATTCAGTCCCTTATTATATACTAATGAAGTACCCACGCTTCGCTCGGGTGCGTCCCTAGGTACGTTTTAAATAGATATGAATAGTTATTGCTAGTGTAGTGTATCTTAGGAGAAAGAATCAGACTTTTCTGTAGGCCTTATTAAGACCTACAATTTTCTAGTACATTGTTTTGATTTATCTCTTAAGGCTTATCCAAAGTCAGATATGTACATTTCGAAGAATGATTCTATTGCACCAGTTATTGTGGTTTCCCGTGGGAATTAAATATTTTCCTGCAGTAAAAGATTTCATAAATGTTGACCCGAGTAATAAGTTATTACCGCACAAAAGTTAGTTAAAATCGGTACAGTATTTTTTGCGTGAAACAGGTACATCGATTTCGCTTAGTTAATATTTTATTATATGTATAAATAACATATCAACTGGTCGTAAAGAACCAAACAATACAATCGGGTGCCAAGATTTGATTATATATATACTTGTTACGTGAAAATTGTATATGTACTGAGGAGCATCACTAGTTTTATAATAGTTATAAAATAAATAGAATTTTGTTCAATATCATTTCAAGATTTTTTGACATTATAAGCAAAAAGTGAAGTTGAAAATCTCAATTTTATAAAAAATGCATATAATAATAGAAAGGCAGCTTGAGGCTTTATCTATTTACCCAAATCGATGTAATTTTACATAAAGATACATTTTATCGTGATACTTTATATTCCTTTACTATCAGTCCAAGAGGTCAATTCTTCACAGCCGGTGAGAGGTCATAAACCGGACTGACAGCTTCACACGCTCTCCGAGGCACGAGAATATAGTAGGAGTATTACCATATCGGGATGCTACTGAAAGTTTTATGAAAGAAAAAAAAACTATTCTTTGTCCGACCCAGGCCTCTAACCCAATACCTTCAAATCTGCAGCCATAAATTCTACCTACGATTCGATACTAGGTTGCATTTAATATAACATTGTATTTATATAAGAGTCTTTATTTACATAGGATCATCATCACTACATATTATAAGATAAAGTCCCCCGCCGCTTCTGTCTGTCTGTCTGAACACAATAAACTCACAAGCTACCGAACGGATTTTCATACGATTTTCACAAATAGATGGAGTGATTCCTGAGAATGGCTTATGTATATAATTCATTAAAGTTTTGTGTAAATTGGCTGAAATATGACGATAATTGTTGAAGATGTCAGAAAAAGTCATACCGACTGAGAGCTTTATTGGCGTGCGCCGCGTAAACTAATCTATACATATAATAAAATTGTAACTAAGTCGAATCTGTACATTAAATATTTTTTGGAAAATCTTATTGAAATATACATTATTATCGATACAGAGGCCGAATCTGTAATTTTTAGAATTTTTGTTTGTCTGTCTGTCTGTTACCGGATCACGAGAAAACCACTTGACAGGTTTTGATGAAATTTGGTATGATGATAGCTGGTTATCCGAGTCAACATATAGGATACTTTTTATTGCGGGAAAATATCTCATTTCTGAGAAAAAATACATAAACCGCATTGTAAGAGTATACTAATATGTATGTAAAACCTAAGAATTTGGTTTTTGGTCATCTGAACGCGGGCGGAGCCGCGGGCAATGCTAGTAAAGTTATTTAAAAACAACCTATTATAGAAGTATTCCTATTAAAAAGATCTTTCTATTAAACTATAGCAAAGCTATGTATACTCACCTAGGGACGTACTCCAAAGAAAACAGAGTTAGTTACTAGTTTTCATATAATTTTATCAGTAAATACTTAGTTTTAAATATTATTTAAAACTATTTTCTGACAGGTAAAATCGTGTTGGCTTTTGTTACTTGTACAAAAAATAAACAATATTCAATACGTTGAAACAGAAATGATTTTATTGTAAAGCTAGTGTACAATCATCGGACGACGTTAGAACGAGTAACAAAGTTTGTGTGATGCTCATTTCCAACAAGTGATGTTATAATACCAAAACAACCAAGCCAATATAAATTGTAAACTAAATGTCGAATTCGGTTTGTCGTCGAAGTTTGTGGGATAACTTTAAGGATGTTTACGGCTAGATAGAGACATTGTTGACTAAATATTTCTTACGATTGATCTTGTGTTGTATATTTCAATATATAGCTATTTAATTGCAAGAATTCTCTTTAATACGAGAGGAATTAGAGCATAGCCCACCACGCTGGCCAAGTGCGGGAGGACTATTAACATAAGCTTTATAGTCGATTTTTGCCTCTTCAGCTTGTGCAAATCGGCAGATTATTGAATTGCAAACTTTTCAGGATGTAATCAGCTCACCATACCTTAATCTGACGATTTTAAGTATTTCAACTTTATGAAAATATTTTTTTTAATATTTTGATCGGTTGCCCTAGGGCAGCGACCTTATATAGGGTATTTATATAGGTATGGTGTAACTCAACAGAGTGCAAGGCATCTTAAGTAACTGCAAAAATCCTCTCTAGGGATCCCCTACCATGAGAAATTATTTGTCTAAGTTTGTGGTCTCCCACTTGAGTATGACGTCATTTTACCTAACTGAGATCGTCGCACCATAAAAATTACCCAATAGCTCAATTATTTCTAAGTCACAAGCGAGCTTTCGCGTCTCACGCTTCTATTTAGTTTACGTACAGCTGCTTGTTTTTTTTATTTATTAGTAGTGTTATTTTTAATTTAAATTTCAGTCGTTCAGGTCGTGTGACGTCATGAAATTATTGTTACAAGCGCAACTTTAAAGTTTCATAACTTTTTCATTTATTGAGATATTTTAATAATTCTTTCATATTTTGTTATATTTTACTTAAATGTTTATAATCAAAACATAAAAAAAAAATGTAAATTTCTCCATTTTGTATCTTGAATTTTTGTAGGTACATCTATAACTAGAAGTGTAGAATATAGATATACCGTGTAGTTAAACCTTGCCGTTGCCAAATTACCGTTTACACAGATTAATTGCTATCCTCTGCTACCCATTAGGAGACCGCGAAATTGGATTAGACAATTAGCTGTTAACGATTTCCCAGATATTTGTAATGGCAAGCAGTTGGGTTCCCTCTCTAATTGCTGGAGATACAATAATCCACACTAATGTTGTAAATGCTCACGAAATTTTGTCTCTTTCACTGTCATTTTACTAGCTGGGGTTACGAAAAATGAGAAGAATAGAGTATGTATGGATAAATCATACTATTTATGTATTTCTTGATGTATTTAAGAATTGCCGTCAATGCTTGCAAAAAATGTTTAGAAGTCAAATATAATTATTTAATTGAAAAGACATGCTAAAATTATACTATTATGAGTTAAAACCATGAATTTAAATGCCTTATATCGTAACTATAATCTTATAAAATTTATTTAAGTACCTACTGCTTTTTTCCGCTACTCCATTATCCTACTAGCGACTCACCCTGACTTCACTCGGGCTCGCCTCTAGAAAAACAAAAAGAAATCTATCCCACGGGACCCGTAAATTTTTCCGGGACATAATGCAGCCTATGTGCTATTCCAGATTATCTATCTATGTGCCAAATTTCATCAAGACCTGTTCAGCCATTCTGGCGTGATTGAGTAACAAACATGCAAACATCTAAACTTTCACATTTATAATATTAGTATATATTCAATTTTACTGTTAGTGGCTTCAAAGTGTGCCGGTTAAACACATATTACTTTTTATACTTTAAATACACGCTTTTCTGTCACTAACGACATTTGCAGTTACATTTTCTCGTTCTTTTTAAAGAAAAATAGTAAATAATAATTTGACACATGTTGTTTGGTAACAGTTCACAGAACTGATAATTTTTGACGCTTTGACTTTGTGTTGCAATCTTGTTCTTTACAGAGGTTGAAATTTTCTATAATAGTACAGTTCTATACAATTTGCGCCGTTTTGAGCTTCGATTACATTTTGTCATATTATTATAGCAATAAGAAAATAACGGTTTAATGTAACCCTAATTCTTTTTCTAAATAAAAGTAGCCTGAGTTACTCCGTATAATATCAGCTATCTGCCAGTAAAAATCCCGTCAAAATCAATCCAGATGTTTCGAAGATTAGCCAGAACAAACAGACAGACAATAATTTCTAAAAATGTGTTCTTCTTATAAGTGCCGTATATAATTTCACATGTATTTAATAAAAAGCTGTTATTTTGATATTACAAACAGACACTTCAATTTTATTGCGCCCTAAAATTTATTAGGATATTGTTTACATATTTAGTGCTTGTAATTCTCAGCATTATAGCATTTAGTCATTTGGAGAATCAAGCTAACCTTACCCTTATTTGACACGTGCTTTTCTTACTACCGTATATATCTGAAATTAGTATATATATGAAATCCTGATGATAACCTTGCGATACCATCGAGCTGGACTGATGATGGAGCCAGGAAATGGATTGTGTATCCCTTAAATATATATTAGTAAATCTTTGACCTTCAGCTTTAACTTTGAGCGTATTGAATTCGTTTTAAAAAGTTTTATTTGCGACATTTGTTGGTTAATTTTTTTTTTGTTTCCTAATACTTGGCTTTCAGCTTGGCGATTTAATAGACCAAAACTGATTAGTTAATTTTTAGGGTTATTCAGAGGCCTTTGCTCTCCGTCCGTCCGTCTGTCAGAGGGCTGTATCTCATGAACGTGTACCATGTAGTAGGTAGAGATTTGAAATTTTCACAGAGGGTGTATTTCTATTACCGCTATTACAACAAATAAAAAAACTGTTAAAAAATAATAAAAAATCCAAGCTGGGAAATTGCAAAAAGGCTACCATGCAAATTAAAAAAAAAACGATTATGGTACGGAACTCTTCGTGTGCGAGTTCGACTCGTTATTGACCGTATTTTGACTTTATTATGGCTTTTAGCAATATTGACAATGCCGTTATTCTAGTATTACCAACTTTTTATTATCTTACAGTGTACGAAATTAAGTTATCTATTTTAAAATTTCCAAACCGTAATTTTTTCATATAATACACTTAAATGAAATATTGTGACCACCTGACTATGTACTTAGTTTAGTTTATCATTTGCTTTGTGACTTTAAAAATACACAAAGATATTTAATTTTTTCGTGCAAAATAAAATAAAATGCTACAGTTTTAAAATTCAGCACAATTCTTGAATGGCGCAATACGTTTTTCATTGAAATATTGTGAGAATTTCTTCGCATTTAAGGGAAGTGATAAATATAACAGTTATACTCTTTGCTCTTATTTCGATGTTTTGTTAAATTTTTTCTTTCATGTTTATTATGTTTTTTTTTGTTTTTATATCTTTTGTTGCAGCTGTAATATTCAAGACATAAGTTTTATTATGTAATACAATAATTGTACTATTGATATAAATTGCTAATGTTTACTTGTTGTGCAGGTTTAATCGTAGTTTGGTAAGCCCTTAATCCCTCCACGACCGCGGACGCCAGCGTTACAGTTAACAATAGATTTATTAGAAATTTATTTAATTTCTTAGAAATTTACCTGGAGGTGTTAATATATAGAGTAAGAAAAAATTTAGGTTATTTCCTGGCTTCCATTTCAATCCTAATAGTAATTATGAAACGCTCAAAGCAAGAAATATGAAAAATTGAGAAGTTTAAGCGGAAGATACGCATTATTTTGACTTAGCTACGCTAGAGTACCCAACACTAGCCTATGTGTTGGCTCCAGTTCACACACTGTCTATGTACTAAATTACATCTAAGTCCAGCGTCCACACACATACACACACATACACACACACACACACACACACACACACACACACACACACACACACACACACACACACACACACACACACACACACACACACACACACACACACACACACACACAAATACACACACGCGCACATACACAGACACGCACGCAAGCACACTACTACTGTTCAGCCCTTTTTAACGATCCGCTGCTGGGCACGGGCCTCCCTTCAATACGAGGGGAATCAGGTCATAGCCCACCACGCTAGCCAAGTGCGGATTGGCGGACTTCACATATCTTTCGAAAACTTGTTAGGTTCTCTCAGACATGCAGGTTTCCTCACGTTTTCCTTCACCGTTCACGCACGTACATACACAGTTCTTTATTTTGTGATATTTATTTTGGAAATACAAATAATCCTTAGCTCCTTCAATATATAAATCTGGATGTATTAATTAATAAACTCATAAATCAATAAACTAATCGCTATTTCGATCTTTAATATACACCTCGAGTAGGTACCTAATTAATAACTTATACATATGCAAATGCTATGTATATGTACATAAAGACTGCCTTGGTGGTCTAGTGGTTAGCATTTACGGCCACAGATCCGGAGGTCCTGGGTTCGAGTCCCGTTTCTCGACAAGTTTAGTTATTGAGTTTATCTGTAAAGGAATTATCAATAGCAGCCCGGAATTTAGAAGTTTATGAACACGCTTGTGCTTCGATGCACGTAAACGATAAACGTCGGTTTTGCGCTTTAACTCTCACTGGTCGTGTCTCGCGTCGTCCCACCGGAGTATGAGAGTGACAGCAATAGAGAGTGCACTTGTGTCTGCGCGTACACTTGTGCACTATAATATCTCCTGCGCAGTTGGCTAGTCTTAGTGAGTTTGGTCGCCGTGGCCAGAATTGATTGAGAGGACATGACATGATATTCATAAAAATATCAGGTCAATATACAAAAACGTATCTATTCGGCATTCTGACATTATTCATCTTATTTTATTGAAAACTTTCAATAATAATTAAAAATATTACTTTTATATTTACGTACAACCTCTATGCCTTGGTTCCCGTAAAAAAAATTTTTCTGTGATATCCATACTTACTTTAATTAATAACTAATATATTATAAATATGAAATTGTGTTTGTTTGTCCTTTTTTACACCGAAATGAAGTGACGGATTGGCGTGATTTTATGTGTGGAGATAGTTGGAGGGCTGGAGAGTGACATTTCAAAAAATATTTATGATCAGAATTACTTGAAACTTGGTATTAATGCTCTTCAATAAAATTAAATAAATACATATTTTAGCATTTTTCGAAATTCATCCTATAAGGGGGTAAAATAGGGGATGAAAGTTTGTATGAAACTACTTTTTTAGATATAGATATGAAAGTATATTTTTTTGTAATTTTAGCGCGAGCGAAGCCGCGACTTCTGCTAGTTTATAATATTTTTACCTATTACTAAAATATATAAATAACAACTGGTTATGATTTTATTAGCTGTTATTTATAATACTTTAACTAAGCTTATGAATTTATGTATTGTTCACAACCATCGCTTTATGTACATGCACAATATAATATATTTTATGGTAGGACGAAGCTAAAGATAACAAACAGGTTTATAACTACGAATGAGTGAGTAAAATAATTAAACCAAACTTTTATCATATCAAAATTTAAAGATACTCTTAGAATAATGTATTTATCTGAAATAATGATTACAGTAAAAAAGAGGCTGGTAAGAGATAAAATGTATCTTTTTATCTATATCTACTAATTTTATAAAGTGGTAAAATTTGTAAGTTTGTAAGTTTGTTTGTAATGAATAAACTAAAAATCCGCTGAACCGATTTAGATGAAATTTGGTATGAATATAGTTTGAGATCCTGTAAAGGATATAGAATTTTATTCCTGCAACTCCTGTCTTCCTTGCAGTGGTGAAGGTTCATACAAGATATTTTACCTTAAAATTATTTTGCTATAATTTTACATACATTTAATTTTTTTATAGAATAAATGTTCTTTTGGTTTTTTTATTAATATAATGATTTTCAGCAATCATGGTTACGGGAGAGACTGACTAATGATTGCTGTAAAGCATTCGAAACGTCGGGATAGTTTTATTTAAAATGTCAAATATTCGTGTAAATCTAAGGAAGTATTAGATTTTAATTACACTTTTTAAATGTGAAAATACAAAGTTCTTTACACTATTACAGTAAAAAATCTCGCCTTCAAAGCTTTAAGCTCAGCGAAATGAAAACCTATTTTGTTTTTCGTTTTAAAGCTATAAATGAAATGCCACAGTAGAATTCTTTCTTTATAAATCTTAGTTTACACTCGCATGTAACAGAAAAATGTTACAATACGATATTAATTTTTTTTTTTGTGAAGTCTATTCGAATATAGCTGACAGTTTTGATAACAATAGTTTAAGAAAAAATTATTAATTTTAATAAATATTATTAGTCGGCATTAAAGTATCGATTTGTTATTATATTTATGAAAAATAATAAAAGAAAAAAAATGGATTACAGGTACTTTTCTGATAAAAAAAAACTCTGAGTAAAAAAAAATGAAATAAAGCATATTAATTAAATTAAATTTCTTTACCGGGCATCACAATACCATACCAACTAATACTGTAAATGTGAAAGCAACTCTGTCTGTTACCTTTTACACTTAAACCACTAAACAGATTGCGATAAAATTTGGCGAGAACATAGATTGTATCCTTGGGTCGGACATATCCTTGAACCCCGTCCCGCTTATGACGCGAGCGAAGCCGCGGGCAAAAAGCTAGTAAAATAATATTTTCATAAAACATAATTTTTGTAACTAAGTTACTATCATTTGAAAGGCAGAGTTTGTTTGTTTGTTTATTTGTTTGCTTGAACGCTCAGGAAATAATCATCCGATTTGAAAAAATGATTTTGCATTAGGTAGCCCATTTATTCAGGAAGGCTATAATATATAATCATGTTACTACCTAAGAGAGCGAAGTAGTAATATAATATCTATCTATACTAACCGTCAAAACGGACGAACCCGAGCGAAGCGTGGGTTTGCCGCTAGTATCTAATATGAAACAAAATACTTACATGATTACTAAAAATTTTAATTTCACCATAAAGGTCTATTTTATATGTAAATTATAATAAACTAAGGGCCCAATATCTTAGACAATTTTGTAACATTCATTATATTATGACTCATATTGTAGAGGGCATAAATTTGAAATGAAAATTTTTCAGTGACTTAAAATTTCAATTTAACCAAGAAATGTAAGAAAGGCTACTAGTAATAAGATGCAAAGTATCTCTTGAGGAATAGCACAATACGCTTTGCATTAAAATATTAGGGGTATAACTTTAGAAGTTTAGAAGTCGTTTTCTTTAGCGCTGAAGAGGGGATGGCTTTATATGAAATTATGTGCATTACAGATTTTTAATGAATAAACTGATTAAAATTTAGTTTTAATATATGTATATATGTACGTGTATGTATTCAGCTCTTTTTTATCGTCCCACTGCTTCACATGTCTTTCAAAAGCTCGCTGAGTTTTCTCTGACATGCAGCTTTCCTCACGATGTTTTCCTTCACCGTAAGACAAGTTGGAAATGATTCACGCATGAAAATATGTTAATTTAAAAATATTTATTATTTCTATATTATATATTATATTTATAAATTCGCTTTTTTACTATTTTATCAAAACATCACCTTATACCAAATACCAAATCACTCTAAAAGTTTTTATTTCATGTTCATACATATTGTTTTCCTTCATAGGTTCATTTAAGTGTGCACTGTGCAAAAATATAAGTACGCTGCCTATTGTTTTTACTCTTATATTTAAAAAGATAATTTGATACGAAAATTGAGAAAACGGACCGCATTTTGACAACAACACCATCTTGACGTGCTTTTCGAGGCATGGAATAACACCGCTAACTTCCCAACTCCCGGCTACCATTGATAATTTTTTAAAAGTAAAATCTAATAACTAATTGTATAAATCTAATAACTTAGTGTGGCTTACCTAGGATATGAATTTAGGACCACTGGACCTGCAACATAGATACTCCCCTCTAGATAAACCTGGCAGTTATTTTTTTTTACAAATTATTATATTCGTGTCGAGTAGTCGTCCCAACGAAGTATGGGAGTGACAGCAATAGAGAGTGCACTAGTGTCTGCGCGTACACTTGTGCACTATAATATCTACTGCGCAGTTGGCTAGTCTCAATGAGATTGGCCGCCGTGGCCGGAATCGGTCAGAAGAACATCATCATCATACAAGTATGAATATTACTTCATTTCCGCTTTTAAGTATACACCTTACCCTTACCTACACATTTGTATGAGTAATACAAACCAAAACACAGAAAATAGTATCCATTAAACCACTACACTCTAGAATTCATAAACAAACATAGTAGAAGGATAATAACTCTTGTTTTAATAACAATATATTTTATTTCCCACGTGTAAAAGTCGTCATAAAAAGTACTGAAAGTAAATTGTCAACAATAATAATAGCGGCGAGACACCGCTATGTCTAGAGTAAACTCGACATAAATAAATTGTTATTTTCTTTAACATGTTTTTTTACTATTTTGTTTATTACCTTGCTGGTAAAAAAGTTTTTGAAGTAGGTACAAAGTTGGTGTCAAAAGTTGTTAAGGTAGGTAGGTAGGTATGTTTTAATTTTTTTAGCGGAACCCTAATTCTTTTTCTGAAATAGTAGCCTAATTTACTCCTTGTAACATCAGATATCTGCCAATGAAAATCCCGTCAAAATCAGTCCACCCGTTTCGGAGATTAGCCGGAACAAACACACAGACTAAAATTATAAGTTGTGTTTTTCTTATAAGTATCGTATATAATTTCATATGGATTTAATAAAAGGCTGTTATTTTGATATTACAAACAGACACTTTAATTTTATTTATCTGTATAGATAAATCTTTATATGCGTTTTTAACGTTTAGTATAGATTATTCAGAAATGAAATATTTTCCCGCAAGAAAAAGCATCCAATATGTTGACCCAGACCATCATCATCAAAATCCCTGCAGTGGTTTTTCCGTGATGCGGTCACAGACAGACAGACAGACAGACACAAGAATTCTAAAAACTATAGATTCAGTCTTTCCAAAAAATATTTAATGTACCGATTCCGCTTAGTTACAATTTTATTATATGGATAGAAAAACAAAAAAAAACCTATTGAAAAGCTTTCAATAATAATTTATGACATATTATAATATCATTTCGGATGAAAATTGATATTTCCAAGAGACTTAACTAAATAAATTACGAACGACATATGGTTACTGTGTTCGAAATAATGTATTCCTACGAGCTTTTGACTGCGATTTCCTCGTGTGTTAAGTACTTCGATAAAAAAACCTGTGTTTATCTAAAAACTAGCGACTCGCCCTCGCTTCACTTCCGGTTCATCTCTAGATGAAAACAGATCTATCCTACGGGAACAGTACATTTTTTCTGAGATGATATATGCCTTCCTCAATAAACTGGCTATCTAATGCAAAAAGATTTTTCAAATCGGATTCGTAGTTTTTGAGATCAGCGCCTTTAAACAAACAAACAAACAAGCAAATAAACAAACAAACTCTGCCTCTTCATAATATTAGTATAGATATATAAAAGCGAAATAACAATTCATTGATAATTCACTAAATTTCAAAAAGCATAAATGCTTTACTAAGGAAGGAATTGAATTGGAACTTGACACGTTTGGCTCAGTTTGTAGTGACCCTATTTGCTGTGCCAGCGGTCGCGGGATCGAGTCCCCCTGGGTGCATTCATTTGTGTGATGAGCACGAATGTTGGTACTTAAGTCATGGGTGTTTATATTTATAATATGTTATATGTATGTATTTAAAGTTATATATGTGTAGTGTACCAACTATCTGGTATCCATAACATATCTAACTAGATGGTGCTCTGTGTTAAGGTCCCAACATACGAGTATTCATAGCTGGTTATCCGGGTCAACATATAGGATACTTTTTACTGCGGGAAAATATTTCATTTCTAAGAACAAATACAAAAACTGCAATGTAAGAGTATACTAATATGTAAAACCTAAGAATATGGTTTTTGCTCATCTGTACGCGGGCGGAGCCGCGGGCAAAGCTAGTATACAATAAACACGTATTGTACATAGACATGTATGTTAAATTAAACGCATGTAAATACAATGTGCTCTAAAATAGACTCGAATGAAAATTGCCTCATCTCAACGTAAATTACACATTAGACCAACGCTGGACGCACCTGAGGACTAAAAACTCAATTAAGAACTAGGTAGGTTTTTTACATCTATGTACATCACATTTTGTTTGAAAATGAACTAATTTTAGATTTTTTTCTTTAAAAGTACTATTTTTGACTCCCGACGCAAAAAGAGGGGTGTTATAAGTTTGACGTCGATGTTTTTCTGTCTGTCTATGGCATCGTAGCTCTCAAACGGATGGACAGATTTCGATGCGATTTTTTCATTTGAAAGCCAGTTTCCTTACGATGGTTCTTAGCTATGTTTGGTTAATATCGGTCCAGCAGTGTAAGAGTATCAGCTCTTTTCCAAAATGATGTAAGGCATTTTGGCGTATGATTATTCGATTTAGTGCTTCACGCGTGCCAGTGTAATCGTTAAATGACCATTAATTTGCGTAGGGGGCTTATAAATTTATAATTTATAGTTTTAAAATAGAACATAAGGGGTAACTTACAAACGATTCGTTTTCGCATTTTATATAAGTACTTGTGTTTGCATGCCGCTTCGCTCGCATGGTAAGCGGGGCGGGGTTTAAGGGTAATCCGACCCCAGAGGCAATCTATGTCTGTGCCAAATGTTATCGAAATCTGTTCAGCGATTTGAGCGTAAAAAGTAAATAAATAAATACATATGTTGGTACATTAACATACATCACCATCTAGTTCCATGGTAAGCTACGGGGATTTTGTTATGGATACCAGATATTTGATACACTACACATATATAACTTTAAATACATACATACATATTATAAATAAAAGCACCCATGACTGGATTACAAACATTCGTGCTTATCACATAAATGAATGCCATTAGCGGGACTCGAACCCATGACCGCTGGCACAGCAAGTAGGGTGGCACTACAAATTGAGCCAAACGTATCGTCGTAAGCATGAATTGGTAAGGATGACTGCTATATCTGCTATAACAATATTAATTAATTTTTATATAATAAACACAAGCTTTGTGACTTAACATAAATACTGATAATAAGTATAATCTACCTATATTACAATAAAAAATTATCGTTACTAGATTCTTATTAACCGATTTCAAAAAAGGAAAAGAAAGTTCTCAATTCGCATGTCTGTGTGTTTGTGCGCGTTTAACTTAATTGTTTATGAACCGATTTTAATGGTGCCCTTTGCAATATAGTATGTATTTATATGTAGTAAATAGCTCATTTATTTCGTTTTTCGTTATTTCTTTTTAGGATATTTACATTTTATTTATAACTTTATGTCCCAAAGATGTTAACTTCTTTCCATTTTAAGTAGAACATACGTAATTCTTCTAAAAGTACAATTGATATTACCCTCTTTCTATCCCCCTGCATCTTTCTTTAGAATTGTCTCTTTAATTAAAATTAATCAGTCTAGACGAAAACAATATACATTATATTATATTAGTTTCATAAATATTCAATAAATATATTTTATCTACAACACTAGAAAAGCTCATACAAATTTATTACTTTTGTGGTAATATCGATTTTGATGTGCGACAGTTTTCTTATAGGTGACTATCATTGCCCGCGGCTCCGCCCGCGTTCAGATGAGCAAAAACCAAATTCTTAGGTTCTTAGGTTTTATGTTGACCCGGATAACCAGCTATCATCATACCAAATTTCATCAAAATCCCTCTAGTGGTTTTTCCGTGATACAGTAACAGACAGACAGACAGACAAAAATTCTAAAAACTATTGATTCGGCCTCTGTATCGAAAAAAATGTCTATTTTAACATTTCCAGGTAAATCTCTAAGAAATTAATTAAAATTCTAAAAAATCTATTGTTAACTGACACGCCGCCGTGTCCGCGGTCGTGGAGGGACTAATAAGATTTTCCAAAAAATATTTAATGTACAGATTCGGCTTAGTAACAATTTTATTATATGTATATATAAGGCTGATATATGTAAAGCTGGACAGTTTTATTCACTGCAGCGAGCTTAGAACGTCGATGTCAGCAGAGAACATTTTCTTTATAAAAATGTAATGTGGGAGTCTGTTTTCTTTAATATACTAACTAGAGTCAGATCGATCAATTGCCTACTTTATTGAAAATTGCAGCATTAAGTCTCGCAAGGACAAAAATCCCTAAGATATTTCTTACTAAGGAAGCTTTAGATGTACTGGATAAATATCATTTTACATCCTTTGTAAGTTTATCATGATTATCATCTCAGATGAAAAACATCTATATTTTGTGTCATATCTCCCTATGTGCTATCTGCATTTAGTATCTCTCCGATTTTCAAACACTCGGTAAATTCACCTTGTGGGAGCCCACCTTTCACCATTCGGTAGAAACTGGATACCAGAAGGCCCGCAAATCTCCATAGAAACAATCATGTCGATTAAAATGCATAAATATTATGCAACTAAGAATTTTCACTTTATTTTTTATAACACTAGCAACTCACCCTCACTCTGCTCGGGTTCGTTCCTACGTTTTAACGATTAGTATAGATTTCTCAGATATAAGATATTTTCCCGCATTAAAAAGTAACCTAAATCTTGACCCGGATAACCAGCTGTTATCACACCAAATTACATCAAAATCTGTCCAGTGGTTTCTTAAGAAATTCAAACTCAAAAATTCTAAAAACTATAAATACTAATCTTATTATATTATAAATCTTATTATTATCGACACAGAGGCCGAATACGGCCTCTGTGTCGATAATAATAAGATTTTTCAAAAAGATATTTAATACACAGATCCGACTCAGAATTTTATTATATGTATAAATATAGACTACTTTTCACCCGTGGCTCAGTTCTACGTAGTGAAAGAACATTAAAATCATCTCATATGTTTAATTGTATCGTATAGCCATAGCTGAATATTAAAATATACGTAAATTTTGTTAAACTTTACAATTAATTTACATGGTTATATTGGAATATATTATCTGGGTACAGTCCATGTAAACTACGAGTACATGGATAACTGGGGTGTCCAAGTTTAGAAAATCTAATTATAAATCCACAATTATGATGGTTTCGATGTTATATTCCAGCGACAATGACTGTTGATAAAATAAAATAAATTTTATAAATTTTTACAACAATAAAAAACACCTTACATGTCGTATTGGTTCAGACATTCTTTTTATCGCCGTTATGTTTTTTTTTTATTTTCTGTTATAAAAAGTATCGCTCTATCACAGAATCTTCTATGCAAATAACACTTGCTAATAATTTCTTAGGTAAATAACTAAAAACTAGCTAAAATAAAACAAAAGACAAAGAAAAACAAACGTAAAGTCGCAAATTAAAATTATGTTTCATTATATTATACTAGCGACTCATTCTCGCTTGGCTTCGGGTTCATCCCTAGTGAAAAACAAAAACAAGTCTATCTCACGGGAACAGTATATTTTTCCGGGATATAAAATAGCCTATGTGTTATTCCAGACTATAATCTATCT
Source organism: Brenthis hecate (assembly GCA_951806755.1). Taxonomy (NCBI): domain Eukaryota; kingdom Metazoa; phylum Arthropoda; class Insecta; order Lepidoptera; family Nymphalidae; genus Brenthis; species Brenthis hecate. The sequence continues at coordinate 9,673,086 of OX638259.1, read as the reverse complement.
CTGCGCCAAATTTCATATAGATTCGTTCAGCTGTTATGGCGTGAAAGAGTAACAAACATCCATAAGCACAAACTTTCACACTTATACAGTATAATATTAATACGGAAGTATGGATATTCCAAACAGATTGTATCAATTGAATAAAAGGAATCGATAACATTTATTATTACTTTGTGATGTATAAATTAAGCTTTACATTCGTATTTTATCGACTCTGTTACAGGAAATTAAAACACTGCAGATTAAATAAAATATAGTGTTATAGGTATAATTTTACTATAGATCTTTTTCCATTATAAATAGCATTCGATTGCATACTGATATGAATTACAATATAATTGATAAAGGCAGTTTTAAAAAAAAAATGTTCTTTACATTTTATTTATTAACTTCTCTTTAAACTCATAAAAGGAAAGTACAAAGTTGGAATCAAAAATGCAAATTTAACAATGTATGTATATACGTTTTAACGGTTAGTATAGATTTCTCAGACTAAAAGTGTATGTTGACACGGATAACCAGCTATCATAATACCAAATTTCATCAAAATCTATCCAGTGATTTTCTCGTGATGCGTTCCCAGACAGACAGACAGACAGACAGACAGACAGACAGACAGACAGACAGACAGACAGACAAAAATTCTAAAAACTATTAGAAGATTCAACTCAGCTAGAATTTTTTAAAATGTATAAATAGATTAAAAAACCCGACTGAAGGATAAACAACGCACAGCCAAATCTGCTAGAAGTATGAGAGGAAATTAGTTCTTTGTATAACCTAGTATATATATATATATATATATATATATATATATATATATATATATATATATATATATATATATATATATATATATAGTTTTTGGTCATCTCAACGCGGGCGGAGTCGCGGGCAATGCTAGTCGAGTAATATACGGTAAACTTTACCAGGATATATTATATCCTGTTATCTAGTTTAGCATAATAGACTTACTTAACTTTAAAAAAAAACGTGTGTGTGTGTACTTAAGTATGTACGCACGTAATAAGTTATATTTAAACAATGATTGTCAACTTTCTCTTTGCCGGTTTATTTCGTTATCGTTTCTTTTCCAGATTATCTTGGAGCCATAACATATTGGTTTTAGGGGTTAGAAAACAATCTTGAATCTTCTTATTAGATTACTTTTTAATTATTATACTACAATCTACAGCAAGAACTCATAATAACGCAATTCATGAATTCCATGGAACATAGAATGTAGACTATACACATAACACACCTTTATATAGTAAGGACATACAAGTATCAATCTAATAAAGTTAAATTTTTATTATCTACCTTTTCAGCAATAGCCTTTTAAATGATAGAAAACCACAAAAGTTTGATTTTTAATTTTCATTTAATAATCAAATTTACAATTATGATTATGGTCGAATTCCAATCACTAGGCGAATTGTAACTAAAATAATTGCTTTAGAATCCCGAAATGTCTCTTCGTTATCTCTACATCACATAGAAATGTACGTACAAACAGTTTATGCCTCTCAAATCACGCAGTGAACGAATTACGGCTGTCATAAACGGCATAACAATGTCAACATATTAGGTTACAGAGAATCGATTTTGCTTCTAGCTAGCTTATAATAGTAATAATCTGTATCTATAAATATGAAATTCCAATACGATAAAAGTCATCTACTTTGTTTGAATACTTATTGTATGGAAGGACAGTAGTAGCCCAGTTGTAACGTGCTTCGAAAATAAAGTGTAGCGGGTTCAAACTTGATACTTGCACTTTTGAGATTATCATTAATTCGCGCCATCACACATGGATGGATATATTTTGATTTTTGGTTCCTGACGTTTCTCTCCTGTGACCATGATTGCTGTAAAGCATTCGAATCGTCGGGAACCAAAAATCAAAATAAATTCGTGAAAAAATCCAAAAAGATAGTTTTATCTAAAATCTATACCTACATATAATAAAATTTTAACTAAGCCGAATCTATACATTAAATATATTTAAAAATCTGATTGAAATAGACATTATTATCGATACAGAGACCGAATCTATAGTTTTCAGAATTTTTGTCTATCTATCTGTCTGTTACCGCTTCACACAAAAACTACTCAAGGGATTTTGAAATTTGGTATAATGATAGCTGGTTATAGCATATAGGATGCTTTTTACTGCGGGAAAATATCTTATCTCTGAGAAATCTATACTAAACCTTTAAACGTAAGTAGGGTGAGTCGCCTAGTATCAAATATTCGCGTAAATCTAAGAAAGAAAGTATTTTACCATTTGCCTTAAGATGAAGGAGAATACCGGAAGGAAACTTATATATCTGAGAGAAACTAAATTGTTTTTGATAGATATGTCAATACTTTGTCAACGTAGTGGGCTATGGGTCTGACCCTCCCCTCGCATTAAGTGGATGCTCGGAACATGCTTCCGTTACTAGAACGTTAAAAGGTCAAAATTATCATTTATATCGACTATATAGAATGCTGATAGGTCATAAGACTTAGACAAGATGTAATTTAACATTAATCTATACATATAATAACATTTTAACTGAGTCGAATCTGATTATTAAAATTAAATATTTTTTGAAAATTTTATTGAAATAGATATAATTATCGATACAAAGACCGAATCTATAGTTTTAGACTTTTTGTCCGTCTGTCAGGGAACCCATCACGAGAAAACCATTAGGACAGATTTTGATGAAATTTGGTATGATGATAGCTGGTTATTTGGGTCAACATATAGGATAATTTTTACTAAACGTTAAAATGCAACTAGGCACAAACCCCAATGGAGCGAGGGCGAGTAGCTAGCTAGCTAAAGAATATTTTTCTGTATTGTATTTTAAATGATAATTAATCGTGTTGCCATAGAATCATAATAAATAGATTTCTATTCTTCATCGATTGTATAAAATAAATAAATAAACTATATATCGTCAAAAACTCAAATTAAATATATTTATTCAAAAAAAAATGTATACTAAATTGCAAAATTACTATAATATTTATAAGTAATAACAACTTGTTCACTTATATCTAGATTCTAGACAAACTTAAAACCAACGATTCGTTAAACGAACTAACTTGAATTAGATCTTATAAAAAAATACTAATTAAAACAAAGTCAGCTTAACAAAAAATTAGAAACTTTGAAGAAAAAACAAATTGAGAAAAGCGAGTACAATTATGGAGCAGAAGACTGTTATAACATTAAGAATCATCTTAGCAATTTAATATTTCAGGATAATCTAATAACGTAGCACGGTGTAGCAATTTTGTGCTTCATAATTGCTTACCTTGCCATTTAATTGCAATTACTATTCTCGTTACAGAAATATTGCTGAATTTTTGTATGAGACACGAGTTAAGCTTACGACGCGATTTTTGGTTGAGCTTTTGGTTTCAAGTATGTATATTTTGTTAAATATTACGAAAGGTGTTTACGAATTATTTGTAAAACTAAAAAATAGTTATGTGAAATACTACTAATACTTATTTTTAATATTATAAATGTGAAAGTAACTCTGTCTGTCTGCTACTATTCACGCCTAAACGGCGGAACCAATTTTGATAAATTTTGGTATAGAGATAGATGGGACCTTGGAGAAGAATATAGGCTACGTTTCCTGGTATATTATATTTATAGAAAACTAGCAACTCACCCTCGCTTTGCTTGGGTTCGTCCCTAGGTTGATTCCCCGTACAAAATTTCATTCCCATTTTCACCCCCTTAAGGGATGATTTCCGGGAAAAAAACTATCCTATATCCTTTTCAGGGTCTCAAAAAATCTTCTTACCATATTCCATCTAAATCAGTCTAGTAGTTTCGGAGCTTATTCGGTACAAACAAACAAACAAAAAAATATTTCCTCTTTATAATATATTAGTATAGACAAAGAATGATATTTCATAATGTAGATCAAGGGAAGCGACTGTAGGATTATTATAAATTGAAAAAGACACCTAAATACATTTTGATTTAAACGTTTTTTTTTTTTTTTTGGTTGAATAATATGTAATTGAAATTATTATTTTTAATTCCAGTGGATATTGGGTACAACGTTTAGAAGCAAAGTTTAACAGTTATTAGAGGTTTTAACCGATTTGGAAACAGAAAGAGGACTCAGTTGGAGTATGTTTATTGTGAATGTTAAAAATAAATTAAGCGCTAAATGCTGTTTCCGGTTATAATAATGAATTGATTGTATGTTTATATATATATATAAAAACGTATAAGACTTAACGTTATCAAAGTAATTAATAATAATATTGATATTTATCAAAATTAAAAACAATAATTGTACCATACAAGCATTGTTGAAAGGAAAAATCAAAGTTGATTGACCTAATAATACCTAACCTTACACGCACCAGTCAAGTTTGACATGATGTTCTAAGATGGTTCCGTTCAAAGGCTTTTTATTTTGACCAACTTCATAAAATGAGGTACCTACCTACTCAATTCGAATTTATGTTTAATTTTTATACTGTTTCGCCTAGTACTCGAAATTCGACGATGACGTCGAAAATTAGAGAAAAATAAAATGTACGAATAGAGAGATACATATAAAAAAAACTTATTTACTAAAAAAAAGAAAGAAAATCGGTTGAAAAACAGAGGACAAACAGATAATGAATTGTTTTGTCTTACACAAAGATATGGACTTAGGCATGTCTATATAGGTTTTTGTGTATGTATCGTGTAACATAGGTATATTTTTAACTAGCGGCTCACCTTCGCTTCGCTCGGGCTCGCCTCTAGAAAAACACAAATAAAGATCTATTAGTTCCCACGGAAACCGTTCATTTTTCCGGGATGAAAAGTAACCTGTTGTTTGATCGGCAATAAAAGGTATCAGAATGTTAAATTTTACTAAATTAGGTGCAGTAGTTGTTGTGTACTAAGCTGTATAAGATACTATAGTTTTTTAACTATCCCACGGGAACCCTTTAATTTTCTAGGATGAAAAGTATCTAAGATGTTGTCCGGGGATATAAGGTACCACCATGCAAAATTTCATTTAAATCGGTCCAGTAAATTCGGAGATTAGCCCGTACAAACAAACAAACAGACAGAGAAACAAAAAAAATGAAAAAAATCTGGATTTTTTCTATTTGTCTTCTTATATCCCCCTGACTCGGTTTTTAGCATTTTTTTTGCTATGTACAGACATTCGACCTCTACTGTTTTATTATAGTATAGATATAGATACTAGATACTTTTTAATACCTCAAAATTATTTAAATGTTTTTTCCTTAAATAAACTTTATTTACTAAATTAAAATAGCTAGCCCTGATCGAAATCGAACCCGCTTCTTCCAAATCTGCTTAATTGTAGCTAAACCAGACGTTACACTAAGTAAAAGTCGTCGAGTATCTTTTATTGGTGTTTTTACGACGGATCGCTAAAAGCTATACTTCCATCATACCGCTGACTCGTACGAACGTGAGGTAACGTCGGTACGTGCCGAAGGGACAGTTGATCTCGTAATAGGCCACAAGAATCAATATTGGTTTATCTTGATGGAATAAGGTAATTAATTGCAACTATCGCGAAAACTCATAAGTAAACTTCTAGTTTGCTACGCAGATATATTTATATGAGCAACTAGCGACTCACCCTCGCTCCGCTCGGGTTTATCCGTAGTTTTAAGGTTTAGTATAGATATTAGAGCTTACTCAGAGAAAGAGATAATATATGTTGACCATTAGATAACCAGCTATCATCATACCAAATTTCATCAAAATCTGTCCAGCAGTTTTCTTGTGATGTGTTCCGAAATAGACAGACAGAATAAATTATATTTTAGTCGAATTTTCACGATTTTTAATTAGGGGGTCGGTAAAAAGTACCTACAGCATTTTTGTCTTCATTGCCTAATTGATTATTTAAAAGTAAAACTATATATGGAAAATATATAGATCCTTAATAGTTTTTTTAAAAGGCGGGGATACGATATATGTAACTTTTAAATTTTATCATGTAGTTGAAAATTGACTCACAATCTACGCAGATATTCTACAACTATACCTATCCTCAAAAACATCAAATTCATTCCAGAGATTATTTCTTATATACAAACATAAGCTTTTTTAATTGTGCAAGATTGGATAGGGACGATTTAACTCGCTCATTGCCCAACAAAAATTTTTTTTTAAATCCAATAAATCACTATTTTATTCTTCTAAAAATTGATTTCGAGTCTCCTTTGATCAATTACGTCCACTTGAAAATTTTTATCATTTACTTTATTCGAATATTTCAACTATAACCACATAACAATAAAACATCAGTTGAACTAAAAGTTTGAAATCAAGCTCAAAACCCATAACAAAAAGCTCGTAAAAAAGGAAAACAGACCAAAACCCAGGAAAGCTGTGCACATTTCCGCGGGCGTCGCGGCTGACGTCACAAAGTTACGTGCACACGATGCAAACGGGACATTACATTGAAGGATGGATGCGATGAAGCTATAAAAATTTACATCATTTTTGACCGACTTCAAACAAAAGAGATACTCAATTTGGGTGTATGTTTATTTTGTTTTTTTAATGAATAGATTATATGAATATGTCAAAGGCAATCCCACAAAATTTTTAGAAGTAAAAATGTATTATAATTAATACAATAATATAATTACTATAATTTTACTTATACGGTAATTTTCAAGAATCATTTTAGTTAAAAGTTTCCATAGGTAACGTATTTTATACCGCGTTAAAATATACCCAACACTTTGCACTGTGTCAATGAGAAACCAACATATTATACATAAATGCAGTCTAAGCATATGTAATCTTTAGTTATTCAACGACGCCGGCACACCGGTGTTACAATCAACAATGAATTTCTTAAAAATTTAATTAATTTCTTAGAAATTGAATTAATTTCTTAGAAATTTACCTGGAGGAGATATATACATATAATAATAGGCAAATACAAAACAGTTCAGTATATTTTCTCCTTTAGCTTTCAACCGATTTTCTTATTTATTAGCTACTAGAGGTTCACCCTCGCTTCGCTCGGGTTCGCCTCTAGGAAAACAAAAACAAACTTATCCCAGGGATCCATACATTTTCTGGGTTAAAAAGTAGCCTATATGTCATCCAGACTATAACTTATTTCTGTGAAAAATTTCATCCAGATCCGTTTAGCCGTTCTGGCGTGAAAGAGTAACAAACATCCATACATAGTTACAAATTTTCACATTTATAACATTAAATACTGATTGATGAGCTTTAATGTTATTAATAAAAACATTTTGGAAACAGTTACTTTTTTATATATAGATAGATTTTTAATGAAATATATTTTCTTCAAATTTTTAATTATGATTATTTTCAGTTGGATTTCAACCACTGGGCGCGATCACTATTATGCAATGAGATGAATGGGATGAAGCTGTAAAAATTTGCATTTTTTTCTTTTTGTAGTCACATTTTATTTCGTTTTTTCAATTTCAATGTTATATATGTTTATTGTATACCAGACTTTATTTTATTCGTTTGTATAAAATTACAAAAACAATAATATAAAATAGCGATAATATCATAAAGTGGAAAAAGAGTAATATTATTATACAGACTTAGTTTTTTTGTTTTTATTCCTGTTTCTGATTCACCAGTCACGAATTTTGATTCATATGGGCCCTAAAAAATTCAAGTGAAATATCTCAAAAATTATTTGATTTAAATGAGTGCGTAATTCAAACATATATTATTTGGCATGTCTTTAATCATAAGAGTATGTTGAATAGAGCCAAAAGTGAAAATAATTTTTGGCCAGATAAATCAAACGAAGAACGCAATCTCGGAGAAATACCCATAAGTACTCCAACGTCTTGATCAAATGTATCTTATGTCATAAAGAAAGCAGTATATAGCCGCATCTCATTACTGCATGAAAAACACTTTTGTTTTTATTGGTAACAAGTAATAATTTGTGCGAAAGTTTACTTAAAAAGACGTTACGTTAAAAATAATTAATTTACCCCTAGGAGTTGAATTTTTATTTTAAAATTATCTCAGCCCTTTATTCTTAACTTGTTTGTTTGTAAAAAAAAGTAACACAAAAACCAGCTAACAATTGTATCGTAAAGATATTATGTAATATACACAAAATCCTAGATTCAAATTTTATTCTAATTCAAATTCTGTAAAGGCCTCAGCGATAGAGAAATGAAAATCTTTGAAAATATTAGAATTCTCTTATTTTTACTTTCTTAGACTTATTCGGTTACACATACATATATGTATAGGTACAGACCATTGAATTTATTTTCTGGTGCTTGTAGAAGTAGGTCCTGCCGTAGCTTTCCAAACTCGCTGCCAATTCAATAATAGAATAATCCTTAAGAGTGTAGATTTGCTTTACATCCGACTTTACAGAAATGAAATTATGTAATAAATCAAGTTATTTTATATTTTTGAAGACGTGTACATATTATATACCTTTAAAACATAATTAGTATTAGATGGCACGTTTGGCTCAGTTTCTAGTGATCCTACTTGCTGTGCCAGCGGTCGCGGGTTCGAGTCCCGCTGGGGGCATTCGTTTTTGTGATGAGCACCAACGTTTGTACTCCAGTCATGGGTGTTTATATTTATAACATGTATGTATTTAAAGTTATATATGTGTATATAAACTATCTGGTATCCATAACACAAGCTTCGTAGCTTACCATGGAACTAGATGGTGCTGTGTGTTAATGCCCCAACATATTTATTTATTTTATTCCATCGATACCTAGCCATTATTATTATCAATATTAAAGAAACTCATAACGTACTAAGAAATAACTCATAATCCAATTTACAAACTAGTGTTTTTCTTTAATTTTGAAAATATATTTTTTAACCATAATATATTTTTTTATGTATACCTATTTGTATAAAAAACTAACTGTTCCTAAATTTCTTTATTGATTACTAAAGTTTGTCAATAGCTATTAAGTAAAAAAAAATCGTTTCCCAAACATGGAGGTGCATACAGGTACTGAACTGATTTATTTCGATTTTTTTCGAGGGATCTACTGTTAACTTGATATAACTTGGTATAACTTGAAGAATCTCAGCATGAGTTAATCAGTATAATCTATACATATAATAAAATTCTAACTAAGTCGAATCTGTACATTAAATATTTTTTGGAAAATCTTATTGAAATAGACATTATTATCGACACAAAGGCCGAATCTATAGTTTTTAGAATTTTTGTCTGTCTGTCTGTCTGTTACCGCATCACGGAAAAACCACTGAGGGGATTTTGATGAAATTTGGTATGATGGTAGCTTGTTATTCGGGTCAACATATAGTGTACTTTTTATCACGGGAAAATATCTCACTTCTGAGAAAAAAAATACAAAAACTGCAATGTAAGAGTATACTAATATGTAAAACCAAAAAAAATGATTTTTGGTCATTTGAACGCGGACGGAGCCGCGGGCAATGCTAGTATTTTAATATGCGCTTCTAGGCATCGAATAACGAAGTATGTGACATTATCGTATACTTGGTTTATTTTTTAAATAATTCCCTTAAGGAAAAAGATTTGTTTTTTATAAGTATTAAACATAGATAGTAATAGTAATATAGTAAGTAGCCCAGTGGTAATCTCGGTAACCTCTGATATTTTTACCTGCGAATCATTTTTAACTTGATTTTCTATTACTACTTGTCTGACAGTACTCGAGTTCTAGCCGGGTTTGAACCTACACCAATGAGCGTAAGCATAATATTATCATCACATCACATAATATTATTACCAACAACATCTATATCTGGGCCGGAAATACTCTAACTTTTCAACGATACGAGTACATAATATGTGACCATATATTAGTGCAATCTTTTTGCATTTTGCACATGCATACATATAGGTGAAGTGAATAACTCTCCTTTAAAGTCGGTTAAAATTAGAGTTAACTGCTAATTCGACAGCTTTTCATATATTATTTATGAATAAAAGTAGAATAGCAAAATAAACTAAAATAGAAGTGAAACCAGGAATGACGCCCCAGTGGCGTTGAGTTTCGCTTAAACTTTCACCATACAATTAAATTGTAATGAAAAATATTATCATCACACCCAATGTTGTAATTGCAAAAGTTTGTAGAGTACGCCAAGACTCAGACGAAAGTTTGTGTTTTTAAATAAAAAGCTTTATACTAATTTTCTATCTTTAATAATGACGGATTTCTAGGCAAACTTTGAACCCCAAAATCACTCATATAGGGGTCGAATTTACCAAAATCTTTTCTGTGTCCCTCCAGAGGTTTTCTCGTGATTCATTTCCAGACAGACAGAAAGACAGACAAAAATTGTTAAATCGAATATTCGACCTCTGTATCGATAATAATGACAATTTCAATAAGATTTTCCAAAAAATATTTAATGTACAGATTCCACTCAGTTATAATTTTATTATATCACTTTCATCATAGACAGCGGTAAGCGACTTTGTTTTATACTATGATATAAAACAAGTCGCTTCCCGCTGTCTGTCTGTCCGTATGTATGTATCTTTAAAACTACGCAACGGATTATCATGCGGGTTTTTTTTAATAAATAGAGTGATTCAATATGAAGGCTTATATGTATAATACATGCATATTATAGTACAGAAGAGCCGAGAAATTCAAAGATTTCACACTAACCGTTAAAACGTACTTATAGATATCATAGATTTTTCCATATTTCTGAACTGCTGCTATCACAAGACTCTACAGTAAGATAACATTACAGAAACTGCTATAAAATACGCAAATATTGACACATTTTTATTACCATTCATCAAAAATAAACGCATAAATCAAAGTAAATTTCGTCAAAACGCTATCGGCAAAAGTAAGCCTGCGCCCGAATTTGATTAAACTTTTTCAATCATAGCTGTCAGGTGTTTTACTCAAAATATCTTTTGGTCGAATATCGAAGAACTGTTTGTCTTACTCGAAATTTTAGATTATATTCTAATTTCTTCTGAATGGTAATTCCAGTTCATCTTCCGTAGATAATTTTCCTTCGTCATTGTTTATTATATTGAGGATTTAGAAGACTTTGAAGTTTTTGTATATTATAATATATCGGATTTGGCTTTCAGGTATAGAAAATGTGTATAGTGTTTTAGTGTATCTCTAATTCTCTGTGATTTTAAGATTACCAATTATTATAATTAACATATGAATATTTTAAAGATTTAAGTAAGTAAATGTGTTTGTTCGTTATTTCTTTATGCTCTGTTTAAGAGATTTGAGATTTTTTTTTAAATGGACATAGCTTATATCTTGAATGAACATATAGGCTTTTTATCGATTTACCTACGGAGTCGAGTCAAGGGCAAAGAATAGTATAGATTAAAAACCAAACAAGTCTGAGTCTGACTCGCACTTAGGCTTTGTAACATGAAAAATTAATAAAAAAAATTAGTTTAAAAAAATATCACCCATTTTCGATATTAATTTGATTGAAGGCATAAAAAGTTTGTATTTTCATTTATTATTTACTTTATGGCTAAACGTAAAATTTCACAATATCTCAATAATTCTATCTCATGCACATTGGAAAAAAATATTTAGAACTTTAAAAGCATAACCTATACAAACCCCACACTCATTTGGTCTTAAAATGTTTTGCCACCCATACTTTATTTTTTGTGTCTTGACTGCAGATTTGTCTAGCGGTTCATCTGAGGTACTTGCCAAATAGGTGCTATATAGCCCCAATAGTCTCCGTGTAAAATGACCGTGACCTACGGACAGACGGACACAAACACATTATAACGAATCCGTTTTAACCTTTTCGCTACAGAACCCTAAAAATTAAACAACTTAAGTGGGCAGTGTGGAATCTCTCTTAACGGGTTCAGGTGTCTTATTATTTATTAAGGCGACACTTCGCGCTAACCACTAACAGCTTTCATGAACAAAATTTACAGAGAGATATACTAATAAATTTTAATATAAAAGTATTATTAGAAAAAAATAGTTAGTATATTTTATATTTTAATTAACCCCCACCACCAGTTGAATTAAAATATACAAGTACTATGCTTATGAATAAAATTGAAATTAAAGTTATAAAGTAACAAAACCCTTTTTAGGGTTCCGGACCTGAAGGGCGCCAACGGAACCCTATTATTAAGCCTCCACTGTCCGTCCGTTAGACCGTCCGTCCGTCTGTCAGAGGGCTGTATCTTATTAACTGTAATAGATAGAGAGTTGAAATTTTCATAGAGTATGTATTTCTATTACCGCTATAAATCAAACAGTAAGAATAAAAATACAAGAAACATTTTATAACGTTCGTAATCGATCATCGAAGTTAATATATTACATACAACGAATAAAAGTCATATTAATAAAAAGTACGATAGTACGATGTTACGGAACCCTTCGTGTGCGAATTCAACTCGCACATGACCGATTTTTTATTTAATCTTGGTAAAAACATTTATGTTACCATCTGCAAACATACAAGTGGCTATGTGGGATTCACCGGCTAAAATTCAGTACAACCCACTAAAACCCAACGGGACCTCCCCTGTAAACCACAACCACTTTAAACTTATTATGTCATCCATCATTAATGTGGGACTTTTTGTAAAAATCATTCGAATCCATGCTATATTATATTTATTAGAATCATGAAGTAGGTTCAAAACCGACGATGATATTGTATAACATACATACTCATATATAAATTTGAATAAATTAACTGTCTCGGTGGCGTAGTGGTAAGCGTGTACGACTGCACATCCGGAGGTCCTGAGTTCGAGTCCCGGATCGGGCTGTTTAGTCATTGAGTTTTTCTATTAAGAAAGTCCCATTGACAAGATTTGAGAAATAGGTGGCGTTTTAAAACCATGTCTCGAACGGCACGTAAAGCCGTCGGTCTCACCGGTCGTGCGGACTTATCGTTTCATAGAAATTTGAAAGTGAAAAGAATAGACAGTGCAATGGTATCTGCGCGTACAATAATGAACAGTATAATATTTCCTCTTCAAATAGCTATTCTTAGTGAGATCGAATGAAGATCGTGGCCGAAATCGATCAGGAGAACATCATCATCATAAACATACAATTGAATTGAATACCGCCGCGTTTTAAAGTTGGTCAGAAACAAACCCCTTTTGAATTTTTCAAAGTTCAAGGGCAAAAATATTTTACCATATACATTACTAGCAACTCACCCTCACTCCGCTCGGGTTCGTCCCTGGTTACGTTTTAGCGTTTAGTGTAGATTTCTCAGAGATGAGATATTTTCCCGCAGTAAAAAGTATTCTGTATGTTGACCCGGATAACCAGCTATCATCATACCAAATTTCATCAAAATCTTTCCAGTGGCTTTCTAGTGATACGTTCCCAGACAGACAGACAAACACTGACAAGAATTCTAAAAAATATAGATTCGGCCTCTGTATCAATAATAATGACTATTTAAATAAGATTTTCTAAAAAATATTTAATGTACAGATTCGATTCAGTTAGAATTTTATTATATGTATAGATTATACTTAGTACATTTTAAATTGCCTCAAGGCAAAAGTTTTACTTTCGAGGTAGTTAAGGAGTACTTACTTACCAAGACCCTATGAACTTTCCACTTCGTTTAACAGAAAACACCGTAATATCATGCAGGTCGGGAAAAAGGACACTAAAGTTTGATTACTTACGTCACTTAGAAAACAACACTATTTATCAAATTAGACATAAATTATTATAGTATGTAAGTATATATTCATTGCATCTCTCTTTCGGATTGTTTGCACCCCTTCCTTCTCTTTTCTTTCTGTTTACCCAAAGGTTGTCTAGAATAGATAGCTCTCTTTTTTATTTAACGTTGGGAAATGCATTTACGCATGACGTGTGGAACTCACCGGCGTAATACAGCCAGTACTACCCACTAAAACCCAACAAAACCTTCCCCCGTCTTAATGGGGCGTCGCAGGATCGCTTACGCATTCAACTACGACGCCCCGACGGCAGGTCTGCCGAATCAGGTCACAACAACCACGGGGTTGCTCCAAGATCCACTCTGCTATCAGAGAAGTACCAGGAGCAACCCGCATGGTACACCGCCCACCGAAGAGGGCCCCCTCCCACCTCCCACCGATGTGGGCCACCTCCCTGTTTTTTAGCTTCGCGGCCGGCTGGATTACCGGGCACTACAGTGTCCCCCCACCACGACAAGGTGAACGCACGTTGGGGGGGGGGGGGGGGGGGGATAGATAGCTCTCTACCGATAAGGCCGCCTATTGTACTACTACAAATATGTATATAAATATGTAGGTATATTATATGTTTGTATGTATGTAGTGTATAAATATATTTATTTTTGTGTAATTATAAATTAATTGATTTGTTTGATATTAAGTTTGTACCATTTAATGCTGTACTGTACCTGCACCGCACTAAATTAACTTATATTCTCACTTCTGAAGGGTTTCTGGATGAAATCTTTTAAAGAAATAAGTTATATATGTCGATATTCTGTTACTTTATTTTGTACATATAGTATAGATTTCTCAAAGATGAGATGTTTTCCCGCAGAAAAAAGGATCCTAAATGTTGACCCGGATAACCAGCTATCTCATACCAAATTTTATCAAAATCTGTCCAGTGGTTTTCTTTTGATGCGTCCCCGACAGACAGTCAGACAAAAATTCTAAAAACTATAGATTCGGCCTTTGTATCGATAATAATGACTATTTTAATAAGATTTTCCAAAAAATATTTAATGTAACTACAGACTCGACTTAGAATTTTATTATATTAATAATAATATGTATTTTTTTTATTAGGTATATTTTATGAATAGCAAAACCTATTCTATGTATATTATTATATTAGTTTATTTCTGTTACATAACAATGGAAGGTATTTAGTTCAAACTAATTTATCAGCTTTTAGTTTAAACTAAAACCACCATGATAAATAAGCTTTCTATTATAATAGGAAATTCTTCATTCGCAATGCGTTTAATCACCTTATGGTATATTGAGATTTAGAACTATTTTGTGAGCTTAAAAAAGTTATTTCTGCTCTTTATTGCTTGGAAATATTTAACATAGAACACGATTTCTTTTTAAACATATGTCTTATGGCTTTCAACATATTTGAGCTAATTTTAAAAACCATATTAATAAATTATTTATAGGTAGTGGTTGCTCTGTAGTGACGTGCTCGCTTGGGAAACCGAGTGAAGCGGTTCAAATCTCGAGTCTTGCACCTCTGATATATTTGTACGATTCATTTCCAACACGATTACCACTTGTCTTACGGTGAAGAAAAACATCATGAGGAAACATGCATGTGTAAGAGAACCTAGCAAGTTTTCGAAAGACAAGTGAAGTCCGCCAACCCGCACTTGAAAAGCGCGGCGGGCTATGGCCTGATCCCCATTGCCCGTGCTCAATAGCGGGACGTTAAAAAACGGCTGAGTACAAAATGCATATATTTTTACAAAATTCTGGCATTTTTAAACGCAATCTGTATTTTTATTTATTTTCAATCAAATTTTCTGGTATCTATAACACAAGCCTTGTAGCTTACCATGGCACTAGATGGTGCTGTGTTAATGCCCCAACATATTTATTTATTATTTATTTATTTAGTTTTACCTAAATAATGTGAAATATACTGTGGTAGTATAGTGTAATACAAAATACGAGGCATGAAAGTATAATACTTCTAGTTTCCCACGTCCGAGCTGCTACTAAGTATTTTTTTACAGAAAAAAAAACCTATTAGTTTTATTTATTTTCCTTGGCCCGACTCGGGATTCAAACGCAGACTCTTGGATCTGCAGCCGTACATGCTAGCCACTAGACCAAAAAAACTAAAAAGCATACTCTGCTAATATATCAGTTATGTAAATCGATAAATGAGACATATTTATGATATCGCTAAAAGAAATTTCTTAGTAAATCCTTCTAACACTTCTTACGTTATTTTTTAAGCATTAATTGGCTTGAGTTGAAACAAAGTGTTGTGATGAAGCATTTGTATTGTAAATTCTTGGCAACAAAATATACTATATCGGACGTTTAGTAAACAGCTAAAATCTAAATTGGATATATTATTTATTTTATATTTTAGTGGCCAAAATATGTCAACGGGTGTTTAAATAAGACAAAATTTGAAGAAATAGGCGAACACCACACGGTTTGGCCGACTAACTATATTAATTACTACTAAATATATCCGGTAAACTGAGCCAAACGTGTCGTCGTCATCGAATTATACATTAATTATGTGAAACAAAATTCTGATAAACTGGCGCAGCACTAAAAATTATTATAATTATATTTTTACGACGACACGTTTGGCTCAGCTTGTAGTGACCCCACTTGCTTCGCCAGCGGTCGCGGGTTCGAGTGCCGCTGGGGCATTCATTTTTGTGATGAGCACGAATGTTTGTACTCCAGTCATGGGTATTTATATTTAATATGTAGGTATTTAAAGTTTATATAATATATGTTGAATGTATCAACTATCTGGTATCCATAACATAAGCATCGTAGCTTACCATGGAACTAGATGGTGCTGTATGTTGATGTCCCAAAAATATTATTATTATTATATTTTATGGCTCTGCCGCACTAACAAATACTTTTCAACTACAGCGACAGGACACCACCACTCGCCAGTGGCTCCAACTGGTGCCACCAGAAACGATAGCTCTCATCGATTAAAGATTATTAAAAATTACATCAAAATCGCTTCAGTCGTTTTGGAGTCCATAGGGAACATACACACACACACACACACACATCGATTTTTATATATACAGATAAGCAAAAAAAAACACTGCAGTACCTACCTTTTTTCTTCTGTTTGTCAATCGATTTTAATTTTTTTTTATTTAGTAGCTATTGACGAACTTTAGTTTTGTTCGATAAAAAAAATTGTAAACAGTTATTTTTTTAATACATAGATAGATAGATAAATTCTATTCAAATATGTCCTTCATCGAATTTTTAATAATAATTGCGGCCGAATATCGACCATTAGACGTACTAGTCTTATTGATTTGAAGAGTAAATCAAAGTTATAACTTGAGCTATTCGCACTATGTGATTCCATAAGGAGCGGAGGTCATGACGATCTGGTAGCTTAATAGATATAAACTTGCACAGGAAGCCACAGGCAGTAGCTTGTAGTTAATATTATAGTTGGTTGTTGCAAAGACGAGTTTAATCACTCGCTCCCTGAGTGGAATTAGCTTATCACTTTGAAAGGATTAGTGTATACAGGGTTGTTTACCTACTGAAATATAACATTTATACAGCAAATGTTTATGTAATTTACGCCATTTTATTATTTACTAACCGAACCCGCGGCTTCGCTCGTGTTAGAACTACTAAAACAACTCTAGTTTTATGCAAAAGGCCTTGAGCAAGAAAGTGAGATTAGTACTATACAGACATTAAATAAATGCAATGGTAACTTTTTAAATATGGCGCATGAGTTATCCAACCGTACATTTCATGATTTACAAACTGATCAGGTCACTCTCGTTGCTAAAGTCCACCAGAATAATTTTATGCCCAACGCTTCCTTTATGCGCCCTACAGACAAGTACGAACTAGAATATCTGATCGTTTCACTACACAACGACAAAGCTCCAGGTATAATAGATGACGTTAGTAATAAACTTTTAAAGGACATAAAAGATGTCATCATCCACCCTCTCACTTTTATAATTAACTGCAGTTTAGAGAGTGGTATATTTTTTGATAAATGGAAAATGGCATGTATAAACCTATACATAAAAAAACCTATACATAAAAATGGCCTGAAAGACTCTCCCCAAAACTATCGACCTATTTCGCTATTAACAGCATTCTCAAAATTACTAGAAAAAATTGTAAGCGCACGGTTAACAAATTTTATTGAAGCAAACAAACTTATCTCCCCTAGACAATTTGGATTTAGAAGAGGAAACTCTACGGTTGATGCAATCACCCTATTCACTAACACTAGCTAGTAATTTAGACAACAAAAATGCTAGTATAGGAGTATTCTTGGATACATCCAAGGCCTTCGATACAGTATCCACATTAATTCTACTAAAAAATACAATAACATTATACAACACAACTCTTGTCTAACATTACAAGGAGAGCAAATTTTATTACAGTATGTTTACGCATATAGAAGACGCGTAAGTATGTATGGGCGCACTCATCTCAAAAACTACTGAACGAATTTGGATTCGGTTTTTGCTGTTATGATTAGCATTATTAGCAAAACTGATATTTAATATAGATAGCAAAAAGCCCTTTACAGTAATCTATTTGGTTATATAATTAAGAAAATAATAAAAAAAACATCAAGACGACGACGTGTAGGGTCGATAATTTCTTTATAAAATAATAAACTATTACTTACTGTGTTTATATCAACATACTGTTATAAAATATCACTGTGACCATAAAAACTTTCATCTGAGTCGTTCTTCTAATTCAATTTTTAATGGAATACTTGTAACAGCACAAATCTCGAACTTTCTGATAAAGCCTCTTTTCTTAATTAACTTTCTTAATGACCCAACTTTCGAGTGATTCCGCCCGCCCTTGTTAAGTGTTGCGTTCGTATTTCTTTGTTAATTTGCATTGTGACGTCATTTGACCTGTTTTTTGATAAGATCAAAGACAATTTAAATTATATTTTCTTTCTATGTATTTCAAACTTGAAATATTCTTTTGATGTTTAATAATATTTTTTTATTGAAATTTCTCTTTTCTTTTTGTAATATAATAGGTATTTACCGCGACTCACCCTCGCTCTACTCTAAATACGTTTTAACGGTTAGTAAAGATTTCTCACAGATGAGATATTTTCCCGCAGTAAAAAGTATCCTATATGTTACCCCGGATAACCAGCTATCATCATATCAATTTTCATAAAAATCTGTCAAACACACAGACAAAAAAAAATTCTAAAAACCATAGATTCCGCCTCTGTATCTATAATAATGACGATTTCAATAAGATTAAAAAAAAATTAACGTACAAATACGACTCAGATAGAATTTTATTATATCTACATTATATGTCATAAAAGAAAAAAAACTTGGGTGCTTCTAAGTGACCGTGCTCAAGTACCCTAAGGGGAGTAGGTACATATATAATTTTTCCAAACAAAGTGCTTGTACAATGTAAAGAAATCATGGATGTAATAAGATAATTTAAAGAAAGCAATAAGGAGACCGTGTACTTGTAATAAAAATAATAACACGAACTTAATTTAATCATATCGTTTATATCTGGTTTATAATGTATCTTAATTATTTATGTCTAGTATATTTATTTCTTGCACTATTGCTCGTTGACATCTTCCACATCCACGGATCTGATTCTGAGATAAGTCCAATCTACTTTTGTTAACTAAGCTTATTGTTTTTTTTTTGTTTAACTTTTTAAAGTGAAATGAAGAGTATATTTCCTTTTTTGCTATTTAACTCCTGTTTAAACCAGTTCAGGACGGCCTTGCTAGTATAGATAATTTTGTAGTATTATAATAATTTTCTAGTAAGTAATGCTATCAATTTATATTATAATATATATATATATATATATATATATATATATATATATATATATATATATATATATATATATATATATATATATATATATATATATATATGTATATATATATATATATATTGTGGTAGGTCAAGCTTGAGGAGTCCGACTGGATGGGTACCACGCCCTTATCTATTTCTCCCGCCAAGCCACAATGATTGCATTATTGTGTTCCGGTTTGAAGGATAAGGTAGCCAGCGCAATTACAGGCAAGAGGCATATTATCTTAGTCCTCACAGTGATAACGTACCGGCGGTTCTGCAGTTTTGTTACGTAAAATCTAAGTGCATGAACCGTAGGTGTTAAGGGCGCGACAGGTGCCGCCTTCCATCAGGTGGGCTGTCTCCTCGTTTATCATGGAGTTCCATAAAAAATACAATTTGATTTGTTCAAACTGAGTGTGTGAGAGTGTTTTTCATCTATTTTTATATAACCAAGCTTTATTTTTAATGTACGTACAAATAACGTATATCTTTTCTAAAGGAACATGTCTATTTTATACCAATACAATTGACATTTTAAAGACTTTAGTTCTGTATTAAAAACTTTTGGTAAATTGGTCGTTTAGACAAAGAAGCGACAAACGACGAACTACATATATACGTACAGACTGACAAAGTTAACACATTAATGTTAAAATATCAAAAATCATATATAAAATAAAAAAAAAAGTATTTTTCGAATCTAAGAGAGAATCATTAGCAATTATACTCACTTTGTGATATTTCCCCACAAACTTGGATAACTGTTAAGGGGAATAAAAGAACTACTTTAATTCCGCTCCATAATTTTTTCTTCACCACTACATATCTGTTAATCATTAAAAATACACTTTAAGCGCTTATATTATGGCTTAAATTCGATTTTTCTGTAAAGTTGCTATACCTTTTAGTACTAAACGGTGTATTATGCCCCATTTTCAATGTACCCCATTCCAGGTAAGGCTTCACACGTCACGTTATTATTAAGGTCTTCTTTTAGTTTGAATTATTCAGTCTAAGTGATTTAAATTAAATCTAAGTACTAATTGTTTTGGCTTCGCTTTTGTTTTAATTAAGTTTTCCATAATAAACTCAATTAAAACATCAAAACTTTAGGTCTTAAGTTTGAAATACATAATTTTATTTGTTCATATTTGGATGTTATATTGAATCTTTCTCTTTCTCTAACACGTTAAAACTAAATTGTGTTAAATTATATACTTAAAAGCTATAAACAAGAAATGTGATGAAGATATGAGTCGAAGTTTTTGAGTATCCAACCCTTTGCATAATTTACTACTACCTCTTGATTGGCTCCATTTGCAAGATATTATAATAATAAATATGTATTTCGTGTATCTTGGAAACGGCTCTAACAAATTGGATCAAGTTTTGTAGTTAGATAAGGCTTTGATTTTAAAGTTTATCTATATAGGTGCCTTTTCTGCAAAAACCCATTTTTATATTTACCGAAGAAAAAACATGATTTTCCTACAAAAACACAATACGAAGCTTAGTTCCCAAGTACTATTTTTAATATGCAAACGAACATATGTTAGAAACTATACACTTTAATTATATTTCCAGTGCATCACAAACAAGAGGCTTTATAACCTACTGGCTGTTAGCAAACAACCACAAAGCCTTTAAAAAAATAAATAATTCTAAATAATTAAACTTAAATTATATAAGCATAGCTTTCATTCAACGCTATCACTAACAATAAGATACTCTTAACATAACTTTAAATGGAAAATCTGCTAATTCCTCGTACCCATTTACTCGAGTTTGTGTTATTTTCTTCCTGTTTACGCTCCAATAGTAAATTATTGTTATTTTCTAAGCAAAGAGCCGTGACTAGAATAAGCTGGCTTAAAGTTGAGCAAAAAATAAGTTAACATCCGGGATTAAATGCACGATTAAATATTTCTTTGGAGTTCATTTGCTGTAAGGCTTTTTATTAGCAGCTTCATTTATAATATGTTTTTTTTAGAGAGAATGAAAGAGAGGTTGTGAGAGTGTGAAAGAGTTAGAAATATGTAACATTTTTATCAATGTATCAAATAGTAAACATAAAACAAACCAGTAACTAATCGATAAGGACCCCTGAATCAAGTACTAGTGAAGTAATTTATCATATTCAAATTTCGAGATATACGTTGACATATAATTACCATAATCCATGCCTTTTGAAATATAGAATGAGATCTTGTCTATAAATAGCGACTCACCCTCGTTTCGCTCGGGTGCATCCCTAGGTGCGTTTTAAATTTTTGGAGCGGAACCCTATTTCTTTTTGTAAAATTAAAGTAGCTTAAGTTACTCCTTATATCTGCCAGTGAAAGTCCCGTCAAAATCAGTCCAGCCGTTTCGGATATTAGCCGGAACAAGCAGACGGACAGACAAAAATTTCAAAAATGTTGTTTTTCGTATATTTCATATTATGCATTTATAAAAAAGCTATTATTTTGACATTACAAACAGACACTCCAATTTTATTTGTATATATAGATAATTAATAAGAGTACTTTGAAGGCATTAACAAGAAAATTGAATTGAATTGAATCAATTAGAGTATTTTTTTTTAGTTTTCTATTACCGTAAACGTTCAGAAAGTCAATCTGGCTAGTAGTTCTATGTTACCGTACCGACGCAATAATCTGTCACGCCGCGCCGGTCCGCACTGCGTGCAGGAGCTTGAGCTAATTTATTTAGCTGGTATTATCGACTTGTTTTCCTTTTAGCGTTTAAACAGTACTTAAGTTAAGAGAATTCTAAAACTTTAGACACTACCTTCTCTTTAAAAAGGCTTTTGGCTATTTGGTTTTTGTTAGAGATAAATACTGAAACTCAATTCTGAAATAACTGGAAAGCTACATTTAAGTTATATAATATACACACATATACATTCCCTCCACGACCGCGGACACGCCGGCGTTACAGTTAACAATAGATTCCTTAGAAATTTACATGGAGGTATTAAATTATAACTATAGTTGTCATTCAAATTTTGTAAAATCAAAAAGTTTTAAATCGATACGATAGTTAGAAGTAGATTAAAATTGTCTTACAGTACCTACTTGAATAAGTTGCAAGTGAACTTAATTTAAAATAAATTAATATTAAAAAAAAACATTATACTTTCTTAGATTTATGCGAATATTTGACATTTTAAATAAAACTACCTTTTCGGATTATTTCAGCAATCATGGTGACGGGAGAGACTAAGGTTTTAGACGTCTCAAAGGCGTTATATGTATACCTATATATTTGGTATAGACAAGGCCTACCCACAATTTTACAAAATGATTTCAAAAGTGCAAAATGGCACTTAAGTACCTTACAATATTTCTTGATTTTAATTCTAAAGATTTTAAAATTTTTAACAGGTATTATGATTAAATATAGTGAACAACATTACTTACAAAATTCTAGCTGTTATTATTATAAATATTAAAAATTTATAAAAAACTTTATTAATTAATTTTATTATTTAGTGTTACTATTATGATATTATGTATAGCCAACCGTAAAGAATATTAAAAAATAAAAAGTATTAATTATTTATTTAAGCAATGTTATTGTCTTATATGTGATTTAAAAAATTAAAATATTATTTAAAGTTAAAATATTAAACAACACTATTGCTACCTTTACAGATAAAAAATAACAGCAATTCTAATTAATATTTTTCTAATTGAAAAGTCCAAGCCTAATTTCAGAACCCCACAGTTATAAATATAAGTAGAAAAATCTTAATAAATTCTTATTTTCTTACTAAGGGAAAGAATGTGACGAAACCAGAATGTGATAAAGCAGATGCTAAATTTACGACCTCTTTCAAAAACAGACAGTAAATGTAGAGCTCGTAACTAGTGACCTAATAATAGACTTATGTAGAGTCTTGCCAGTTTACATGAATTGTTCGACTTGACCTGAGAATTACATCTAACAGTATATTGACTTGAGTTGCACTTGTCATATTACCTTTTGTTTTATGAGCAGCGCCGCTGTAATTGCAACACCCCCGTTTCTTGTATTTCTTTTTTTTCCTACCCTTTTTTCTTCTTCATAACTCTAATTATTTCCCGCAGTAAAAAGTACTCTTGTGTTGACCCGGATAACCAGGTATCATCATACCAAACTCATCAAAATCTAATCGTTAACTTCATCAAAATCTGTCCAGTGGTTTTCTCTTGATAACTTCCAGACAGACAGACAGACAAAAATTCTAAAAACTATAGATTCAGCCTCTGTATCGATAATAATATCTACTTCGATAAGATTTTCCAAAAAATATTGAATATACAGATTCGACTCAGAATTTTATTATATGTATAAGATAATGTTTCTTTGGCCGTTGCTTAACATCTATCATAATGTTAATCTCAGTAAATTGAACTAAAAATAGGCTTAGCATAATCTGACGCACTATCTTCTCTTCTTAAATCCACTTTAACAAGAAAATTGTCAAGAAACATCATTTTTATCTTTTTTATTTCTGTCTCTTTAAATAATGGTGGGCGAAATCCTTTGTTGTATGACATATACGAGGGCATCACATTGGAACTAGAAATAACTTTTAAAACTTTTACACTTGTTCAGTACCCTGCAAAAAGCTGCATAAGTTTCCTATCGTAAACAAAAGCGACAGCTTGTTTTAAAATAATATATGACGGCGACAGAATGTTAAGTGTCTAACTTGAGCTACTTACTGTACAGTTCCTGGATTCCTGCAGAAGGGGAAAAATATGAGTTATATTACTAAATATCATTGTATTAAGGCTAAATTTATTTTTTAGTTTGTATGCAAGAAAAATCTATGGACATGGAATAATAATAGCACTGCAGAAAGTGATCTAATAAGTTAGTTAAACGAAGTTTAATAGTCTGAGGTGCCGTTCTATGTAGTGGAACCCTCATTCTTTTTCCAGTGGAAATATATTTTTTAAACCATAAAACATGACAAAGGCCATGACAGACCCAGGGAATCCCCCTGGGTCGTGTCTGTCACAAAAAATTATAGCCAATAACAGAGAAGATGTTGAGATTAATTCATGCGATATCACAGGCATTAGCTTGTCAATATACAGTCAGAATCAAAAGTAGTAATACAATTGAGTCAATTAAAAAACACTCTAGTGCAATCTACAATTGTGGTTCTTTATTCAGTTTCTATAGACACATTGGATTTTTCCATTCAAACAGTAGCGGTGTAGTATCGTCATCGAATAGCTCTTAATGCCGATGCAAAGCAAATCTAATATATTTCGATACGTAAAATACATATTTACCTACTAGATATTTATAAGATATTTATCTTAAAATATTGTCCGCTGGCACCGACTTCGAAAATATCTGATTAGGTACCTATTCTAAATGAAACCTCCGTTTAGTTATTTATTAAATTTTAGTGCCTGGAAGTCGGTTTCAATATTTTTTTTAAGTTTTTATTTTTTCATTTTTAGTGTAGACGTAATAAGCAGGTAATTTGTAAGAAGAAAGTTTTTAATAACGTACTCGATCAAACAATTTATTTAAAAAATATATTTATTGTTGATTTAAAAAAAAAACGCTCGACTGATTTCGATAAAATTTATAATGGGACCACCTGGAAAGTATACCCTTTGAAACAAAAAAAAAATAAAAAAACAATTCCAAATCGGTTCAGGCGTCTTCGAGTAATCGGTGAACATACATAAAAGAAAAAGAAAAAAAGATTCCGACGAATTGAGACCTTCCTCCTTTTTTGGGAAGTCGGTTAAAAAATAAACAAATAAAAACTTTATTACCAAGTAACATACCTTAATATTAAAGCCCAGACTAAGCTAATTACAAAATGCTGTTGTTTACTTCAGTATATTACTGCCGACTGAACTTACCGAGCTTGTATTGTAGACGGCATACGGCATTGTTATTATAGCATAAACAATGGGTTCGATTTCATATGTAAATATGCTATCTTTAATATAGGTATTGATGTATGGGTATATTATATTGATAGTGTGGTCCTTGTTGTAGATACAAGGTTTACAAAGAAGTAGCGACTCAACCTCGCGTCGGGCTCTCCCTAGACAAAAAGAAATCTGTACCATAGGAAGCGTACATTTTTCCGGGATAAAAAGTATAATCTACCTGTGTGCCAAATTTCATCCAGATTCGTTCAGCTGTTCTAGCGTGAAAGAGTATCGGTGCTAGCCGATAAAAAGCAAAGCACACCGACTTCGAATATATTTGATTACGTATATATAGTAAATGAAAACTACCAATCCGTTATTTTTTACTATTTAGTGCTTTTTTGAAGTCGGTTTTTATTTTTTGTTAAAAAGTTTTTATTTTTACATAATAATTTTAATATAGTTAGACAATCTTATTACCCCACCAAATCTCCTTCGTGTCTTCTCCATTCTACGTGACATTGGCAAAGTAATTTGTGCTCAACTGACACGCTTTGAAACCATTAACAAGAGAATTGAATTGAATTGAAAGATGCTTTCTCTAAATAAAATACACAAAGTAGTTCAAACAGGCATGTAATACAAAATACCGGTGCAGCATTCATTCTAATTACTCGCTGTAGCCGCAGGCTGTTAACATAATATGTGCAATCGTCGCGTTTTTAGACTCAGTGATTAGTCACTGCTACCCGCAATACGCAAAGCTTGACGTGTTTTCGTTTAAAGATTTAAATTACTTTTTAACTAAAAAGAGTGTTTGTTGACTTTAGTGATAAATTCACTTTAAAAGTATATAATCTACTTTTAAAGGTCGACTAGAGGTCGAAATTGGACCATAATCCTTATTTATATTATCTATGTAAAATCAAATTGCTTTCAATATTTTTTATTAAAAACATAAGCTAATCATTTGCCACTAAATAAAAAAAAAGAAAATCGGTCGACAAACAGACGAGAAAAAGGAACTTAAGTGTCTTTGCCTATTTATAAATATATATTCTAGCTAGTAGCGACTCACTCTCGCTTCGCTCGGGTTCGTCCCTAGTTACGCTTTAGCGTTTAGTATAGATTTCTCAGAGATGAGATATTTTCCCGCACTAAAAAGTATCTTATATGTTGACCCGGATAAACATCTATCATCATATCGAATTTCATCAAAATCTGTCCAGTGGTTTTCTCATGAAGCGTTCCCAGACGGACAGGCAGACAAAAATTCTTAAAACTACAGATTCGACCTCTGTATCGGTAATAATGACTGTTATAATAAAATTTTCCAAAAAATATATTATGTACACATTCGACTAAGTTAGAATTTTATTACATGTAGCTATAGATTTACGAGTATATGGAACAACCATTGAAGTGAATTACAAAATGGACATCGTGTCAGCTTTTGTTGAGATATTGTAATGAGAACACACTTAAGCCAGTCGCATTCCTCTATTTAAAGTCGGTAAAATATAATGATTTTCATTATAATTTAAGCTTTCCCCATTATGGTATATACTAGTTCTATTCTCTAGGAATCTACTCTCTTTTTCCGTTTTTTATTAAAATATTTAACTTAAGATATTATTCAAATTTAGTTAATACTAGCGACTCACCCTCGCTTTGCTCGGGTTCGTCCCTAGGTTGCTTTCCCATACAAACTTTCATCCCCATTTTTATCATCATTAACGGATAATTTCCGGGATAGAAACTATTGTATGTCCTTCCTAGGGTCTCTAACTATCTTATTACCAAATTTCATCTAAATCGGTTCAGTTGTTTCGGAGCCTATTTGATACAAACAAACAAATCTTTCCTCTTTATAATATTAGTATAGATTAATACTAGTGACTTACCCTGGCATAGCTCGGGTACGTCCCTAGGTACGTGCACA
This sequence comes from Brenthis hecate, assembly GCA_951806755.1. Taxonomy (NCBI): domain Eukaryota; kingdom Metazoa; phylum Arthropoda; class Insecta; order Lepidoptera; family Nymphalidae; genus Brenthis; species Brenthis hecate. The sequence continues at coordinate 9,645,659 of OX638259.1, read as the reverse complement.
TAGCGTTACACAGTTTAATAGGAAGATCTTTTAAGGCGAATAATTCTGTAATACATTGTTTTCATATATCTTTATTAGTATATGCGGTGCACGCCAATAATGCTCCCCAGTTAGTATGATTTTTTCCGACATCTTCAACAATCTTCGTCATATTTCAACCAATTTACACAAAACTTTAATGAACTTTACACTTAAGCCTTCCTCATGAATTACTACATCTATTAGTGAAAACCGTATGAAAATCCGTTTGGCAGTTTTTGATTTTATCGCGTTCAGACAGACAGACAGACGCTGTCAGGAACTTTATTTTATAATATGTATATAGTTAGGTATGTAGTGATTAAATATTAAATTAAAAAAAAACTGAAATACATATATCTCTAATAATATTAACTCCCCTACTCAATAAAATTAATGCTAACAATATCATTATCTAAATAATCTATACAAATCTATACTAGATTAAAAAATAATTACACGGACAGACGTCACGTGCGACACAATAAATATAATAAACCAACCCAATATCACTAGAAGGCCGTAAAATGCTATCGAACCACGTTATACCTTTATTTCCTTCCCAGAAAAGATTTACGATGCTTAAATGTCACGTAGAATACGAAAAGTAAACTAGCAAGCAGGTGAATGAGCTAAAAAGTAAACACGAGTCTCTTTGATTCCATTTTATTTGATGCTCTGTCGAGTTTCAAGTAATCTACACTCTCGTTATTATACATAATAATTATAATGTGTTTGTACATAGAAGATAATGGCTTAATTAAATTAAGTCAAGCCGCCGTCAAATGATGTGTGCTTAAGCATAAAATACCACTTTTTCTGGGATTGGATCATGGTGGATTGCTTGGCCTAATTTTTTAAATTTTCCCACCGGAGTTTAAGAGTAACAAGAATAGAGAGTGCATTTGTATTTGCTCGCATACTTGTGGAATATTATAATGTCTCCTACGTAGATGGCTAGTTTCAGTGAGATTGGCCGCTATGGCCGAAATCGGTCGGTAGTCTGAATAATAGCACTTAACTATTTCGTCTGTATCTATGGATATTAAAAAACTAACTGTATCTAAGTTTCTTATTAATAACTTGTCAATTTATATATAGATAAGTAAACATTTTACTTTAAGTAGGAATCGAAGTCGCGACCTGAAACGTAAAAGGATGATATTATATACTTCAAAGGAGGGTTTGTATTGGTGTTATATTCGTAGAGAATTGAGTGACAACGTTATTTGTAGTGGCACTACTATTTCAGTACGCTTAAAGCGTCAAGTGGGTAGTAACTTTGTGTCATGTTATATCCCTAGAGAATGTAGTCAAGGCACTAAGTTTAGTTTTATTCTTATATGCTTCGAAAGAAAGTTTGTGCTAGCTATCAATTAAATAAAGTTGGTGTAAAATTTATTTCACCTAGAATCTGTTTTAAAATTGTTAAAAAATGTTTTAAATATAAATATACAAACTAGCCACTCACCCTCACTCCGCTCTGGTTCGTCCATATGTACGTTTTAACGGTTAGTATAGATTTTATTTCAGATTTCTCAGAGATGAAATATTTTCTCGCAGCAAAAAGTATCCTATAGGTATGTCGACCCGAATAACCAGCTTTCATCATACAAATTTAATCAAAATCTGTCTGGTGGTTTTATCGTAATGCTTTTCAGTCAAACAGACAGACAGACAAAAGTTCTAAAAACTATGGATTCGGATAATCTATACATATAATAAAATTGTAACTAAGCCATATCTGTACATTAAATATTTTTTGGAAAATCTTATTGAAATAAACATTATTATCGATATAGAGGCCGAATCTATAGTTTTAAGATTTTTTGTCTATCTGTCTATCTATCTTTCTGTCTGTCTGTCTGTCTGTCTGTTACTGCATCACGAGAAAACTACTGGACAGATTTTGATGAAATTTGGTATGATGATAGCTGGTTATCTGGGTCAACATATAGGATACTTTTTACCGCGGGAAAATATCTCATTTCTGAGAAAAAATACAAAAACTGCATTGTAAGAATATTATACTAATATGAAATCCTAAGAATTTGGTTTTTGGTCATCTAAACGCGGGCGGAGCCGCGGGCAATGGTAGTTTTATATATGCGTTATTACTATGATCTGTAATACGAAAATTTGTGAGTAAGCGTGTTATTTATTTACGCTGTATCAAGTGGAGTAAAACCACGGCCAAGAACTAGTGATAATTAATAAAACAATTATAAATGCGAAAGTTTGTATGTTTGTGTGTATATTTTTTGATTCCTCGCGTTAAAACCGCTGGGCGGATTTCGATAACATTTAGTTCATAGATAGATACCTACCTTGGCATAACAGGCATAGGCATGCTAGGCTATATAAGACACACTCGAGTGAAGTAAGGGTAAATCGCTAGTAAAGTAATAATACTAGCGACTCACCCTCACTCCGCTCGGGTTCGTCCCTATTTATATTTTAAGGTTTATATAGATTTCTCAGAGATGACATAATATTTTCTCGCAGTAAAAAGTATCCAATATGTTGACCTGGAGAACCAGCTATCACCATACCAAATTTCATCAAAATCCCTCCAGTGATTTTTCCGTGATGCGATAACACACACACAGATAAAAATTCTAAAAACTATAGATTCGGCCTCTGTATCGATAATAATGTCTACTTCAATAAGATTGTCCAAAAAATATTTAATGTACAGATTCCGCTCAGTTACAATTTTATTATATGTATATATTAAGTTTTACTCATAACATGTATATGTATGAGGTATTTCTTATAGAACGATATCTTTACGTAAATAACGTAACAGTATTACGCCGGCGGCGAGTCGTTAACAGAAAAGTTTAAATTGAATTCACTGTTTATTTTTTTGGTTAAACAAAACTTATTGTGTTCATAATTTCATTTTCTTTCTAATAATTTCTTAGAAAAACGATATTTTTTGCGTAGTCATATAGAGTTTATATACAAGGTGGAAAAATAATAATATATTTTTTGAGTGAAACTTGATATTTTCAGTGTTTAAGACATTTTTCTCCCATGTCCTGTGCATTCGTTCCAGAGTCGATATATAAAATTTGTTAGATTTCATCGATTTCTTTAATTCTAAGACGCATGTTTGTTCGATAGATTTTATCCTTCCCGTAGACGCTATCGATTAATTCGATAAAATAGTAACGGTGTCCTTTTTAGCATTTTTATTTGGTTCGATTTCCGGTTCAGGTAAGCTTTTTAAAAATAAATAAATGCAGTTAATATTATTTCTTAATTTTTTTATTAAAATAATGATATGTCCTTTGAGTAAATCTTGATAACTTCAATATTTAAGGTACTTTTCTTCCACGTCCCATCGATTTGTTTCTAACCTGTATAATATGTACCTATGTATGTTTATTTTTACCTGACCCTTGTGACACTTGACCCTGAGGCAGTGGTAGCCCAGTAGTGACGCGCCCGCTTGGGTAACCGAGTAAAGCGGGTTCAAATCCCGGGCCTAGCACCTCTGATATTTCTATGTGCGAATAATTTTCAACATGATGAATATTTTAACATCCCACTGCTGGGCACGAGCCTCCCTTCAATACGACGGAGATCGGATCATAGTCCACCACGACAGTTTTTCGAAAACTTATACTGCACTGCACAACCCCTAATAGTATTAATTAGATTGACAAAGATCATTTTACTGTAAATAATAATAATAAATATGTTGGGACATTAATACACAGCAGCATCTAATTCTATGATAAGCTACGAGGCTTTTGTTATGGATACCAGATAGTTGATACACTACACATATATAACTTTAATAATAAATTTTAATACATACATATTATAAATATAAACACCCACGACTGGAGAACAAACGTTCGTGCTCATCACAGACATGAATGCCCAGCGGGACTCGAACCCGCGACCGGTGGCACGACAAGTAGGGTCACTACAAACTGAGCCAAACGTGTCGTCCTATTTTACTATGTAGAAGATATTTATATAAATATATGATAAATACAGACATAAACGTATAAAATAATATTATTATACTTTAATAACGTTATTCATAACGAAAAACATTCTATCTCAAAAATACGCTACTAGTACGACGCTTCCAAAACAGATAATAATCTATACATATAATAAAATTGTAACTAAGCCGAATCTGTACATTAAATATTTTTTTGGAAAATCTCATTGAAATAGACATTATTATCAAAACAGAGGCCGAATCTATAGTTTTTAGAATTTTTGTCTGTCTGTCTGTCTCTCTGTCTGTCTGTTACCGCATCACAGAAAATCCACTGGAGGGATTTTGATGAAATTTGGTATGATGATAGCTGGTTATACGGGTCAACATATAGGAATACTTTTTACCGCGGAAAAATATCTCATTATGAGAAAAAATACAAAAACTGCAATGTAACAGTATACTACGAGTAATGTAAAACCTAAGAATTTGGTTTTTGGCGATCTGAACGCGGGCAGAGCCGCGGGCGATGCTAGTGATATCTATAATAAACTATTCTTGATCTTTTATTTATAAAGTATTAGCAATAAATACCATAACATCAATTTATATTTTTCGAAATAAAGTCTTAAGTGCTCTACGAATAAAAATGTTTAGCTATGAAGCCTTCAATAACGACTATAAAAGATCTATATACCAACTAGCAGAACCCGCGGCTTCGTTTACACTAAAAATCTGTTTTATTTATTATTTTCAAGGTAAGGTATGTATATAGGTATGGGAAGGTTTCATACAAACTTTTATACCTCTTTTACCCCCTTATGAGATGAATTTTGAAAAATGTTAAAAAACGTATGCATTCAATTGTATTTGAAAGTATTAATACCAAGTTTCAAATAATTCTGATCACAAATATTTTATGGGTTGTATTATAACATGTTTTCCATGGGCATGAGATAATCTCCCGCGGTAAAAAGTCTATGTTACTCTCCAGCCCTCCAACTATCTCTGTACAAATCACGCCAATCCGTCACTCTGTTTCGACGTAAAAGAAGAACAAACAAACAAACAAACAAGCAAACAAACAAACAAACAAACAAACAAACAAACAAACAAACAAACAAACAAACAAACAAACAAACAAACAAACAAACAAACAAACAAACACACTTTTACATTTATAATATTAGTATGGAAGTATGGATATAATATATGAGTGACTGTTAAAGCCTAATGTGTGTATAGAATTTACGATTGCCGACATAATAAATAGTGATAGTTGTACATAAAACGGCGAAAAGGTTATTAGGGTCAAAAGCCTGAGAATCCCCTGAATCTCGTTTAATTTAATTCTGATTAATATTTTTTTTCTATAAAGGTAACAACAGTGTTGCTTAATATTTTAACTTTAAATAATAGCAATCTAAATTAATATTTTAACTTCTTTTAAATCTATACATATAATAAAATTGTAACTAAGTCGAATCTGTACATTAAATATTTTTTGGAAAATCTAATTGAAATAGACTTTATTATCGATACAGAGTCCGAATATATAGTTTTTAGAATTTTTGTCTGTCTTTCTGTCTGTCTGTCTGTTACCGCATCACGAGAAAACTACTAGACAGATTTTTATGAAATTTGGTATGATGGTAGCTGGTTAACCGGGTCAACATATAGGATACTTTTTACCGCGGGAAAATATCTCATTCCTGAGAAAAAATACAAAAACTGCATTGAAAGAATATACTAATATGTAAAACCTAAGAATTTGGTTTTTGTTCATCTGAACGCGGGCGGAGCAGCGGGCAATGATAGTTACATATAAAACAATAATATTGCTTAAATAAATAATTAATATTTTAATTGTTGTAATATTCTTTATGGTTATACATAATATAATAATAGCAACACTAAATAATATTAGTAATTAATAAAGTTTTTTTTTTATTTTTAATATTTATAATAATAGCAGCTAAAATTAAATATACGTATAATATTGCTATATTTAATTATAATAATTATAAAAATTTTATTGCTGAAAAGCATTCGAAACGTCGGGAATCAAAAATCACAATAAATCCGCGAAATAATCCGGAAAGATAGTTTTATTTGAAATAATATTCGCCTAAATTTAAGAAAGTATTATCTATTTTAAACGTAAAGTATGTATCTTTTGTAGGGGACCTATATAAAATAAAATAAAAAATAAAATTATCAAAATTAGTTCAATTATTTCGGATCTTATTAATGACAAACAAACAAACACAATATATATTATATATTATTTATAAAGATTGTAGTGCTTGGTACTACTCTCTGTGGCTATCTAGAGATATATATAGCGTGACGTGTTTATGTATATACATATATTTCAAAAACATTCAATGGATAAAGCTTTATAAGGCAAATAACGAAATTTTATGAAAAAATAACGTAAAAACTAACAAATTCATACATTTTCATACACAAAAAGGCTATTAATAAGATATTAAATAAGCAAGGCTCTACGAAAATGGTTTAACTACGTATTGTTGCGTATTCAGGACATCAGATTGGCGCGAGCTGGCGTCGAGTCAACACGTTTCTGTTGTAGATCGACCGATCAGTCGACCGATCGGGCAACGAGTCGGGGAGTTCAGTGATTTTTTTTTGTGAAACTAAAATGTTTAGTTCACTTGTGCTTTGTGGATTGTGAATGGGAAAAGTAAGTTTTAACAATTTTGTTTTAACATTGACTTAGATTGCTTTTACTTTAATAATGATGGAAATAAGTTTTTTTAAATGATATTTAATAATTTAATTAGTACATACTAATTAAATCAATTTATATATATATATATATATATATATATATATATATATATATATATATATATATATATATATACTTATATACTATAATAGTAAAGTACGTTGTGGTCCAAATATTTTTTTTTTCAAACGAATTCATATTTTACTTATAATAATAACAGATGATACAGGAAAATATTTACATGAAAATATTACAAACTACCCAAATTCAATTGGATTTTGTTAAAATGGCTGAAATATAATATTCATATCAATTATATAAATTAATTCGTATATAATTTATTGAATATATAGAATAATTTCATTATACCTTCACTATTAAAAGTTTTTTTTATACTTACTTTAGAATCGTTTGAAATTCTTTAGATGGGTTCCTCAAAAGCACGTTTTAGCAAACACCTTGCGTACATAGCCTTATAGTAAGTCTACAAACATAAAGTTCTCAAGTCTCAGTGGAGTGTGCATTGATATATCATGAAATCAGTTTTATTTTCAAACTTAAAACAAATCGTATTTTGTTGGAAATAGTATTTTATAAGCACTTTTGAATTGTAATTTTTTATTATTTTTTATAAAACTAGCTTTGTACGTGGCTAGGAATACATAGAAAATAGAGCGGAGATCTTCATCAACACACAAACAGTTCTTTTTTTTTTAATTAAAAATGGGCTCACTCTTGACCTTCATCTTAGTTTAAAAGCATAGATAAGGTCTATGATGTAGCGAGTTTGCCCAGGAGAAGCCTGTTGACATGCATCTTAAAAAAATTGCATCGCTAGTGCGTCCCCAGGTGCCTAACAGTACCTAACAGTAACTTATGTGTTACTCCAGGACATAGTCTATATGTATAGAAAATTTCATCCAAATCTGTCCAGCCGTTCCAGCGTGAAAGTAACAAAGAAACATACACACATACAAATTCTAATTTATAATAATAATCGGATTTGTAAAACAGCTACTACCGGCTCAAATGCAATATTACTTAGAAGAAACGACGAAATAATCAACACGTTCAATTTGATGAAACATTTTTGAATATAACTTCTGTTTAAATTATCATCATGAATATGCAATCTCGCACATGTTACTTATACCATGCTACTTTGTTTACAGAAAATTATATGAATAATTTATAACCTATTTATCGGGTAGTCTCCGTAGATGTAGTCAAATGCGAATTACTTAGACGCAAATTAAAGAAAGGTCGGGTTTTTAGAATATTTTTTGATAAACTAGCGGCTGACCCTTGTTACGGTTCGGGTTTCTTCCTGAACAAAAATAACTCGATCCCACGGGAACCGTACATTTTTCGAGATAAAAAAGTTACCTATATGCTATTCCAGACTATAATCTATCTCTGTGCCAAATTTCATAGAGATCCGTTTAGCCGTTCTGGCGCAATTGAGTAACAAACATCTATCCATACATCCTCACAAATTTTCACATTTATAATATTAATAGAATAAATAAGGTAAAAAAATATTTTTGACTACTCGTGTATTTTTTCTTTACGAAATAAATATTTATGTTGTCAATACATTCTTCTTGTTTGGGCAGAATGATGCCGCATTTAAATTGCTACGAGTAGTTTACTTACGAGTATATATAACCTATCCTAGGAAAAAACATTCAGCAAAAAAGAAATTTTATGGATATCCGTACGGGTATCTTCGTAATAATAATCTTAATCTCACTATTAATACATACATATTACTACATAGTATAAAACAAAGTCGCTTCCCGCTGTCTGTCTGTCCCTATGTATGCTTAGATCTTTAAAACTACGCAATGGATTTTGATGCGGTTTTTTAATAGATAGAGTGATTCAGAGGAAGGTATAAATGTATAATACATGCATATTATAGAACAGAATAACCGAGAAATTCAAATATTTCTATTTCATACTAACCGTTAAAACCTAAAATGTAAATAAATTTGAAAATTTGTATGTACATAATAAATATGTAATTTGTATTATTATAATAATAATCCAATAAAAAAAACTTGGGACTCGTGAGAGCGAAATGAGTGTATATCGCTAGTTAATAATTCACACCAGCTTACAAAACAAGCCCAATTATTTTTGTACCCTACACGGGATTCAAACCTAGACTCTGACCCGCACACCGCAGTCATATTGACTAACATAAGGATTGTAATAATATAATTAAGCCCTATATAGGTCCCGAAGAGATAATCCTTGAAGCACATAAAAAAAGCAGAAACTTACATATTCATTTATTTTTATATTTAATTTGTTTTTATTCAATTTAATTCATAATTAAATGAAAGATTACATATTGAAATGAAACGTGCATCGAGTCTGTGGATTATACAATATCGGTTTAAGACCGCTTTAATTAGCCCATGGCTATAAAAAAACTGAGCAACGAGACAAATGCCAATGACTTCTTGGTATAGTGGAAAGAATATCAGTATCTAAGCTGTAGGTCACTGGTTCGAGAACAACCAATTTAGTGGTTAGTGATTTTCTCTGATATCAGAGTGGTCCGTGGGAACCCTTTGGTTATTGTGGTCTCTCTGGAGGCCTGCCGTCGGGGGTCGTGGTTGAGTGCGTAAGCTATCCTACGACGCCCCATTAAGACGAGGGAGGTTCTATTAGCTTAGTGGTTAGCACTAAATGTCTTTGCTGAAATTTTGAATTTGAAAATGTTTCAATGCTTTTCCTTCTACTACGCAGCAACAATAACAGATTGAAGATACTTTTTGTATGCATTTTTTGTATTTGTATGCATTCGAGTTACAAAATTGTGAATCTTGCAACTTAAAGCAATAAGCTATTCTTAGAAACTTTTAAATAGATACGAGAGTTACAAAATACATTCCTTAAAAATATCGACTTTTAAGATTTGATTACATAGTTATCTATTTATAAATAAGAAAAGACGATAGTTTTCATTAAATTCGTGATTGTACAAGCTACAAAAAAAAACAGTTAGCAAACAGATGAGAAAAAGGTACTGATCTGATTTGTCTGTGCCTATTTATTTATTAATTCGCTCGGAGTTTTTGGTTAAAAAGTACAATTTTCTTTAAAAAAAACTAAAAACTTGAAAAAATACAAAAAAAAAATTATACCTTTGCATCCGATCGGGATTCGAACCCGGACACTTACTCAATCTTGCACCTTGGCCGCTTGATCATGATGCTTATTGAACATAATATTTTGCGTGGAATAATGCAAAAGAAAACCGCATGAAAATTCGAAAACACGCGTTTTCACAGTCATAAGACTAATCCAGATCGATTTATCACCCCCGAAACTCTTTGTATATGTGTATACATATGTATATATATATATATATATATATATATATATATATATATATATATATATATATATATATATATATATATATATATATATACATATATATTATACAAGAATTGCTCGTTTAAATATATTAGATATAGATGACACATACACATTATACAAATGCACATTTATGACTTACTTCTTTTGCTGTTAGATGTTTGAAACATTTTTTTTAATTATTATCTTAATAATAAAATAAGTAAAATGTTCAATATACATCTCTTTTGCAATATAAAAATTCTTCGCTTTGGTTCGAAAGGATCGACTTCGGGAAAGACATTCGGGTAAACAATAATATGGGGCGTATGGTATCTAATGTTATATGCAATCAAGTGTTTGATACTTGTATTGACTTTAAAGACCTTAGATTATTAGTTGCGGTTTTTTAAAAATTAGCTTAAAATTACCTTAAAAACGTGAGCTATATAACTTAGATGTATAGTAGATAAGTTCCCATATCAACCTTCCGACTTACGAAAATATTTTAATATTGTAAAGTAAGCCGGGGGGTTTATTTTAATTTTTATTTATATTTGTCTTTAGTGGTTAGATGCCGTCTGTAATAATTATGGTTTATGTGACATCAAACACCTTAGCTTACGGCTACCATATTTGCTGTAAAGTATTCGACATAGCGAGTTCAAGAAAGTAAAATTAACCTCGAAAAATAATAAATAAACACTCAAGAAATGAAATATTTTATATATTTTTTTTTAAATAAGAGCTTGTTTAAAGCTACATTTAGTACTTCCAACCAAACCCTTTAACACTGGCGTAAGAGTGAGAGAGAATTCAATAACTTATATTTTTCTCTTTCTATCTCTCGAGGAAAAATGGTTTAAGACGATAAAAAATATTATTTTGCTTTAATAAGAGCACGTACTTAGAAAGGGCCTTCCCCGGGTTGAAGTTTACCATCGCCTTTCCCATAAATCACCACCATTTTCCCATTAAAAAGTCAAAATGCTATTACTAATTGCAGCGGTTAATTATAAAAAAGGATAAAAGCTGAACATTCTTCATTGAATAAATATTGTCTTTTGAAATTTTACCTACAAAGTTTATTTTCATGGCTTTTACTTGACTTTGAAGAAATAGGTTCTGCTCTTGGTTATATTGAATGCCTGGATTTTATTTAGTTTTATATGGAGATTATAAAGAGTAGTAGTGAGAGGTTAGAGAGGGATTTATATGTTATATGTTTTTGAGAAATGGTTCGCACTACCCCGTTAGTCTAGTTGCAAGTGGTACGGATGCAGATACGCAGGTCCTGGGTTCGAGATCTGGGGTCGTACCAAATTTATTCATTAAACTGTTATGAAAACATTTTCGTAATAGCCTGGGGCGGTACATAAAGTCTAGTAAAGTAGTGATTGCGCGCATATTTGTGCCCTTTAATATCTCCTGTGGGCTTGACTGACTGGCATGTATTAATAATAATAAGATTATGAATAATTTGTAAGTAAGGAAGTTTTATTATTTAAAATTCACATTATAAGTAATATTCTCAATCTTTATAAATTTGTTTTAAAATATAGAATATTGTAGTTACCTGAACAAAGTTATCGATTTTCGTAGCTTACTGAATATTTGACAAACTTGGATTTAGCTGCCTTTGATTTTATGGGCCTCAATTATTGAGATTGGCCGTCAATGGCATCATCGATCAAGGTTTTAGGATTATTGATTTATTTTTCAGTACACCTAAAATTTTTGTTGGTTTTTTTTTTCAAACCACCAAACATTTTAGGTATGCTATCAGTATATCAGTTAATTCATCGCTTAGGAATGAAGATACTAGCGACTAACCTTCCCTTCGCTCGGATGCGTCTCTAGTTACAAGGATTTTATTTGCAATTTCATGGGTTTTAATTTTTTGCGCGGAACCCTAATTATTTAATCTAAAATAAAATTAGCCTTTGTTAGTCCTTATAACATTAGCTATCTGCCATAAAAGTCCCGTTAAAATCAGTCCAGCCGTTTCGGATATTAACCAGAACAACACACGCACAGACAAAACTTTAAAAAAATATGTTTTTTTTTTATAAGTAGCGTATACACTGTCATATGCATTTGTAAAAAAACTATTATTTTGACATTACAAACAGACACTTCATTTTTTTTATTTGCCTAGATGAATTTAGCTAGAAATATTTGCATAATAAGTTCAATTAAGACTTAATAGCGATTGTCATCCCGTTGTTATTTCGCATAAAATATTTAAGTACCTTGCTAGGAAGCATTGTGTTGTTAAACCAAATGACTTAGAAATTACAAGAAAGATATTCTAAGTAAGAAGGACAAATAAACTTACACTCTAAATAAATCCAATCATGGGTGAATTCTTTTTAGAAAATACATATCATTTATTGTATTTTAATTACAGTATTTCTTTATTTACAATGAAGGAAATTCATATAAATTACATGAAAATTTAATTATATATAATAGGTATATAAAAAATAAAATATGTATACTTAATTATTACTGTGCAAGTCATATCCGCGCGGAATTGTTACAAGAATGCTAGCCGCATTCCCCCGCTAAAAAGTAATGCTGATTCTTTGGGTGAAAAACCATTCATCTCTTTTATCACTAGTAGAGGTGATAAGACGAGGTATTATTTCATTGAATTGCAATAAACAATAGTATATATTTGGCCATCTTTAAAATTTGACCTATATGTAAAAAGTATATATAACAAAGTCCGTCCAAAATTGGCGATGTCAAGGTCTACATGCCCAAGTAAATACAGACGAATTAAATACTTTTTTGAAGTCGCTCAATAAACCTTTAATATGGGAAGTAGGCATTGCGGTCCTAAAGGGTTTATTACAGGCACAATTACTTGAAATTTTAATTAAATCGAATTTGATTAATGTTGAATTGATTACAGATGTTGCTAGTACTTATTATTACTGACGACACTTTTGTCTCAGTTTGTAGTGATCCTACTTGCTGTGCCGGCGGTCGCGGGTTCGAGTGCCGCTGGGGGCATTCATTTAAGTTATGAACAGAAATATTTGTACTCCAGTTGTTGTTTATATTTATAATATGTAAGTATTTAAAGTTATATATGTGTAGTGTATCAACTATCTGGTATCCATAACACAAGCCTCTTAGCTTATCATGGAACTAGATTGTGCTGTGTGTTAATATCCCAACATATTTATTATTATTGAGGGTAACCTGAGAAGGGAGTGTCAGTCTACTCTATATCAATCGTCAATAGAAGTGCGTGAATAAGTTACAAATATAATTAGTTAGACACAAACATTTAAATAGGTTAATAAAATATGCAATAAATTGAATATTGAGACTTTGATTATGATTTTATTAAATACAGGTGACTTGCCATCGCTTCGCTCGGCGCATCACTAGATATTTCTTTGCCCATTATATTGCTTTATTTCAACCGTTTAGGTAGCACTGTAGTAATAGTAGTAGACAGTGTTAGCGTAGTGGCAATATGCTCGCTTGGAAAACCGAGTGAAGCGGGTTCAAATCCCGGGTCTCGCACCACTGATATTTTCAGGTGTGAATTACTTCCAATATGATTACCACTTGTCTTATAGTGAAGGAAAATATCGTGATCTAACCTGAATGTCTGAGAGAACCTAACAAGTTTTCAAAAGACATGTGAAGTTCGCCAACTGCACTTGGCCAGCGTGGTGGACTATGGCCTAATACCCCTGGAATTGAAGGGAGGACCGTGCCCAGCTGTGGGTGTTAAAAAGAACACAAACCAACAAAGCAAGTCGACGTTCATATTTTTTCCTATTATTAAAATTGTTTTGATTTCTAACAGTAAACACATTTTTATTAAAATAAAAATAGCCTATAGCACTCGGTGGTAATGTAATTCTATTGTCGTGAAAGAATTTTCAGAAACGAACCAGTAGTTTCAAAGATACCCCTACACCCAATTTTACAAATATTACCCCTTTGTAATATTAATACATTTCAAAAGGCGATAGGTGTTTATAAAATCTTATAACAATAAGTTAACTTACCTATTAATATTGTACAGCTGATAATAAGTCATCCAAATAAGACGCCACGGACTTTGTTTAACTGAAAACCAGTGATGATGATTGGGCCACCGCGGCCAATCTCACTGAGACTAGCCAGTGCAGGAGATACAATAGTGTACAAGTGTTGGCGCATACAAATGTATCTATTCCTTTTCATTCTCAATTAAAACAGACTAAAACAAGTCAATTAAAAATACCATTAGAGTATATAACACTATATATATATATATATATATATATATATATATATGTGTGTATATATATATATATATATATATATATATATATATATATATATATATATATATGTATAGTTTTATCTGTTAATAGAAAATTAGTGGAACCTTTTCATGGAATTTCTGTGGTCAAAAGGTCGCATGTGGTACTTTGAGCTCAATTTACCCGTTATCTCGCAAAGTTGATTTTAATTAAAATCATCGGCCAAGCGTGCCCTTAAATTTAGTGGCAAGGGATAGATAATTTGGGATCTGCTAATATTTGACGGTAAGGTTAATTCTGGCGTCGCGTTGGTTTGTAGCGTGATAATAGTCTTAGTATTACGTCGGCTGTCACTATCAGTTAGCAGTTAAATTAATGGTTTGTTTGAACCTTTCCTTTATAGAGGAAGTGTATTATGTACAAATAACATTTGACGACACGTTTGGCTCAATTTGTAGTGACCCTACTTATTGAACCAGCGGTCGCGGGTTCGAACCCCGTTGGGGGCAATCATTTATGTGATGAGCACGATGTTTGTACTCCAGTCATGGGTGTTTATATTTATAATATGTATGTATTTAAAGTTACATATATGTAGTGTATCAACTATCTGGTATCCATAACACAAGCCTTGTAACTTACCATGGAACTAGATGGTGCTGTGTATGAATGTCCCAACATATTTATTTTAATTTTTTTTTAATTATTTTAGTGTTGTGTAATACACTTAGTGATATGATAGTTTTATAGCATTTATAAGGCATATCATTTATAGCAAGGTTATTTATCTTCTTAGTTAAAAATTAAATTACCTACATGTTTTATATTTTACATTTTTGGATATTGTTTAAATAAATACACAAATATTTTGTTATATGGTCTGAAATAAATATTGGGCACACATAAGGAGAGTTCGAACCCAGATCTTTGCTGTAGATGCAAAAATACTGAAAAGCCTGTCTTAGGAAATCTTGGAGACGGAGGAAAGGGATAGAAAGTGAAAGGATGGGCTACTGATGTTTTCTCAGTCCAAATGAAATATTACACGTGTTATACGTGACAAGTTAGTACTAATCCCTTCCCTAGTGGAAATAGCCTATTCAAGTTAGTACTAGATTTACTGTGAAGTTAGAAAACTCTTATCAAATCTTATACAAAAAATGGCTACAAACCAAAACATGACGACAAAATTCACTTCTAAATTTAGGAATGTGAAACGTACCGCGGTCGCATATTTTTGTAACCATTTCCAGCAACATTTAGTGTGTAATCTCTTCAAAGCGAGGGACTAATTACGACTTAGCACTGAGTGGACTAGAGCGTAACTTTAAAAGCCAACGTGGTTTCTTTACAGAGTTTTTTAGAGGAAAGGCCCAGGAAATATGCGAATGAATGTTATATGACATGTGAGATAGATACTTAGGCATGAACAAACGAAATATCTAACTTTCAAATATATATATTTTTGGCCGACTCCCGAAAGAGAAACTCAATTCGGGTATATTTATCTCTTGTGTGTATTATAAGTAATATATTCGGTAACTGTGAACCATTTCATGATTATAAATTTGATAAATGAATGAAATGAATATTGTTATTGTTTGGTTTTATATACAGTTCAGCCTGTATATATTATTCCTTAACAGCCCGGTGGTGTAGTAGCTAGCATGTACGGCTGCACATCTGGAGGTCTTGGGTTCGAGTCTCGGGTCGGGCCAAGTTTAGTTATTGAATCTTTTTGCTTAGTAAGCCTCAGTAACAGCCCGGAGTTAGGAAGTTGGCGGTTTTGCACCCCGGTGCCTCGGAGAGCACGTAAAGCCGTCGGCGCTGGTAACTCTCACTAGTCGTGTGGAGTAGTCGTCCCACCATAGTATGAGTCCAAATCTGCGTAGATGGGTAAGACTACCCATCTACGCAGATTTGGACCATCTCGACCGATTTCGACCATGGCGGCTAATCTCATTGAGACCAATGAGATTGGCCGCCCTGGTCGAAATCGGTCGAGAGGACATTATCATTATATTAAGTCAAAGTTCAATAAAAATTCCAACTCCTTAGGCACTTCTAAAGTGATTTTAATGTAGATATTTTTAAAGACAACTCTAAAAAGTATTTCCAGTATATACCTAAGCAACATAGCAACATAGACCATTACATTGAAATACATAGTAGGTACATACTTTGTGAACGGTGGAAAATTAGCTTTACAAAATTTATAGAAAAGTAGTTTTTGCCCGCGACTTCGATCGTATTATAAGCGGGACGGGGTTTAAGGGTAGCCTATGTCTGATCCCCAAATGCAATCTATGTTCTCGCCAAATTTTATCGAAATCTGTTTAGCGGTTTAACCGTGAAAAGGTAACAAACAGAGTTATTTTCAAAATTACAATATTACTTTTGATTAAAATCACAATGCTTTCTTAGGTGTTCGTACGAATTAAATTATTTATTATCCATAAAATAAAAAAGACAGAAATGCTTCAGCAATAAAGAAAGTCTTAGGAGTGTAATTCTTTACCTATTGACCTATGGGATTACACTTTATAGCTTCATGTATCATAGGTCATTGGATTAAAACAAGTTTAAATCAATACTGGCTAGTAATGTGCATTTAAAACTTGTACTATCCAATGACATTATCTAATTGAATTTTGCGATTTGACAAAAATCTACTTTTTGAATTTTTAACATATGTTTGTTCATTCTTCACTTTGTAACTACTCAATGAATATGAATGAAATTTTGCATAGACATCACCAGCATGTTCACAAAATAAAACAATTATATTTTTATTATTTTTACCACTAGCAGTTCTCAATAATCGATCTATCTAACGTTTTTCTTATTAGAGATATATAAAATTTAAAAACTCCATATAAACTATTTCTAAGTATAGGTTATTGGACTACACCGTTACTGTATCATGCCACGCTTTTTAAAAAGTGCGGAAAGTTTAGAAATTGATGATGGTTGTAGCGAGATCTAGTGGCAAGTATCAGTAAAACGTATAGTTGTATAGTACCTCCATAATATTATTTAATTTACACAAAAAGTACTTATCACTATCTCTATAATATAAAAATGAATCGCTGAATGTGTTGGTAAGCGCAAATCTCGAGAGCAGCTGAACCGATTTCGCTAATTCTTTTTTTAGAATATTCCTTGAAGTACGAGGATGGTCCTTACGGAGAGAAAAGATTAAAAAAATGCCTGAAAAAGTCTAAAAACAACACTTTTCTATACTCCCATACAAAAGATTCGTAATAATACTTAAAAGTCAATTTGAACTTTAACACCATATCATAAAGTTTAAGTGTTAGTGGAGAGGTTCCGGGAAAGCAAAACAATTGAGTGACGTTAGTATCGTATAAATATTAATGTCAATATTTGTTAATATTATTAACAAAATAAAATAAAATTTATATGGCTAACGCTGGCTAACAACTATTTATACATATCTATTTAGCCGCTAGTATTATATAATTATAAGCGACTCACTTGCTTCACTCGGGTTTGTCCCTATATTGCTTCCCTATACAAACTTTGATCCCCATTTTACCCCCTAAAGGGATGATTTCCGGTATAAAACTATCCCATGTCCTTCCCAGGGTCTCAAACTATCTTCTTACCGAATTTCATTTAAATCATGTATGATGATTTTTGTGAATTGTTGTAATTCATTATAGCTTATAAAAAGTTTTGCACTTTTGATAATTGAACGGCATTAGAGTCATTAGTATGTGTTAAATTTTCAAAGTAATCGGTGAAGAACTTTCGAAGATTTGTTGTTTTGTACAGACGTACATTAACATTTTTATTTATATACAAAATCTAGAACATATACGTACATAATGGAATAAAAAAATATCATCTTAATGGTTTCAAAGTATATCTGATGTTTCGCAATTTATTCTATTCAAATTGAAACAAAACGGAGCTTATAAAACGACAGGAATTTAAAAATAATAAAAAGTAGATGTCATATTTTCATTCATTCACATTTTTATTATAAACAAAAAAGCATAAAATTTTGATTCAGATAAATAGTATCCATATTTGATCTTTATAGAAATAAGCACAGATAAAACAGGTCGGTACCTTTTACTCCTGTGTTTGTCCACCGATTCTCCTTTTTTTTTCAGTGTTATCAATAAAAAAATTTAAAAACCGTTAGCTTTTTATATTTATATAGATAGGTAAATTCTATTCATAAATGTATGTTTTTCTGAAACTTTCAATCTTTACATAGTATAAAATGAAGTCGCTTCCGCTGTCTGTTTGCTTAGATCTTTTAAACTACTCGACGGATTTTAATGCAGTTTCCAGCAATAGATAGAGTGATTTAAGAGGAAGGTTTGTATGTATAATACATGCATATTTTAGTACAGAAAAACTGAGAAATTCAAAGATTTGTCTATCATATTAACTGTTAAAACGTACCCAAGCGAAACGAGGGTGAGTCACAAGTAATGTTAATATACGAGTATATGTTATAGTTTCGACCTCTGGGCGCACACTAGGATGAATTATTTCATAAGAATGCGATATATCATTGGTTTTTTTATTTCATCATTTCTTAAATTCAGACACAAGCTTGTGATCAACAACACAAGCTTTTGACCGACTTCAAAGAAAGACGAAGTACTCAATTCAACTATATTCTTTATGGGTATGTATGCTACGCGATGTGTAAGCAGTTAGACAATTGATTCTTTATTTTATGAGTAATTATTTTCAGTCCTTTTTAACGTCCCACTGCTGGGCTCGAGCTTATTTTCAAGACGAGGTGGATTAGGATTTAGTCTTTCATGCTGGCCAAGTGCGGATTGGCGGATTTCACAAGTTTTTCGAAAACTTGCTAGGTTCTCTCAGACATACAGAGTTTTTTGTTCGCCGTAAAACAAGTAGTAATCATGTTGAAAACGATTCGCATATGAAAATATCAGAGGTGCGGCGGGATTTGAACCCGCTTCACTTGATTTTCCAAGTAAGCGCATTACCATTGGGCTACCACTGCCTAAGAATTATTTTCATTCAATAAATAGATTATACTAGAATAGATTTCTCAGAGATGAGATATTTTCGCGAAGTAAAAACTATTCTACATGTTGACCCGGATAACCAGCTATCATAATATCAAATTTAATCAAAATCTGTCCAGTACTTTTCTCGTGATGCGTTCCCAGACAGACAGACCAACAAAAAATCTAAAAACAATAGATTCGGCCTCTGAATCGATAATAATGACTATTTCAATAAGATTTTCCAAAAATATTAAATGTATAGATTCGACTCAGAATTTTATAATATTTATAGATTATATGGCGGTTTCCAATCTATACTAATCTTATAGATATTAAACTGTCTGTTACCTTTTTACGCTTAAACCGCTAAACAGATTTCAATGAAATTTGGCAAGGACATAGATTGCATCCTGGGAACGGATATGCTATTTTTGATCCCCACCCTTAACTAGAAACCTACATATTTATAGTAATCCTTACTAGCGATAGAAATCTGACATAATTTGTATGGAGCTTTATGCCAAATTTCTTAGAAACAAAAGACAAACATATCGTTTTCCATTCCACTCTATATTTAAAGTTAATAAACATTTATCAGTCAATGTATAAAATTTTGTTCATCACAATACACAATACACATGTTCACTCAACCTTTAAATCGAATGGACCGAGTTCAAGCAATTATTTTTTAATTGCAGATATTGATGTCCCTATAAATACTTTTTGGTAAAATTTATTGGGGTTATATAAAAGATTTTTTTTGTAGTAACTCGCGTTTGTATTTAATTTATATTACCTCTAGATCTAGAGGTACTAGGTAACTATCGTAGGGATAGAATGGACTGAGTGTTTCTTTGCCAGCCATCAGCTGAAAATGGCGGAAAGCGACAGAGACAAAACGAATGTGCGGCCAGAAGTTTTCTGTATTCATTGAAATACGATTAAAGATAATAGATATTTATAACCATTTAACTTTATAACCATTATACTATTATAATTTTCAATAATATTATATTTTTTACATTCAATTTATATATTCAAATTAGAATAAAAGAGAGGTAGGTAGGTATCTATTGGCCGCATGTTCGGTTTCTCTCTTTCTAGAGAGTGATCAATTTCATGAGAGTATTGTTCAGCAAATACTCTACATCTATGTTAGTAATTAAATATTATAAAATGCATATTATTATATAAATGAGTCTCTAATAACTATAATATATTATCTATACATTATTGTTATATATTATATATATTATAGTCATATATTAGATAATATATTATATATTGTCTATATATCTAATAATTATAATTTTGAGACGCCAAAAACTTTAGTCTCTCCAGTGACAATGATTGCCTTCGAAACGTCGGTACCAAAAAAAACCAAAATAAAACCTCGAATAAATCCAAAAACATGGTTTTATTTAAAAAGTAAAATATTCACAAAAAACTAAGAAAGTATTATTGAACATTAATAAATGTAATGAAAATGGTTACAAAACAGCTATTTCGGTCTACTGTACCGGTCTACTCCTTTCTGTTACTTTTTTTACTTTTTCTCGATTATTTCTCTCAATTTTTTTTATAATAAACTTATTCAATATGAAAATCGAACCAGTGTACATGTACCGTGTATATTCTGCTAATATACTAAAAGATGCAAATTTCATCATTATATAACCAGTTATTAAATTTAATAAGTGAGTGAAATATCCACATGGAAATGTTTATTTCAAAGGTTTTTACCATGAATATTGATCGTTTTTCCATAGGCCTTAAACACAGTTATATAATAATAATAATAATAATAATAATAGCCTTTATTCAGATCAACTTAACCTAAAAACAATATTCTAAAGTAAACTTTAAACTTAATGCAAACTTTAACTTATCTATATATATATATATCTAGTATTTGCTGCTTTTTTATCTTTTGCAGATCTGTCTGCCAATCGGCAAAGGCCTCCTCCAACCTCTTCCATTCTGACCTTTCTAAAGCCACCCTGTTCCACATCACTCCTGCCACTTCTCTTATATCATCATCCCACCTTTTCTGTGGTCTGCCTCTTTTCCTTTTGCCTTCCCTGGGATACCACCTTATCACCTTCTTACTCCATTTGTTATGACCTCTTATTATGTGCCCTGCCCATCTCCATTTGAGTCTTTTTATTTTCTGTACTACGTCTATGGTTCTTGTTTTATTTCTGATGACACAGTTTTTCAGTCTGTCAGACAGACAGACAGAAACACAGTTATTTAATTAATTTAAAAAAAATATAGCGCCGTCATAATTAAATATTTTACTTTAATTTGTTATGAGTCCTTATAACCTCATTTAAATAAAATATGAAAATAAGACAAAATTACTAATTTTATATTAAAATATTACTTAGCCAATGAAATTATAGCCAGGAATAGATATATTAATATGGTAAACAAAATGAGTTTTTATTGATTTATCCTTCTTATACGTAATTTTAGTAAGTGTAGAACACTTACTACTTACTAATAGAATTAGCAACTCATCAAGGTTATATGTCGCAGAGACAGTAAATGGGCGGGCGGCCTTTGACTACTTTTAATCCGCTATGTCAAACACCCGATCCTGCCGAAAAAAAAACACCTTGTGTCTAAAGGAAAAGAAGGTACATCACTAGTATAGTAAATTCAAAGACAATCATTATGTAAACTAGAAAACAATTTATTAAATATAGCTATTTTTCCAGGAGTATCGAATAATAAAGCCAACAAAAACAATATGATAATAATAATAACATTTAGGTATTTTTTTTAGAATTATAATCATGTATATTATTAATATAGCCCAGTGGTGACGCACTCGCTTGAGTAACCGAGTGAAACGGGTTCAAATCCCAGGTCTTGCACCTCTGATATTTTCATGTGCGAATCATTTTCAACATGATTACCACTTGTCTTACGGTGAAAAAAACATCGTGAGGAAACCTGCATGTTTGAAATAACCTAACAAGTTATCGTAAGACATGTGAAGTCTGCCAACCCGCACTTGGTTAGCGTGGTGGACTATGGCCTGATCCCCCTCGTATTGAAGGGAGACCCGTACTCAGTTGTGGGATGTTAAGAATAGCTAAATACTTACATATTATTAATCTGTATATATAGAAAAAAAAACCTAAAATAAAATACATCTATTTAATATATTTCACAAGGGAAATTCAAATATTCAACTGTCATATGCAAATACTAGAAACTTCCAAAAGTAAATTTCTCAAACGTCCAGCTGTCCGACGATGCAAAGTGAGTATCCATATTGTAGTTATAGATAAATTTCGTACGAAATAGACAATTAGAAGATAGACATAAAATTAAATTAGAAAATATTGCTTTCGTACATGACTTAGCGTATGCTGACTTTTGATTTCTTCTTATCTATACAGATAAATAAAATTATAGTGTCTGTTTGTAATGTCAAAATAACAGCGTTTTACTAAATGCATATGAAATTATATACGGCACTTATAAGAACCACATATTTTTTAAAAAATTTTGTCTGTTTGTTTGTTCCGGATAATCTCTGAAACGGCTGGACTGATTTTGACGGGACTTTCACAGGAAAATAGCTGATGTTATAGGTAGTAACATAGGCCACTTTTATTTTAGAAAAAGAATTAGGGTTTCGCTCAAAAAAATTAAAAGTTCGTTAATTCATACATATACAATAAATGATCTATATAATCTATACACATAATAAAGTTCTATTTTTTTGAAAAATCTTATTGAAATAGTCATTATTTGTGTATCTAGTGTACTAATTCCCACGGGAAAAACGTTATAATACAATCCAAAAAAATATTTATGGTCAGAATTACTTAAACTTGGTGTTGATGCACTTGAATAAAATTAAATAAATTCATATTTTAGCATTTTTTGAAATTCTTCCTATAAGGGAGTAAAATAGGTGATGAAAATTTGAATGAAACTATCTTTTTAGATATTTTTTGTAGTTATAGCGCAAGCGCAGCCGCGGGTTCTGCTATTACCTATATGAATATCAAATGGATATCTATACATACAATAAAATTGTAACTAAGCCGAATCTGTACATTAAACATTTTTTGGAAAATCTTATTGAAATAAATATTATTATCGATACAGAGACCGAATCTATAGTTTTTGGAATTTTTGTTTGTCTGTCTGTTACCGCATAACAGAAAAACTACTAGAAGGATTATGATGAGGTATGGTGATAGCTGGTTATTCGCGTCAACATATAGAATACTTTTTACCACGAGAAAATATCTCATTTCTGAGAAAAAATACAAAACTGCAAAGCTGCAATGTAAGAGAATACTAATATGTAAAACCTAAGAATTTGGTTTTTGGTCATCTGAACACGGGCGGAACCGTGGGCGATGCTAGTCTATATAAAAATAGGCAAACACAAGTTCAATACCTTTATCTCCTCTGTTTGTCAGCCGATTTTCTTCTTTTTTTGTTTAGTTGCTTAACGAGCTTTAGTGTTATCCAAAAAAAAAACACTTTTTTGTATAAATAGGTAATTATTTCTATTCGTGTCTAATGGATAACGGTCGAATTTCGACCACCGGACGGACGTACTATACTAATAATAGAAAGAAAATAAATGATGAAGAAATTTTTGATAATTCCGTGATAACTAACGATTTATTGTATAAAAATAATATAGGTATTATATCTTAAAGATAAACACAAAAAAATAGTAACATAATAAAGTATGAGGTTCCCAATGGATCTTCTGTATAAAAAAAACATGAATAATTAATTAGCTTTTTTTAACTTCTTTAAAAGTACATATTCCACCTTTAATGTAAATTTTTCTTTGAATTTTATATGATCACTCCTATATGACCTATTAATTAAGCAAAAAAATTAAGCTTTTAAAATTCAAAAAAATGTGAATAAACTTTTGTGTGCTAAAGGTTGTTATAAAATTAATGATTTTATAGAAAATGGCACGCCTTGGGAATGAAATGATCGCCTCCAGAATATTTCAACTTTATAAAATGATTGTAAATTATAATTTAACTTGATAAAAAAAGATTAAATAACAATTTTAGTCTCACTGAGTTTATTTCGCCAGTTTTTCTCAAGTCTGAAGCAACTTCTTTCCGAACTGGTAGTAGACTCATGACGTTTAGTAAATAATTGTAATAAATTAATGCTCAGTAAAATATTTTGAATTTGGAGGCAAATAAAAAAAATGTTACATTAAGTCAATACTTTCTTAGGTTTACGCGAATATTTGACATTTTAAATAAAACTATCTTCTCGGATTTTTTTTGATTTATTTTGATCTTTGGTAAAACCTTAGTCTCTCCCGTGACCATTATTGCTGTAAAACATTCGAAACGTCGGGAACCGAAAATTAAAATGAATAAGCGAAATCATCCGAAAAGTTTCATTTAATAAGTCAATTTAGTTGAGAACGATGTGTATTTTGAAATAATATACTTTCTAATGAAAGCTTAAAACGTAACGCGACGGTATTAAAGTTAAATAGCTTGGAGTAACTCAAACTTAAATGATTGATGCCTTTAAAATTATGTTTGTTGGTTAGTAAAAGTTTCAAACAAAAAGTTGTTCTAGCAAAGTTTGCAAAGGTCATGTTGTCGTAGACGATTAATGATAATTAATTTTTGACCAACTCCAAAAAGGAAGAGGTACTTAATTCGTTTGCATGTTTGTGTATATGTGTGTATATTAGGGATTGTCCATTAATCACGCGAAGCTCGAAAGGAGAGAGAGAGGGGGTTTGAAAAAAAACACGAAACATCACAAGGGGGTTGGGGGGAGGGGGGTTGTAAAGTGAGATGTCACGTGTATTTACTTTTTTCGTTGAACTTTGACGTTCGCCATTCTTTCGTTGAATTCAGAAGACTGGAGAAGTTCTCGCAGAAGTATAGAATAATATAGTTATCGACGGCCATGACGTCGTAGGAGAGTATGTCGAGTCCAATAAGCCTGCCTTCTCCATAGTGGTATAGCGAGCAAGTGCGAGAGACCTAGTATTTGCTTCAAGTACTGCAACTTTAATGTCTGTCTGGAAATTTCTATCTAGGTACATAATTTTCTAGAATTAAATTACATTATATCTGTCATAAATATAATAATACAAGTAATATCTGTGATACCTGTATATAAAGTATTATTCTGAAATTTTTTAAATACTTTTTTAAATGATTTTGGATGGAGGGGGGGGGGGGGAGTTAGTCTAAAACCTCACCACGTATCACGGGGGGTGGGGGGAGTTAAAAAGTTGCTTGTGATTAATGGACGACCCCTTACGCGATATCTTCGAAAATTGTGGACCGATTTCCAATTGTGATTTTTTTAATGAATAAATTATACCACAAATGTTGCCCTATATTTACTTAAAAAAATCTTCCCCTAAGAGAAGCCCCTAAACTTTTTACTAATTTGTAAGTGGTACCTACTTCTTAATTACTATTTCTTATTTTAAATGAAACCATCTTTTCGGATTATTTCGCGGATATATTTTTTTTCATTTTTGGTTCCCGACGTTTCGAATGCTTTACAGCAATCATGGTCACGGGAGGGAATTTCTTAATAAATGTTAAAGAATAAAAAATGTGCTTTAGCATATTTCAAAACAACAACATTAATTAAGAAGCTTAGTTATAATTCATACATAACTTATTTTCCCAAAAGGACAATCAGGCTCATGGTTTCTTGCATGCTAAATCAAAGAATGATTTAAAATCAACCGCTTAGATCACTAAGTTCGAGCACTAAACGGTCACCCCCAATTGTGTGGTACTGGTAAAATATCATAATTTAGTCTACATATAATAAAATTCTGAGTCGACTCTGTACATTGAATAGTTTTTGAAATATCTTTTTGAAATTGTTATTAATATCGATACAGAGGCCGAATCTCTAGTTTTTAGAATTTTTGTCTGTCTGTCTTTCTGCCTGTCTGTCTGGGGACGAATCACGATATCAACTGGACGGATTTTGATGAAATTTGATTGAATCTATACTAATATTAAAAAGAGTCAGAGTTTGTTTGTCTGTTTGTATGAGCGCGCTAATCTCAGCAACTACTAATCCGATAGATTTTTTTTTGCAATAGATAACCTTTTTATTGAGGAAGGCAATAGGTTACATATCATCATGTTACTACCCAAGGGAGCGGAGCAGTAAACATAAATGTCAACTCGGACAGACTTCAATACATTATTACTTAGACCCAAAGAGTTTTTTTTTGTAGTTATAGCGCGAGCGAAACCGCGGGTTTTGCTAGTCTTATAGATTTTTTATTTGCGATAGCGATAGAAAATCAACTTCATATAGAGTCATCATACTGTTATTGTTCAGTTTCCTGTTAGCGATTTCTAATGTAGCAATAACTTTATCTAATGGGGCTGAATATAAGTAAGGGCCACATTTGTTTGCTTTTATTAGCCCCCAAATAATTTTTAACATTTTTTTTTGTTTTCGAACTCCAACCCACATGTAATACGATAAATATGCCCCACTCCATCACAAGAACCATTTACGAAAATATGTAATAAAAATAAACAGGAAAAAGGATATAGAACAAGAAAATTTTAATAAATTAACTAAATTCTATATTACCAAGAAATCTATCTTCAAGTCACTATTTCTCACTGAAAAGCATTAGTTTTAGAACCAAAGTTTGTTTCTATTTTCCGCTTCGCTTCCAACAACGTCCTAGCCCTATCCAGTCCAAACGTTCAGGAAACGTAGTACATGACAGATCGCAAACCGTTACGCTTCAAGATCTTAAATTAATGGTCTTTGCTTTAGAGCGCTCATTTTGTACTTATAGTTTTAACTAACTATATCACTTGAGTCTAATAGCTTTAATTTAACGCGACCAAGTAGTGAAATAGAAGTTTTATGTCATAGTGTTCCATGAAAAATACTATTTTGATTTCTTAAAAGAAATTGGGTTTCTACAATAGATATCGCTAGCAGAAAACAAGAAATGACAATCTTACCATGTAATGTAATGCTTAGATATCAGATTGTTTCATTTTATTATTTTTTTATTAGCGATTATGTTTGGAAAATAGAATCTTGTCCAAGACGCTGTTCACAGGATATATGAGCAACATGATAATTCAAACGCTAACTGTATTCTTGATTGACACTATCTTCTTTTCAATCCATACTTAAATACTAATATTATAAATGTGAAAGTGTAAAAGTGCGGGAAATAATCTCATTCCCACGGGAAAACACGTATATACAACCCAAAAATTATTTATGATCAGAATTACTTGAAACTTGGTATTAATGCTCTTCAATACAATTAAATAAATGCGTTAGCATTTTTCGAAATTCATCCCATAAGAGGATAAAATAGGCGATGAAAGTTTGTATGGAACCACCTTTTTAGAGTCTTTTTTGTAGTTATAGCGCGAGCGAAGCCGCGGGTTCTGCTAGTAATATATAAATTAAAATTACCTAGGGATACCTAAGTGAATTGAGAGCAACTCGCTTGTAAGTAATCTATACATATAATAAAATTGTAACTAAGCCAAATTTGTACATTAAATATTTTTTGGAAAATCTTATTGCAATAGACATTATTATCTATACAGAGGTCGAATCTATAGTTTTTAGAATTTTTGTCTGTCTGTCTGTCTGTTACCGCATCACTGAAAAACCACTGGAGGGATTTTGATGAAATTTGGTATGGTGATAGTTGGTTATCCGGGTCAACATATATGATACTTTTTACCGCGAGAAAAGATCTCATTTCTGAGAAAAAAAATACAAAAACTTCATTACAAGAGTATAGTAATATATAAAACTTAAGAAGTTGGTTTTGGTCATCTGAACGCGGGCGAAGCCGCGGGCAACGCTAGTAATTATATACATATATAGTTTATAACACTTAAAACGACGAGTTTTACTATAGCACACTTAAAACTAGGTTGAAATTAGCATTCAAGGTTACATTTTTTAATTAATTTCAAATAAATATAATGAAAAATATACTTAAATAATATATTTATTTTGAAAGTTGGTTAAGGAAATAACCGCGGTTAAACTATGAAAGATGCATTGTTTAGAGAACCGATATAGATACGGCCTACTAACGTGTATAGAACGTAATCGTTGCCGTCTGGAAATGTTTAATTCTCATTCCTAATCATAAATAATGACATTTTGTTCGAGCTCTTATTTTCAACCAAGTTACTGGTATTATGATTGCAAAAATTTGTTCATCACTTTGTCTCATCTCATAGCTATAAACAATTGTAGACTATATTTTTTGGACGACTTCAAATAAAAAATATGTATACTTCATTTGTATGTATGTTAATTATTTCTTCGCAAATAATGAATCGATTTTTAGTTTTTTAATGAATATGAGTGTACTGATATACGAGTATGTTGCTTTCTCAGATTTACGCGAATATTTGACATCTTATCTTATACCTATATAAATAAAAATGAATATTGGTAAGCGCATAACTCAAGAATGGCTGGACCAATTCGGCTAATTTTTTGTATGTCCCTTAAGGTCCACGGAAGGTTTTAATAAAGAAAAAAAAATGAAAAATTAACGAAAAAAAAAAATTTTTTTATGGCTAACGCTGGCTAAAAACTATTTATATCTATTTAAAACGTACCTGGTGACGAACCCGAGCGAAGCGAGGGTGAGCGCTAGTTTTAAATAAAACTACATATCTTTTCGATTCTCTTCACGGATTTATTTAGATTTTTGGTTCCCGACGTTTTAAATGCTTTACAGTAATCACGGTCACGGAAGAGACTAAGGTTTTAGACGTCTCAAAAGTCGTAATTATTACCATAAAATTATTCATTAGGTATTTTACGAGTAAAGAGAAGAGTATACAAGAAAAGAGAAATGGCGCTGAAGTACCGTACGATATAAAAAGTTATAAGTAATACATATAGCCATCATATTTATTATTAGATAATATTAATTTTAACTTTAACCGTTTTATGAAGAAAGGATAATTCAATTTTCTCACTTAAAATTTCAGCGTTAAGCTTCATATAAAAATATTTAATTAAACCTTTTAAGATTACAATAAGCTTTTGTTATGGTAAGTGCGTAAATAATTAAAATATACAAATTGTCGGTTGATTATAGCGCAGGTGCAGTGATCACGATTATATACCTACATTTCCTATTGTGAATTCGAATCTCGGTACGGTAATTTAGCCATAGCCCCTGTAATATTGTGTAATCCCATCAAGGATATTTAAGGGGCGTTAACAGCGAGACACCATAAAAAATAGATGTTTCAACCCCATAGTAAAATATTAATACCATAAAGAGTTTTAAGTCATTTAGATACTCTCATGATATACTACTAGGGACTCACCCTCGCTTCTCTCGGGTTCGTTTCTAGGTTGATTCCCCATACAAATTTTCATACCCATTTTCATCCCCATGAGGAATGATTTCCCAATAAAAATGTCCTTCACAGGGTGTCAAACTATCTTCTTACTAAATTTCATCCAAATCGGTCCAGTAGTTTCGGAGCTTATTCGGTACAGACAAACAAACAAAAAATCTTTCCTCTTTATAATATTAGTATACGAGTAGATATAAATAATTTAATTTTGAAAACAATTATTTCAAAAACTTCTGTCAACTGTTATTTCTAAAACTTACAAGTGATTTTAGCAAGAAGCAAAAGCCATTAGCTCTGTCAAATCGTAGTTTTTAAAGTAAAAGCTCTGGGCTTCGGTCACTGAGCTTTTGCTTTGTGTCAGATAAAAAAGAAGTGTTGATTTGAAGGCGACTTCAAAGAGCTTTTTGTAGAGTGTTTTATTGATTAATGGCTTATAAAATACTGTCAGCTTAGACAGTAAAAGTGCTAAGTTGGTTTTTGTGTTAAATATCGAGTTTTAGTTTAATAAAATTATTTTATTTTTTCATAATTTATGAAAGAAAGTTAATTGTAATTATGCGTATAATTTTGTCGCGTATAAAATATTAAATTTTTAAAGGATGGAAACTTTGTGCATCTATATGTTGAATAATATAATTATTATTCAACATATTTATGGACAAAAGGCTGTTAGTAAATCTTTCTTATCAAAACCGAAATTAAGGTTTAATTAATTGCTCAAACCGATCACGATTAAAGGGAGAACATTAAAAATCACTCGAGGGACGCCAAGAACTAAACCTAGATATTAAAAATTACTAGCATATTCTAAACCACCTATCCCATCCCATGTAGGAATTAATCTTAGACCCATGAACTATACAAATAATCACGTCTATCTATACTTTTCTGACAAACAAACATACATTCACATCTATATCATATGTACATATAATAAAAGTGTAACTGATCGCTGTCTGTACATGGAAGATATTTGAAAAAAACTATAATTGGGTGGTTTTTATTTACGCAATAGAACCCAAAACAATAATTTGTAGAATTTTTATCTGTTTGTTGGTTTGTCTGTTTGTCTGTGCATTTGTGCGCGCTAATCTCAGAAACGGCTTAACCGATTTGGATGCGGTTTTCACTAATATATTCTGGTAAGCTTCACTTAACATTTAGTATTTGTTTTATTTCAATCGGTTCATAAATATAAAAGTTACGTCAATTTAAAGAATCACATATAATAATAATTCGCATTATTTAAAAAAAAACTCATTCGCACATTACCATTCATATAAAGCGCTTGTAAAAGTCTATGTGAATAAAGTGTATTTCGATTTGAATATAAGCATATAAGGAAATTCATTACAAAAAAACGTAAAAAGATAATCCCTGCTATTCTTATAATGAGGCATGGGAACAATACTAAAACGATATTAATATTGAAGCTCAGGCCGCTTGGCGAGAAGCCAGCCGCACTGCCGTATCGACTTGATTTAATTCCAGAAATTCATAGCTGAAGATGCTATTAAATTAATGAGATAGACAATAAGGTTCACAAAATATTTATAATTATATTACAACACTATTGTTTGCCGCCGGTTCTAATATTAGGTAAATCGATTAAGATAGTGAATTTCTCGTTTTCCTCATTCATATTAATGCAGAAGTAACCCAGTGGTGACGTGCAACCTTAAATAATAATAAATTAAAAATTTAAACACCCCTTACCCAATTAACAATTACACTGGCACGCGTGAAGCACTTAATCGATAATCATACGGCAAAATGCCTTACATCATTTTGGAAAAGAGCTGATACTCTTACACTGCTAGACCGATGTTAACCAAACATAGGTAAGAACGACCGCAAGGAAACTGGCTTCTAAATAAAAAAAACCGCATCGAAATCGGTCCATCGGCTTAAGAGCTACAATGCCACAGACAGACACACACAGACACACGTCAAACTTATAAGACCCCTCTTTTTGCGTCGGGGGTTAAAAACCAAGTGAAGCGGGTTCAAGCCAGGGGTCTTGCTTCTAATATTTTTATATGTCAATTTTTATGATATCCACTTACTATATGGTATCGGAAAACATAAAGAGGTAACCTGTACGTTTGAGAAAACTTAAATATGTAGTTTCTGAAGGACATGTAAACTGTATAGTTTGCCAACCCGCATTTGGCTAGCGGGTGAACTATGATCGAATTCTCAACTTCATTTCAACATATTAAAACAAAAAACAAATCTATCCCACGGGAACCGTACACTTTTCCGGAATTAAAAGTAACTTTTTTTCTATTCTAGACTATTAATTACTAATTAAAATTATAATATCTATCTCTGTGCCAAATTTCATCTAGATCCGTTCATCCGTTCTAGCGTAATTGATTAACAAACATCCATCCATCCAAACATTCGCATTTATAAAATAGTAAGATTATAGCATGAAGAAGTAAGACAGAACGATCTTTTCAGCATTGCAAGTTACCGTCGCTTTATTTCGCTTTCTTTTTATTTCTAATATTATGTATATGTAAAATTGGAGCCATATTTTGGCAAATTTTATCACTGACTATATTATTGTAAAGTTTCATTAAAATCTATTCAGTAGTTTTTGCGTGAAAGAGTAACAAACATCCTCACAAGCTTTCGCATTTATAATATTTGCAGGATCGGTATTTCGCTTCGTTATACGTACTTCAAGGGTACGCATTACAAAAATTGTTTCAAAGATTTTATCTTAAATTTCTCTCTTCGATGCACCTTTGAGCAACCTCCACTAGATATCACTCTGAAGTAAACGTAACGCTTGCGCGATGCAGCCTACTAGTGCCGCCATCTAGTAGACACACATTGGACTTATATTCTTGCAAAAAAATTCTCATTTCATTATCTAAGTTTTAGAACTTCGTAGCTGAAAGGTTTAAAAGGTGCCCTTAATGCTGATGTATTCGTTTCATACTTGCTAAGAGATGTACATACTCGTATGTATGTCTCCGCCTGCATAATACTATATTCCTTCGTGAACTTGTTTTCATATTTTTAGTTAGCTTTTATGCAGTCGGTTTTTTTTAGTTTTATAATATATTTATTTATTTACAGCTTTTTAAGTACATAGTTTTAAGTAGGAAAATTAGCGTGAATGGTTGTTAACCAACTTTAAATTATTATATATCCTAAACTGTTATTTAAAATGAAAAATGGTGAAAGAAACCTAAAAATGATTTTTAAATACCTATTCAACGATACCCCACTTGACATAGTTCGTCGATTTTCATTTTTTTTCTTTTTCACATTATGGCGTCCAAAATCGGCCATTTTTATTTTTCTTTATTTTTATGCACTCTATCGCACTCGCGCCGTCATGACGAATCAAACTACGTGTCATTTACAAAAATCGGCTCACGATTTTGGTTTAAATAGTGCCACAAAAGTACAAACCCACTTACATACATACATATATAGGCCGATAGACACATTACCCTACTTTGCGTCGCGCAGTCGGGTAACAAGCTTAATACTTTCTCAGATTTTCGCGAATATTTGACAACTTAAATAAAACTATCTTTTCGGATTTTTTCGCGAATTTATTTTGATTTTGGTCAGCAAAGCAAAAATCAAGATAAATCCGCGAAATAATGCGAAAAGATAGTTTTATTTAGAACAAAGCTTGTTATAATTAATGCAAATCGAGCGACGTGATCAACAACTTCTTTCCAGCACTTACGCCATAAATGTTTCAAGTGATCTTCACAATAAACTGAGTTTTTAGATTTTTGTTAAAGCATGACTACGATTATTAAACTAAAGCTTACTATTTTACTATACACAATTTAAACAAAACAAAATGTTTATTCTTAAAAACAAGAAATCCTTTTTGTATAAAATATATAATAAAGTGTTTTGTAGAAAGAAACATAAGAAGTGAGTGCAAATAAGTTACTCTACACCACACAATTCCCATTTATCTAATTTGATTCTTTTTAATGATTACGTTTGCTTTATCTTCCATTCTATGCCGTGAAAAGTGCGTAAATGACAAGACAATACTAAGTTTATAATTTACACTATATAGTAAGTACCATTAAAACCATATTATAGCAAAACATAAGTTCCTTTAAAAGAAATAATATAATGTAACGAGATCAACGTGATCAAGAACGAGGCTCTACAGCCCTTATGCGGTGAAAGTTTCAAGTATTCTTAACGTGAAGCGTACTTATAAAATGCTCAATCGGCATCTGAGAACTCGTATCTTTTTTGTCATCTGTGTTTAATTTAAAATAAAGTAGAACAGTAACTGGTTTATATATATATATATATATATATATATATATATATATATATATATATATATATATATATATATATATATATATAAGCAAAGAGCCTTAAGGGGATTCCATCAGCAAAATAACAGAATAGGTAGAACTGTCTGTAACAACTATGTATATAATAACTTTTTAGACGTCTTAAATCTTAAGTCTCTCCCGCGAACATGTTTCCTCATTCCTGTAAATCATCATCGAAACGTCGGAAACAAAAATTTAAAATGAAACCCCCAACAAAATGCGAATTGATAGTGTTAGACTAATAATAGGTATGTTTTAGCGGAGCTTGAGCGGAACCCTAACTGTTTTCCTAAAATAAAAGTAGCCTAAGTTACTCTTTATAATATCAGCTACCTGCCAGTGAAAGTTTAGTCAAAATCAGTTAAGCCCTTTCGGAGATTAGCTGGAATAAACAGACAAACACAGACAAATAGACAGACAAAAAATTCAAAAATTGAGTTTTTCTTATAAATACCGTATATAATTTCATATAAATTTAATAAAGGCTGTTTGTTATTTTGACATTACAAACAGACACTTCAATTTATTTGTCTATGTATAGATATCAAATACATATATCTAAGAAAGCATTATAAAATAATAGAATCTTAAAATTGTATTTCTATATTGTTAACTTTAAAAATAGCACTTTTTGCCCCTGTAATTCCTTTTAGGGGATGACTTTTCAAAAATCTTCCCCTAGTCTTGCTCGTTATATAAGATAAACTTGCGCAAGATCTTACGCATCTAACATCCATGATTTTAGGCTGTAAGTATATAAAAGTATTTTGTAAACTTATATAATATGTATTATAATTATTATGTATTATAACTTATATATACTTATATGTATGTATGTAATATGTATGTATATGTATATATGTATGTATGTATCTATGTACGTATGTATGTATGTTTGTATATATGTATATTTATATTATAATTGATGTTTGTAGTTTGTACCTACACCGCACCGCATTATTATTTTTATATTTTCTCACACTTGAGGGTTTCTGGTAGAAATCTCTTAAAGAGATAAGTCATCTTTTGTACACATGGCATCTGTTTTAACTTGTATGTTTTTTTTTCTGGTACATAAATAAATAAATAAAATAAATAAATAATAAATACTTTTATCTGGTAATACTATATTATCATAAATTAAAAAGTGAGTTTATACGTTTTTCTCTTTCCATATAGTAACGAAATTATTATGGTATAATTTAATGGTTATAGATTCCACTGTTAACAGAAACGCGTAAAAGATAATAATAAAAAAATCTGTTCAAAAGTACATAACTTTTCGCTCTGTATCTAATCTAAATCTATACTAATCTATACCTACTAATATTAAAAAGAGTAAACATTTTTGTTTATTTATACCGAATAAGCTCCGAAACTACTGAAATAATTTAGATAAAATTTGGCAACAAGATAGTTTGAGACTTTAAACTCCCCTTGGAAACTCGTCTTGGAAAGAACATAGGATAATTTTTATCCCGGAAATCATCCCTCAAGATGGTGAAACTGGGGATGAAAGTTTGTATGGAGAAGCAACCTAGGGACGAACCCGAGCGAAGCGAAGGTGAGCCGCAAGGAATTTTATAACCATATAATACTACTGTAAATAATTTAAAAGTTATGAAGCTTCTAAAGAAATACACCCCCATTAACCATAACATTCTTATATTTAGCACTAAAAGTGAAATTTAAACTTGCATATTTCTGAAAAATGCAAACCGCATTATGTAAAGAAGTGCTAACACTCGTCATTCTTAATTTAACATATGATTTAGAAGCCAAAAACGCCTTAAAACAGCATATTTTCCATCCGCCTTTTAATATGAAAAGCTCTCAACTACAAACTTTGTAAATAACTATTCATTTCGCCAGAACTAAGTTTGCTGTTTATTCATTTAAATTATGACAGTGTAATGTGAAGGGGAAGAAAAATGACTGCTTTACTTATGTAAGCTTGACGCTACTTAATTTATTACCTTAAAACAATGGGAACAACTTTTAATTCATCTATCTATACATATATGTAATAAAACTATAACTAAGTCGAATCTGTACATTAGATATTTTTTGGAAAATCTAATTGAAATAGACATTATTATCGATACAGAGTCCGAATCTATAGTTATTAGATTTTTTGTCTGTCTGTCTGTTTGTTACCGCATCACGAAAAAACCACTGGATCGATTTTGTTGAAATTTGGTATGATGATAGCTGGTTATCCGGGTCAACATATAGGATACTTTTTACCGCGAGAAAATATCTTATTTCTGAGAAAAAATACAAAAACAGCATTGTAAGAGTATACTAATATGTAAAACCTAAGAATATGCTTTTTGGTCATTTGAACGCGGGCGGAGCCGCGGGCACTGCTAGTTTAAAATATATTTGTAAACACTTTAAAATATCTTTAACTGACTTCATTAAAACACCATGTGTTTAGGTGTATATTTTTATGTATGTTCACCGTATTCTCAGATATGGCTTGAATGATTTTGAGTTTACTAGAGTACTGAGGTCGTGAAATTTAATTAATTTTCTGAGTCATAAGGCATAAACATGAACGAATAAGTCACTGGACCAGACATATAAGCGGACGTACCTTTATCTGTCTTATTAGTAGCCAGGAAATTTCAGCCTTTGTCGTTTGTTTTTTGCGTCAGTCTCAAGCATTTACTTGTCAACAAACAATCTGCCAAAAATGACTAAATGTTCTGTTAAATGGTGTAAAAACTATAGCGGCGGAAGCAGCACTGTTTCTTTTCACTTGTAAATACATTATTTTATTACATTTATTGTTATTTATCACACAATTTAATAAAATTGTAAAATAAAATGTCATATTATCCAACTATGTTAAATATAGTCGATATTTCTATGTATTGTTGACATCTGACAACCATCATAAAATCCCTGGATTATACCATTCAGAACAAATGACTAAACTGTCGAGTGAGTCCATTTGACATCGACTAGTGCTTGACAATGTCGAAAAATATATCGATATTTGACGAAATAACTGAACGAATTGTGTTATTTGTATAGTACAATAACATAAAATACTTTTATCACAGTATCCTACAATCTGATGACAATAAATTTATAAAAATATTTTCTAAGTCACATAAAAATATAAATGCAAAAATTATAATTAGTATGTGTACTTAATTTTTTATTTTATTTTATACCACATTTATATACTTTGGAATATTATTCCATTGTAATAATAATAAAGATCATTTTATTTCAACACATAAATTACACAAAATCAAACAATAATGTTTTAGCACTAAACTTCTGGGTTGGCGATTTGTAATAAAACACTTTACTTTCACGATCTATTTTACTTTCACGATCCAACACTCACTTTAATTTGCAATCACTTTTTCTTTTTCCTAATTTCACAAATGTTTATTAATAACTGAGCAATATTAGGACAGTGTCACATTTTTATAAGCTACCCGAGACAATCAATTGCCAATTAAAATAATTCAATAACAGAATCAACAGAATCACTTTATTTAATTAAATTAGCTTAATATTTTTTTAATCTTTAAAAAATAATTTTTATTATATATAAATGGAATATACACCCGATATTCATTTGTTCATTAACATTATTATAGACCAACAGAATGCTGCCATCAATGCCATCGTATTTATATAAATCAAATTAAAAAATAATTATTATTTGACACATTATTATTGCCTCTTTAATTCATTTATTTTAATTTATTATAATAAATACAGATATTTTAAATTAAAAGATGTAAAATATGATGACTATGCTAACCAATGTCTAAAATGTCATTAATTGGTTCATCGATATATGTATTTTATCGATTACGTTCAAGCACTAGAAATATTGTATTGTGTACCTGTGTGTATAATAATGTAATAAAATCTTTGTGTGCGTTATGCGTCTTTTGGTTGAACGAGTTTTCATACATTTGTATTTTATGTCTCGTCCAGTGGTTTATTCGTTCATGGGCATAAAGTTTTCGTAAAGTCAGAAAGGAGCGTGAAATTGCAAGTTGTTAGAATTAAGACGAATTTTTAATTGAAGCGGAACTCAAAACTAGGTGCTCTACCACTACACTAACGAAGCCAATAGTAATTATTAAAGAAAACAATAGTAAATCGTCGTTACATATTGAATGAAAATTTCCAGTTTTAAATTTATAGTAACTGTGTGCTACAAATTAAACTAATAATGTGTGGAAATTTCCAAAATAACTAGAACAATTATTTTAAAATTAAAAGCAAGTTCGACCATTCTATTGCAATGGGTGCACTAATTGTTATAAAATCTTCATACATTTCAGAAGCTTACACTTACATCACAGTATATAATATTACTAACGACTCACCCTCGCTTCGCTCAGGTTCGCCCCTATGTACGTTTTAATCTTTTTGAACGGAACCTTAATTCTTTTTCTAAAATAAAAGTAGCCTTTATTACTCCCTATAACATCAACTATCTTCCAGTGAAGGTTCCGTCAAAATCAGTCCAGCTGTTTCAGAGATTATCCGGAATAAACAGACAGACACACAGACAGATAAAAAATTCAAAATTGTGTTTTCCTTATAAATACCGTATATAATTCCATATGCATTTAGTGAAAAGCTGTTATTTTGACATTACAAACATACACTTCAATTTGTCTGTATAGATGTATAGACTAGCTTTTACCCGCGGTTATGCCAAATATCGTAGCTCCTCAATTTGAGGACACTCCTCTGTCTCCCACAGCCAGTATCGGAATACTTGGCGTTGACTTCTCGAGCAACGTCCAGTTCCGTGGTCAACTGGAAGGTAAGGCCAAACTGGCCTCAAAGAAGCTTGGTGTGCTCAGCAGGGCGAGACAGTGCTTCACGTCGCGTCAGCGTCTTATTCTTTATAAGGCGCAAATTCGGCCCCACATGGAGTACTGTTCTCATCTTTAGGCGGGAGCTCTCCAGTACCAACTACTTCCATTTGACCGCATTCAACGTAGGGCGGCTCGAGTTATCGACGATCAAGCTCTCTCCGATCGGCTTGATCCTTTAGCTCTGCGTAGAGATGTTGGATCACTCTGCATCTTCTACCGCATTTATCACGGGAAGTGTTCCGAGGAATTGTTCGGACTGATCCCGGCTGCTGAATTTCATCATCGGACATCGCGCCAAAATATTAAATTCCATCCACACCACCTCGATGTCCAGCGTTCCACAACAGTGCGATTTTTAAGGCATTTTCTGCCCCGCACAACCACTCTGTGGAACCAGCTATCGCCGGCGGTCATTCCGAACCGCTACGACTTGGCCACCTTCAAGAAGAGAGCGTATTCTTTCCTTAAAGGCCGGAAATGCATCTGCAAGCCCTGCGGTGTTGCAGATGTCCATGGGCGGCGGTGATCACTTTCCATCAGGTGAGCCTCCTGCCCGTTTGCCCCCTTAGTACAATAAAAAAAAAATTAAATGGAGAACTTGAAATATTCTACTTACTCAAATACCATCAATTCTGATAGCGATGGGTTGAATGGTTGTTCTAGAGCCATCTGGTGGTCTCATATCGTGTAAAACTCGAATATATAAGAATAACTCTCGTATAATAATTACAAGACTTTTTTTGTGGTTAACACTTAACTTAAAATAATAAATTTAAATTATAATAAAATTAAATTTAAATAAATACATTATAAGATAAATAAATCGATAAAATAAAACATTAAGTGTTTTATAATGCAATTCTAATTCATAATAATAAGTATTCTTCACATAATATCGTATTTTACAGTACATATTAAGATACTATGTATCCATTAAAGAATGCTACAGATCTTTCTATTATCTAGATGCTGCATAGTAAATTCCTCAGTGTTCTACGAAGTATACGACCGCTATATTGTAGATATTTGCAATCAGACGTTTACAATTTAGTTAACGCAGCATGAAACGCATACTAAATAGCATTGAAACAATACAAATGAAAATGTAGTTACATATGCAGCAATAAACTAGCGATTCACCCTCGCTCTGCTCGGGTTCGTCCCTACAGTACGTTTTAACGTTAAGTATAATAATAATAATAATAATAATACTTTATTTCACAAAAATACATACATATTGTAGTTGAAAAGCATATTGAACAGTACATTTTGATATATAGATTTCTTCATAGATGAAATATTTTCTTGCAGTACAGAGCAAGTGTGTATATGTGTCTGTATGTTGACCTGGATAGCCAGCTATCATCTTATGCGTCCCCAGACGGACAGGCAGACAGACAAAAATTCTAAAAAGTATAGATTCGGTCTCTGTATCGATAATAATGACTATTTCAATAAGATTTTCCAAAAAATATTCAATGTACAGATTGGACTCAGAATTTTATTATATGTATAGATAAAAAACACTACTAAACCTTTTTTTAAATTTATTTTTAGGGCTTTTATTTAAAAAATATGTCAGCCCTATAAAAACTAAACTTTTGTAACAATACGATGTACAACAAAATAAAGTGAGTTCTTTCTACGTATTTTTGTGTAAGTGTAATTGCTGTTTCAATTTTCGAGTAACTTCGAGGCCCTATTCATAAAACAATGCAAAAACTAAGATAAATGCGATTTTTTCCTGATTTCGTATATTTATGAAAGGCAATTTCGAAAATTATCACTTATGCTTTTCTCATTGGAACGGCGAGATTGTCCTGTAACATATGAAACTATAAAACTTGAGTACATAATAATCCTGTAACGACATTATTAACGTTATGGCATCTAAACTTCCATACTAATATAATAAATGTGAAAGTATATTTGTTTGTTTGTCCTTTTTTCACGTCGAAACGGAGTAACGGATTGGCGTGATTTTTTGTGTGTAGATAGTTGGAGAGCTGGAGAGTGACATAGGCTACTTTTTACCGCGGGATATTATTTAATTCCCACGGGAAAACACGTTATAATACAATACAAAAAATATTTATGATCAGATTTACTTGAAACTTGGTATTAATGCTCTTCAATAAAATTAAATCAATCTTTTTTAGCATTTTTCGAAATTCATTCTATAAGGGGGTAAAATTGGGGATGAAATTTTATATGAAACTACCTTTTTAAAGATTTTTTTGTAGTTTTAGCGCGAGCGAAGCTATGGGTTCTGCAAGTATGCAATAAAAATAACACATAATTTATATGAAGACTCCATACGACTACACATTTTATAGCATAGATTAAATATCTATACATATAATAAAACAGATACAAAGCGAAATCTGTATATAAAATATTAAAAAAATACTGTAACGTAATATGTACGGAATATAGACCCCAAAACAAAAGCTAATTATTTGTTTGTTTGTCTGTATGTCTGTGTGCATTTCACGCTAAAAGTATAGAACCGATTTTAACTAAATTTTGTGTAGTGATAACTTAATACTCGGGTCAACATTTAGGATACCTTTTACTGCAGTAAAATCTTTTGTTCCAACGAAAAAAACACAATACTGGTTCTGACGAGTCGTCTTTATTTTACATGGCTAAACCTTAAGTGAATATTGTGGGTCTTAAAAAGGTCTACAGAAACGTCTGCAATAGCTATTTTTATCTATTTAAAACGTACCTAAGGTATCTGAAGTACCTGAGCAAAGCGAGGGTAAAACAATATATCTAAAAAAGCAATATATATATATACTCTTTATTGCACATAAAAAACAAAAATACAATTATTAAATAATTTTTTACAAAAAAATTGTCAAAAAGGTGCCAATTGAAAAAAATAATTAAAACGGAAGCAGGTAGCAAAAGCCAGCTTCCATACAAAATTATTAATAAACATGTAAATTGTAATGTAACGAAGCCAATAGTAATTATTAAAGAAAACAATAGTAAATCGTCGTTACATATTGAATGAAAATTTCCAGTTTTAAATTTATAGTAACTGTGTGCTACAAATTAAACTAATAATGTGTGGACATTTCCAAAATAACTAGAACAATTATTTTAAAATTAAAAGCAAGTTCGACCATTCTATTGCAATGGGTGCACTAATTGTTATAAAATCTTCATACATTTCAGAAGCTTACACTTACATCACAGTATATAATATTACTAACGACTCACCCTCGCTTCGCTCAGGTTCGCCCCTATGTACGTTTTAATCTTTT
The DNA here is from genome assembly GCA_951806755.1 of Brenthis hecate. Classification (NCBI taxonomy): domain Eukaryota; kingdom Metazoa; phylum Arthropoda; class Insecta; order Lepidoptera; family Nymphalidae; genus Brenthis; species Brenthis hecate. The sequence goes on along the minus strand of OX638259.1, from coordinate 9,603,363 downwards.
TGAACGGAACCTTAATTCTTTTTCTAAAATAAAAGTAGCCTTTATTACTCCCTATAACATCAACTATCTTCCAGTGAAGGTTCCGTCAAAATCAGTCCAGCTGTTTCAGAGATTATCCGGAATAAACAGACAGACACACAGACAGATAAAAATTCAAAATTGTGTTTTCCTTATAAATACCGTATATAATTCCATATGCATTTAGTGAAAAGCTGTTATTTTGACATTACAAACATACACTTCAATTTGTCTGTATAGATGTATAGACTAGCTTTTACCCGCGGTTATGCCAAATATCGTAGCTCCTCAATTTGAGGACACTCCTCTGTCTCCCACAGCCAGTATCGGAATACTTGGCGTTGACTTCTCGAGCAACGTCCAGTTCCGTGGTCAACTGGAAGGTAAGGCCAAACTGGCCTCAAAGAAGCTTGGTGTGCTCAGCAGGGCGAGACAGTGCTTCACGTCGCGTCAGCGTCTTATTCTTTATAAGGCGCAAATTCGGCCCCACATGGAGTACTGTTCTCATCTTTAGGCGGGAGCTCTCCAGTACCAACTACTTCCATTTGACCGCATTCAACGTAGGGCGGCTCGAGTTATCGACGATCAAGCTCTCTCCGATCGGCTTGATCCTTTAGCTCTGCGTAGAGATGTTGGATCACTCTGCATCTTCTACCGCATTTATCACGGGAAGTGTTCCGAGGAATTGTTCGGACTGATCCCGGCTGCTGAATTTCATCATCGGACATCGCGCCAAAATATTAAATTCCATCCACACCACCTCGATGTCCAGCGTTCCACAACAGTGCGATTTTTAAGGCATTTTCTGCCCCGCACAACCACTCTGTGGAACCAGCTATCGCCGGCGGTCATTCCGAACCGCTACGACTTGGCCACCTTCAAGAAGAGAGCGTATTCTTTCCTTAAAGGCCGGAAATGCATCTGCAAGCCCTGCGGTGTTGCAGATGTCCATGGGCGGCGGTGATCACTTTCCATCAGGTGAGCCTCCTGCCCGTTTGCCCCCTTAGTACAATAAAAAAAAAATTAAATGGAGAACTTGAAATATTCTACTTACTCAAATACCATCAATTCTGATAGCGATGGGTTGAATGGTTGTTCTAGAGCCATCTGGTGGTCTCATATCGTGTAAAACTCGAATATATAAGAATAACTCTCGTATAATAATTACAAGACTTTTTTTGTGGTTAACACTTAACTTAAAATAATAAATTTAAATTATAATAAAATTAAATTTAAATAAATACATTATAAGATAAATAAATCGATAAAATAAAACATTAAGTGTTTTATAATGCAATTCTAATTCATAATAATAAGTATTCTTCACATAATATCGTATTTTACAGTACATATTAAGATACTATGTATCCATTAAAGAATGCTACAGATCTTTCTATTATCTAGATGCTGCATAGTAAATTCTTCAGTGTTCTACGAAGTATACGACCGCTATATTGTAGATATTTGCAATCAGACGTTTACAATTTAGTTAACGCAGCATGAAACGCATACTAAATAGCATTGAAACAATACAAATGAAAATGTAGTTACATATGCAGCAATAAACTAGCGATTCACCCTCGCTCTGCTCGGGTTCGTCCCTACAGTACGTTTTAACGTTAAGTATAATAATAATAATAATAATAATACTTTATTTCACAAAAATACATACATATTGTAGTTGAAAAGCATATTGAACAGTACATTTTGATATATAGATTTCTTCATAGATGAAATATTTTCTTGCAGTACAGAGCAAGTGTGTATATGTGTCTATATGTTGACCTGGATAACCAGCTATCATCTTATGCGTCCCCAGACAGACAGACAGGTAGACAGACAAAAATTCTAAAAAGTATAGATTCGGTCTCTGTATCAATAATAATGACGATTTCAATAAGATTTTCCAAAAATATTCAATGTACAGATTCAACTCAGTTAGAATTTTATTATATGTATACAAAACCCACAACTAAACTTTTGTAACAATACGACGTACAACAAAATAAAGTGAGTTCTTTCTACGTATTTTTGTGTAAGTGTAATTGCTGTTTCAATTTTCGAGTAACTTCGAGGCCCTATTCATAAAACAATGCAAAAACTAAGATAAATGCGATTTTTTCCTGATTTCGTATATTTATGAAAGGCAATTTCGAAAATTATCACTTATAATTTTCTCATTGGAACGGTGAGATTGTCCCGTAACATATGAAACTATAAAACTTGAGTACATAATAATCCTGTAACGACATTATTAACGTTATGGCATCTATACTTCCATACTAATATAATAAATGTGAAAGTATATTTGTTTGTTTGTCCTTTTTTCACGTCGAAACGGAGTAACGGATTGGCGTGATTTTTTGTGTGTAGATAGTTGGAGAGCTGGAGAGTGACATAGGCTACTTTTTACCGCGGGAGATTATCTAAGTCCCACGGGAAAACACGTTATAATACAATACAAAAAATATTTATGATCAGATTTACTTGAAACTTGGTATTAATGCTCTTCAATAAAATTAAATCAATCTTTTTTTAGCATTTTTCGAAATTCATTCTATAAGGGGGTAAAATTGGGGATGAAATTTTATATGAAACTACCTTTTTAAAGATTTTTTTGTAGTTTTAGCGCGAGCGAAGCTATGGGTTCTGCAAGTATGCAATAAAAATAACACATAATTTATATGAAGACTCCATACGACTACACATTTTATAGCATAGATTAAATATCTATACATATAATAAAACAGATACAAAGCGAAATCTGTATATAAAATATTAAAAAAATACTGTAACGTAATATGTACGGAATATAGACCCCAAAACAAAAGCTAATTATTTGTTTGTTTGTCTGTATGTCTGTGTGCATTTCACGCTAAGAGTATAGAACCGATTTTAACTAAATTTTGTGTAGTGATAACTTAATACTCGGGTCAACATTTAGGATATCTTTTACTGCAGTAAAATCTTTTGTTCCAACGAAAAAAACACAATACTGGTTCTGACGAGTCGTCTTTATTTTACATGGCTAAACCTTAAGTGAATATTGTGGGTCTTAAAAAGGTCTACAGAAACGTCTGCAATAGCTATTTTTATCTATTTAAAACGTACCTAAGGTATCTGAAGTACCTGAGCAAAGCGAGGGTAAAACAATATATCTAAAAAAGCAATATATATATATATATATATATATATATATATATATATATATATATATATATATATATATATATATATATATATATATATATATATATATATATATATATATTTATATATATACTCTTTATTGCACAAAAAAACAAAAATACAATTATTAAATAATTTTTTACAAAAAAATTGTCAAAAAGGTGCCAATTGAAAAAAAAAAATTAAAACGGAAGCAGGTAGCAAAAGCCAGCTTCCATACAAAATTATTAATAAACATGTAAATTGTAATGGTTAACAAAAGCAATCATTTATTAGAACGCCTTCCAAAAAGTTTAGAACCATTTTATAATTTTACAGTATAATATATATATACTAGCGCAACTGCCTCGGTGATGTAGTGGCTAGCATGTACAGCTGTACACCCGGAGGTCCTGGGTTCGAGTCCCGGGTCGGGCCAAGTTTAGTTATTGAGTCTTTCTGTATAGTAAGTCTCAGTAACAGCCCGGAGTTGGGAAGTTGGCGGTGTTTCACCCCCGTGCCTCGGAGAGCACGTAAAGAGTCGGTCCTGCGCCTTAACTCTCACTGGTCGTGTCAAGCAGTCGTCCCACCGGAATATGAGAGTGACAGGAATAGAGAGTGCCCTTGTGTCTGCGCGTACACTTGAGCACTAAAATATCTCCTGCGCAGTTGGCTAGTCTCAATGAGATTGGCCGCCGTAGCCGGAATCGGCTAGGAGAACATCATCATCATATACTAGCGACTCACCCTCGCTTCGCTCGGGTTCGTCCCTAAGTACGAGTTTCAGGTTTGTATGGGATAGATATACTATATAATATACTAGCATTGCCCGCGGCTTCGTTCGCGTTCAGATGACCAAAAACCAAATCCTTAGGTCTTACATACTAGTTTACTCTTACATTGCAGTTTTTGTATTTTTTCTCAAAAATGAGATATTTTCTCGCGGTAAAATGTATCCTATATGTTGACCCGGATAACCAGCTATCATCATACCAAATTTCATCAAAATCCCTCCAGTGGTTTTTCCGTGATGCGGTAACAGGCAGACAGACAGACAGACAGACAAACAAAAATTCTAAAAACTATACATTCGGCCTCTGTATCGATAATAATGTCTATTTCAATAAGATTTTCCAAAAAATATCTAATGTACAGATTCGGCTTAGTTACAATTTTATATATATATATATATATATATATATATATATATATATATATATATATATATATATATATATATATATATATATATATATATATATATATATATATATATATATGTTTCGCTTTCAATTTAACTTAGAAGTCAAGTACTTTATTGCATTAGATAAGGCTTCTCTGCTATTAGCGCCACTTATATTTTGACCTTCGAAGTACAAGACAGGCGGGTCAGTGATGATATCGAGTTACGTTAGAGGCATTGTTACTTAATTGGATAGAGCCTTCAATCTGGATATATACGAATAGTATAACGATTAAGAACCATCATGTGGTATATTTGACACGTTTTTCATTGCTTGACTATATTAGAAAAAGGTAGGGGGTTCGATTTCCGCTCATAGTTTTTAGAATTTTATCGGATTACCACTGTTAATGTAAAAGTTTGTATGGATGTTTGTATGTCATACAGTTTGTGTTCGAATTATATTTCAAACCAAAAGTTAACGAAAATTCAATACAAAATAAGAAACATCCCTTAATATCAGTCCCTATTTTTTAATGGACTAATACATACATTTTTCTTTTCTAACTAACTTTATAACAGCTTTCCTATTATGTTAATAATCCCAAATGCTTACATCATTTAATATGAACTTCAACATTTTAGCCAGCTAATGTTAAAGCTACGTAAAATTAATTTTAGTTTTTAGTCAAACTCCACCGTTCATGTACCTTATAACGCTGCAAGGTAATGTAGTTAGTTAGGTTGAAATTTCAGAGTTAAGCAAGGCAAACGAATTTCATTAGAGGTGGACAGTTAATATGCAGCATATATAATAGCGGGTCAACAACAATTTAGATGTCTGGACGGCGATATAAATCATTAGGAACCCCAGAAACTTAATTGGAATTATAATTACTTATGACATTTAATTATAACTAGCGACACCCTGGTTTTGTTTGCACGTATAAAAATATTATGTAAAGACCCCGCCATCTGTTGTCAAATTTTACCACTTCCAGTAGCTTACGTGTTACTCCAAATCATAATCTATCTGTAAAGGAAATTACATCCAAATCCGTCGAGTTATTTCAAAGAAAGAGTAACAAAGACACACATACAAAATCTCTCAATTATAATATTAGCTTAATATATTCTGCTACAATACAATTATTTGACAATAATTAGATGCCAATAATAAATAATATTATTCTAAATAGAACTATCTTTTCGATTTTTTTCACGGATTCATTTTGATTTATGGTTCCCGAAGCCTTCCCCATTACAACGAATGCTGTTGGTGAAGCATTCGAAACGTACGGAACCAAAAATCAAAATAAATCCGCGAAAAAATTCCAAAATATAGGTTTATTTAAAAGGTCATACATTCGCGTAAATCTAAGAAAGTATTAAATAATACATTATATATAATATTGTAATTATAAAACATATTATGGTATTAGTATTAGTATAGTTTGAGAAAACCTCCCATAACTACCCCACCAAAGGTACGCACTCGAGCGAAGCAAGGCTAAGTTGCTAGTTTTAAAATAAATTTATAATACACCTACCCCATAACTCATTTCATACCAAACACTTGATATGTAATCGGGCAATAATCTCGTAGAAAATATGCGCGGAAGCAAAAATGGCTGTAAAAATTTAGCGTAGCATTTACCTTTTAGAGCTCAAGTCATACCTTTTTGCATATTTTAAATTATGTGAGACTCCACATGAGACTACTTCAAGAACAAAGTAATAAATAACACTCTTTTCTTAAAACAATTTAAAGGATAAAATATTTTATACTCAAGGGAAATTCTAACTTCGTTAGGTTTCACAACACCGTGATAACTTCCTAGGCCAATAGAAATAGCAGATAAATTATGAAACTAGTCTGGATTTATGGATCTAATAAATTATTTTGAAAATAAGTATAAATTTTTATTTTAGACTGGCAAGAATCTTAGCAATATTTCTGGTGGTTAAAAAAAGAAAAAAAACCGGCCAAGTGCGAGTCGGACTCGCGCACGAAGGTTTCCGTACCATTATTTATAAAAATGGCAAAGAAATAATGTGCGTTGAATGGGAGCCCCCTTAAATATTTATTTTATTGTGTTTTTTAGTGTTATAGCGGCAACAGGAATACATCATGTGTGAAAATTTCAACTGTCTAACTATCATGGTTCATGAGATACAGCCTGGTGATATACGGACACTTTACCCTTTGGGTACGGAACTCTAAAAGAAAGAAAAATAAAAGAGATATTAAATTAAACTAACTTTCTCCAATATCGAGATTTTATTATTTTTGACTTCGTAAATTTCAAACAAGAAACACTCATATGTAATTAGCTAAATAAACATACGTATGTACATTCTATACATTGTGGGCTTATTATTTTTGCTATCATAAAGTCCCAGGCTCTACAAACTTTAT